>OZ023236.1:26913555-27606972 GCA_964006365.1 Trididemnum miniatum
TTTCCTGTAATTTGGGAATAGACTCCTGCAAAAACAAGTGCTATAAAATATCAGCTGTTTACTATTTCAATTACGTTTCTAAATTTGCTGTAATATTTATCATTCTCCAAAACTTTTCACGGTTTTTAAGTTTTCGCAGTTAATACAAACTTATTAATCATTTCAACAGATTCATTCTAAATTTGTTTGAATTAGCAATGATAAGTTATTCAAGCCCATAGGGAGTGATGGCAAGTGCGAGATAAAACAAATAAAATGAGTGTATCAGTGCGTTTAATGATGTTTATGATTTTTACATTTAATCAATCCCCAATCATTACAACTTTCAAAATATCAGTTGTTTATTATTTTGTGCGTTTTTTCGTTGTTGTTTCAAATATCGAAATGATGTTCAAGACATTTTAAACTTGTTCTTTGGTTTCACGTCTAACGATTACGACCCAGTTTCAGTGGATCAGAGCAACTTCACAGTTCGAAAAAGCTTTAGTGATGAATTGTTTCCGAACTTGTCCAGACACGTAGCAACTGGAAGTAAACGTTTTCTTACACAAGGGAACAATCGGTATCCGTCATCACTATGTCACAGACTTTACGTTAAACATTATTCTAACAGAAGATTGCAGGTTCTCGTTTTTTTCAATACTGCAAGATTTTATACATTTTATCGATACTGAATTTTCTCTGACAATACTGTTTCGGATGATCTGCACTCAGGTACACTCAATCTTTATCTAACCTTACGAGGAAGGTCATTACCGAATTTTTGCAGATTAAATCAGAGTAGGAAAAAATTTGAATTCTTTGCAACTGCGGTTTTCTATCATAGTACAAACGATTTAGCGATAGCCACTGTGCCGATTAAAATTACAAGAGTCTGCGAAGAGGTGTACCAGACTGTCAAATCATCACGCAATTCAAGTAGGTAATAACGTTATACTTGTGATACCTGCAACTCGGAACAAGCTCACAGATTATTGAGGGATATTTTTCTCAAGACATTTCGATAATTTTACCTAAGCTTACGGAAACTCAGCCTGTGTAGAAGTCACGACTAACCCATCAAACAATATCAGACTGTGACGCAACAAACGAAAGTCAAACAAGATCAGTGACACCACAAAACTGCACACATTAGAATTTTTACGGCAAACGAAACAAACAACCCAAGAACAACAAAAAGAATCAAAACATATGATTTGAATTTTTACAGATTTCTTGCGGTAAAACTAAACGGTAAAAGTTTTAATATCAGCAGAAATGGCAAATTGGTAAGTGCTCGCAATGAAAACGTAAATCGAGCAAGGTTTTAACGTTTTTACTCTAAACTATTTTGAGTGCTTACGTTTTACTTGTTTCAGTTCTGGATTTTTTATTGGTTATGTAGTCGACTAGTACAACTGATTCTCGCTTCAATTGATCCTGAGCGACCTCTTGCGGTAGATTAAACCGAACAGCGCTTGCGTAAAATTATTCAGCACAAAGCGAATTGATATTACCACCACGTCAAGGAAAAACAACAAGAAACCGTAAATTCATTCGCAGACATGCATATCATTTTACGTGTAAACAGATTTGATGAGAAACTTGCAAAACACAATGGAAAATTTAAGATGGTACTCGGAACTAATGAGAAGTCACTGCTGAAACTACGCAAAAATCTTAAAAAATACAGTAAGTGTAAGTAAAACGAAAACTTTTTTCGATCCGGATTGACTATTTCAAACAAACCATAAGCATACTCGTTCTCTTCACGTTTTGTAAGATAGAATTAAAACGTTTGTGGTTTACGACAAGTGTTATCTAAAAGCACCAAAACGATCAAACAGTAAAGAGGGCGTTGGAAACTGTAAAACCGAGATCTAAAAATGCCAAAACAACCAAAGAGTAGAGGGGCGTCAAAACCGAGACCTAAAAGCACCAAAATAATCAAACAGTAAAGGGGGACGTTAAAAAAATGTAAAACCGAGATCTAAAATTACCAAAACAACCAAAGAGTAAAGGGGACGTTAAAAAATGTGAAACCGAGACCTAAAAACACCAAAACGATCAAACAGGAAAGAGGGACGATAAAAAACTATGAAACTGACCGTATTGAACAAAGCATGCTAATTCGCAAACATTCAAAATGCATTAACGTGAAGTAAACCGATCTGATGATGAACTTGAAAAAACAATGAAAAAGAAGATGGTACTCTGAAACCGTAGAAAAGTTACTGCTGAAACTACGTAAAAATCTTACGCAAGAAATACAGAAGGTGTAAATAAAATGAAAACTTTTTCTGTTCCGAATTGATCGCTCAAACCATAATAAAAGAATGTTATATTCATGTTTAGTATAGGTAAATTCGTTTATTTAAAAAACGGTTCTGATTCTATTTCTGTGCAAGCAATATTTTTAAAAGAAGTTCTGAGTGTAATTTTTATGTGAGACGGGTGAATTTGTGATACAAAATATTCAAAACACGTACAATTTTTCAAAGCTGCAAAAACGTACGGTCAACTGTATTTGTTTACTACAAGTTCTACACAAAATTTTTACCAGTCGAAATTCTATTTTTTGTGCCTACTGGTAGGATTTAAAACAGGGGATATAGTGACAAAACGTAATTTTCGAGAATAGTTCATACGTGTGTTAGGTGTAATAATCAGTCTTTTTGAGCGTTTAGAGACAATTCACCTACAGGTAGTTATGCTTTTCAACAGATAAAGGATAGGTTTTAATACGCTTGCAGATGGTTTGAATACGTGTACCACAAGTTCTAAAAACAAAGTTGGAAATTACGGTCAAATTTACGCAATTAGAACGAGTATGTTTTCGTAAAATTTGAAGTTTACATATAAGGTCTGAACATTTTCGTTACGACTTTTTGTTTGAGCGAGTAGTTCAGTACGTTTATAGCATTTTCACCAAAAGAATATTTTCGTAAGATTCGTTTAAAATAATGGTTACGTGTAATATGTTTTCTTACATTTTCAAATAAAGTCGTTAAAAATACCTATTTTGTAATAAAATTATTCCATTTTTGAGTATTTTTGATTGAAATTGCTACAAATACCTGTATTGTAATTAAAATTTGTTTAAAATTATGGTTACGAGTAGTGATTTTACTACCATTTTTGAATAAAGTTGTTAAAAATACGCATATTGTAATAAAATTTGGTTAAAATTAGTACATTTTTAAATATTTTGAATAAAAAGGTTAAAAATACCTATATTTTCGTAAAATTTGTTTAAAATTATGCTTACAAGTAGTGGTTTTACTACCATTTTTGAATAAAGTTGTTAAAAATACGCATATTGTAATAAAATTTGTTTAAAATTAGTACATTTTTGAGTATTTTTGAATAAAACTGTTAAAAATACCTATATTTTCATAAAATTTGTTTAAAATTATGGTTACAAGTAGTGGTTTTACTACCAGTTTTGAATAAAGTTGTTAAAAATACGCATATTGCAATAAAACTTGTTTAAAATTAGTACATTTTTGAATAAAACTGTTAAAAATACCTATATTTTCATAAAATTTGTTTAAAATTATGGTTACAAGTAGTGGTTTTACTACCATTTTTGAATAAAGTTGTTAAAAATACGCATATTGCAATAAAACTTGTTTAAAATTAGTACATTTTTGGATAAAACTGATACAAATACTTATATTTTCATAAAATTTGTTTAAAATTATGCTTACAAGTAGTGGTTTTACTACCATTTTTGAATAAAGTTGTTAAAAATACGCATATTGTAATAAAACTTGTTTAAAATTAGTACATTTTTGAATAAAACTGATACAAATATTTGTATTTTCATGAAATTAGTACAAGTTTATGGTTACAAGTAGTGGTTTTACTACCATTTTTGAATAAATGGTTACAAATACCTATATTTTCATAAAATTTGTTTAAAAATTTTAGAATATAATTGTTACAAATACGCATATTGTAATAAAATTTGGTTAAAATTAGTACATTTTTAAATATTTTGAATAAAAAGGTTAAAAATACCTATATTTTCGTAAAATTTGTTTAAAATTATGCTTACAAGTAGTGGTTTTACTACCATTTTTGAATAAAGTTGTTAAAAATACGCATATTGCAATAAAACTTGTTTAAAATTAGTACATTTTTGAATAAAACTGTTAAAAATACCTATATTTTCATAAAATTTGTTTAAAATTATGCTTACAAGTAGTGGTTTTTATACCATTTTTGAATAAAGTTGTTAAAAATACGCATATTGTAATAAAACTTGTTTAAAATTAGTACATTTTTGAATAAAACTGATACAAATACTTGTATTTTCATGAAATTAGTACAAGTTTATGGTTACAAGTAGTGGTTTTACTACCATTTTTGAATAAATGGTTACAAATACCTATATTTTCATAAAATTTGTTTAAAAATTTTAGGATATAATTGTTACAAATACCTATATTGTAATAAAACTTGTTTAAAGTTAGTACATGTTTGGATAAAATTGTTACAAATACCTATATTGTAATAAAATTTGTTGAAAATTGGTACGAGTTTATGATTACAAGTAGTATTTTCACGTACATTTACGAATAAAACTGATAAAAATACCTGTATTTTAATAAAATTAGTACATTTTTGAATACTTTTGAATAAAACTGTTAAAGAACTTACTCGCAATATATTCCCAAAATATTAGAGGGTGCGTACCACAAACTACCTTATGTACATGTACTAAAAGCACGGGTTCAAAGTTATTGATGTTTTATTTAAAGGTATTAAGATTGGAAACGATCTTATTTCATATATTGCGAAGTTTTATCAAGAGTATTTTGTACGGCTTTTGAAGATAAAGTTAAAAATCTCCAGTAAATCAATTTTTGAAACTATCAGTTGCAAAACGATTGCGACGGCTTCAAAGGTTCGATTCTAGGTCTGCATCAAAGAAAACGATGCAAACTTGTTAAAATTATTTGAAATTTTTTTAGCAACATTTTACGTAAAATATGACGCGATCTTCTTGGGAAAGCGAGATAGTGTTCACAAAATATGTACTGCTCAATACCTTTTGTAGCTTTATGAAACGTAGGAAATAGTTGATCCAAACCGTGATTTAACGTACCCACTTTGCTAAAATACGCACTGTTGCCACCCAAGCCGTAACTTAAACTTTGCTAAAGGTAGACTGTGTTAGATATTACCAAATGATTACTCGGCAACAGACGTTACTTACAAAAATTTTACCGATTAAAATGCAACTATGAAACTTGAAAAAACTAATGCATGTGAGAAAATTACTGTAAATACTGCAACAAAAAACACAACTTTGTCGATTGAAATGCAACTATGAAACTTGAAAAAACTAATGCATGTGAGAAAATTACTGTATATACTGCAACAAAAAACACAATTTTGTCGATTGAAATTCAGCTATGAAACTTGAAAACTTATAATGCATGTAAGAAAATTACTGTAAAAACCGTGACAAAAGGAAAAACAAAGCTGACAAAAGGAAAAAGCTTGAACAGAAAACAAGGATAACGTGGAATAAGCTACAACTGCAAATACGGTAGAAAAATAGATCACAAAACACGTTGAATAACCAATAGTATCGATAGGCAAAGACACACAAACCTGAATGTCATACATATATTTTCGCAGATTATTTAAACGTTTTGTTCTAAAAGAATGATTAAAGAAACAACTTTTCAAAAGATACCTTCAAGGTTTTAAATAATAGTACGGTAAAAGCTGAGAACGACTACGCAAAACGCGTTTTTCGCAATATTTTGAAGCTGAGGATTATGTAGAAAATCATAGAATTCAAGTTTTAGCTCAACCCATTGTCATAAAGTTCACAAGGCTTTTTTTCTGATTGTTAGTTGTTTTTCATTGATCTCACAGTTTTTTTGATTACAAGTTTTTATGGTTTAATTATTTTTCGATAGCACTGCCACTTTTCATTGTTGTTGTTTACCAGTGCTGTTAAAATAGAAAAAACCAAAGAGAAAAAAACACAGTTAAACAAAAAGAACACAATATTCAGCTGAAATCTTAAGACTGCGAAGTGACTGAGTCTTCGAGTCAAACAACCACCCAAAGATTATAACAGCGACTGATGCTATAAAGGAATCACGTAAACAGCTAGCACCAAAAGAAACAAAATTTCACACATAACATGTAATACAATTGACGCAAAATAGAAAATGAAAAAATGTGAAGTAACACTTGTCAAAGGTCAAAGCAATGTGACGAGTATTGCAAAGGGTACGTGTAGGCACACCGCGAAGAAAACTAAGATGGAAATATTACGAGACTCCCCTAGGCATGATATTGGATTATGAGGTAACTTTAGAACATAGTGGTTAACGTAATCCGATGCATTTTATGTATTTACATTTGACTACACGTGATTTGTGTCACTTGTGAGTTGGTGCTATTCATCACGAAAAGGTTGTTTCATTGAATAGAGTCACAAGATGGTGTACGCAGAAATTGTTATCATAGGGTAAAAAACTAATTTACTTTGCCAAAATTTTATGAATCGTTGGCAAATCTAAGAAAACACAGATTGTTAGTGTCACTATCGGTATCCAACCTGAAGAAGAGAGCGTGAGATCCTGAGAAAACATTCCTCCGATAAACGAAGTATCCTTCGCATCAAGCATTCTACGAAAAAAATAGCTACTGTCGCAATTATTTTGATTCTTAGACGAAAACAACGCATTATTTTCTAGTCTTTTTACTCTATGTGTTATAAGATATTGTTTTTCAAGTTGTCGCGTTTTGATGTAATTTTGCAACTTTTTGTTAATTATTAACCACCCCAACAAACATTCAAAAAATTGAATTTCTATCATCACTGTTGCTACAATTGCTTGTGCGACAAACATTTAGCGCATAATGTCTCTCTTAGGCCTTGGCTCCACCGGTCAATGACGGTCAATGCTTGGTCAATGACCATTTGGGAAATTCTCTTTGGTCAATGGCCAAAGTTTTGATGGAAATGCAAGCTTGGCTCCACTAGTCATTGACAAGGGAAATGACAGCTGAAATTTTCGCGTTCGTCTGGTCATTGACCGCTTTGCGAGAATTTACTAGTGGAGCGTAGTTCTTTGACCAATTTGACGAGAGTTTTTTGTTTATCGTTTGCGCGTCTGACTACACCTCAACGTCACAATAGCATGTGAGTATACCCTTAATTAGTCGCAAAACTTTCGCATTCTTTTAAAAAAACCATAGCTAAAAAGATGGAAGAGTCAAGCAGTAGCGATGAAGAATGTATGATATTAATTGGTATGGCGTTGGCTGAAAAAAATCGGCGTAAGAGAAAGCACAGAATGTGGGTGAGGAAAGTGTTCAGAGAAAGAAAAAAACGTGGCACATACAACCTGGTCCGAGAGATGGCAATGTGGGATAAGGAAATGTACTTTCGGTACATGAGAATGACGCCCACAAGTTTCGAATGTTTGTTAAGATTGGTGGGTGAAAGGATATCGAAACAGACTACTAACTATAGAGAACCAGTGCCTCCTGAACAACGTTTAAGCGTCACAATTCGTCACTTGGCGACGGGTGAATCTCATATTTCGCTCAGTCTGCAGTATCGGATTGGAAGACAAACCGTGTCAAAAATAATTCCTGAAACATGCAAAGCTCTTTATGATGTACTCTCACTGACTGAATTAACAACGCCTGCAACAGCAAAAGAGTGGCTGGACATATCTAATGAATTTTATACGAAATGGAATTTGCCTCATGTAATCGGGGCGCTGGATGGAAAGTACGTTCGGGTGCGTTGTCCTAGAAATACGGGAAGTCTTTACCACAATTATAAAGGCTATTTTAGCATGGTCTTAATGGCGGTTTGTGATGCCAACTATCGTTTCCTATTATTCGATTTCGGGCAGTATGGCAGCAACAACGATAGCGGTGTATTGCTAAACAGCAAGATGGGTGAGCAACTTGAGCGAAACGAGTTTCACATTCCGGCCGCTTCTTCTCTCCATAAATGTGCATTCGATCCTCTTCCATATTTTTTGGTTGGAGATGAAATATTTCCCTTAAAGACTTACTTAATGCGTCCTTATCCTGGATCCGGCTTATCAGAGGCAGAGGCAGTTTACAATTATCGCCACTCAAGAGCACGTCGCGTCATTGAGAACTCGTTTGAAATACTTTCTGCTCGATGGAGAATATTTTTTAGTGTGATCCATGGCAGTGTTGAAAACATTGAAAAGTCTGTGTTGGCTTGCCTCGCTCTGCATAACTTTTTGAAATCAAGTGACAGTGCCGCCTATTGCCCGCATGGATATGCCGACTTCGAAAATGCAGATGGAGAAATTACGTATGGACGGTGGCGCAAAGAAATTCCAGTAACAAGCTCTGGCAATGGCAACTCCGGACAGTTTCAAGCTCTACCGCAGCTCCGAGGTCGTAGATGGAGCAATGATGCAGTCGAAATGCGCAACTGCTTAAAAGACTATGTGAACAGCGAAGAAGGGTCGTTGTCATGGCAGCTGAATTATGTTCGCCGAACGAAATGAGTAGAGCAATGCTGCCACACCTACTGCAATAAACTGCTGCTTTGACTAAAATGTTTTCTTGTGCCTCATTTTATTATTCTTTTTCATTTTGAAATTACGCAAGTAAATTACGAGTAAATTTTTCTTGTCTTATACCATGATGTAACAACGGAACTGTAGGGTGCGAATTGAACCCAAGACCTCTCATCTCAAGTCTTCTAAAACGACTCGGTCACGATGCCGGCATACAGTAGGTATGCTACAGATATGTCGAACTTCACTAGCCACTACGCCACAGAGACGATACGTTAAAACTACTTGTAGGAGACGGAGACGGTACGGTAGTACTATATTTTTTAGGAATACCGGAATACTACTTTTCAGGAATACCGGAATTTTTAGGAATACCGGTAGAAACAAGAAGTAACAAGAAAAAAACAAAATATCTTCAATTTAAAAGCGCAGCCATTTAGACCAGGCATCGCATTTTTGCAGTTCAATTTCTCTACGCTGCTGTAATGTTGAGCTGTGAAAATCACGGACAGCTTTTCTTTGCGTAAACTTGTACCTAGCTATTCTGCTCTATGATCGCTGCTCTCTCGAATGAATCAAAAAGTATTGCATTAAGGCTCAAGCTATGCTTTATTCTCGAATTTTCAAAAATGCACCATCAAAGTCGTGTTTATTGCAATATCATTATTTTTTAAACACCACCGGAGTCATTTCAGTGAACACAGATCTCGATTCTTCAGCAGCAGAAGAGCTGGAATGATGCTGTTCGTACCTCCAATCTGGCGTCGGCTGAGTGACAGGAACCGCATTGCTATCAAGATGTTGACAACTCGTACGAGGAGACCCACCGCTGTATAGAAGCGATTGATGTTTAAAAATCACCTGGTTAATTTCGTGCTTGATCAAATACTTCAAGTTTTCCGGAAATACTTTAATTTCTGTAGCTATAAATTTTCCAAACATTTCATCTGCACCATTGTTACTGCTTTCTCTTCTCAGTTTCTTTTCTTTCAAGTAGGTTGTAATTTCGCCACACATTTCTTGCTCTGCATTTCTTTTTTTGTCTTTGCGTGGTTGTTGATCTGCTGCTGGCGATTGCTCCTCAGGAAGTGATTCGTTGTCGGCAACAGCATGGGAGCAGCTGCTGTCTTCATAATCTTCTACCAGGTGCATGAGAGACACATTTGAGATGGTAGTTTTGGGCCTCAAAAAACCATCTAACCAATTCAAAAACTTATATTCTTCTAAGCTTCTTCGAGCTTTTTCAACCGTCGCCAGGTCAGCCCCAGAAACGTTTACTTTTTTGAAGCGGGATTTTCTTTTGCTGTAGCGGTTAAGGAGTAGAGTCCAGGCTTGCAGTGATGCACCTGGGTCATTTCCAAGCACCTCGTCGATGCATTTCCATGCATTTTTTTTTGGTTGGCTCTCCTTGTAGCTAGCCAATGATTTGTCGAATATGCATGGAAACTTTTGCACTTCAACACAAAGCTTTTCATACTCGAGCAGTGACATAATTGCTGCTACCATCTAGCTAGCCGGAACACGAAAGAACTAGATTTTCCAACCATTGATTTTCATTTGACTTTATGACGTCTCTTCAAAGTTTTTCAAACCATAGAAAAAATGCGCCAATGTCTTGATGAAATGCCTTTGATTCTATTGTCTTTTGATGGAACGCGCCTGTCTACAAGTAGCGCAAGCGCATTTTGGTCATTAATTCCCGGTCACAAATATCAAAACTTTTTGATATTCGTGACCAGGGAATATTCCCTGATTTTGCGGCATTGACATAGTTTGATCAAAAGCCGGCGCGGCTACACCAGTCCTTGACCGAGAATTTCCCTTGTCATTGACCGCTCGATTCTGACATTTGGCTGTTCTGTTTCACTCCCTGAATTTCTGCGATGTCAGAAAAGAATGTCATGAAAGTCGGCTCCACTAGTCAATGACTGGAATATTATGGGAAATTCTCTTGGTCATTGACCGGTGGAGCCAAGGCCTTACCACGCTTGTCAAAAGTGCTAAAGTCTTCACAAATTAATTCATAAATTTTTTGAAAAATATAAACTTTCGATGAATTTCAGTACGGTTTTAGAGAGAAACGCACTACTAGGTGTCATCAGCATATGACGCAAATAAATATACAACACTCCTCCTAATGGATTTGCGGAAAGTTTTTGACACCCGACCAAATACAAAAACTCCATTACGGAATTTATTTTTCCGATTGTCAGCAATAGGTCTCCAAGTACATCTTATTCGAAATTTATTAGTATTGGCATTCCTCAAGGATCCATTTTGGACCCAGTCCCCACGCAAATGATGCTACCTCTTGCCAGCCCCGTCTCTTTGCTAATATAACGTGCCAAATTCTACACTATATGATCTTGAAATTGCAATTCTCAACTTCGCAGACTGTGCAGTTGGTGCAGGGAAATCCACGGTAATAATTTTTCCTCCCAAACTAAATTTTCCTGAACCAGAGTTATAATGCCTCGAATATCTTGGTTTGTGATTTTTCCAAATTTCGAATTACCATAGGTTGCTGGATATACTCTCCCTTGAAACACGTGTATTCTGTCGGTATTCTAATTTTCCTACTTCCACTCTCCTTCTCTTTTACTACATACCCGTATAGTTTAAGCAAAAAATAACGTTTACCTTCCCAAATTTTCCACATGTCAGAGATCAATACCAAGGAATTAAAATTTGGAATTCATTAACCCAAGATTTAAAAAAAATTTTAAAGTGTGAAAAACCGTCTTCTTGAAACATAGTAATTTCGTAACATGGTTTTGTCCGTTTCGTAAGAGTAGCTATTTAAAATCGCAATACGGTATAGCATCAGTCGCTGTTATAATCTTTGGGTGGTTGTTTGACTCGAAGACTCAGTCACTTCGCAGTCTTAAGATTTCAGCTGAATATTGTGTTCTTTTTGTTTAACTGTGTTTTTCTCTCTTTGGTTTTTTCTATTTTAACAGCACTGGTAAACAACAACAATGAAAAGTGGCAGTGCTATCGAAAAATAATTAAACCATAAAAACTTGTAATCAAAAAAACTGTGAGATCAATGAAAAACAACTAACAATCAGAAAAAAAGCCTTGTGAACTTTATGACAATGGGTTGAGCTAAAACTTGAATTCTATGATTTTCTACATAATCCTCAGCTTCAAAATATTGCGAAAAACGCGTTTTGCGTAGTCGTTCTCAGCTTTTACCGTACTATTATTTAAAACCTTGAAGGTATCTTTTGAAAAGTTGTTTCTTTAATCATTCTTTTAGAACAAAACGTTTAAATAATCTGCGAAAATATATGTATGACATTCAGGTTTGTGTGTCTTTGCCTATCGATACTATTGGTTATTCAACGTGTTTTGTGATCTATTTTTCTACCGTATTTGCAGTTGTAGCTTATTCCACGTTATCCTTGTTTTCTGTTCAAGCTTTTTCCTTTTGTCAGCTTTGTTTTTCCTTTTGTCACGGTTTTTACAGTAATTTTCTTACATGCATTATAAGTTTTCAAGTTTCATAGCTGAATTTCAATCGACAAAATTGTGTTTTTTGTTGCAGTATTTACAGTAATTTTCTCACATGCATTAGTTTTTTCAAGTTTCATAGTTGCATTTCAATCGACAAAGTTGTGTTTTTTGTTGCAGTATTTACAGTAATTTTCTCACATGCATTAGTTTTTTCAAGTTTCATAGTTGCATTTTAATCGGTAAAATTTTTGTAAGTAACGTCTGTTGCCGAGTAATCATTTGGTAATATCTAACACAGTTTACCTTTAGCAAAGTTTAAGTTACGGCTTGGGTGGCAACAGTGCGTATTTTAGCAAAGTGGGTACGTTAAATCACGGTTTGGATCAACTATTTCCTACGTTTCATAAAGCTACAAAAGGTATTGAGCAGTACATATTTTGTGAACACTATCTCGCTTTCCCAAGAAGATCGCGTCATATTTTACGTAAAATGTTGCTAAAAAAATTTCAAATAATTTTAACAAGTTTGCATCGTTTTCTTTGATGCAGACCTAGAATCGAACCTTTGAAGCCGTCGCAATCGTTTTGCAACTGATAGTTTCAAAAATTGATTTACTGGAGATTTTTAACTTTATCTTCAAAAGCCGTACAAAATACTCTTGATAAAACTTCGCAATATATGAAATAAGATCGTTTCCAATCTTAATACCTTTAAATAAAACATCAATAACTTTGAACCCGTGCTTTTAGTACATGTACATAAGGTAGTTTGTGGTACGCACCCTCTAATATTTTGGGAATATATTGCGAGTAAGTTCTTTAACAGTTTTATTCAAAAGTATTCAAAAATGTACTAATTTTATTAAAATACAGGTATTTTTATCAGTTTTATTCGTAAATGTACGTGAAAATACTACTTGTAATCATAAACTCGTACTAATTTTCAACAAATTTTATTACAATATAGGTATTTGTAACAATTTTATCCAAACATGTACTAACTTTAAACAAGTTTTATTACAATATAGGTATTTGTAACAATTATATTCTAAAATTTTTAAACAAATTTTATGAAAATATAGGTATTTGTAACCATTTATTCAAAAATGGTAGTAAAACCACTACTTGTAACCATAAACTTGTACTAATTTCATGAAAATACAAATATTTGTATCAGTTTTATTCAAAAATGTACTAATTTTAAACAAGTTTTATTACAATATGCGTATTTTTAACAACTTTATTCAAAAATGGTAGTAAAACCACTACTTGTAAGCATAATTTTAAACAAATTTTATGAAAATATAAGTATTTGTATCAGTTTTATTCAAAAATGTACTAATTTTAAACAAGTTTTATTGCAATATGCGTATTTTTAACAACTTTATTCAAAAATGGTAGTAAAACCACTACTTGTAAGCATAATTTTAAACAAATTTTATGAAAATATAGGTATTTTTAACAGTTTTATTCAAAAATGTACTAATTTTAAACAAGTTTTATTGCAATATGCGTATTTTTAACAACTTTATTCAAAACTAGTAGTAAAACCACTACTTGTAACCATAATTTTAAACAAATTTTATGAAAATATAGGTATTTTTAACAGTTTTATTCAAAAATACTCAAAAATGTACTAATTTTAAACAAATTTTATTACAATATGCGTATTTTTAACAACTTTATTCAAAAATGGTAGTAAAACCACTACTTGTAAGCATAATTTTAAACAAATTTTACGAAAATATAGGTATTTTTAACCTTTTTATTCAAAATATTTAAAAATGTACTAATTTTAACCAAATTTTATTACAATATGCGTATTTTTAACAACTTTATTCAAAAATGGTAGTAAAATCACTACTTGTAACCATAATTTTAAACAAATTTTAATTACAATACAGGTATTTGTAGCAATTTCAATCAAAAATACTCAAAAATGGAATAATTTTATTACAAAATAGGTATTTTTAACGACTTTATTTGAAAATGTAAGAAAACATATTACACGTAACCATTATTTTAAACGAATCTTACGAAAATATTCTTTTGGTGAAAATGCTATAAACGTACTGAACTACTCGCTCAAACAAAAAGTCGTAACGAAAATGTTCAGACCTTATATGTAAACTTCAAATTTTACGAAAACATACTCGTTCTAATTGCGTAAATTTGACCGTAATTTCCAACTTTGTTTTTAGAACTTGTGGTACACGTATTCAAACCATCTGCAAGCGTATTAAAACCTATCCTTTATCTGTTGAAAAGCATAACTACCTGTAGGTGAATTGTCTCTAAACGCTCAAAATGACTGATTATTACACCTAACACACGTATGAACTATTCTCGAAAATTACGTTTTGTCACTATATCCCCTGTTTTAAATCCTACCAGTAGGCACAAAAAATAGAATTTCGACTGGTAAAAATTTTGTGTAGAACTTGTAGTAAACAAATACAGTTGACCGTACGTTTTTGCAGCTTTGAAAAATTGTACGTGTTTTGAATATTTTGTATCACAAATTCACCCGTCTCACATAAAAATTACACTCAGAACTTCTTTTAAAAATATTGCTTGCACAGAAATAGAATCAGAACCGTTTTTTAAATAAACGAATTTACCTATACTAAACATGAATATAACATTCTTTTATTATGGTTTGAGCGATCAATTCGGAACAGAAAAAGTTTTCATTTTATTTACACCTTCTGTATTTCTTGCGTAAGATTTTTACGTAGTTTCAGCAGTAACTTTTCTACGGTTTCAGAGTACCATCTTCTTTTTCATTGTTTTTTCAAGTTCATCATCAGATCGGTTTACTTCACGTTAATGCATTTTGAATGTTTGCGAATTAGCATGCTTTGTTCAATACGGTCAGTTTCATAGTTTTTTATCGTCCCTCTTTCCTGTTTGATCGTTTTGGTGTTTTTAGGTCTCGGTTTCACATTTTTTAACGTCCCCTTTACTCTTTGGTTGTTTTGGTAATTTTAGATCTCGGTTTTACATTTTTTTAACGTCCCCCTTTACTGTTTGATTATTTTGGTGCTTTTAGGTCTCGGTTTTGACGCCCCTCTACTCTTTGGTTGTTTTGGCATTTTTAGATCTCGGTTTTACAGTTTCCAACGCCCTCTTTACTGTTTGATCGTTTTGGTGCTTTTAGATAACACTTGTCGTAAACCACAAACGTTTTAATTCTATCTTACAAAACGTGAAGAGAACGAGTATGCTTATGGTTTGTTTGAAATAGTCAATCCGGATCGAAAAAAGTTTTCGTTTTACTTACACTTACTGTATTTTTTAAGATTTTTGCGTAGTTTCAGCAGTGACTTCTCATTAGTTCCGAGTACCATCTTAAATTTTCCATTGTGTTTTGCAAGTTTCTCATCAAATCTGTTTACACGTAAAATGATATGCATGTCTGCGAATGAATTTACGGTTTCTTGTTGTTTTTCCTTGACGTGGTGGTAATATCAATTCGCTTTGTGCTGAATAATTTTACGCAAGCGCTGTTCGGTTTAATCTACCGCAAGAGGTCGCTCAGGATCAATTGAAGCGAGAATCAGTTGTACTAGTCGACTACATAACCAATAAAAAATCCAGAACTGAAACAAGTAAAACGTAAGCACTCAAAATAGTTTAGAGTAAAAACGTTAAAACCTTGCTCGATTTACGTTTTCATTGCGAGCACTTACCAATTTGCCATTTCTGCTGATATTAAAACTTTTACCGTTTAGTTTTACCGCAAGAAATCTGTAAAAATTCAAATCATATGTTTTGATTCTTTTTGTTGTTCTTGGGTTGTTTGTTTCGTTTGCCGTAAAAATTCTAATGTGTGCAGTTTTGTGGTGTCACTGATCTTGTTTGACTTTCGTTTGTTGCGTCACAGTCTGATATTGTTTGATGGGTTAGTCGTGACTTCTACACAGGCTGAGTTTCCGTAAGCTTAGGTAAAATTATCGAAATGTCTTGAGAAAAATATCCCTCAATAATCTGTGAGCTTGTTCCGAGTTGCAGGTATCACAAGTATAACGTTATTACCTACTTGAATTGCGTGATGATTTGACAGTCTGGTACACCTCTTCGCAGACTCTTGTAATTTTAATCGGCACAGTGGCTATCGCTAAATCGTTTGTACTATGATAGAAAACCGCAGTTGCAAAGAATTCAAATTTTTTCCTACTCTGATTTAATCTGCAAAAATTCGGTAATGACCTTCCTCGTAAGGTTAGATAAAGATTGAGTGTACCTGAGTGCAGATCATCCGAAACAGTATTGTCAGAGAAAATTCAGTATCGATAAAATGTATAAAATCTTGCAGTATTGAAAAAAACGAGAACCTGCAATCTTCTGTTAGAATAATGTTTAACGTAAAGTCTGTGACATAGTGATGACGGATACCGATTGTTCCCTTGTGTAAGAAAACGTTTACTTCCAGTTGCTACGTGTCTGGACAAGTTCGGAAACAATTCATCACTAAAGCTTTTTCGAACTGTGAAGTTGCTCTGATCCACTGAAACTGGGTCGTAATCGTTAGACGTGAAACCAAAGAACAAGTTTAAAATGTCTTGAACATCATTTCGATATTTGAAACAACAACGAAAAAACGCACAAAATAATAAACAACTGATATTTTGAAAGTTGTAATGATTGGGGATTGATTAAATGTAAAAATCATAAACATCATTAAACGCACTGATACACTCATTTTATTTGTTTTATCTCGCACTTGCCATCACTCCCTATGGGCTTGAATAACTTATCATTGCTAATTCAAACAAATTTAGAATGAATCTGTTGAAATGATTAATAAGTTTGTATTAACTGCGAAAACTTAAAAACCGTGAAAAGTTTTGGAGAATGATAAATATTACAGCAAATTTAGAAACGTAATTGAAATAGTAAACAGCTGATATTTTATAGCACTTGTTTTTGCAGGAGTCTATTCCCAAATTACAGGAAATTAAGAACAGCATCTGCTGTATCACATTTCAGTTCATAACGAATGACACCTCTAAAAACTTGGTTAAATTAGTTAAAAATAAACCAGAGGTTATGATTCTTTTACCTGAATCATACAAAAATAATAGCTTCATCAGGAGTCTATTCCCAAATGGTAGGAAAGTAAACTGTGTAACGTATCATGTTTCAATTCGTAATACATGACACCTCTAAAACTTGGTTAAAGTCGCTAGAAAAATATCAGGAAAATACAGCATATGCTTTACCGCAGGTACAGAGCGAAGAGATGGATAGTTGTTTTGGCAGTCTATTCCCGTATTACAGGAAATTAAACTATGTTAGCTGTCTGTTTTACAGGAGATACAGAGCAAAAGATAAGAGTACTTGTGCAGGAATCTATTTTCGAATTACAGGAAAAAACAGCATCTGCTTTACAGCAGGTATAGAGTGAAAAGATGAGAGTACTTGCAGTCTGCTCCCGAATTACAGGAAATTAAACTGTGTGATCTATGTCTTTTACAGGTGGTACAGAGCGGAAAGAGGAATAGTTGTTTTTGCAGTCTGTTCCCAAATTACAGGAAAGAACAGCATCTGTTTTACAGGTGGTACAGAGTAAAAAGATAAATAGCTGTTTTTGCAGTCTATTCCCAAATTACAGGAAAGAACAGCATCTGCTTTACAGGTGATGCAGAGCGAAGAAATGAGAGTACTTGTGCAGTCTATTCCCAAATTACAGAAAAGTATACCGACGTATCATATTTCAGTAAACGCTTTTAAAAACAATGATTATGCTTTGATAACCAGAGATTAGATTCATACTGCACGAAATAGCTAAAGAGTAAACGTTTTATCAAAAATAATTATTGAACCAATATTTCTGGACTATTATTTTTGATTTCCAGACTCAAGCAATCCACCTCAAAACGAACCGCCTCAAACAAACTGCCACCAACGGCGCACGTGAGCCATCACGAATGGTATACATGAGTCAACACCAGGTGTGGAGGAGGAGGAGGAGTGGGTCGCATTTGATTTCCAGACTCAAACAATCCACCTCAAAATGAACCGCCTCAACCCACCGCCGCCGCCTCAACATAGCGACGCCGCCTCAACATACCGCCTCAACCCACCGCCTCAAAATGAGTCACCGCCAACGGCGCACATGAGCTGCCACCGGATGTGGCGGTGGTTGCCACCGGATGTGGAGGGAGGAGGGGTGGGCCACATTTGGCTCTATATACACTACTGATGTCATAATCACTTTTTTCAATTATGACATAAAAATTCCGTTACGATACAGAAAGCCCGTGAGCTTTTGGTTCACTTAAACCCGAGGACAGGGTATGTTTCTGTCCCAGGTACTACGGCGGAACCAGCGTCTGTATTCCTCGAATTTTTGCTTCTCGCGAGCATATTTCGTGGGAATTTTCGCTTTTTGTCACAATCTTCAACTTCCTGGCATTTGTCTTCGTCGCTTCCACTTATTCGATCATAATCATGATAGCGAAACAGCGAAGGTTGAAATCATCCGATGCAACAAATCATCACAAAACGAGCAGCAAGAGAGGAGAAGGTAAGTGGCTGTGTTCACGCTTATGGAGATGATTTTTCAACAACCAAACCGCTTATGACGCGTAACCTCTAGCCCAGTAACCGTAACCTGCCCGGCGACTCACCCTCAAAATAAACACAGCCCACCCAAGCCCATTGTTTTATAAAATCTTGTATCATGAAAATTTTAACAAATTTTGATAGGTGTAAACTGCCCAGTGAGAAACAAAGATAGGATTGGGCCGTTATCGCACCAGTAAAAAGACCGGTTAGCACAGTGGTTTTCAAACTTTTTTAAAATTTCGACTTTGCGGTCCCCAAAGATTTTTTTTATCACTCACGGTCCTTTATTTTCAAACATAAATTTCCAAGCAAAATCAATGAAAACCGAAAAAGGTCATCACGTCCGCAGATGTCCAATTCATCACGCAAAATCAAGTGAAGAGCAAAAACAAGGTCGTCACGTCCGCAGATATCCAATTAAGCACATTTCCATGGGATGATTTATCAGAAATCCGAGACCTCTTTGCGGTCCCCCTGCAACTGCTTCGCGGACCCCAAGGGGACCGCGGTCCTTGAATTGAGAACCACTGGGTTAGCAGCTCTTTAGCGAGTTACTTAGTGGCCCATGCCACCATCTCTTGTCCATACCCGCCATGATTCAATTGGCCTGAAAGTTTAAAACTGGCATGCGGGCCCTAGAGCTATTTTGAAATATTTTGCCCACACAGTTCAGGGATGGGACCATGAAATCTTCAGGGAAGAGGCTAATCTTTCAGTTTTGTGGGGCTGGAAGTATCGTTACTAATGTATTAATGTGCGCAACTAAACATTTGGGAGCTCGAGCACTTTCGCCACCTTTTCTCCTGAATTCGGCCAATGCAGAGGCATGTTGTGTAAAATGTACTGAGCCGTAAAGAGCAAATGCGAGCTTGAGTTGACAACGAACTTGTCGTCTGGGGAAAATTAGCGTCGCCAAATACTTCACCCCGATTCTTCGGTGATTTTTGATTTTGTTTCGCAAAGATAAAAGCTGTTATGTTAATTTTAGACCAGCCCCATGGCGTAGTGTTTAAGCACAACACTGTCGCTGCGGAAGGTCTAGGGTTCCGTTCCTTGGCCTGTCAAATCGAACACAGCGTGCCAACGGCTCGCCATCTCGGCCATGTTTCTTCGTAGCTGTGTTGCCCTGGCGTTGCGTCGCGTAGGTAAACCCCAATACTGTTTACACGCTTCGGTGTGATACCTGCGAGTGTAATAAAATTTGATTCTGAAATCAGCTTTCACCCTTTCTATTTTTTTTTTCAATTTTTTTTTTATTTCAGCGATGCAGAGAAGGATCTACCGCTTGGTGGTGACAGATTTTTGTTGTTGGGTTCCAATTTCTGTTATGTCGGTCATAAACTTTGGTGGAATCGAAATTCCCAATATTGCCTACGTTATTTCAGCTGTTGTCCTCCTGCCTATTAATAGTGCGCTCAACCCCTTGTTGTACTCCAATGTGTTTGACAATTTAATTAACCATATCCGCGGATTTGCCTTGAAACGGAAAAAAAAAGAAACCCATAAGTCCGGTCATGACAGCAATCCAGTTGGAACAACCTCAACTTTAGAAACAAGGCTGTAATATCAACAGGTTCAAGTTACAGCTGTTTCGTCTTGCTATGGTTCCTCATCAAGAGACTAGGTCAAGAGGTCGCCGAAGCAAAAGATGTGGATTTAATCGCTTTATGAAAAGTTCAAAAGGTGATTTGATCTGAAGAAGTGGTGAACTTGCAACGGCGGAATACCGAGTAGTCAGCTTAAGTGCTGACAGCAATTGAATAACTTTGACTTCCATTGATTGAGGCAGAGCCGTATTAAGATTTTGGGAAGCCTCGGGGCTAATTTTTGGGGGTTCCAAGTCTTTTTGCAGACCTGATTTTAACGTTAGTTACAGACCTTTATTTTTGAAGAGGACGCGATTTACCGGGAAACATTATCACGGAAGATTAACCCCGCAGCCCCATATCTTAATCCGACCCTGGATTTAGGTAATGTGCACATTTTTTACATAAGGTCTTAAAGAGGCAAGAATCGCAGTTCTTGATTTCGAGTAATTTTTGTCGCTATGCGCTTGTTGTGCACGAATGCCTTCTCTGTTCTAGCTGTTCCTTTGTTTTTTCGTTCCTTGTTCCATACCGGTAGTCTGCTGGTTCAGTTACGTGTTTTAGATACGTAGTCAGAGTTATAGTTACTGCTTGTACATTCTTACTATGTGATTGAGTAGCTAATTTCTACCTGTGTTAGTAGTTTAGCTTGTTGTAGATTGAGTTTGATCGAGTGATACGTTTCCTCTGAGACTTTTGGCCCACTTTAGCTGTTTGTTGGTTACAGCAATCAGTTATCTTCGAGGCAGTGACTATGGTTATAGGCCCGCAAAAATAAGCTCTTTGTTTCTTTTGTTATCTCTCCACGATCTCCTCGGTTGTACGAGAATATGACAAAGAAATAAACTGAAGAGACAAATGTTACGGGCCCGTAAGAATAGCCACTTCGTATTTTATATTCCCTAAAAGCAAACGCTGCCTAGTGAGTGAGTTTTGACCTGTTTTTCTGTTTGAATAAGGAGTACAACAGTCTGCTGACGTGGCTGTAGCCGTTGTTAATTGGTGCAGTGCAGCACTGTGTGTGTATTGTGTAATGGCTATTACAGTAATTACGATGTTTAAGCTGCTGCTCTACTAATGGAACAAGCTACAAAGGTTGCTGCCACTTTGAAACAGCTGTTGGCGGTACTCTAGTCAAGGAGGGATGCCATCACCCCTGAAAACAACACCATCCCCACAAAGCATTTTAGCGTAAACCATTCCCCTATAAATAAATGACCATCTCTCCTTTACGTATGCGTGAAAAGTTTGCACTATCCCCCCATAAGTGTTTTACAATTCGAGCACTGGCTGTTGGGCATCGAGAAATCAAGCAAATCTGTTATTATTGAGTTTTTATGAAACCGTCGGCTTCACTCCTAATCGCGTGTGGTAAAACTCTAAACCTTCATAAACATTTTACGATAAATCGTTGGCAGAGAGGTAGGCCTATCGGTACTTTTTCGGAACCACAAAGCAGCTATTGCCAGGAGATTCAAAAGAATCAAAACTGCTAATATATTTCTTCAAAATTCTAAACGTTTTCGACTTTTAGAATTTGAAGAAATACGCTAGCAGTTTTTAGGCCCTTTTCAGAGGTCCTCTTTAGGGGAAAACACATGCACGTAGAATTTTAAAACGTTGAGAATTTTACTAAATATATTGACAATTTTGAATCTGCTAGCAATAGCTACATTTTATGATAATTCATAAATTCGTAGTGATTTTTTGCTTAGATAATGTCGTCAGAGTTTTTGCTAGTTCAACTTTCAAAGCAGCATGACTGTTGCTCATCTGTGCAAGCGCCTTTAGCATTTTTATTGACTTTGTATTTTGTTGCAATTCTTGGCCTAACTTTTTAAAATTTGCTTCATTGCAAGATTTTTGCCCCACCGATAACTAAATTGGCTCTTACACTTAACTGGATTCAATTTCATTGCACAAAAATTATTGGAAACTTTGTTTCGTCCATGTAAAAAATATTGCAAATTGAATTTGGTTTGAAATATTTTGAGTCATTGTTTTTGAACTGGAGATGGCCAGGACTAGGGATGTGCCGAGTCGAGTCCGAGTACTCGGCCGAGTAATAAGGCATTACTCGGCCGAGTCCGAGAAATAATTGATACTCGGCCGAGTATTAAACCATTATCAATTTGACCTTTTTTTGGCTTTTTATCCGAATTCGAGTCGAAATTGGGACTTCTACGGACGTGATGACCTTTTTTTTTTGCTCTTCACCTAATTTTGAGTTCATATTTTGATGTCGTAGATACTCGGATTCGGCCGAGTAATGTCGTGAATACTCGTTACTTGGCGAGTCCGAGTAATTTTCCTTGAGGCACATCCCTAGCCAGGACCGTCTTATGGATGGTTGTAACCCATTCGTGTGCTTCTAACGTGAAAATCAGGTCTGCAAAGAGCATGGGTTTACCCAGTCCTCATACGGCCCAAGAGATGGGATGTGCGCACGATTATAAGTTATATTAAATTTGCAACGTAACTTCCTACTTGTAATCAGGGCTGCAAACTCGATCGATTTTTTTATCGAGTTTAAGTTCGAGTTCAGCTTATTTTACGAGTTTAAGTTCGAGTTCAGCATTTTCATTTTTGCGAGTCCCAGTTCGAGTCCAGTAAAAATTTATCAAGTTCAGAAAATAAGTTATCTTGAGCATGGAAAAAAAGATATCTTGAGAAAAAAAGATTATCTTGAGCATGGCGCAAGTCGTTTTGAGTAAAAACAAGTGATTATTGAGTAAAACATTTTCGAGTTCGAATTCAAGTTCTCCGCCCAGAATATTCACGAGTTTGAGTTCTCAGCTCAAACACTTTTCGAGTTCGGCAAAATGATCGAGTTCTTTTGAGTTCGCAGCCCTGTTTGTAATTGAAGGTAAATAATTAATCGGTGCAAATGTCAAAATTAAGATTTGAAATGTTAGTGTTTGTGTGTTTTATTTTGTGACGTGAGTCATGTTACTGGCACTTTGGCAGTGATTATGTTAAATTTACTATCTTGTCCACTTGCCTAGTCTAAATGGCTTCAACGGCTCATGGGTTTTTTGCGAATTTTTGATTTCATAATTGACATGTTTTAACTTATTAGCCTAAGACTTGACAAAACTGATTGTAACACAGAAAGTCTGTAGGTTTTCAAAACCACTGAAACCGTACAGCGTAAATACATTTTAGAATTAGTGAAAAACCGGCGCTTGTGAGAGTGAATTAAATGCATTTTACCATTTTGGTGTCACTACATATTCATAAGAATTCCTACTTTGGCTTATAAACACAGGAAAATCTTAAAGGCTACAAGAAAGATTAGGATTTTTAAGCATGGGAGTTTTGACACCATTTAGAAATTAATTTTATGACCGCTAAAGGTCAGTCAAAATTACTTGAAAACCTAAAATTCTCCACTTTAGCGACATCAAACGACTACACTGGCTAGCTCATTACTTTCGTCAGGTGGTGCTGCAGACTCCATACTTCTCTTTCAGCTCTTCCTCGCCACCTAGTTGATTATCGCGACTTTTATCATAGCCTCCTAGTATCCACAAATGCTTGTAAACATAACCGTTAAGCAGCAGTGTTGTGATCAAAGCAGAATCCTCAGTATTTGTAACAAACGTCAAGCTAAGAGAGGAAACGTTTTATTGTAATGCAAGTATATAATTTGTTAAAATAAATCAAGCAAATGAAAGCGGGTATTTCCGACAGACAAAAACTACCATTTTGAATTTAGTAGTAACCAGCACATTCGGATGAAAAGATTAATTATTGGTGTTTGTTTACCTTGCGATAATATACCGCTCACGCCAATTTAGCGTCAAGGTTGCAACGTAATACACAACACAAATAACTGAACACAATCTAAGAAAACAACAAAGATAGCAAACGAAGGCTTGCAAATGCTGCCTGGAAAAAATATTGAAAACAAATTGCACAACAAAAAAATGAGAAGAGGAAATTCATTTATCCCAAACCCATTTCATGATGTAGATGGATCCGGAGCTTAACTGGGGTCCGATGAGGGGATTCAACTGCGACATGTAAGTGAGAAACCAGAAGAGCCACAGACAAACAGCGGTAGTGACCACCATAGTTTGATAGACCCCTCGATCCGGTCCTTTGGGAATCAGGAAAGGGCCGATTGCGCCGACTGCTATCCAGATTCCAGAAATGATGAGCATTACCCATGGTGTTCCAAGCATGATCGCGAATCTAAAAAACATTTACAGTCAAAACTAATGCATTCATTATGTATGAAAGAGGGCTTCATGCATTCATTATGTATGAAAGAGGGCTTCACAATTACGTAAACTTATCAAAAACTTGTTAATTAATTTCCAAAACGCATGTCAGCGATTTCAATGTCTCTTCCGGTCCTACTAAACACCGCAAAAAACGACAAAGGACCTCAAATTGATGTACTAAACACCGCAAAGAACGACAAAGGACCTTAAATTGATCGACTAAACACTGCAAAGAACAACAAAGGACTTGGAATCATACCATAACAAAGAACGACAAAGAACTTTAAATTAGGGTTAGATTAGGGTAAGGGTTTTAGGGTCCTTTGTCGTACTTTGCGGTGTTTAGTAGATCAATTTGAGGTCCTTTGTCGTCCTTTGCGGCGTTTAGTAGAACCCGTCTCTTTACGGGGCGAAATGGAGATAACTCTTGGATAATGAAAGCTGGGATTGGTCCAGGTTAGTCTAATCACGACTTCAGCTTTCCCATTTACTTTTTGAAACAAACAACACGCACAATAGTGATGACACATTGCTTCTTGCGCTAGAACTGCAACCTCACATCTTAACAACATTGCTAATAAACGAATAAAAAGAGATATCATGGTGGACCGTTAAATTAAAAGCCATGCTAAGTGAATGCTGTAAAACCAACTCTACGACTAGTTAGGTAATCTAACCGCTCATCAGGAAGACTCAGGTTCGAACCCAGGACCTTGTGGTTAAACTCAAGCTCTCTTTTACCACTCGGCCACCAGGCTTACAACCAAAGCAATGGCAAACTAGTGTGATAATACCTATCCACAAGAAAGGAGACAAGAGAAAATGCACCAATTGTAGGGGCATATCTCTCATCAGTGTCCCGGGTAAGGTCTATGCCAAATGCCTTGAAAAGAAATGCCGTGAAATAGTCGAGCCTTTACTAACGGATGCTCAGTGTGGCTTTCGTCCTGGCCGAAGCACAATGGATCAGATCTTTGCCTTGCAGCAAATCTTTGAGAAGTCGTGGGAATATACAAAAGAGGTCAATGCATGTTTTGTTGATCTTGAAAAAGCATATGATCGCATTCCTAGAGACAAGCTTTGGGCGGTGCTGTTGCAGTATGGCAATGATGGCCAGTTACTAAATGCCATTAAGTCGCTGTACATGCATTCCGAGGTCTGTGTTCGTGGTAACAGTGCAACGACGAAACCTTTCAGAGTAAGTGTGGGACTACGGCAAGGCTGCTCTCTTTCACCTATTCTGTTCCTTATTTATATGGATAGAATAGTTAAAAAAAGTGAGTCTTGTGGCGGAGTAAAGATCGGTGAATGCACTGTACAACGTCTGTTATTTGCAGATGATCTTGTGCTACTCGACTCTACCCAAAATGGTCTCCAGCAAGCTCTTGACAGGTTATCGGATGATTGTGTACCACACATGTGCTGCCATGTTAGTTGCTGCAGGAGCAGATACATCTTCATTAATTTTTTTGTACTCTACAAGAGGTTGAACTCGACCAGAGAACTCTAGTCTCTGGTAGAGTACAAAAAGATTAATGAAGATTGCTGCGCTAGCAGCACATATGTGGTATTTGTGGCAGGAACTTGTGGGTTTGGTTTTTTGATGGTGATCTCCCATGCTCTATGAAGCGCTAAATGATTCAGTCATTGAAAAGAATTGGTGATGAAGAGCCCCCCAAGCGAGTATCAATCAACCAGCATATAATAACTAGTTCCAACCTGAACGATTTGTGACCTCAACTTTCAAAGTTCTATTCTAAAAACTAAGACTTCCTTATGGTTTTCTACAAAAAGATCCTGATGATGTATTTAAAGGTTAAGCCATAAAAAATTCAAAAAAAAGTTTTTCAAGGACCACCCTAGAAGTTAGCACTAACACCATTAACTCATTATCAAAACTGTGACACCTCACCAGTGGTGTAGGTAAGGGAGCCAACCCCGGCTCTATCTCCTTCCTCTTCCCCTTCTCTGATGCATTAAAAACTTTTTTTCATTTAGTTACAAAGGATGATTAAAAAGAGGACCTCTTATTGTAAATTGAGCCTAGCCCCCTTAAATTTCTCGCTGGCTACACCCCAGCACTTTACAGCCACACATATCGCAACCAGATTTACAACATCGCACAATTTATTCTGTTGCTTCGGATGCAGTTGAACATGATTTGCAGCTAGATTCTTAAGGATAACAGTATTTAATATTGAAGAATCGATTGTTCTATGGAATTCTACTAATTATTATTGCAGTTTAAGTGGATTTACTTCACAATTTCAATCTCCACATTATCATATCCAAACTAGGTACACGAGAAATCTAAGATTTACAATGACTCAATCAAGAATCAAACCCAGTCTTTCACATCAAAAGCCACTGCTCAACCCAGCTGATGAAACAGTATTGGTAATGTAAAGTATTATGATTGGCCAATTAGCTCAATTGTAAAGCACACCACTATCGAAGTAGGAGGTCAGGGGTTTGATTTCCAGGCCGATCAAATTGAACACAGTGACACTAGAAGTTTGCCATCGCTGTGATGCTTTTTCAGAGCTTTGTTGCCTAGACGCTAAGCCACTGCTATGGGCCCGGCCACTTGTTATACAGGTACGCCTCGACGTAATACCCCGAGTATATATGAATTAACTTTTGACTTACAAGGGAAAAGGTGAGTAGCAACAAATGACCAGGGCCAGACCAAAGTGGAGTTATAGCCCTTACCCATCGGTCAGGTGCACTGTCTAAGAAAAGGTCTGAGCACTGCTATTGTCACAATCAGGTCTGCAAAAAAAGCATGCCCCCTCCCCAAAGATTTAGTGCAGCCCTGTGCATGATCAAAAATCAATTGCCATGTTTCTCAAAGAAATAAGATCAGCGATCAAAATGAATAAGCGTAGTCTGTAGTAAAAACTTGTGGAAGTCAAGGTAACCTGTACCGATACCCTCAATCTTAATGTGTAAAGTCTTTGATTACACTTTGCAACACTAAAAAAGTACAGGGTATCTGCAGCAATTTTTGTATACTTAGTAACTTGGAAAATATATTTCTGGCTTTCTTTTAGTTGAATTAGGTATAGTTTTTGCAAAATTGCCACAGTCGTGAATTTCGGTAACAAAGTCAAAAATGGATTACTGGCGTCTTTGCGGTCACATATTATGTGTATTATATGATAACTCTTTAAAGAAAAACACAGTTTAATAAACACATATTATGTACATTATTTATTAAATCATTTATTTGCAAAACACAACAGCCTGTTTCAGCCAAAAATCCATCATGTGTTTCTTATTCAAAGAGAATTTGTGTTATGTATATTAAACTGTGTTTATTACTCAAGCAGAATGTACACAAACACTATTGCAGCTGTTTTTTGACAGCACACGTGTAGTTTCAGAGAGGTTTTGGCTGTCGTCAATAGATACTGACTCTTGCGGTTTGTTTCTTGGTCGTCACGCTATGTGATCGATTCAGTTGCAATGCGTGTTGCCACATGTCGCAAGCTTGCGACGAAGTAGTAAATTTAGTACTTTGACGCACGCCGCATGAAGTAAGGCAATGCTATTGACCTAGGCTAGTTTGCTAGACCTAGCTGTAGTGACGTTACAACACAGTGTAGCAGTAAACAACTAAAAAGCAATGTCCTTCCTGGCCTAGCGGACGGGAAGTCATGACGACTTCCTCTTGTTGGGTCAGAGGCTATACCAGCACTCCATCACCAACAGTGCAAAGCACTCCAGTAAATCGTACCGTAGAGCGAGACAGCGCTGTTTCTGGCTATTAGCCTTCATCAGCCGCCCTCAGGTCAGAAACATTCATCTTCCAAAACGAATGATCTTGCCAGGATCACTCATCCCTTCGGATATTTCTTAAAGAATTTAACCTTTGTGGTACGCAATCCACTCGTGTGGCTACGTCACCATTCCAGTCAAACTCTCTACGTGGCCAGGGTGAAGAGCAAACAACTAAAAAGCTGTTTGTTGTTTGGTCTTCACCCTGGAAGTCGTCATGACTTCCCGTCCGGTAGGCCAGGAAGGACATTGCTTTTTAGTTGTTTGCTCTTCACCCTGGCCACGAAGAGAGTTTGACTGGAATGGTGACGTAGCCACACGAGTGGATTGCGTACCACAAAGGTTAAATTCTTTAAGAAATATTTTTATCCGAAGGAATGAGTGATCCTGGCAAGATCATTCGTCCTGGAAGATGTTTCTTACCTGAGGGTGGCTGATGAAGGCTAATGGCCAGAAACAGCGCTGTCTCGCTCTACGGTACAGTGTAGCAGTAATAGAAAGTTTATATGCTTTAGATGTAGGCTAAAAAAAATCAAGGAAAAAGATACTTAAAACTATTAGGTGAAAAAAGCAGCAACAAAAAGTTTAGTTTTCTTACTAACATGCTTTCTTCAAAATAAAAGTTACGGTAGCTAAGGCCGATACACCTTCAATGGTTGTTTTGGTAACCATTCGTATATATTTGCGTGTATATGCATGGACAATTCAGCGGAAAAGTGTTGTAACGCCACTACAGCTAGGTCTGACAACTGGCTACTTTTCTTAGATGCATCCCAGCAAAGCATAAAAGCTGTTTAGCTTCACAATGGTAACACCCTGCCATCTGTTCCTATAGCTTACAGCACAACCATGAAAGAGTCGTATGAAAATTTTATAACAATTTTAACGAGCATGCAGTATAACGTCTACAAATGGCATGTTAGTGCAGATTTCAAGGTTATAGCCATGCTCACTGGCCTTCATTCAGGCTATACTAAATTTTGATGCTTCTTGTGCTTGTGGAACTCTAGAGCAAGAGCTGAACACTATGTACGCAAGCACCAGCCTGCTAGAGATGAAATTGAGCAAGGAAAACATAACATCAAACACAAACCACTTTTGCAAAGTGATAGAATCCATTTACCACCTTTGCACATTAAACTCGGTTTGTTCAAGCAGTCTGTAAAAGCACTGGACAAGGATTCCTTAGCATTTGCATATCTTGCAGAAAAGTTTCCTTCCTTAAGCCGAGCTAAAATAAAAGAAGGTATCTTCATAGGTCCCCAGATTCGAAAAATTGTTCTTGATGAAACTTTTGACACACATCTCACGAGAAAAGAACAATGTGCCTTTGAGCCATTCAAAAAAGTTTGTGATAACTTCCTGGGAAAACATCATTCAGAAATTATGTGCAAGTTGTGAATGATCTACTGCGTCATTTTCATGATATGGGATGTAACATGTCTCTAAAAAGTTCATGTGCTCCACTCTCATTTGGATTTTTTTGCTGAAAATCTTGGCAATGTGAGTGATGAACATGGCGAAAGATTCCATCAGGATATTTCATTAATAGGGAAACGTTTTAAAGGAAAATGGAACACTGGTATGTTGGCAGACTACTGCTGGAATTTGAAAAAGGATGATGCCACTCTACACAAGAGGGTTAAGAGGACAAATGTTGCTTAAACTGGTGAATTCGATGTTTTTTTTTTTTCAAAATAAATAAGAATAAAGTACCGTACATGAAAATGGTATATACCTAATCCAGAGAAATACTTGGCAGATTTGGAATCAGCATACTTTTCTTACACCGAAACAGGTCTTAAATGTCTTGTACTTTTTTTCACTTCAAATTTGTTGCACAGTGTTGTATTTAGCAAAGCTGTATAACAACATGGCCTAGCAGTACCGCAATATTTCGTGACAAGTTCAATTGCCAGCTACACCTGATCACATCTGAAACATATTTTAGGTAGCTGCCCACTTGCAGATCACATGCATAGCATATATTTCAAATATTCAATCTTCGCGGCTTGTTTGAATTAAGCTGTGGTTTGGGAATAGGGTACGGGATTAGGCCCCAACTTCTACTAATAACTCACTAGCACACCTAGGGGTCCTTGGGCTTGTGATACTGCCTGTTATAAGATGCGACTTAATTCAAACAAGTTCTCAACCTTCTTCAAAATTTCATAGTCAAACTTAGTTTCAAACTTTCACTACAATAACCTCTGTTTACTTTATCTCTGCAGGTAAGTTAAACAACATTGTTACAAAAATAATAATTATAACTTACTTATCAACCTGGTTACTGAAGATTCTCAAAATCCAAAAGTAATTCCTGTTTTCTTTTGATCAAACGCAAGTTTTAGCTTTAATAACCAATCACACACAAAAACCTAAACAAAATATCACCTTTGCATTTTCTTTAAAATATAGCAATACATGTGGGTCCTGCTAAAACATACAGGAGCACAAGGACCACCCTCGCAAGTGAGTTAGGAGCACAAGGACTAAATTCACGTACCCAATTCGTTTCTAATAATAACTGTCAGTCCCAAACAAAACCCATAATTATAGGTGTACCACAGGGTTCTATATTAGGCCCCCTTCTGTTTCTTATTTATATAAATGATCTCCACAATGCCATAACCAAACCTCATCTTTTTGCGGATAACACTTGTCTTGTCTTGAGCAATCCTTCTCTAACTGCTTTAGACCTAGAAACAAACTGCAATTTGGAACTAAAGAAGTTACAAAATTGGTGTAATGCAAACAAACTTCAAATTAATCCGAAAAAATCTGCTTTCATTTTAATTCCCCCAAAATTAAATAACTTAAATCTCGAAATCAAACTTTCCTATGGTGATTCTATAATAACCGGTCTAGACTCTATCAAGTATCTAGGGGTATCTTTAAACAAGAAACTTGATTTCAAGATACACATTGAAAATATGGTCTCAAAACTTTTTATATCTATAGGAATCTTGAGCAAGCTTCGTTATGTTCTTCCGTCTTCTACTCTGCATCTCCTTAACTTTTCTCTTGTACATCCCCACTTACTTTACAGTCTCCCGCTTTGGGGTAGCACATTCTCTTCTTACCTTGCTAAACTACAACGACTTCAAAATAAAGCAATCAGAATCATCTCAAACTCATTTTCTTCTTCTATCACGCCGCAATTTTATAAACTTGGCATTTTGAAAATGCGTGATTTGTATACAAATGAAATTTCTAAATTAATGCACCAACACTCGAAGCAATTACTTCCTTCTGGTCTCCTTTCCTGTTTTAACAGCCTTACAGCAATACACGATCGACATACTCGATCAAAAACGCAAAATAATCTCTATCTTCCTAAATACAGCACAAACCGTTGTCAAAAATCTTTCTGCCAAATGTGCTAAATGTGCTAAAATCTGCCAAATGTGCTCATTTAGCTTTTTCTCGACACTCGGCAAAAAAGATTCAAAATGTTTTTCATATTAATTCTGAACCTGTGCAAACTACTTCTAAAGCTAGAGATCTTGGTGTGTTGGTTACCGATAATCTGAAATGGTCTTCTCATATTAATCACATTCATTCTGTTGCTTCACATCTTAGTTATATAGTTCTGCGCGCTTTTTCTACTAAAAACATTTGGACTTTATTGAAAATCTATGTTACATATATTAGGCCTAAGCTTGAATACAATTCTTCAGTTTGGAGTCCATATTTGAAAAAAGACATCAAGCTCATTGAGTCTGTCCAAAAACGTTTTACTCGTAATGTTTTTATTCGTTGCAACCTGCCTTTCAATTCTTATGTTGATCGCCTAACTAAACTTGGAATTAAATCTCTGGAGTACCGTAGACTTGAATTCGACCTGATTCTTATGTACAAGATAAGTCATAATTTGTGTGATCTGAATTTTTCTGATTATTTTGTGTTTCAAACTTGTGATTATAATTTGCGTCGACACGATTTTACAGTTCAGTCACTTTTTCATAATGCCAGTCATGACCAATTTCGTCAATTTTACTTTAATCGTATAGTTAGTACTTGGAATCGGCTTCCTGATGTTGTAGTTTCCGCTTCAAATCTGTCTATCCTTAAGACCAAATTGAAAAGTTATGATTTACACACTATCGCTTCACTTGTTTACTGATTTTATTTTTCTGTTAATTACTTGCTGCTTTATTTCGTTTTTTCCTCGCATGTCAGTGTGCCTGGGTGTTAACCTATCACCATTGCGTTGTATTTCAATAAATAAATAAAATAAATAAAAAGTTTCAAGGGGCGAAGGTTTGGAATTCTCTCTCATCAGAACTAGTCTTAAAACTCTATCCTATTCGCGATTTAAAACAAAAAAACAAATTTTTGAAAAAGTTACTGTCAAATCAAATCAAATCTTCATTATACTCGCCGTATTACGCTGAAGCGTGTAACGAGTTGCAGGGCCCATCTCCGTGGCTTAGCGCCTGGGCAACACAGCTCCGAAGAAACATCGCAACGGTGGCGAGTCGTTGGCGACACTGTGTAGATTTGACTGGCCCGGGAACCGAACCCCAGACCTCCCGCACCGATAGCGTGCGCTTAGCAACTGAGCTAACGGCCGGTTTTTGAAAAAGTTACTGTTAAATATATATTTACGATTTTGCAGCACAATTAAGAGATTGCTTCTAATCTCAATGAACTACGGAAATCTTACCAACTGAAATTACTGCAGTATGATCCCAGGGTTGCTGCTTGACTTGTAGACCCTAATCGGTTCTTCGCAGTCTCCTTGTTGATGTAAGACATTTTTTTCTCGTCAATATTGAACTTTATTACTTGTCCCTAGTGTTGGCCTAACTTGTGTTTGTTTTCTTTCAAGACATCAACTAAATAAATTGCTACTGACTGACTGACTGACTGCTAAAGGCGCAAGTGAGTTATTACTAAGGGCCGTAACCCCTAACCAAACCCTAATCCTTAGTAAATACGATAGCTCACATGTACCCCAAGCGGTCCTTGTGCTCCTAACTCACTTGCGACACCGATACCACTAGGGGCCATAACCAAACCCTACCGGTAACCCTTAATAATAACTCACTTGCGCCCCTAACCAGCTAACAGTCCAGAGTCCTTTGTGTTCCTAACTCACTTGTGATATCGATACTGTACACAGTACCGGTAGGTACATTTTACCTGTTTCATTGTCTTGTCACTCTGTTTAAGCTACCGGTACCTGGTTGCACGAGAGCATGACCACGTACTTGTACTTTGGACTGTACATCAAAAAAGGATCCCCACTCTTTGCTTTTTTAAGATGGTTCACTTTGAGGTGGTGGACGGGAACTCCCCAATACGCAGTACGTCATCATGTAACCCATACACACATTGGGTTTGGGTAGAAGCATGTTGGGGCTTGTTTGAATTAAGGCGTGGTTTGGGGTATGGGTTTGACAGTTTGAGGTTAGGGTTGCGCCCTAACCACTACTAATAACTCACTGGCACCCCTAGCCATCCTTGTGCTCATGAAATGTCCCCCTGTTATACCGGTAAGATGCGGCTTAATTCAAACAAGCTCCCGCATGTCTGCATTGCGCATGACGCCATGGGGAATTACCATTAGCTTTAAAGTACCAATAAACCATTCATTGTAATATAAAGTGGCTTAAAAATGAAGAGCCCCAAAAAAGGTTGTTTAGTGTTTATACATATACCAGAGGCACACAGTGAGGTCACCCCGAAGTTTCAATTTTTAACAACATAGGCCTACAGGTATTCAGTTACGACAGTACGATCAGCTGGTAGTAGACTGGTACTGGCCTGCTGGCTAAACTTCTTGTTTTAGTCTAGCCTCAGTTCATACATTATAAGCTAAGGTTGGTTGGTTTTTTCGGCACTAATACTGGTATCTACCGGTACATCACAGACTGATTCACTCTGCACCACTTAACAGAAGTACCAGTAAGCCTGTAGCTTACTAAAACTGCAAAAACCTAAAATGCCTTCTCCATTGTAAGTAGATTGATTGCTTGTTTGTTATGTGAAATTACTAAAAGAAAGGCGCATTATCTGCCAAGCACAAGTTAGCCTATAGGACTACCATCCATCCAGCGCCAGTCTAGACTTTAAATATCGAAATCGAATAATTGAAAATCTTAGTTCTTGGGTTCTGATGGCGAATGTAAAACCGGAAATCATGTGATGTAAATTGATCAACTCCGCTGCGCTTTTCTTCTCCGCTTTCAACACCAACTTAGAGGGGGCACGGGCCGCGAAGAGACTCGCTAACGAGCCCTTAACCGGTTTTTCTACTGGTCCGCTGACGGCCCAGTTCTATCATTGTTTTCTACTGGGCCGCTAACAATTTTTGAAAACCCTTTAAGTTTAATTAATGTGATTAAAGTTTCATTAAAACAATGAGTTTTGGGCGGGCCGAGTTTTATTTTTGGTACGAGTTGCTGGGTCGGTTACAGTTACTGGACCAGAGGTTCCGGGCCATGGGCGGTCCGGGCCACAATAAAAGTCAGCCCGAGCCATCTCTAAACCAACTAGCCTTAGTTAAGTCAATTTATTTTAACAGCTCAGATGGCCGAGTGATATAGAGCGTCTGTCTCTTGAGCTGTAGACTCGGGTTTGATTCCGAGTCGGGTCAAACCAATGACTTTAAAATTGGTATTCACAGCTTCCCTGCTTGACGTTCAGCATTAAAGGGACAGTGTGGAGAACAAGCCGGAAGGTTTACTTGTTGTGCTGTTGGGAAAGGCACTTAGTGGGATTCTCCCATCTTGGTGTGGTAGACAGATGGCTGGCAACTCCTAAGCGAGCTCGTAAAGCGCATTGATCGCTATATCGTGATATGAGGATGAATATGCAACTAACTAACTAACTAATTAGGCCTACCAGCAAAATAGCCAAAGCGTCAATCTCTTTTCGAAACCACACTTCCTACCTCTTTTCGATTGTTTGATTTAACCTGCGACATTTACTCACAAACTAGTGTTACCAATTTATTTTTCCTTGAGGCCCACACTAAAAACTTTAAAAAATTCAGGCCCACGAAAAATCGTTTCAATGCAAACGTAACATGTTTTAGCACGTACATTTGCAGTAAGCCTAATGACTATAGCCTAGGCTAGCAGCAGGGGCGTATTCTCCATAGGTTCAAGGTGTTCAGCGCACATCCTGCGATATCTCAGGCGCACACGTTAATTACATTTAACTAAAATATTTGGATTATCTCGTCCTTGATCTTCGTAATATCAGCGCAATCTGAGTTCTTTTTTTTTTTTCGATGAACGACAAATTGCTTTTTTTCAACGCTGACCGATGACGTAAACATTCTCTTGTATGGTAGGTTCAACAAATATCGTTGAACACAAGCGAGCCAGACCTTCTTCATTGTATTCTGAATCATATTATGTAGCGGAGAGTGACTTTTTCTCTTTCCACGCGATATAAATGCCAAAAATGTCCTATTTGAAAGTTGAACCCAAACGCAACGTCACAATACATGCTCAATCACGCCACAGCAAATTGCTTTTTTCATCGCAGAAGAATGATGCAATGGCTCTCTCTTAGGGCACGTTCAACAGGTATCGTTCGACACAAGCAAGCCAGACCTTTTCCATTGTATTCTACATCGCATTAGGATGCGGTTGCGAGTAATTGCTTGTGATTTTTGAAAATGTGGCGGTCAATATATACATTTTAAAGTTGTTGGTCAAACTCAAGTTGTAGGTTATATTAGTGGAATGGAAGTAAGTGTTGACAGTATGATTGAAAAGCCGTTTTGTAGCAGTAATTGCGACGAAAAATTGGAAATAGCAAAAGCTAAAAAGCCGACACCAATATTGAATATATTAAGCAGCAAATTAGGCTGCTTCAAAAGGTGCTTGATGTTGGTTCGCGTATTTGCATTAAACTTTCGAGCACTTCCACACATTTGTTTAATAAATGGCTGCGGCAGCAAATATTGTAGAGGAGCACACCTCTAAAAAATGCTCACCATACGCCACTGGCTAGCAGAATAGCAGTGTTTTTTTAAGGTCTGTAATGAGGAACCATTAAGCAATTTGGAAGACCGCCTGTTGAATTTATAACATAAAACACAGCTTTCTACCCTATAGTCAATTGTAAAAGCAGATTTTGAGATACCGCTGGACAATTTTACGAGACCACATCGGTTCCTCAAAATGCCTTTAAAATTCAACACTGACTACAAATTAGTTTATCCAAATATTAAGCAACTGGAATTGCAAACCTATGATAGATAGATAGATAATTATTTATTTTTTCGCCAATTCGAAGAACAAAAAAATGCTTTTGCGCAAGATAGTACAACTACAAGATCAATAAACAAAAAGGAAAGGAAGCATTCACTAATCAAAACGGTTTTCGGGTCAAGATGCTTTCCATCAGTATATTAGGTAATATAGCCTAGCCCAACAACTTTTGGTGAAGAAGTGCTAGCAGGCGGGGGTGTCTCTATTTATGGAATAGTATGGAATAGTATGGAATAGTATGGTATAGTATGGAATAGTATGGAATAGTATGGAATAGTATGGTATAGTATGGAATAGTATGGAATAGTATGGTATAGTATGGAATAGTATGGCATAGTATGGAATAGTAAGTAAGGCACTGTGGTATAGTATAGCAGAAATGGGTGATAGGACGTTTGGGGCACTAGAGTAAAGGGGCCCATATAAAGAGTCAAATTGAGGATGAATGGCCCTTAGTCCTTACCCATAGCCTGGATCAAGGCTGCTATGAGATTTTATCAATCAGATAGTCTAGACTGCTGGTAATGGGTAGGTTGCTGGTGTGTATCTAAATTAACGTCCTATTCCTAGGCCTAAATTAACATCCTATTTATTGCTTCAACCATCCTGTCCTGAGGACCTTTGACTCCTTTTGCCCTAATTTAGGCCTGAGGCACATTTAACCCTGAGGGCCATTCACCCTCAATTTGACTCTTTATATGGGCCCCTTTACTCTAGTGCCCCAAACGTCCTATCACCCATTTCTGCTATACTATACCACAGTGCCTTACTTACTATTCCATACTATACCATACTATTCCATACTATACCGAACTATTCCATACTATTCCATACTATACCATACCATTCCATACTATTCCATAATTAGAGAAACCGAGCAGGCGGTGATGGGCACGATTAACCATTCTGAACTAAAGCGATGACGATAATCGATAATACTTTGTGCGATACCGATAATTGGTGAATCTCAATATTTTAAAGCAATAGCGGTAATCGACAAATTATCGCCGATACACTTTTCCGATAAATGTTACGGTAAATTTTCAATGTGTGTGACGAAGCTTTTTCTGAGTCAAACTGCAAAAATGTTTTTCTACATTTTCAAGAAAAGAGAGCAGTTCACGGACTCTGACGTGGCGTTAAATAAAGCTTAAAGAAATTTTTTTGATTGCAACAAGATCTTATGGACATTGTGTATTTTTTCCACAGCGCCTACTCCCTAACTTTGAACACTATGTGCATAAAGAATCGTTTATCTCGATAATTCATCGGCGATAACAAAACATATTACCAAAGCGATATCGGTAATCGATAAATCAAAACTATTTTTAGCGATTACGATAAGCGGTAATAAATTATCGCGGATAATAGCTTATCTCGATAAATGCTCATCTCTGCAGCTAGCAAGGGATTGACATGAGCTACACACGGACCAGTGTGAAATTCAGGCGAATCAGGCAACATCAATAGCAGCTTGAAGACCACAAGTCCACAAGCAGTGATGGGCACGATAAACCATTCTGAACTAAAGCGATAACGATTCCATACTTTCAAAAAGCTTTGGGCGATACCGATAACCGGTAAATTGATAAATTATCGCCGATACACTTTTCCGATAAATGTTGCGGTAAATTTTCAATGTGTATGACGAAGTTTTGTTTGTTAGTCAAATTGCAAAAATGTTTTTCCACATTTTTCAAGAAAAGAGAGCACTTCACCCAACTTCACGTACTCTGACGTGGCTTTGAATAAAACATAAAGAAATTTTTTCAAATGCAACAAGACCTTATGGACACCGTGAATTTTTTGCACAGCGCCTCTTCCCTAACTTTGAACACTGTGTGCATTGGGAATTGTTTATCTCGATAATTTATCGGCGATAACAAAATATATTACAACAGCGATATTGGTAATCGATAAATCAAAACTATTTCAGCGATAACGATAATCGGTAATAAATTATCGCCGATAACTATCGCCGATTATCTCGATAAATGCCCATCTCTGTCCACAAGACATGCTTCTACGTAGGGATGTATCGAGTTGAGTCCGAGTACTCGGCCGAGTCCGAGTATTGATTGATACTCGGCCGAGTATTAAACCATTATCATTTTGATCTTTTTTTTGCTTTTTATACGAATTTGGGTCGAAATTAGGATTTCTACGGACGTGATGACCTTTTTTTTGCTCTTCACCGAATTTTGAGTCGATATTTTGACGTCGTAGATACTCGGATTCGGCCGAGTAATGTCGTGAATACTCGTTACTCGGCGAGTCCGAGTAATTTTCCTCGAGGCACATCCCTACTTCTACGCAGAACTGTTTTTACGTGAGCGAGCCACAATAACATTTGTTAGCACTGCCACTGTGCCTATAAAAGCTCACTAATACCGGTTGTAGTAATCATAATCCTTTTTCATCATTGTATACCTAGCTCAAGTCGTCATTTGAAAAATGACAAGGACCAACGACTCGTAGTTTTGTAAGTTTTCAAGCAACAATACACGTTGCTTGATCACAGTGCCATAGGCGGGGAGAGGGCACTAGACCCCCATTTTGATGAACCCTAGTCTGCTCTGACGTAACCTATGCTTAACGCATTCTTATAGAAATTCTGCGCGGTATGTTTGCAGGCTAGTCTTTATCTATGGTGGTTTCATCGTTCGCGCTGACGCTGACTACCTCCTGCTTGCTCACGCTGGTATGCAAAATCCATCAAAGGCGTCTGGAATATTTCACTCACTTAGCAACATTTGATCTTTTTTTACTAAAAGGCAAAGTCAATATTAAAAGGCCATGGCACAATCCCCCCCCCCCCTTCCTACACACGCTCCTGACATATTTGTTATCTTTTGTAAAGCTGAAGGCGTTGCAGTTTTTTTCCTAAACTGAGCCAATCTATTATCTCTGTGAAACACTCCGAAGTTTGCCGCGTGCGCGCTAGTATTTGCTCTCTTTTTGTTGCTGCATGAAACTTGCCTTATTTAAAGCGTTTAATTCAACAACATTACTATTAATGAAACGTTGGAAAATTCTTCACGAGTCCGCCTTGTAGCTGGCCGGATTAAGGAGGGGAGAAGGCTATAGCTTCGTAGCCCCCTAGTGACTAGGTCTATCATGTCCTCTTAAAAAATGTGCTACTAACGTCAAAATCAGGTCCACAAAAAAGGAGAAGGCCTCTCGAAATTAGAATAGCCTTGGGGTTGCTCAAAGTTTTAATAATGTTGGTCACGCCAACCGATGAGAATTAAAAAGCCAAAACAGAGCTCAGAGTCTGGATCTTTTACCTTTCTATAAACTACGTTAAAACAGTTACTGCTTCATTCAACAATATTAGAAAAACCATACAGTACTTATTAAGATTTTTCATTCGCTGGCTAACTGACATCTCTCTCTTAACTTTTGCCATTGCTTAACAATTGAAAGGCAGGCAGACGAGCCACTAAACGGTTGAAGGATCTTGGCAATGAAAGGCTGTGACTCCTTAAAACTAAAAGTTCTACAAAAGATGCTCATAGCTCACTTAAACGACTTTCAACGCTATCCAACTAATGTTATCCCGGATATAACCACACAAGTTTAAATATTTCGATTTCGCTTTTAATTTCTTGACAAAGATAAAACAGATTGATCATTTTTGCATTAGAGCGTATAGCGGCTCGAGCGTTCATCACAATTCTATCGCTCTCAAACGACAACACAGTGAGCGTCACAGTGACATCATTGATGACGTCACAGTGACCATTGTCAGCCAAAGTTCTTTTCGATCGTGACGATTTCATCTCCTTTTCCAGCTAGGTTGCAGCGCTATCTTCTTGCATATGGATAAGATATTACAGGAGTTGCATCAGTGCTTCGTTGCTGGGGCCTGGTCACCAAAATTGGGGCTTGCGGTAAATTGATTGGAGCCCTAACATGCTGTCTAAGGATGTTGGAATGGCCAGGAGGCTTAGCGGCTGTCCTTGCACCCCCAAGCCCAGCAGCAAAAGCTACAGGGTCTTGAAGGACCAGGGGGTTGGCAACCAATTGGGCATATGCAAGAGCTTCATACATTCGCATTAAAGCCAGTGGGTCTCCACTAGCAGGGAGAGAAGATTGAAGCAATGCTGCCCGTGTCAGCTCGGATGCAATGGCAGCCTGCTGGTCCGCAGAGGCGCGTAACAGGGAAGGATCTGAGCGGAGAAGAAATTCAGGAAGAACATGAGACTGAGACGGAAAAGAAATTCCTGGAATAGTTTGAGGAAGGGAAGTAGCAGCAGGAATGGAAGCGGGTAAGGATTTCAATAATTGCTGGTCGATTGTTTGAACTGCAGGTCCATCAGAAGGCAATTGTGAACGCATAATAGCAGCTAGTTGAGGAGGAACACTGTCTAACATGCGGCGACTCGCAGAAGATGATAATTCGTCGCTTGACGAACTCGCGACACTGCTGGAAAGACTTTGCTTAATCCCGTTGTATGATTGGCTGCTCGGGTTCCACCGAGAGCGCTCGAAGCGACTTGAATCGTTAGCGCTCAGGCCGGACGGGGCACGGTACGGTTCTTTTTCAGAAGTTTGTTTGTAGGGGAGTTGCTGGGGGTCAACGTAGCGGGGGACTGAAGTATATGACGTGCTTGCAAGGGGTCGGGAATGTCGGGTCTCGTCTTTGTGAACCACGCGAGGCGCACTGGTGATCGGAGGGCGTTTGTTTGTGTCTGACGTCAACCGATCAACGGTGAATGAACTGGAGAATGAGGGACGCGGTGGAGCTTCTTTCTTCGGTAATTGTTGCGTCATCAGCATGGGCGAATTTTTAGTTTGAGATGATCCAATCGAAAAATCTTTTTTTAGCGGAATTCCCTCACTTAATGTTGTAGCAGTGGCACGAATCCGTGACGTCATAATATGCTGATCGTCCATGGTGAGGGGAGGCTTCTCGTCTTTTACAATTCCGTTGGGTAAAGAGCCTGTGGTGGACTTGGCTTGCTGCTGCCTGTCCCGGTGATATGAGGCCAGCATCCCCGTAGGTCGATAATATGTCCTTTGAGGACTTTTGTTCTCAGTGAAACGCATTGACCTTTCAAGAATTGAATTTTGGTTAGATTCGGAACGAGTCGGAAGATGACGGAAAGCTTCGGATACAGTCGGTGTATGTTTGGCACTAAATCGGTTTGTTTCGGATGGAACGAGTCGTTCTCGCTGCTCCAAGGTTGCGACGCGCGAAGCACGCAGCGCATTATTAGAAAATGTTGAAGAGCGATTCTGAGAATCGAACCCGGGTACTTTGGAAGGTGGAATTTCGATCTTGGAATTTTTGAACGGATGAAATTCACTTGTTGAAGTAGTCTTGACGTACTCGTTGCCAATTGGTCGATCGTGCCTCAGCAACGGCTTCTCATTGGTCGAAACTAGATTGCTGATGTGGTAAGGTCGATTGCTAGGCAACGTGTGGTTAAGTAGCGACGAATCACGTGTTCTTTTTGGACTGGGGGGAGATGCATTGTGGGAAGACAATTTCTAAAAAAAATTTGAAGAAATTAAGCGAGTCCTGCAATGAAAATGAAACGGAAAAAACAGACAAGATGCCATGGAGAAAGTTGTTTATTAATAGAACGGAAACTACAAGTGAATTATTATGTCACATGCAGGCCGGTTATCTGAGCTGTTCAGCACGTTGCTACAGGTGCGGGAAGTCTGGGATAAATTTTTCAGGCCAGTCAAATCGGAAACAGTGTCGCAAACGACTCGCCACCGCGAATTAGCGCCTCGGCAACACAGCTACGAAGAAACGTCGCCGCGGCAGCGAACTGATGACGACACTACGTCTGACTTGACCAGTCCGGAATTGAACCTTAGACCTCCCGCACCGATAGAGATGTCTTTAATTACTACATCAACTGGCCGTTTAATAATTGTTTACGATGAAAATCGCCACTGTTTTTGTCCGAATTGGAAGAAAGCATTCACCAAACCAGATCAAAATCGAATGAAGACTCAAGGCAAACCGTGAGCAAGTCTACCGGTAACCCATTTCGGGACTAACTGCTGCCAATCAATTATGTCAGCGAACCAATCTCAAATTGCTTGACATCGTAAAAAATGACATGTTTGAACAATAAAGTTACATCGGCCAAATCGCACGACCAACATTTTTCGATTTCGTTGCATATTCACTCTCTTATCACGAAAAACCGATCTAAGCGCTATAGCCACCTGGCTTTAACAGCCACCTGCCACCTGTATGCCACTCCAAGATGGGGAATCCCGTTAAGTGCCTTTTCCAACGACACAACAATCAAACTTGCCGGCTTTTTCTCCATACTGTTTCTTCAATACTACGGGTCACACAGGAAAACTGTGAATACCAATTTTAAAGTTTTTAGTTTGACCTGACTCGGAATCGAACCCGAGTCTACCACTCCAGAGGCTGACGCTTTTACCACTCGGCTCTCAGAGCTGTTTGTTGTAAACGTAAAGTTGGCCAGCCTAAAAAATCTGGTGGTATTCCCTAGTGGGATTCAAAATTTTCGTCAGCCGGTTCTATTACAAAAGTTATATATTATCAGCCAGTTCTGTTTCAACCAATGGTACAAGTATAAGCAGCAATGCTAACCGGTTCGCTGTTCTAATAGAATTCCCTGAGACGGTTCTATAGAACCGGTGCGAACCAGCTGAATCCCACCAGTGGTTGTATCCCCCAGTTGTCCCAATGATGCAGTGTAAGTCTCACATATCGTCAAACTTCCGTACCTGCGTTTTATCTTCTTCTCTCGCAAAAGCTTCTTTTTGCATTCGAGGCAGATCCAAGTACGAGGGTATACTGCGTTTCTTGTCATTGGGGATGTGTTTTGGGGGGACTTCAAGTTTGGGGGTTGAAGACTTGGGTATAAATGGCGGAGGAACGTTGCTGATCCGAGGACAATGAGTACGGGTGAACACAAGAGGTTTAAGGGGCACATGTAAAGTCGGGGGTTTGGAGTAAGAAGGAACTTTGCTGTTCGCCCCCAATCGATGAACGGATGTCGGGGATTTTCCACTGCCTTCGGTGAGGTCAATGAGTTCAACTGAAGCGTCAGAGTTTCCATCGATTTTCTTGACTTTTTCAAGCTGTTCACTTGAGGATTTTGTCTTTTGATTACAATCCGCCAACATCTGACTCCGCACCACGTTATGCACCAGTGATTCCAAACTAAATCCGTTTGACAAGAATGACGTTGTTGATGACGCAACCGCACTTTTTGAATCTGAAGATGTCGTCACAATGGTACTGTTTGAGGTTGGCATGGAAGACGCAGTGAGCTCAGTGGGGCTTGCTTCACTTTGGGGTAGTTTTTGTCCATCAAGTGTAGACGAGGGAATGGATATTTTTGCGCTGTTGTGGAAATAAACGTCTCCGTCAAAAGTCCGTCCGTTCAGAGCGTTCAGATTCGTTGAAGTCTGAAATATGAGCAATCAAGTAAAATAATTAACTTCAAAAACCGCAATGGTCGCTTCAGCAAACTGCGATTCGAACCCACGGTTAGCAATTATTGAACTTGGACCAATGCTTAACCTGGCGGTTAGTGCAGAGGTAAATGACAACGCAAAAGGTGCTAAAGATCTGGAGTTCGATTTCCGGATCGGTGAAAACGGACGCGCTGCTCGAGAGCTGTGTTGCCCAGGCGCTGAGCCGCGGAGATGGATCCCGCCACTTGTTACACGCTTCAGTGTAATAGCGCAAGTATAATGAATATTTAATAACGTTTGCCAAACTCTTATCAGCACAACTCAAGAATCTGCCGAGTCATTCTTGTCACAAGTGAGGGGCGACTCGATCCCGCTGACGTCTGTGTTTGCGACGCCTCTGATCGTTGGTGACGAGTTCGAATCCATCGCGTTGTCGCGTATTCGAGGTTACACACTCCAAGAGCTCAAACCTTTTGTTTTTTATTTTGTTACCTCGTTTTTGTTCGTGTTTGACGTCTCTTCTGTTTTTATCTTTGCAACTGTTTGGCGCAAATATTCTTCCAGAGGTAAAAGAAGTCTAAATAATGTAAGAAAGTGTAAACACACCCCGAGGCGGTTAGGAAGTCTGAAACAGTTCAACTTAAACTACGAAAATAATTCCAAGAAATCTTTGCCATCAGATTATTAATTATAATGTTTATGACCGTCTTGTTTGTTTGCATCGCGCTTAATCGCGTTACCGCGGCCGCAACTTACTTCTCGAAATGTTTGCGAGTGCAGGTCGCAGCACTAGTGCACGAGGGGTTTCCCCCCATTCTATCGTAAACATGTTTCCATAATCGTTTTGCTGTTACCTAAAATATAGAAAATTAGGTTAAAATTGCAATCATTATTTTAGAACTGGAAACACTGCAATACCGGTCGGTTGGCGTAGTGGGAGGTGTGGGGTGCGATTCCCGGGCCGGTCAAATCAGACCCAGTGTCGCCAACGGCTCACCACCGCTGCGATGTTTCTTCGGAGCTGTGTTGCCCAGACGCTAAGCCGCGGAGTTAGACCCCGTCATTCGTTACACCAGAATTGTCAACAGGCCGAAGATGTTGAGCTTGACCCGACCCGAACCCTATTTTTCAAGCTCGAACCCGAATCCTAATTTATCAGCCAGTCTGAGCCCGATTTAAACCCGAAATTAAAAACATTGCTTCAAATTTTGAAGAAATTAAAAAAAAAAGAAAATAAGTTTTGCCTATCCACAGTCACACCATCCGCAGCGTGATAAGATGCGGAAAGGCGTTCTCTTTGCTTTATTCAAGCAATCGCGAAAATCCTATCACTCATTACAAATCTCGACTTTGCTTCGGCTTCCGGCCCGATTGAAGCCCGACAATTTTTCAAAATCCAAGGCCGAACGCAACCCGAAAAGCACGAGCCCGATTGATAACTCTGCGTTTCACGCTCCCGCGTAGTATCGCGAGTAGAGCGAAGATTTGATTTTCGTTTAAAACATGGCAACTAAGTAACAAACAAACGCACACAACTTAAAATCAAACCGGGTTTATTCTAGTATAGCGTCAAAGTAAAATGATGACTGTTTTACTAGTTAGCACTCATCAGCAAGATGCTTACCATGTCATATCCCCCGTATTCCTGCGATAGTTTGAAAAAAGTCCACAAATCAACTGAAACGAAAACAAATTTGTTAAAGAGGAAAAATATAAACACGGTATAATTCCTAAAACTGGACGTTGCGATATCATAAAATCAGCTGTGATCATCAGCAGTGTAAGCAAGACAATACAAAACTGAAAGAACTGGTTTTGCTAATGATGTCAGCTAAATCTATGTTGTCGAAGCGACCGTTTTAAGAATTACTGAGGACTTTATTGATCCTAGTTTTCATTGTATTCTGCGTTTTCATTGTATTCTGAAGAACATAACTTGTTATTAATTTCCAATCAGTTAATGAATTACGCATCAGCATGATTAAAACGACCACAAATTTTTATCGCCGAAACAAGTCTCTTATCTCTGAACAACGTTACGATTCGTCGGACTTATGAACCTGCATATATCGCGACTCTGTGTACGAATAAATGACTATATCAGTAAATAATGCTTGATCTTCGATTAGTTTTTTGATAAAAACATTTCTATGCAACTTTATCTTAAATCATCACCTTTGCAACCGTTTAAATATTTAAGGGAGTAAACAAGGAAGAAATATCTCAGAAGCAAAGGAAACAACGTAAATAAATTTGAACAGAAGCAAAGGACACATCAGCTGCACTGATGAGACTTGAAAGACCGAAACAGTGTTCATTATATGCGATTCAAATTCTCATAAGTGCTTTTGCATTTGTAACATATTTTTCGAAATTATGATAGGTTTTTGATCATGAATTAATCAGCTTTATTTAATGATTATTGTGAGCTCAAAGCCTATTTAATATTAAAAAGAGATTCAAAAAATCTTAATTGCTAACTGCAAAATTAATTACAATAAACATTAATCAGAAGATGCAGCGTTAATTTGTGCAATTCATCAATAATGGTGCACGCTGCACAGAATGAAATTACAGAAACGCAATTGAAACTACGACGTAATGAAATTAAGAAATCAACTAAGATTTCCAAAACGAATTCACTCAAATTTAAAAATGCAACAATCTTGTTTGTTTGTTTATAAACGATTAAATCTAGATTTCAGAAGCATAAATATCGCTGATCATTAATCAAATTTACATTGAATAATATCATAAACTTTTATCTACAAATAGCAATTACCATCCTAAACATGCTAATATTGTTTTTGTAGTTAAACACAAATTTCAAAGCATCATTATTGCTCTTATCTGCAGTCTTTATACAAAACGTTTCAAGGAAAAATAAAACTACAGTAATTTTTAAAACTGAACGTTTCGGCAGCATAGATTCAGCTGTCATCATCAGCAGTGTACGCAAGGCAGTACAAAATTGAAAGTAAAGCTGATCCGTGTTGTCGAAAAGTCCAGTTTTCAGAAATGCAGTGGTTTTGTTTTTCCCTCTTAAGCTACTTTTGTCCCATATTTACTTTATTCCAAAAAACACTTTCATTGAATACTAATAATTTCATTCTAATCATTACAAAACACTTTTACCATACAACAAACTTACGTTTTTTGAATCCAAGCGACGGAATACGTCCAATCGGTGTGTTACGTTTCCTCATAAATTGATACAAAAGATCGAGAAATTCCGATTTGTTTTCCGGCAAATGTCCTTCACTGAGCCCACGTAAATACATATTCGTCTCCGATGTTAGATCGAGATCTTTTCTCGCGTTCGCATCGGGCGGCGTCAAAGCCGAATAATCGATCGGAGAAGTGGCGTCCGACAAACCCTGGGCATCACGCGTATCGCTGGGGCCGGAAGAATCGGAACTCGATGATCCGGTCGGCGATGGAAGCTTCTGGCCCTCGTTTAAAGTAATTCCGTCACTTGGTGACACACTTCTTGATGATCCAGAACTTGACGAAGCAGATGAACTGGGCCGCTGCGTTTGTTTGGCCTCAATCTCCGAAACTTTGTGATTTTCAAGCAAACTATTCCGAAGCGCGATGCTAAGGTCGGTGGGTCGGGTCCTGGGCCGCCTTTTCGACCTCCTTCGTCCAACACCTTCTTGTCCTTGATCAGAGGGGGATGTGGGCTCAGATTTGGAAGCTCCACTAGAGGTGCTCTTCTCTCTTGCTGTAGCGCCGATGGGGGTTGGGGTCCTGGCGTGGCCACGTCGGGATCTTTTTAACCGCGACAGCGACGGAGTTGAAACAAATCCTTGGTCGTAGTAACTCCGCTGAAGGTTTTTACGCTTGATTCGACGTCGATTGGTCTTCGCCGCGTCTTCTACCTTCAATGAAAGAAAAAATTCAAAACGAGAGAAATCGTGAGACGCGCTTTTTTCTCGCCGGCGATCAAAAATAACGCAAAACTTGGTTGCTCAAAAATATTTTATATACTTTACCGGTTGACGAATTTGAGCTATGCGTTCTGACGTTACAATGCTTTTAATTTCACCAATAATAAAATATATTTTCTGGGCCCAGTTTAAATTTCGAATTCGTAGTTGCTTTAATCGGGAATCAAGCTCACAAGCTTACGCCCCAGTGCTAACTACTAAGTACTAACTAACTAACTAGAGCTAACTCAATAAAAATTGCGTTATATTTTCCTAGAAATTTTATTCCAAAAAGAATTAATTTTTTTGTCAATATCGAACTAAAAAACAAATTAAAGAATTGGAAAATTTTGGAATAGTAAATAAGAAACAAAAATAACTTAAGGAAAAATGAAACCGCAGTAAATGTTACAACTGTACGTTTAAGCAACATAGTTTCAGATGTCATCATCAGCAATGTAAGCACATTATTTTTCTTCCTTAAAAATATTTTAGTTGTACTTAACGTTCATTAGTGTACTGCAGTGCACTTTTCATTCATCTAGATAAAAATGGTTGGTTGCGGAACAAAAAAATTTCAAGTAAGTACTTCAGAAATAGAATTGAATTCCATGTATTCAAAAATGTTCAAAAACTTTAACCTTTCAAGTCAAATTCTCATTAATTCTTACTTTCAAGATAACGAAACTTTTTGGCAACTACCTGTACTTGATTGTGAAGCTGATATAAGTTTGTCAGATCATGTACTTTTGTACATATTCGTCCTCCCATCACGAGAAAGCGCTTAAAGCGTTATAACGAGCACGCTTTCGAGTTGCCGGTTATCTGTCTACAATTCCAAGACGGGGGAATCCCGCAAAGTTCTTTTTTAACGGCACAACAAGTAAACCTTCCGGCTTGTTCTCCACACTGTCCCTACTGAGCGGCAAGCAGGGAAGCTGTGAATAGCAATTTTAAAGTCATTGGTTTGACCCGACTCGCAATCAAATCAGAACTTACAGCTCCAGAGGCGGACACTCTTGTCACTCGGCCATTCGAGCTGTTCACTTCAGAAATTTATGTAAATGCCAGCTTCTGCTCACTGCACAATCTGTGTTCTACCATGGAGCAATGTTTACAAAGATTTTTTCCACAAATGATATCAATATGTTCATCGAAAAAGAGAGTTTTTGTTATCGCGATTAAATTTAGCATTTTGGGAAAAGGGCTCATATTCAGCGTCTCGCACCACGGCCCTGACCCCACCGGCCAAACATTCAAAGTGAAACTAAAAATAGAACAGCCAAGTCATTGCAGCGGTGACGTATCGCGACGTCATCGAGCTATGAAATCATAACAGGGTAAAAGATTTATATCCCAATATCAGAGGCTGCTTATTGATCGACAAGGAGAATTGGCCACATAAAAAAAGAGCCTTGGTGCTGACGTAACAACCAAATATCACCCAATATTTTCCCCAATGAAATGAGATAGTGATTAAGTAAAACGTTTTGCCAGAAAGATGCAGTTGTCATCACAAGTGACGCTAAAAGCAGCAATTTCGATTATTTCAAAAATTTAAATGAACATAAATTCTCCTTTATACGATATCGCACCGTAAGCTCAGGCCAATAATCACGAAACAAGTAACAAAAATCACAGTAACGTAAACCCTGCTGTTACCAAGGAATCTATAATTTCCATAAACTCAGCGAAATATGCAAAAATTTAACGCTCAACTTCATTGTGTTTACGAGATTAAGGTTGAAAAGTTCGTTGAAAATCAAATTCCAGCTAATTAGGTTGACGCAGATACATTTTTATGTAGTTTTTGATGGAGAAAGTGTGCTACAACTACCGGATTCCGGTGAAATTGTCTACGGAAAGGAGAAAGTGTTTGGGATATTTCGCTGTGTTTAGAGCTAGTTACAAAGTGTTGTATCTACAACATAACCTAACTGGCTGCTTGACGCAGAGGTTAAAGACATCGCTAACGGTGCGAAAGGTCTGGGGTTCGATTACCGGCTAGCCAAATCGGTCACACTGTCACCATCGATTCGCCACCGTCACGACGTTTCTTCAGAGCTGTGTTACTCAACAGTTAAACCGCGAAGGTGGCCCCGCCACTTGTTCCACGCCTCGACGTAACGTGGCGAGTATAGTTGGTATGTTTGTATCGAAATATTGCAACGGTTCGACAGCAAGGTAAGAAAGAGCGGGTATTATCTGACATATCACAGAATCTTTAGCTCAGATGTTCTCCAGAACAGGCCTTCTGGTGTGAAAAAAATTACTGCAGATGATCAGAAAGTTTTTGAAGCAAAAATGAACGTGAAGAGTATTAATAATTGGGGTGAGATTACAGCCTGCTTCTCATGATTTGCAGCTTCGTTTCCATATAAGTGGTACGTTGATAACAAAATTGGAAATATTGGGTTCTTACAAAGCAATTGTTTATATGTTCTGCAGACAATTAACACAAGAATTACCTTGTCCAAGTTTGGGTCCTGGTTTTCGACATTATTTCCATTTTGCTCTGACGTATTTGCTCTTTTTCCGGTTCCCTTGGAGTGCACGTGGTTGCCGGTTTTCTTTGCTTTTTTTCGTGGCCTTCCCTTAAAAACTGGCGCTGGAAAAAATGCATGAAGTAAGCAGAACTGATCAAGATAACACGCAATCGTGTCGACAAAACGTCTATTATAAGAGAAAAAATCTATTTTCGAAAGTTTCTTAATATAAACGTGCTGTAATTCGCATTCAAAGATATCGATTTGATACAATCTAGGCCATCACAGCAGTTGAAAAGGTGTTTACCCGATACAATGACGTTTTTATTAGCCAAAATGCAATGTCCTTCCAGGCCTACTGGACGTCAGGACGACTTCCTCTTGTCGAGTCAGAGGCTATACCAGCTCTCCATCACCAACAGTTGCAACGCAACTCCCGTCCAGTAGGCCAGGAAGGACATTGCTTTTTAGCTATTGATCTTCACCCTGGCCACGTAAAGAATTTGACTCGAGTGGTGACGTAGACACACAAGTGGCTACGTACCACAAAGGTTAAATTCTTGTAGATATATTTGTGCGAAGGGATGAGTGATCATAGCATGATCATTCGTTCTGGAAGATGAAGCTATCATACCTAAATGCAGCTGATGAGGGCTAATCACAGCACGAAACAGCGCTGTCACGCTCTACGGTTAACATTTTCATTTTTCAACGCTAAACGAGTCAGAAAAGTAAAATCAAAGTCAAATCTTTATTATACTCGAGATATTACGTCGAAGCGTGTAACGAGTGGCGGGGCCCATCTCCGGGGCTCAGCGCTTGGGCGACACAGTTTCGAAGAAACATCGTAGCATTGGCGAGCCGTTGGCGACATTGTGTCAAATTTGACCGGCCCGGAAATCTAACCCAAAACCTCCCTCACCGATAGAGATGCCGTTAAAAAAAATTAAATGAATTCAGTGAGGCCGCTATGTCAAACAATTACCCACAAACGAAATATTTTGGCTCAAAAAATCAACGATTGCAAAATGAATTTGAGCCAACTCAATTTGTTTAATTGTCTATTTATAGCTCCTCTAATGACTGTTATTTTTCGTGTTAGTAATCTAACCAGGAGTCAAAGCCAACTCGTTCAATTCAAAGATTTATTGCTATTCTTTCATCCACTTATCGTGGCTGCCAAAGTGTGGCAATTACTCCATTTCCTGTTGTCTAGTGAGCCACACATAAACAATTAACTGCTGCTGTGTTGCATTGCAAAATGTCAAATCAAATCTTCATAACCTCGCGATATTACGCCGAAGCGTGTAACGAGAGGCGAGCCGATCTCCGCTGCTTGCGCAACACAGCTTCAAGAAAGATCACAGCGGAGACGAGCAGTCGACGACACTTTGTCCGATTTGACTGGCTCGGAAATCAAAACAGAGACCTCCTGCACCATTGCCGTAGCATAAAGTCAAATTCTGGTGCAATCCTCAGGAGTAATACGAGTTAGGAACACCCAGCAACATCACCGTAGAACTTTCAACAAACTTACAAAATAAAATTCATTATCAAAGGTAAAGCTTGTATCGGCTTAAACGCACGGGAGTCTTTTGTACGAGCACTCTAACAGACCATGTCATTTAAGTAAGAAGCGTGGAGGTCAAAGACGTTGCTGTCGGTCCGGGACGTGGTTTCTTCATAGCTGTGTTTCCCAGACGCTAAGTTGAGGAGATGAGCCCCGCTACTCGTTACACGCTTCGGCGTTGCACCGTGAGTATACTGAAGATTTAATTGTTTTTAAGCAAATCAAAACTCACCAAACTCCTCACAGATCAGATCATGTTCAAACAACTGAGAATAATCGAAGGAATCTCGACAAAAAACGATCCTCATCTTCGGGTTGTCGCTCGTGTAAGCTCCAAGAGATGACAACAATCGGCTGGCTCCCGGCGCTCCGAGCCAATTCAACTTTGATCCGTCGAGACGCCGCATGACTGCTTTATGACGACAATATGACGTCAGACTGAGCACCATGACTTGTGCTTTTTGCTGACGAGAGGCACATTTCGTGCAACAGACAATCGACGGTTTTTGTTCTTCAACACTAGATATCGATTTTTGCATCTCGATTCCCGGGCTCGGTCCCCGGGAAAATTGTTCCAGTTTTTCACCGAATTGCATTTTGACGAAATTTCGATGTTCCGGGCAGAGATTTTCAACTGTAAACAACAGAATATTAGCTTCCAAAAAAACAAAAGCATAGCTTAAGGAGGAAAAATAAAGCCATTGTAACTCTTGAAACTGGACGTTTCGACAACATAGATTCAGCTGCCATTTTAAGCAGTTTCGTATTACCTAGCTTACACTGCTGATAACGACAGCTGAATCTACGTTGTCGAAACGTCCAGTTTTGAGATTTATACCGGCTTTATTTTTCTTAAGCTATTTTCATCCCATATTTAATGTATTCCAAAACAAAACCGAAACAGCAACTTACTCATCAGCATTTGCTTCTCTACTTCGACGTCATTCATGTTGACGCACGCGCGAAGTTGCGAATATCGCTGCATGCACGTCGACATTGGTTGTTTCAGTTTCGAAAGCGGGGATGACTAAAGGTAAAAAATTATTATTGAAGCTCGGCGAAGTTTCCAAAATTTTTTACAACTTTTATCGTCGGCATCGCGGGCAGTGGTTCGGATCTTTGTTCTTGCGGCGGCATGACTGCAAGGTTGACACTTCAACTCCCACCCAAGCCTCGTTGGCGCGTTCTTGAATAAGATGCTTCACGATAATTATTTCTGCTTGGTGGAATCTAACAAGCAGCAAATTAAAGAAGTACAAAGCAAAACTCAACCTGAAAAGCTTCTAAGCAAGTCTGGTTTGGTCCTATGTACAGCCCCTCTGTCGCTTTCTCATAAAAGGAGGATAAAAATCAAGAAATCAATCAATTTTTTCGCCTTGTTGTCACACCGCTTGCTATCTACAAACGTGACGATTTAATGTACCGTAAGTCAATAAATATTCGGCGATAATATCTTCACACGAAGATCTACACCACAATATGTAAAACTTTTAGTGCCAACTTTGACCTTCCACCACAACCTGGTACTTTCCCACGTCATGCCCGACCCACCTTGTAACTGGGGAGTGTAGTGCCGTAATCCCATTCATGGGGATCTACCACCCATGACGCAAGATCGTTTGTTCTCATGACAACTTTCTCCGAAACCGCCAAAACTTCATCCTAAAAAGAAAGTCACGTCAAACTCTCATGCATAATCAGCGTTTTGATGCAGGAAACAATGACTGCTGACGTTCAAACAGCAGCAAGTTTTAAATTAATTCGTGAAACTTATTACGCTCTGTAAATACTCGCATCGGATTTTGTAAAATATTTCATAGGCAGAGATACTTTCACTTTTGAAACGTGTCAATATTCCAGTATTCTGCAGTATTTGCATTTTACCTAATACTTTATAGTTGGCGTAATGGTAAAAGACATCGCGGCGGAGATCTGGGGATCAATTACCGAGCCAGTCAAATTGGATATGGTGTCAGCAACGGCTCGCCATCGCTGCGACGCTTCTTCGGAGATGTGTTGCCCACGCGCTAAGTCGCATAGATGAAACCCGCTACTCGTTACATGCTTCGGCGTAATATCGCGAGTATAATGAAGATTTGATTTTCTTTTATATTTTTTAGTCATCTTTCCCTCAGTTACTGTAGTTTAAATTGCCATAACAACAGCAGCTTCACTCGATTGCCTGTTCGGAAAATACTGGACAAAAGTCATCGCAGCGCAAGCTCGGAAAATCAAATTACAACGAACTGTTACTGAGAACTGTAGTTGTTTGGAGCCGTTCGACTTCGCAAAGCCACAATAAACAGTTCGCTTCTATCGTGAAAGAATTCGTAATAAATGAACGCGAAACCGCTGCGACAAACCGCAATTTTATAAACATTAACTTTCCTGTGAATTAGACCAGACCGGAGTGCAGCAGAAGACTGGCCCAGGCCCATTCATCATCGAGCACAACCGCAAATTAAGTTGTCATTCTCGGAAAACTTAAGCAGTTTTCCAAAAATACGTGACTTGATTTTATCGACAAGATTTCTCCTTCAAAAATAATCCGAAAAACCGCAGAGTGGCGCAGCAGCGAGGCAACCAACAATGTACAACAAACGCGAAGCAATGCAGAAACTTCCGAAGTATGTGAAAATTTTTAATCCGAATTCTATATATAACGCCTAACAATATTTGCATGCTGAGAACCACAATAAAGTAGACATTTTAAAGAAGCTAAAGAGGTGGATCTGGCTTTGTAAATTACTAACTATTGTATGAAAGAATAAGTATTTCGGAATGCGGTAAGTATGGGAGGAAAATAGCTGAAGGAGAAAAAATAAATCCGCAGTAAATCTTAAAACTTGACGTTTTGACAACACAGATTCAGCTGTCTTCATCAGCAGTGTAAGCAAAGTAGTGCAAAACTGAAAGAATTAGAATTTACAATTCTAACTACAATACTGTAAATCTTAGTATTGACAGGTGAACAATGACAATCGCTGGGACACTTAAGCTGGTGCCAAAATGGAAACTGCAAAATTGTTATAGATTGTCAAAAAAAAATAATAATAATTCAAAAATCAGTAAAAAGACAACTATGCAAATTCACAAGTGGTGGAACAAATCACCGACAAAGATGTATAGTCGCGTACTATCAGGGTTGGGAAAAATCGATTGTAATCGATATTAGATTGAGATATTCTTTACTTTTTGTTCATTGAATGCACTGGAGCCTTTACTTTTTTGAATGAGTATCGAATATGGCCTTATCTTTACTTTTTTTCGGCGCAATTCGATATTCCAATTTCGATTTTTTTTGTCGACGTTATTTTATCTCACTTTAGTAAATTTAAAATAATCGTCGGTGTGTCATTTCCTTGTTTTTGCTGATAAATTTTCGTTTGTGCCAAAAAAAAATTTTTATAATAGCAAAGTTGCTTCGCATATACTATGTCCGTCGTTTGTCTGTAAGTTACCGCATGAATGTGAGGACATCACAAAAAATGCTTGGCGTACACCGCTGAATGCTCAGTGTAATATGGAATATTGATTACAATATTCTTTATTCTTTACTTTTTTAAACTACCATCAAAATCGATTATTTCTTTACTGGTTGGTGAATTATCAATTATCGACTATTTTTTTACTTTTTTGGGTATCGATTCCCAAACCTGTGTACGATCAATGCAATGACTGAAACGTGGTCAAGTTCGTCTCGAGATTCATCATTTTAGGATTTTCTCTGATTTTTGTATCAACCACGGTACGTAACGTCATCAATTTAAGCCGATTATTGTTTGAATCGTTTCTCATACACTATAGCACACACACACCAGCATTAATTACGACCAAAATTTTTTTTGTTAATGCTTAAAAATCCAGCAGATCCCGCACACTAAAGTCTACAAAACCTGGCCCCATGGGGCTTCTGTATCGAAATGAATGGTTTTTACAAGTTTCTCATTTACCCTGTTTACATGTCTAATTTTTGTAAGTTTTCGGCCAGCGCTTTTTGCTTCCAGTTTTCGATTTTTCATGCTTTTTTCGTTTTTCTTTTTTCTTGTAAATTGGGCATGTGGGCACGGCATTCATTTCGATTTACAGTAAACCAAAAAAATAAAAAGTGCTTTTCTGGATTTTGCTTCAAGCCTTTATCACTGCCACTTCGCTAAAGATGAAACATGAGCGACAGCTAGTGGCTTCACAAAAAAAGTTGCAAAACCGTCAGAAGGCGCTGTATGAAAGCACTACTCTGACGTGTGAGTTGTGCGCTGAAATTATTGGAAACACGAAGTAAATAAATATTTGCATAAACGCGCAACAATCGTCTTTACTGTCGAATCACAATTCAACGCTGTACAAAATAAACCGGAAGTACGTTGTCAGCTAACCACAAGGGTAGGCATTTACACAACGACGTCATAAATTTGGAGCGCTAAATTATTGCACCATCTCATCATATAAGATTAAAAATAAACGCGATAATACGGAAACGAATTTAATTCGCGATTCTGCTACGTTGGCTTGATTCAAAACCACCCTGACGGTTTCTTTACAAGCAAACATAATCGAAGTCGTGCAATTTCTTGCATCGCAAATACATTATGATTGGAAACCGAATCTCATTATGAAGTAATTGACAGTAACAATCAACTGTAACAACAGAATATTTTATGACATCATAAATGTATGAATTGCGCGTAGTGGAATGATGCCAAGACCAAAATTAATACGCGAAATGTAGAATTAAAAATAAAAAAACATAAATGAATACTCAGTTACCACAAAATGCTGTTGAACACATTCCTAGCCACCGTTGCAAGGTTCGCGCTATTGGCGCTGACAAGCTACTGAAATATCGCAAATTGCAAGAATCTATAAATAGCTGCGAGCATTGTGAGGAAGCGGCTCGACGTATTGTTAAGCGTTATAACGCGATAAAGAAATCAGGACGATCTGCGTCATTTACCCTGATCATTGAAAAAGATAAGCTCGATGAAACTAACTTATCGCAGATAAACACAAAAATTTATCGCAGATAAAACACAAACTGCAAAAAAAAATTTTTTAAAGAAAAACTGTTTAAACTGAATTATTCTTTTTAATTAATGGCATTATCATTAAACTGATTAAACTTTGGCGTTGCTCGCAATAATCAAAGCCAGTCTCTAGTAAGCCCAAACAACTGCTAAAAATGCTCTTCAGTGAATCTTATGCCGTGCAACGACAATCATGCCAAATGCCGAATACCCAGAAAATACCAATACAATATCCACAACTGTAAATATTGTAAAATAAATTAAAAACAAAACTTTCGAGTTAAATTTCAAAATTCTACCATTCAATCTTCACCTTATTAAACAAAAAACTATGCCATGTCAAAAACGACATTAATAGTCCATTGTAACATATTTTACACAAGCAAAGCTCAATATCATGTGTGTGTGTGAGTGTGTGCGCGTGTGTGTGAGTGTGCGCGCGCTTAAAAGGTATCCACTTTCGATTTTCATGAAAACAAGTTTTATAATTGTGACAAAATAATTCAACGTTAATACTATCAGAATTATGCATTTGTAAGAGCAACATATCAATGAATGCTAGCACAATAAATAAAAGTGTGGAAATTAATAGTATTCGTCAAATTAATCACAGCTGCTTTGTAAACAAAAAACTTTCCCGGAAACAGGACGGTCACATGACAAATAGTCTGGCAGGGCGAAACCTTGCAGCTAGTTTTATTTTCCAGCATTGTTGTGTATAACTTAAACCACTTCTTACTCATCAGCTGCTGCTTTACAAAATTTTACCAGTTAAGCTACTTTACCAGGATCAATAACTTCTTTTATAATTTTTATCAAATAAAAGTAGAAAGACCTGTATCATGATCAACAAAACGTGTTCAACTGTTCATGTTGCAAAATTTCCGGTTATAACAGGTTTGCTTCTTTTTTTTTTCAGTTAAGAACACAAGAACCAATTAGATATTAGGCAAAGATCTTAATTCTCTATTACTGATGCACTGACGAGTAGGAATATTTTACTAGTGTAAAATTCACCAAAACTTTTACCAAATGGTCAAACAATGAAACAACTACAGTAGTCATGAAAATAAATGATTCAAAAACCTTATGATGAAACAAACCACGTTAAAACGTCACAATTTAAAATTTAAAGTGAAATTGTGAGCAAATAACACACTGCAAGCGAGTGGGCTGGTGAATAATGGCGTATCTAGTTACAGGTAAGGTACAGTGTGCCTACCTGTAAGCGTTTCCTTTCATTCAAATGGCAAAAGCTTTTCTCAGAATTATATCGCCGATACAGACTAACAGAGAAGCGATTTAACATGAGCAAAAATTTCTATTAAATTATTAATAAGAGAAATCAATAAATCTTTTAAAGATAGCATTTGATTTGCATATGACACAAAAATAGGCAGAGTTGAAAGCCGACAAAATCATAATAGCCAGCATTTCAACTTCAAACCCAAATACCTGTCATTAATCCCCCGCTAAATAACAGACTACCGGTACGTTTAAATAGTATTAATTAAAACACAGATAAACATATGGAAAGTCAGCGCCGGTTCGCTGGCATCAAATATAATAAAGAAACAAAAAGAGAAGGGATGAAAGCGAGCTGCCAAAATGCGTGAAACGCAAAACACAATAAAAGTAAGCCAACTTAAGATCACAAATTTCAACAACGAGATTGCAACACGCTGGCTTGGTTTGAAGGTCAAAACATTCATATGATTTCCAGATTTTGATGATTTACAATCTTTACTAGTGAATAGCGATTACAAAAATATTAATTTCAGCAATTCGAAATGAATCAATTATTACTTGAAATAATTAAACTATTCAAAAAATTCATATCCTTGACAGAATCGCGCTGGTCTCCAAAACGCCAGCTACATTTCACGCTTGCATCTATAACCCACATCAATACTTTCGAATGTAAACAAGTAGTAGTAAACAAATATATAGTCAACATTTTACTGAACATTAAAATAATCACAAAACTGATTTTACAAATTATGTATGAAAAATACTTGAAATTGTTGATATAGTTTACAACGCGTTGGTATTTTGACTCAAAATTAAACAAAAACTGTAACTAGAATTCGATACAAGTTGAAAAACCTCATTTTGTGCTCGGCCATTAACGTGTGTGTGTATGTGTGTATAGCGTGCGTGCGCGCACACACGTTTGCTTGAGCACAAATAATGCGCGTGCATGTGTGCTTGTGTAAGGTGGCGACGGAATAGAAAAGTATTTAGCAATTTTGAAATACTTTTTTGACCTTGTTTACTATCAAGTTTTTAACTTCATTTTATTTTTTGTTTATAATTCTGCGATGTGCCATCCATGTAAATTCCATGTATAACACAAATTTACTTAGGCTAATAATAGACCGATCCACAAATTAAAATAATGTGAACATCAACGAAATTGTTTCGTTTTTATACATAACTATTTTGAATATCAACAGTATTTGGTAAATAACGGTTGAAACCAGTAGCTAACATCAAAGCCAAGGTCAAAGTATATATTGGCTTTTCACCAAGTCAGAGAAATAAAAGGACATTGCAAAGTTCAAAAATTAAATATCGAGAAAGTTTGAAACACAAAAAATGGGGTAATTTAAGTCGTTTTAGTCCCTTTCCATGCGAAACTGCTGTAACAAATTGAAACATCCTACACAAAAACAGCTGATTCGACTGTCCTAAACGCGCAATGGCGCAGAGCAACGATAAAATTTAAAACTCTTGAAGCTTTTTATAGTAGAGCAGTTTTCTAAACAGCTTGAAGTTAAGTATTTGTTTTAGAAAATCTGTGATTTCGATCAAATTCATCAAAAAATATCAAACTCTTTGCTTTTAAATTAAATTGAAGTCAGCGAAATTGACTCGGTGGCTTCGGTTTTAAGACCTGGATTAGCCTTAATAAAATATTGATGTCTGGTTCAAAATCGCCGTTACCGCGAACACAAGGCTGCAGAAGAGACATATCGAAACATAAACAAAATATTGTTCTATCAAACTGCTGATAGTGATGTGTATTGGCTCAATTGACTGACTGTTACGGTAGGCTGGCTGTTCCTGTTTCATTATCATATTTTCAATTCATTCGACGCAAACTAAACAGGAATTCAGTTTATTTTTAACTTTTCGTTACCAGCTAACGTGATAGGTTTTTTGACGTGAAACAAAAAAGAAATTTTAATAAAGCCATTTCTTCACTTTCGAAATAAACTTTGCATGATTTATTGTGATTTGAAAATCACTTGTCGTATTTCACATAAAAGCAAGAGCTTTTAAAACATTACAGAGTCTTTTGACAACATAATGTTTCACAATACGAGAAAGCACTGATATAAATGATCCAGCAATATCACGTTTCTAAAACATTATTTTCATTTGGCAACACTGCGGTTCGTTAAAGATTTATGAAGCAACTAGGTACTTAAAGGAAGTCAAGCGAAACGTTTTAATATCCACGGTGAGTAGACGTCGTTTCTACCCAAATGTTTCAGAGTTGTCCCAGTAAATGATTAACCAGCACCAATTATGCACCATATAATCAACATGGCAAAAATACGAGCACAAGAAATTCAAAATATCTTCGCTGAATACTTAATTTGAAAACCAGCAACAAAATAATAAAGCAAGTACGAAAACTGCTAATCGATTTCAAGTCGCCGCCCTTTGCTTTAAAAAGAAAAGAAACAAAAAAGAAAAGAGGAATTTTAATTTGGCCAAGTGAAGGCAGCAGTAGTTTCTACTTAATATCGTGTCTTATTATCAACAACCTATTTCATTTTAAAGCAAAATAAATAAGAAGCTAACAAATTAACAATGAAAATATGAAAAGTCACTATAATTAAGGCAAATAATAAATTTTTGAATTTTGAACCGCTTTATAAATAACATGGAAGCCGCTTGACAAAATGCGATCAAAGTCAAGGGCTACAAATTTGAAAATATCCGAACGCAATGAACAATATTGACCCAGCATCACGCACAGTGGTTAAGGTCGCGCATTCTTATTATTAAAGAGAAATTTTTGACAAGCAGCGAGTTATCTTCAACAGTGCATCGCGGAAATCAACTATTTTGTTCCAATATTTACAAACTTCCAAAAAATTTCGTATGATTACTGTATTTTTGTGCAGACATAGCGTTAGGTCGTCTGAATAAAACTGGCAGTCGAAAATCATGTAATTTATGACTGAATAATATCAGCTGCTATATACGGAGATAACGAATTTCCAAGAGGAAAGCATGCAAAAATTTTTGAGTATCGAAATTTTGTCAAACTTGGCATCAGCAGAATGTTGAAATAACGCTGAATTGCAATTTTGTACGAGCTTTGCGGTCGCAATCGCAGATTTACTCCAAAATCTACAAGCGTGACGATTAACGCAAAAAATAACAGCTTGTAAAGTTATGAAGAATCAAACACCACCCTAGAAATAAAACTGTCAAAACATTTTACTATGTGGTGCAATTTAGATGACAATGACTAGCCATCAAATAACTAACGCGCAGCAGTTGGTTCTGTTAGTTCGTTTATTTATAGACAAACAAATCGCGAAAGAAGTAGAGACAGGTAGCAGAGAATTAAAAAGCTTTTCTAAAATAAATGCCACTCTCTGCTTTCTGATTAATTTTGTTCTAGCTCAAGGCAGTGATTAAGCAGCCTTTCATCATTATTAAGCAACGTCGTCGCATGGAAAAGCGCAACAATTTTAAATTTGTCCGATGAAATACATCAACTACAAAAACAATATTGTTTATAAATATGAAATTGAATAAAGATAATTAGCAGCAGTTCAGAGAAAACCAATATCTCATCACAAATTTGTAAATCAGGTTGAACTAAATAAACAAAAAAGCCATAAAAATGAATGAATGAAATAGCGCGTCATTGAAATGAAAAGATTTCAAACAACAATAATAACGTCTTCAACAATATTAACTTCAAATTTTATTCACAGTAAAGTGCAAAGAGCAAGTTATTACAACAGACACATGGGAGGAATTGGGAGTAATAGAAGAAACAAAAACGAGAAAGAGCAGAGCAGCGCGGAAACATTCGCCCAAGTTGAGAGATTACATTACAGCAGATGCTAATGTGATGACGTCAGAGCCACTTTAACCTGTGATAAGGCCGTAACGGTTACAATAAAACAAGCAAAAACTAATCGAAAATGTTGGCAAGATATATGAAATTTATATCAACAGCGTTTGACTAATTATATTCGTAAAGTATCAAGTAAAATTCGGTGATTATCAGTTCAAGCACCAAAGTTACCCATATCTTGCTTTCTAATAAATAAACACTTTGCTTTATCAAGTTTATACTTCAAAAAAAATACAAAACCGCAAAATCAACAAAGATGCTCTAAAGTTGACTACAAAAAATGATTAAAAAGTATCACTTTAAATCCAACAGCTAATACATAATATCGCAACTTCAATTAATTAACTGTTGTTTTTTTATGTGTTTAAGATGTCGTTTAGTGTGTCAGTAGTCACTACTAGAACGCGGCAATGATGTATTTCTGAAAGCGCTACTTGATAAAACAAATGACAAATAAAAGCGTCTGACTCAGTGAGGAGATTGTGACGACAAAATTCGAAGACTGTAACAATAACCAAATGACAAAATCTTACTGTAGCCAGCTTTGAGAATTCATTTTCGACAATTCACCAGTTGAAAACCAATTAAATATTGTTGTCAATAACCCTTCGTTTAAACAAACGTTTACGTGCTTAAAGTGAAAACGCACTTAGAAAATAAATTTTTAAGATTAGAAGTTTGAAAAGCACTTGCCTGCTGGCTTATGCAGAAGTCAACTGTTAGGCGACAATTAATAATTTGATCGTTCTAGCGAGCACAGGAAAAGCCTTATAGGTCGAACAAACCGGTAAATACATGATTCAAAAGTCGACAACATCTAGCAACTTCTATCACGACGGCCAGTTCAATTTCCAAAGCAAAATTGACCCAAAACTTAACTGTTTATTAATTTTTTTCAAATTTAACGTAAAATATGAAAGTAATTAAACTACAAAATTAAAGTACAAAAATGTAAGAAAATAGCTTGAAAGTGCAAAAATATGACTCGGCGCCAATTGATTAATGACAAACCGCGTTTCATGACAAAAAATCACCTAAATCCGTGCCAATTCCAAACATGTTGCCATCGATAATTTTATGTTCCCAACTTAGCCTGAGGCTTGTGTTGCAAAAATAAACAAGGTCGCAAAAAAATAAGTGAAAAACAACACATCAAGAAATACAGTAACATGGGACAAAAAAAGTTAGAGGAAAAATAGAGTTACAGTAATTCTAAAAACAGGATGTTTCGACAACTCACATTCAGCTGTCATCATCAGCAATGAAAAAAACTAAAAATTTAGTTTTGTACTGCCTTGCTTACACTGCTGATGATGACAGCTAAATCTATGTTGTTGAAACGTCAAGTTTTAAAAATTACTGTGTCTTTTGTTTTTTTTTCCTCAAGCTGTAAAAACCAAGCAGTTTATAAACCACTCCATAAATCTTTTCTCTGCTTTGGGATGGTAATTTATTTTACAAGTCAAAGTTGGAACAACAAAGAAAAAAGTGCGGTTCAATGATTTCAAATAAAGGAAACCAAGCAGGGCTATTTTAAACTGATATACAAGCCATTATCGAACACACTCATAGAATGTCAAATTAAATCATAAATTTTTAACCATTAATTCCGTTTACGCAAACATTATTATCAAACATTGCAGCACGATGCACTGTGACATCACTCATGTACACTACAGACTAAGAATGTTAATGACGCATCGAAGCTGCTAAACATCGCAATCACTCAATTTGTTTTACGCTGTCCAATGCAACAATGTCATAAAGGATCAAGCAAGTTATTATATAAATCTATGAGAACGATGTAACATCTACAGAAAAATTTATGTCGCCACTCAAAACTAAATAAAACAATTCGAAAAAGAGAAATATTTGAGCAAATCTGCCAATATACGCCAGAAAATCAATACTCAAGCCTTCTGAAAATTCTTAACACGAATTCGAAAATCAATAACGAAACTTACGCTGGAATCAATTTCTTTCCAACAAAAATAGGAAACCAAATTGTGATAATGTCGATTCAAATACCGCTACTAATCAAACGGAAAACTTCAAAAGAAAAATATACAATATATTTGTCAGCAACAACTTGTCTATTTACAATTTCAACCTTATTAATAAATGATACATGTGCAAAATTTACCAAGATTTGTGCCAAAAAAGTCAACAAAATTGCAACGAAACGTTTGAGCGTGATTACAGTAAAATTACTAATTAACACTTGCAGAAGTTTCTACTAGTAGTACACCAACGATGTGAAAAAGCTTAACTCGCGAAATTTATAAATTACTTATAAAAAATTACGCTTTTTTATCACAAACATCGGGCGTTAGACATTGAAATCAGCCCAGGAAGCCAAAGCGTGAAGATATTAATGATAGCGAACCTTGCAATAATCATTAAAACATGGCTACTGTGCGCTTTATTTAGCTCTTCTCTGTACAGTTACGCCGTGGCCTGGGTTGGCGCCCGCATAACCTTTCCTTGATGCTTGCTTAATGTAATGCTTACTGCATTAACATTTAGTGCAAATACCAATATTGTTGAAGTCGAACAACGTAAAAACAATATGAAAATAATATTATGTTTTTTATTCAGGACGAAATTTTTATGAAAAAAAATGTTCCACAATGATTTTTTATAGATCATCAACACCAACATGGATTATCACTACTTAAAGCTTTCTTTTTTTAAAAAAATCAAAATAAAACAACTCAGATCAATTTTAAGGCAATATACTACATTGTTTTACTAATTCAGCTTAAAATCGCGTTGTTTACGCAAGAAGTTATCGCAAAAGAAAACGAATTTCCTAGTCATTTTACGTCAACAGTTTGAGAACGTGTCAAATATAACCCGGCAGAGCAAATGATTTGACAAAATGTTTAATACGCAAACAATGTGATTGTGAGTTGGCAGAATGGAAATTAGGAAATAAAAATTAAAATAGATTTTTTAATATAATAATTCTGTCTTAATCTCGCCACTTCAGGCCGACATGCAACAGGCCGTTTAGCGCAATTGTTTAAGACATCGCTATTGGTGTGGGAGGTCTGGGCTTCGATTCTCGACCCGGTAAAAATGGGCACGGTGTGGGCAACGACTCGTCACCGCTGTAACGTTCTCGTGTGGCCCAGGCGCGGTCCAGCCACTGGTTACACGCTTCGAGGTAATACGGCGACTTAAACATGTTAATGCTACATACCTCTCCATGTTGCGCTGTCCTCCCAGCTGGAGTCGTCTCTGGTAAATAGTAGAGGCGTGTTGACGATAAATCCTGACCTGAGTGTTTGTCGTGCCACAGAAGTTGAAGTTCCCCAACACAAACGGGATCCTCAGGTCGACATTGAACAAAGAAAAACTCTCCGAGACATATAATCCGCTCTTCTGACGCTGTATCCGCTTGGAATGGATCCGCCTCGTCTTTTTCGACGGGAGACTTGACGCCGTCATTTTCTCCAACCGTATTACGTCGTTCGCGAGTACGCGTGCGTACGAGCGCACTGGATGATGTCACAGACACAGGCTTGGAAGGGTGAAAACGGAAGGCTTTGTAAAAGATGTACGAACCATGACGTCCGCAGCTATTTCCGACCCACTAAATAAAACAAAAATGTTATTTAAAATCTATGGCAATGAAGTTATGACGGAAGATGTGAATAGCAATTTTAAAGTCATTAGTTTGACCCGACTCGGAATCAAACCAGAGTCTAGAGCTCTAGAGGCAGACGTTTTTGCAACTCGACCATCTGAGCTGTTAAAAACTGCAAGTTCATTCAAAAAATACTTTGTGCAATTCAATTCTATCAAATCACTATGTGATCGCATATTAATGATGTATATCACATAATACCATAATATAAAACGATATTTATTGCAATTTTTAAAAAATGACAAAGACATTTGTGTTGACTCGTAGCATTCGAGTTTATGTCATTGGTTCGAGTTGTGACAGGATGTTTTTCTCAAATTTGTTTACTTAAAAGCTGATGTTTGAAAAAGATGTTAAAAGTAATCAAATTTCGGTCCCTCTAAATGCTGGAACCATTAACTAAACTCTGCTTTCGCAGTCATTCATTTATTTTTTGTCCTCTTTATCTAGCAATATTAAAGCAATTTAGAATAAACGGTAAAGAAGTTAATTTATAAAAATAAAATATTTAATCACATTCAGTCTTATTTATATTCAACTAAAAATGTAAAAGATGATTGAATAAATCTCTTGTGTTATCACCGGTTACACAACCAAAAATAACTTGTTAAACGATGACAATAACAAGTCACACAAAACAGGGTTGCAACTATTGTTTCAACTGCTTGAATACGGCGCAAAAATTTTTGAGTAAAAAATAACACAGTTGCAATTAATTTCGAAAATATTTTTGATTTATTATCAAAAAAGGTTCAGTTTAAACAATTTCACTAAATAGCTTTTGAAATACGATGAGGCGAGATAAGCAAATGATCCATTATTATTTACCGTAACGGTGTCAGCTCGTTGGAAAATTGCTCTTGTGTTCAACGTGTGTGAGCGCGTTGTCATTCTCTTTCTTTCTCTTTGCTCTTTTCGGCGCGCAAGCAAATCTTTATTAGGATTTCCTAATTGTCTCCGCTAAGCTCGCTATAGTTGAAAATTAAATCATTTGAAATTTTCAAATTTCACGCTATATACCCTACATTAAAATTATTTTAACAATAATATCAATAACTTATAAGCTGAAATTCAAATAATATTTAGGTCTAACAACACAAACTTCCGGTTTTATTTATTTGAAAAAAACAAATCAAAACAAACCTGAATTGAAACAACACTTATGACAACTAATCTGTTGGTGGAGATTAAAACTGCTTACGACATACTAACCGGTTGCTCAGTTTCAGCTGTATTAAACCAACTCCTGTGTGCCATAAATTGAACCGTCTTTTCTAGCGCCAAACACTTTCTGTTGACGTTTATGAGGTTCTTGTATAACACGGCAGCATTTCAAATTCTAAACTCATAAAACTCAACTTATTCCGAATTTCAGTTTAGAATTTACAACTAACTGATAACTGAACTAATAGGTAACATAAATTAGCCCCGTCGACACTTCAATGTAATTACCAAGTAGTGCTAGCATGGCCTATCATGTCAAATAGCTGGAATATTAAATGTCGAAAACGCGACTATTAATTATTTTGCCTACTATACTTCCTGACTGATTTTCGAATGCAAGAATTCAATGACTTCAGCCTCGATTTCACTCTACATGGAAATTACTAAATTTAACTTCTAACGTAACAAGTTATATTATCAAGTCACTATTCGTTGATTATTTGGTCAAAATGCCAGTATGTGACATCACACAGACGTATTAAGCTCTTTCTTCTAGTTTCATTTCTTTCTTGTTTCTTTTATTCTCTTCGCTTCTCTTTTCTTTGTGCTTTAATCTGTTGTCGGTCTGCGTTACTTGCTCGTAATTTAACTTGTAATTACACTGCAGCACTCACTAAAAAGCAAGTATTATCGGTAATGTGACTTAAGTTGAAGTATGCAATTTAGAAATCTCTTTTTTTTGTCAAATGTTTAACGAATTCAAAAGTATTTTCGAAAAGGCGCAAAATATGCTAGCGCTCAAGTATTTTTAGAAGTGCGAAGGTATTAAATTACACCTTACCGCTGCCTCAGCGAAATAGTACAGCAGTTACGCGAAGGATTGTTATGATTCTACTGTCAAACTAATGGCTAAATTGATCTACAAAATGTTTTTCTAAATAAATGAAAGATAGAAATTTAATTCTTTGAAAAAGTTGGACTCATGTTAGACGCAGCTGGCACTTGCCTTGCTAACAGAAATGACAGATAAGTATTTTTTTGAAACCGAAACAGGCCTTAACTTGCTAAAGCGCTGCTCAGGCTAATGTAAAGTAGTTACTTCAACACTGTATTTCTCACGAATACGTACGAATTCCTTTGTTTAATCACTTCAAAATTGTATTTCTAACGAATACTGAAGTATTTTTTATGAATGCCTTTCTACCTTTCTATATACGATATTTAAAAGCTCAACCTTCACTCGACATAATGGGGGCAACCTTTGAAATTGTCTATTTGGGTGTAAATACGTCAAGCGCTGCTAATCGCGTTCTCCTGCTCACTACGTAGTCAGCGATTAACTGACAAGGAAACGCGCGTGCCCAGCTAACTGACTATCTTGTCTGCAAGCATTCTTCGCAACAATGCTACTTGATATGTCACAATTTAATTTGGCGCTACAGGCAAATTTCAACCAACATTTAAATTTACAGATTATAATCAAGGAAAGAATGTAAATAATGTTACCATGCATTGGTTAAAACAATATGATCTATAGCAGAATATTATCGCTCCGCTAATCTACTGGCGGCTTTTCGACGGAATAATTTGTTTATGATGCTTTGAAGAGGTGATATTAAATTATTAATGAAACTATAATATGAGCTTGGCTTTTTAAGAAAATCGCGTCAAAACTTTAAAATAATACAAAAAGCATTAGAAATCAAACTTTGGTAATGGCTAAAAAATATTCATGTAAAGGCTAAATTACATGCAGGTATATCACGCGCAGGTATTCATAGTTTTGAATATTAGTAAAAAGTAAAGTTGAATATTTTAAAAGCTTTCGCGCAAAGTAATTGTTACGTCATACCAACTTCTGACGTCATAAAACAGGTATTATAGCGAGAGCGCCCATTCAAATAAATCGGTGGATCGGCGGACAAAGCAAACATTATAAAACTTAGATTCTCTCCTTAAAGCGAAGAAACATTGTTTATTGGCGACAGGTCATTTCGTTTTGCGCTAAAACGCTTTCATTGTGACATCACAAAGAGGAATATTAGCCGCAAAACGAAAATTAATTCTTCTATTAATTTCTTACAAAGTATTTTAAATTTTGTCTGACAATTTTTAGTTTAATGAATCTAATTATCTTTTTGACAAATATAGATTTGATTTATGAAAAATACTCAAAAAGATAATAGGCTATTGAAATTTTTGACCCTGAGGCTAAATTATTTAATATGAATATGCAGAGGATTAGGGAGAATATTAATAAGCAGCCACTAAATTTATTCTTTACTAGTTCAGTAATTCATCTTGTTAATCTCATACCTGAGGACTTTTGCCAGCTCAGCATTAAAAGGTATTTTTTGTCCAAATGACGCTTAACTTTTGCTCTCAATCAACTCAAAATAACTGCAAACTTAATCATTCAAAAGCCTTGAATAAAATACAGTACAAAAACAGCATAATTTCGTCCCTGCTCTTTACAAAATAATGAACGTGTTGCTCTAGTCAGTAATCGTCGCATTCGTATACACAGATGACACCATTGCGCATCGGAAAGGCGCTCTTTTTGTTTCTTAATTATATCTCAGGATGTTCTTGTTTTTTGTTTCTTTTTTATTTGTCGTAAGTTCGCGGGAGACATATGTTTTCGTAAGATCGCAACCTATGCTACTACTTCGCTAAATAAAAACACTTTCGCGAAATTTAACTTTTTAAATTTACATAAACGGCATAAGGAACCAAAATATATTCTAAATTTTCCAAACAAATTTTAGCTTGATATTTTACAAAAAAAATCATTTCTTTAAAAGTACTTGAACTTTACCTCCAAAACCTCAGAATTGACCAGCGTAATCTCCAAAACCTAGACATGAAATCATCTGCCACAGACTAGATAGTTTTGTGTAATACGAAGGACGCTATAAATAGCTGAATGGTGCAGCAGAATTTTGGCAACATTTCGATTTAAATTAAGCAAATTGCGTATTTATTTTAGGCGTTCTTGTAACACAATATTAATTATTACTTCATAAGCGAAGATTTTAGGCATTTTTGCAACACAATATTAATTATTACTTCATAAGCAAAGCCGCCGAAAATAGTGAAATAGCAAAGGAGTGCAATTGTCTGCCGCTGTTATTTCGTTTTTTAAACTATCGCCATAACTTTCAAGCAATAAAAGCTGCTAAAAGCCGATGATTTCGGAAAAACAATCGTGTATCATAACGTCATCAACTTTTACTGGTGTTGTAACTACTTTACGTATGACGTTATAAGTGTACATGAAGATCAGCCAAGAACTAAGGAGTATTTTGTATCACTGATTTATTGTAAATTCATGTGACTATAGCTGGTCTGGAAGTTGTGCAGCTCCTTCGGAGCGGTGAAACGCGTTTCAAAATCGGAAATCAATAAACATTTTCCTGAGTCGTCTATGACGTCATCAATATAGACAAATATTTCTGAAGTTTTATTTCAGAATTAAGTTAACTTCACCGTTTATGTCGTCATCAATTAGAGCAAGCAAACGCTTATTCAATTAAACAAATGTGAAACGCGTGCGCACACACAAACGTGCACACCTACGCACACCCACACTTGCACACGCAATCAATTTCTTTGCACTAGTCTGAATATTACATGGCGAAATATGTTTGACATAATCGAATATTCTTCCGGGCAAGCATGTGACATGAAATCCAGCGATATTTTTATTATTTTAAAAAGGTTTCATTCGATCTGTGAACTTTGTTTCCTTCACAATAGATGTGACTGAGCCTAGTCCACATGGTTGATTCTATACTCCGACTGAAACTGCTTTTTCCAATGAAATAAACAGTAAATGTGGGAGAAAAATTACTAAAAAAGAAAAAATAAAATTATATTTTATGTTCTTCTACTTTTTTCTTCTTTTTTATTTCTATTTCATATTTGTGTTATAGCAGGGGCGTATTCAGGGGGGTGGGGGCCGCTGGGGTCGCGGCCTCCCCGCTGAAATATAAGCTGATATATATCTGCAGTCAGCGAAACAGTGAGTGGAAACATCTGAGGAAACGTAGATTTTGGGGGGTAAATTGGACGTCGAAAATCGTGAAGATTTTTTTTTGGTCTTCACCTGATTTTGGGAAGTGAAGACTTTTTTTAAAAATCTTCACCGATATTTTTAGTGAAAACGGAAACAGGAAATTAGGAGATTGCGCCCCCCCTCCTATTCAAATTTCTGGGCACGTCCCTGGTTATAGTGTGTTATTTTACGAGTAATTTATAATAGCCTAACTTCGTAGCTATGTGTTTTATCATTATGATTTGATTAAATTTACAAACTTTTAGATTTTTGTGTTTTTTACTGTCAATATTTTTTCAACAACTTTATTTGATAATTTTAACAATTAATATTTTAACATGATAACGCTCAACTTTCATGGTATATTTATGTCACAAACGAACTTTCACGAAAGGCAATTCACGCAGACTGAAATAAACGTGGGGCCAGAATTTGAATACAAGTTTGAAGCAGAAAAAAAGTTTATGCCATAACTTCTAGATGTTTGATTACGCATTTTTTAATTTTGGGAGCCCATGTGGAGCGAAACAGATTTGAAAAAAGATGCTATTATTCTGTTCAAATTTTAGTGATTACAACTATGCAATTATCAAAAATTAAGTAAGTCTTCGTGGAGATAAAATTTTCTGGTCAGTTGAAATAAAGTTAATGCGTAATCGAGATCGAAATTCGGCGAAATATCGCGAAGCGTTTGATCTGATGAAAATTTAATGTGTTTATTGAATCACAATTTACTTATTATTGGCACACAATGCTATTTCATGACCCCTTTGTTCAAATACTGTTAATTTTTCACAACCTGAAATAGATTTTATTGAAGCCAAAAATCAACACCAATTTTAACAAAAATTGTCAATCGATTTAATTTTTAATTGGCAGGTTCGCGTGTGTAAAATTTGTGACGTCACAATCTTTGATATTGCTCGTTATCGCGAAGCACGGACAATTGGTCGGTTTTACACAACTTAGTTCACTCGTACCCAACCTCAGGCAACGCTATTTTTAACTCAATTTCGTGAACCAGTGTGATGTTTCACGTTTATCTCAGCTCATGTCGAGTTTGTCGCTTATAAATTTTCCATTTCCACAAAATCAAATTAATTTTCTCGTATTTATCTCAATGGAATTTTCGATTAGTTATAAAATTTCCGTACTAGCCGGTTGATATAATGGTAAAAAACATCGCTGTCCGTGCGATAGGTTTGATTCCCGGGCAGGTCAAATGAGACGGCTCGCCACCGTTGGGATCTTTTTTCGGAGCTGTGTTGTCCAGGCCCTATGCCGCGAAGATGGGCCTCTTCACTCGTTCCACGCCTCAGCGTAATATCGCGAGTGCAACGAAAATTTCTTTTCAAAATTTGCCTATGAGGAAATTTAATTGAATGAGCAATGCTGCATTAAAACCAATTTCCTGCTTCTGCATACACAGACCTGTGACGTCACAATTAGCGACGGTTACAATGTCATTTCCTTAAACGCTTTCAGAGCGTTTCAACGCGATAACTGCAAAGCAGGAAAATGTTTAAAATGTTTAAAGTTTCTTGTGAAAGTGCCGAGGTGTTGAGCACAAACCAATCACTTTGCACATTTTCGATAGAGGTTTTGCAACGCGCTGTATTCCAAATACAAAAAAAATAGTTTCGAAACACACAAGAAAACTGGCAACACGCCGATACCGGTCTACTGTCAGTCATCTCGAATAAAATGAAAGGTCGGGGCTATCCGGCGATGACGACACAGGCTCCCCTTCCCATACATCACTTTAAACATTTTCTGTTGCATTTAAAAATAAACAAACACACTGAAAAAAACTTACCATTTGAACGCACCAATTGACCAGGACCCTAACTACGTCAGACGGGGCCCGGGTGCAAATACCTATTATGGAGGCTCCAAGCCCCATATTTTTTGATTGTTTCATAAAAGTTTGATCAAATGCAAATCGTAAACCAAAATCGATTTGACAATGACAGAAAAAAATATGCGCTAGAGGCAAGGGTGCTTTGCGAGCAATATTAACGATATATTTCAGTAAAACAGAGATGACTGAATCGTCAGGGGTGTCAGAAGGTTGAAAGTGCAAGGAGAAGAGTATCTGAAAACGACACTGTCATATTTTACAAGAGGCTGTATGATAGAAAAAAAATTGCCCTTGTTCTTCTTGGAAAGCTCTAAGGTTGATTGAAGCTCTAATCGATTATGTTTCTCTCCTACGATTTCTAGAGTCTAGCTCTTGCTCTTTGGATGATGTCAGCCATGAACTTGGTCGCTAAGAGTTCCTGGCTTACTTATCTATATTTACTCTTCTTAGCTTGTCTCTTATGCGCTTCGTTTTCATAATTTCTAGTCATATTGCGCAGTCCACTAATAGAGTTCTACTATTTGTTTTGTCCACTAGTAAAAAACTACTAAAAAAAGGTTTTCATGTTCGCAGACTCCTATTTTTTCAACTAAAAATCGGTGAAGACCAAAAAAAGGTCTTTATGTCGGCAGACTCCTATTTTTTTTCTAGAAATCGGTGAAGACCAAGAAGAAAAAAAAGGTCTTCGATGTTCGTGATAAAATCCCTCATTGTCTCCGAGGCTCCCCATTTTCTCCGAGGCTCTAGGCTTCAGCATGCTTAACCTATCCGTTCCTGCCCCGTCACTCGTTACTCGCTTCGGCGTAATACCTGGAGTATAATGGAGATTTGATTTTGAACTTTATCATAAAAAGTTTTGTGAAATCGCAACGGATTGTTAGATGAAAGCATCAGCTGGCGCATTGACGAATTCATGGAAGTTTCGAGAGAGCGCTCAATCTTCCCAATTTTTATTCATACATGATATTAAATTGATACAGTAGGCTACGTACAAGAAAATAAGCATTTTTTTAGCTTAAGCTCTCTCCCCACCCTCTAAAAAAGTAGATCCGTTTAAGAAGAGATAGAAAAATAATGGAGATAGCTCAAGAGTTTTGCGTGAACTTATATTATGAAACAGACAAAGCCAGACTAGTGACAAGTCAAACAGATCTCGATTGCGCTAGTCGACTTGGATTGCGGTAATTTCCGCAAGTTGTGGTTGCAAACTGCGGTTTGCGCAGAAGCACACCTAAGTTTATTTTGTAGCTACGGCAAGATTTAAAAAAGGCTTGCTGACTTTCTAGAAATTTGATTGTTTGGTTTTCAAAACAACTCCATTTATTTGCAAAAGATTAATTAAGTATTGAAAACTAAACATCGCGAAATTCAAATTTTGAAAGTTGAAAATTTTCGCTAGTATTTTTTCTAGCGCGTCTAATCGATTACAAAAATGGCGATTTAATCACGTGATTGTCTTTCCTAGCGCAAACAATTATCTTTTTGTTTCGCAGAGTGATTATCTCCGCGCAAAGATAACGAAAGAAAGAAAAAGAGCAACCAAGCGAAGACCTTGGCGAAGCGATCAGTCTGTGGTCAATTCAAGATGATTTATTATGCAAAGCGCATGAAGCAAAATCGTTTGCAACCAAATTAATTCCGTTTAAAACAAACTCAACCGGGCAGCTTGGTTGTCGGTGCGGGAGGTGTTTGGTTTGATTCCCCGAGTGATCAAATCACACTAGTGTCGCCAACGGCTCGCCTCCGATGCGAAGTTTCTTCGTAGCTGTGTTACCCAGACGCTAAACTGGGAAAATGAGCCCCCGTCACTCGTTTCACGCTTCGGCGTAATATCGCGAGTATAATGAAGATCTGAATTATTTTTGAAAGCAAACTCAACTCTTCTTATTATTTATTGCACAACTCTCTGTACGAATTGGAATCTAAAAACTAAATTACTTTACGTCTTTTTTATTGTTGCGCTTTTCGGAATATTATCTATTTTGAAGCTATTTAGTTTTCTAAGCTGTAGAGAGTTTAGTATCCAATTTAAATCGCGATTAATACTGAAATTGGGCTTACATATTAATTATACACCGGCCGTTAGCTCAGTTGCAAAGCGCACGCTATCGGTGCGGGAGGTCTGGGGTTCGATTCCCGGGCCGGTCAAATCGGCACAGTGTCGCCAACGACTCGCCACCGTTGCGACGCTTCTTCGGAGCTGTGTAGCCCAGGCGCTAAGCCGCGGAGATGGGCCCCGCAACTCGTTACACGCTTCGGCGTAATATGGCGTGTATAATGAAGATTATATTAATTATACCGCATTTTAATTTTTGTGTAGTGCCTTTTGTTGATATTTCTTTTGTATTTTTGTGTTAAATTTCTTGTCGTTGCTTCTGCGTTCCATTTATTCACTTGTGATGTGCATAGTTCGCACGTTTGTCCTCTGCTACTTTCGGAATTTTGCTTTTTTTTTTAAATTGAAATTTGACGCTTTGCCAAATCGTGTTATGAGTTCCTTGCTGTGTCGTTCGATTAGTTCTCGATTCAAAATATGGGGGAAATTTATCAACCCAAAGATATCGCTTTCAACAATATCCAACGTGAATGTCGGTGCGCTGCTGGTGAGGTGGACTTTGTTACGTCATAATCACATGATTGCAATGTTTGCTAGATTTTTGTGATTGAACAATCTGATAAGTGACGTACAGTCTTTGCGCTAGTGAATGAGAGATTACCTTTTTACGTGATCATTTTTCTACGTCCAAATAAAATTAAAAACACTTTATTACAGAAAGCTCAGGCTTCTGACCCAAAAAAATAAACATGCGAATATCCGATTATTGCAAATCAAGTAACCGACCCGAGAAAATCAATTAACGATATGTGATTTTTTTACTTTTGCCAACCCAATAGTTTAAGCTTTCATTGTTTGATTTTTTATAATTTCAACTTCATTGAAAATCCGTCCTTTTCACTTAACTATCCAATAAAAATATGTTTAACTGCATCGGAATGTTCATTTGTATGTTAGCAGATTTCGTGTAAATAAAGTGTCTTCGCTAAATAAACAAACTGACGCGATGGTGAGGCAGCTAACCATCCGTATTTACAACTGTTTAGTCCTCTTCTATGTGTGTGCAATCAAGCGAAACTGAGCAAAGTCTCAGCTTTTTGTGACCAAATAAAGAACACGAAACGTCACCAGGAAAAGTTTTGATAAAACATCTTGTTGGAGAAATGATCTGGTTAATATTAACCGATGAAAATTTACCAACATTTTTTTATCTTTTGATTTCAATGTCAGGACTTGTCACAAAACTTTTGTGGTCATTTTTTATCTAAGGCAGATATATAATTTAACTAAGGGGGATTGGTTCATTTAAAGTCCCCCCTTTTTTTAGAAAACCCTGCCACGGTAAATGAAACGGAACGACTAAGATTACACTTGACGCAAAAAAAACGAAAGCTAGACATTTGAAACTGACCTTGATATTATTTTGAGATTTTCATCTTCAATGTTATTTGTTTACGCTATCAAGCAAAGAATCTTAGCTGAGACAGTTTGAATATAAACAAAGCCTTTCATCTCACCGACATGTTGGCATGGAAACTCAAATTCATCTAATTTTGTGAATATTTCCGGGAAATCGCAAAATTTTGCTGAAATTTTTATAGAATTTTTAAGAACAATTAAGTTTCCTTAAAAAAAAACTTTTAATAGAATAATTCATTCAAATCATCAAAACATAAAAAAACATGAAAAAAAAGAAATGGCTGACAATATAAAAAAAAAACAGCTGCGCAAAAACTACAAGCTACAAGCAAATATTACACTCATAATCAAATTGTTTTTAAACACTCGCTGTCAGTGCGGGAGATCTTGGGATCAATTCCCGGACCAGTCAAATTGAGCACAGTGTCGCCAACAGCTCGCCACCGCTGCGATGTTTCTTCGGAGCTGTGTAGCTCATCGTAGGCACTAAGCCGTGGAGATGGATCCCGCCGCTCGTTACACGTTTCGTCGTAATACTGCGAATATTATGAAGATTTTTTTTTAATTTTTTATTTTGAAGTCAAATTGTTAATATAATTTTACCCACTGTATGCACCGGTACAAGAAAACGGATTATTTTTGTTGTATTGGCGCGTTTTTATTGATAATAATATTTTATATAAAAACTTTTTATTGATTTTCTGCGTAAAAACCTTAAAATAAAAATTTCTGACCCTATAAATAGCAATAACTTAAGGAGGAAACATAAAACCTCAGTAATTCAATATAGCTGGAGGTTTCGACGACATTGATTCAGCTGTCATCATCAGCAGCGTAAGCAAGGTAGTACAAAACTGAAAGGTCAATGCAATGCACTGGCATGCGGATGCTTCGAAAACTCATCACCTGACTAACCTTGCAATATTTGAAATAAAATCACGATTTAAAGTGAAAATGAGTAATTGAAGCTTGTTGCTGACGTCATTGCTAGTCTGGCAAACGTGACGTCATAGGCAACAAAAGGTGTAGAATGGTTTTTGACCTGGGACATTCAGTGACTTGTTTGTTTGCTTATTTGTTGATTTACAAACATTGTTCCCCGTTTCCATTGTGCTCGCTATTTTTTTACCATAGTCATTCCCCGTTTGTGCTATTTTAATTTTTCCATTTTTTATTTCCGGGTTATCTCTGACCTTAATTTCTCTCTTCGTCACACAAGGTGACGCAACTCACACAATTCACGCTCTGTGGCGTCATAATAGCATTCGAAACTGCCACAATATTCAACCTGGCGCAATGCGCAATATATTACTTTTGACGCAATCGTAACCGATTACTGTATATACCGATTTTAACGGTGTTGTATCGCAACCGATTAATGCATACCGGTTGTTATGGGATTGTATCGTAACCAATTACAGTATACGTTTTTTACGGTGTTATATCGGAACCGATTACTGCATACCGTAGTTTTGCGGTGTTATATCGCAACCGATTAATGTATATCGTTTCGCAAGGTGTAATCTTGCGAAAAAGTGAATTTGCAAACGCCAAGTTTTGTCCAAAATTTATTCCACGAAACACGAACCAATCGCAACTGACGATGAAAGTTCTACAAATTTTAGCGATTATAGTCTAAAATTATCTCAAACAAAATTACCGGTGCTAAAATCAAAATCAAAAAATCAAACCTCCATTATACTCGCAATATTGCGCAGAAGCATGAAACGAGTGGCGGGATTCTTTACCGGGGCTTGCGCCTGGGCAACACAGCTCCAAAGAAACATCGCAGCGGCGGCGAGCCGTTGGCAACACTGTGTTCACTGGTCGGGGAATTGAACTCAAGACCTCTCGCACCAACAGCGACGTTGTTAGCCCCTACGAATTTTTGCTGTTATTTATGCTCAGGAAATATTAGATTTCCGAAAAGTATCCAAAAATTCGAAACAATTATAATTGATCGTGCTTCTCCGATTTCGGTTGGCTGCGTCATCAAAGTGTGATTGTGACATCACAACGATGAAAGTCGGTCATGTATTAATCATGCAAGCGCTGAAGTCATAATTACGCTACATAACCGATTTTGGAATCATTATTGTTATATAATTTCAATGGAAATGATTATTCGATTCTAACAATAAGTGGCATCGATTTCCCGATTTGTAACACATCTTCCCAAGTATCGAACATTTATTTTCTCAGTTTTACAATAATACAACTCAGATGGCCAAGTGGTAAGAGCGTCCGTCTATGAAGCTGTAGACTCTGGTTTGATTCCAAGTCGGGTCAAAACCAATGACTTTAAAATTGGTATTACTATACATAGCTTCCCTGCTTGACTCTCAGCATTACTCGGACAATGTGAAGAACAAGCCGGTAAGTTTTTTTTGTTGTGCCGCTGGGAAGGGCACTTAACCGGATTCCTCCATCTTAGTGTGGTAGACAGATGATCGGTAACTCCTAACCGAGCTCGTTGTAGCGCTTTGATCGCTTTCTCGTGATAGGAGAATAAATACGCAACTAAATACAAATCCAATTATTGGTACGGTGACTAATTCTCAACCTTATCCGATGTTTCGGGGCGTATGAATAGCGCTATCAATCAAGCCGGTGTGTCGGGCTGTTTTCCTGACCCCTATTCATTCGCTACAAGAAATTGCGTTTTATGATACTTGGTCTTTGCAAGAATAAACGGCTGGGAAAGTTCCCGGTTATGACGTCACAATTGTCGATCTCGTATGTAGACAGCAGATTGAGCACGACCGGGAAAATTCGCGTTTGTTTGTTCCTTATTAGCAAAAGCGTTTCATCATGAAATAAACGAACTGAAAATAATGTTGCTTGTATTAGCCTAAACTCGGTGAAAATATCTGATAGATTTTCTTAGAATTTGTACGTGTTTTGAATAATCTGCTGTAGGTTGGGCGACGCACGCGCGCCTACGCTGCTTCCGCTCTTTGCACAAAGTACTCAGCAATCACAGAAGATCATGAATTTAATATTTCTTTAAATTAATATTCGTTATTCTGTTTTAATTACTTAAATTAATTTCACATTTACTATAGTTTCCACGATTGAAAGTACTTGCAAACAACTGCGTGCCCAGATGTGCGGGGGAGAGTATTGTCATCCCCTCACTCGCAGCAGGGCGAGAGTGCCAAGTCGTCTGTTGCTCAAATTTACTGCACAAAAGCAAAAATTGATGATATTACTCCATTTAGCTTGTTTACCCCTTCCCCTTAATGTTTTTTTTGTAGCTCGTCCCTATTATTCCCAATTTGCAGACGTGGTGAGCAACAGTTCATTGCTATTTTTTATGCATTCAAAGCGCAGCTATCTTCATTATGACTTAACAAATCAAATAAGATTTTCCATTTAATTCGCGGAATTTCGTCTCAAAGGATTTGAAAGCGTGATCTCTCTACGAAGCTTTTGTGACGTAGGCATACTTAAGCCACGTCAATCAAAGCAGAAATAATCTCATGACATTGAGGAACTGGTTCCGAATCCCTGGTCTACCGAGTCTGCAATTCAATTTCGCAGCAGCTGATTTTAGACAAATAACTAATTTTTAAATTATATTGGTCTGAAATTGAATAGCAATAAAGGAACCCTGCGAGGTGAGCTTGAGCTCTTTAAGCCAGCAGCCTCCGGTATATATGCCAAATTTTAAAAAGATGACAAAGGTGCCTTTAATTTAAAGATGGCCAGCTTCATTGAAACTTCATGATTAGCAGGGTCGCATCGAGATATTGGGAGGGGAGTTAATTTTTCGGTGATTTTTTTGCAGACCTAATTTTTCGTGAGAAGCAGATCTTTTTTCGGAGCACTCGAATTGCAATGGGCTTTGGGGCTACAGTTACCATTGCCCCCACCTCCACCTTACCCCGCTTAAATTGGTCGTGATGATGAAATTTATTTTTGAAAATATTTTTTTAAGTCGCGAAATTGCATCTAAGTTTTTATGTTAGTGACTTATATGCAGTTTTATATGCAGTTTTATATGCAGTGACTTATATACTTATATGCAGTTTCGCAGCCCAATGCACCAACCACTCGTCCAACTCCAATACAGTAAAGTATACAATACTCTGCTTAACAGCGCCACCATCATCCCGTCACCAACAACCAATTAGGAATTGGTATGGTACGCCACCATGCGGGGACATATGTAACAGAATGTAAAATCTTAGCAATTTTCTTATTTGATAATCTACTTTGCTTTCCAAACCTTTCGTTTCGTGCATAGCAACCTCGTCAGAATGTTCTTGTTTAAGCTTAGGCAATCCTACCCTCTTAAACACCGAAACGCTGAAGATTCGTTGATCGTGTAATTGCTAATTCTCGACGAATTTGAAACAAAGTGTTCAAAAAGATATTTTTCCAAACAGCTCCTGTACCATCCGAAATTTTCCGAGCGGATTTTCCGATGTTTTTTTCAACTGTAACTTCAGCCACATTGTTTTAAATCTTAAGTAGCCCACTGTTTTTTAAACCAGGCCTCAAAATAATAAACAATGGTAACATAAACAATAGCAAGGTATGTACTTACGTCACTAAAATTAAGATCAAGTTCACGAATAGGATCGGACCGAAGGCGAAGCAAATGAAAAATTGAGGGGGGGGAGCAGGGACAGAATCAGACAATGTGAGGAAAGTTTTTGTTGGTTTTTGGTGATCGATTTTTATCTTCATGCGAGAAGAAGGGGGAAGGGGGCGACGCCTTGGTGCCCCCCTGGCTACTCTACGCTCGCACCCTACTATCAAACGTTTTGATCCGGTCAAGCGAAAACAAAACCGCCAACCGCATATACATTTGTTGTAGTCGCAGCGTTCTTTATGCATTATTTAGTGCTGGTTTTGCGCTGCTTCAAAAATCGATCAGTTCGGACGCTGTGCAACTAGTCGCTTTTCTCAGTCAAAGGAAAACGAACAAACTGACAAATATCTGGCAGTTCAAACACAATAGAAAGGCAGATGTTGGGCAAGACAGTAGCAGCGCGTTTGTGTGAAATGCAGATGTCGCTGTGATAGCTATAAGCAACGTAAGTTCGCAGCAAAAGTTTACTCAAATTACAAGAAAAAAGTTCAAGGAAAAAATCAAAACCACAGTAAATCTTAAAACTGGACATTTTGACAACATAGTTTCAGCTGTCATCATCAACGGAGTAAGCAAGGTAGTGCGAAACACTGCTGATGAGAAACAGCTAAATCTATGCTGTCAAAACGCCCAGTTTTAAAATTAACTGAGGCTACATTTATTTCTAAGATATTTTTGTCCCAAATTTATAGTATTACCAAAAAAAAACAGGTGTTATTTAATAATTCTTTATAGTAATTAGCTTTAATAGTTTAGCAGATCAACAAAACTTGAGAAATGCAAGATATTTCCTACAAGGTTGAATTAAAAGCAAATTCTAGTGATTCAATAACAGTCAACAAGCTGAAGGCGCGTTTACCGATACGCGACACGTGGCAACCCGACTCGCGGCACGCGATAACGCGATCAAAATTATAATGTAAAGCCGTGGTCACACGAGGCGAGTTCTTGCGCGAGATAATTTCTGCGTGTGACCACCTACTCGCAACGAAAAATCACTCGCGCGAGGGTAAATGTACTCGCGCGAGTAGAGTTGAACATGTTCAAGTTTACTCGCGCGAGTAGCAAGAAAAATCCTCGTTTGCTACCAAAACTCATTATGACGTAATAGTTCCAATCGTTCGACAAAGAGAAAACCTAGCACAGAAAACTAAATTAGAAGCTTGCAGCCGATTCTCAAATTGTGATTTTCTTGGATATTTTTCGTAATTTTGAGGGCTTGTGGACAGGGCCGGCGCCAATGGGCGAGTTAGGTTCAAACTCTTGCCCCCTTGATAAACGCTTGGCCCACCCAAGTCGACTGTTCCGGCGCCGGCTCTGCTTGTGGAACACGAGCCATCACAGAATCACTGCAATAATAATGCCAAGGAAGCGAAATGGTCTCTTGTTAGACGACGTACTTGAAAAAAATTAAAAATATGAAAGAAAGTTAGTTATAGGGGGAAGCAGAGCCGGCGCCAGAGCAGTCGACTTAGGGGGGCCAAGCGTTTATCAGGGGGGGTCAAAGTTTAAAATTAAACACAAAAGCCACTGTTTTCAAAAGAGTAAGCTTGTCGATTGTGGGGGCAAAGCATGTAGATTGGGAAGGGGGGCAGGGGGGCGGTGCCGGCCTGGGGGAAGTCAATAAAATTCGAAAATCTATGAAAAGCGGCATGAGCGCAGGTGCAGATGAAGTCTACCCACCCAAGCTTACGTTACTCGCAGCTTAAAACTCGCGCTATTATCTCGCCCTGTGTGATTACTTTTGCGAGCGATTACTCGCACCGGTCGCTCGCACGAGTCGCTCTTGCGAGTAACTCGCTTCGTGTGACCACGGCATAAGTAAATGTACAAGGATTTCGCAAGTTTTCGCGTGATCAGTCAGCAGTAAAATAAAACAAACAAGCTGCAATAAAATTTTGTCGCGTGTCGGTAAATGCGCTTTAAGCCTCGTTGAGAGTTTTTACTTTGCAGTAGAAGCTGAAAATTATCGCGGAGGTTTGGTTTCGCAAAACATTAAACAAAATTGGCTTTGGTTTGATTCCCGGGCCTGTCAAGTCAGACACTGTCGCCTACGGTTCGCCTCCGCTGCAACGTTTCTGTGTTGTCCAGGCGCAGTGCCGCAGAGATGGACCCAATTGTAAAGTACTGTGACCACGGCAGGATTAAGGGGACTGTAGTCCAGGTCCTACTTGATAAGATCCCCCGGTAAGAGCGTGCAACACTTAAAAAAGGTCGCTAAATCGCGTCCTGTAAGGAAAGATCTGCTGACGTTAAAATCAAGACTTCAAAAACGCATGGGCCTTCTAAAAATTATTTCCGGCTACCCAAAGTCATAATACGGCCCTGAAAGTGTAAGAGAAGCGAGAATAGATGCCACGCACAAGGTCTCCGTCCGTTTTCGATGCAGAAGCAGAGTATGTTGGGGAATATTCGAGTATCCTTACTAAACTTCTGCGTGCCCGCTGGCTAAGGACAACAACGGTTACTTCAAACCTGGTTGAACGTTGACCCTCCAATTTTTCTCCACTTCTCGTATCTTTTAGATTTAGTGCCCGTTGGCTCAATGGTTGATCGAAGACATTGCTATCGGCGCGAGAGGTCTGGGGTTCGATTCCCAAGTTGGTGAAATTGGACACAGTGTTGCCAACGGCTCGTCACTGCTGCGACGTTTCTTGGAAGCTGTGTTGCCCAGGCGGTAAGCCGCGGAGATGGACCGGACCACTCGTTACACACTTCTGCGTAATACCGCGAGTGTAATAAAGATTTTTGTTTTCGAACTTGAAACTCGTAGCCACAATGACGTCATAGTTACGATTATGGCGACGCTGTCTCAAGCAGGGAATCGAACCGTTTAATTTTTCCGGTTCGAGTTGGTTTGGTTTCAAGAGCGGTTTCAAATTTCGGTTCAGTTCCGGTTAAGGTTTAGATAAATTGAAACGCTTCGGTTTGGGTTCGCTCCTGTAAAAAATATTTCAAAACCGGTTAATAAAGTTCCGGTTCGCAGTAAAAAATGGTATAATTCTAGTAACACAATTTAAAAAATAAAACGTACAAAGCAATATTTTTCTTCGCATTGACAGACCAATATAATGCATAAAATACTTGTAGTAAAATCAATTTCGAGATAATTAAATTCTTACTACGCTCTGACACCGACGGTCTATTCAATCCACAGGTAGCGTTAAATTAGTGTTAAAGCGCCATGTTTAGTGCAGTGGCTCATAACCAGGAGTGCCCGCACCCCCAAGGAGTGCGAGAAACGTTCCTAGAGGGTGCGGGATTGACAAACATTGAGGTTGATCAGCAGGAGCGTATTTAGGGGGTGCATTGTGCCATGCCCCCCCCCCCCTTTGACTCTGCCTTTTAGTAAAAAAGAACAAAACTAATGGTGCCAAGTGACTGAAATATGCTAGATTCTTTTGATGGTTTCTGTAGCTTATGACCAGGGGCGGATCCAGGGGGTAGGATGAAAGGTATGCAGCCTCCCACCAGCCATTTTCAACAATGCTTTTGATGTAAACAATTTTTTCATTATCTCGAACCCCTTCGATTGCAATAAGTCTTACGCTTAAAGTTCGCGTAATTAAAAATGTGCAAACAAAATGCATCATACTTGGCGAAGCACTCAAGAAATAGGGCCAAAAAATTTAACAAAATTTGCGTGAAAATTGTTCAAAAAGCACTAAAATAGCCATTACAGCATGTCAATTTTTAAAACTTTTCCGGGGGAGCATGCCCCCGGACCCCCTAAAACTTTTTTTGTTTTTCAATCAGCTTCAACTTTGTTTGGCCGAAAAATAAATACGCTTGCAAAAAGTGTGGAAATTATAGCCCCCCTCCCTTTTGAAATTTCTCGCTACGCCACTGTTGATTAAACCTACTCTTTTACAGAAACATCTGAAGATTTTTTTTGCTCTATACTTGATTTTGCGTGGAAAATTGGACATCTGCGGACATTTTTTTTTTCTGGTCTTCACTTGATTTTGCATGGAAAATGGGATATCTGCAGACATGTTGACCTTTTTTTTAGTCTTCATTGATATTTCCAATTCTAAATGGAAGTGCGAGAATTGGTTGGTGATTCAAAAGGGGTGCCAGCAAGTAAAAAGTTTAAGAACCACTGGTTTAGTGTGCTACGCTGGTACTACGGGACAGGCGACCGGGTATATCAAAGGTAAAAGACTTCTTCACCATGCATAGATTACTTGCATGAGTGACTATTTATTGAATTGCATATTTATCCTTTTATCACGAGAAAGCGATCAATGCGCTATACGAGCTCGCTTAGGAGTTGCCAGCCATCTGTCTACCACACCAAGGTGGGGGAATACCGCTAAGTACCTTTCCCAATGGCACAACAAGTAAACTTACCGGCTTGTTCTCCACACTGTCCCTTTAATGCTGAACGTCAAGCAGGGAAGGATGTGAATAGCAATTTTAAAGTCATTGGCTTGACCCGACTCGGAATCAAACCCGAGTCTACAGCTCAAGTAACAGACGCTCTACACCACTGGGCCATCTGAGCTGTTATTATTTTGAATTCGAATCAGCTTCAAAGTGATAAGAGTGACTTCGCGGAGCGAGCCGTTTTTTCAATCAGTTTGGGTTCGGTTAAGGTTGGCAAGTACTCACATTATTCGGTTCAGTTCCGGTTCGCTCTTTGCGATTTTGAAAAACACGGTTTGGCTAAGGTTCGACAAAAATAGCGTAAAACCGTTTTATAAAACTCCGGTTCGGGTTCGGTTCGACTCCTTGGTCTCAAGGGTAAAAGTATTTTGAATAGAAAGGCGGACAATCAAGGTTCATTGATTTCAAGTCTACTTCATCTTAATTGAATTGATTCTTGCGATGTTTTCCTCGAAGAAAGTGTAATGAAAATTTCCAATTAAGTAAATTGCGACAAAAAATCGGAAAACCGATTTTGGATTTTATTGATTCTCTTTATTAATTGTCTTCTCGATAAAAAGTGGAAAATTGCGATCCAAGCCCAATTAAAATTTTTTTCAGGGATTAGTCTTTTTTTTCGCGCGAGCTTGCTTCGTCGTCGTCATAATTGAACAATACGTGGTGATGACAATTCACTGAAACTGCCAAGACAGCGCTTAACAAACTGTATTTTCGGGAGACAATAAATATGGGACTAAAATAGCCTAAGGAGGAAAAATATAGCCATAGTAATTTTTACATTTGGATGTTTCGACAACATAAATTTAGCTGCTATTTTTCAGTTTTGTACTGCCTTGCGCGTAATGCTGATGATGGTTTCTGAATCTATGTTGTCGAAACGTCTACTTTCAAATTCAGTGTGGCATCGTTTGTCCAGTTTAACCCGCATTTCTTCATGAAAGAACGAAAGTTTTTATGAGAGAATTAAGCTAACGGTAGTTGATTCGAAGCATCATCGCCAAGAATAAACCGGTTGTTGGCGTAGTGGCTAGAAATATCGCTATTGGTGTGAGAGGTCGTGGGTTCGATTCTCGGGCTGTGAAAGTGGACATTGCGCCGTCAACGGTTTGTCACCGCTGCGAGGTTTCTTCAGAACTGAGTTGCCCAGGCGCTGAGCCGCAAAGAAGGTTTATACGCTTCGGCGTAATACCGCGAGCATATAACGAAGATTTCATTTTTTGCTGAGAATGTGGTGGTTTTGGATTATCTAGAGAGCAGCGTCGAGCCGTAGAGCTCGGGTTTTGAACTTCTGACCTTGGTATTCGGCTTATGCGCCACTCCGAGTATATTGCATTGATTTCAAGTCACTTATGCTGATTTAAAGGTTGGATGTTGCACTGGATAATTTTGTGTTGGTTAACAAGAGTTCATTCTCAATCAAAGTTTTTCAAAATGGAATTATTTTTTAAAAAGACAATTTTGCCGAGTGGTAAGAGCGTCTGCCTCTAGAGCTGTAAACTCGGGTGTGATTCTGTGTCCAGTTAAACCAGTGACCTTAAAACTGGTATTCATAGCTTCCCTGCTTGACGCTCAGCGTTAAAGGGACAGTGTGAAGAACAAGCCGGCAAGTCCACTTGTTGTGTTGTTGGGAAAGACACTTAGCGAAATTCCCCATCTTAGTGTGGTAGACAGATGGCCGGCAACTTTTAAGCGAGCTCGTTGTAACGTTTCGATCGCTTTCTCATGATAGGATAAATATGCGGCTAAATAAGAAACTCTAAACGTAACTGAATCTGATTCTATGAAGTCAAACAGCAAAGTTAGAAATCAAAATGTTTCAAAATTTTTTTGTACTAACAGCTTTAATCTTGATCAGTCTTCTACTAAACAGTTAAGAGTAAAAAATTTTTGTGCTGAGGCAATTGATTTCAGTTTCATTTTTGAAACTTCGCCTGGTTTTGAACCCAGAGTCTCAACTTCAAAAGCTTCGCAGCATAAAATCAATACATCGGATAATACGAGCTTTGACAAATAAAAGATTTTTTCTGATATTTTACAAGTCCGTGTTTGTAAAACGAGTTGTTGATTCGTTATCAAATATTCGAGTCAATCTTATCAACAACAATGTAAGGCAGTAGCTCAAAATTTATTGATCTAGAATTGATCGGAAGAAAAACTCTGTCAGCAGCTAATCACAAGTCAAAGCGTAGCAGCAGAGATTCTAACGTCATAATCCAAAACGTCAAGGTTAACGATCAAACCTCAATCCACAATAATTTTGTCATTTATTTTTTTCGTCAAGTTTGAAGGACAAATCTAGCACCAGCTTTATTTTTTTGATAATTTTTTTTGTTCTGTTCTTTTGCGGTAATCTTTACTCCGTAAATAAAACCAAACTTGAGATGTCTAAAGATTCTGCTGCATATTTCTTAGTTGGCCTTGTCTCCACATTTGTTTCACCGCCAGTTGAACTTGTCCAACCTAACATAGGTCGCAACCATAAGTAAATTAGCCACATCATTACTTACGCCAGGAAACAAGGCCGTATTTCGGGGGCTTGGGGCTAAATTTTCGGAGGCCTCATGCTTTTTGACAGACCAGAGTTTAACGTTAGCAGCACGCCTTTCTTAATTTTCTAAAGGGAGCGATTTGTCGGGGGAGTCCATCACGGGGCTCTCAGGGTTATATCCCCCACAGCCTCCCCACGTTACTCTGGCCCTGCCAGGAAATGTTTAGCAACATAAAAAAGTGCAGACTAAACTTAAAAGTCTTTGGTTCACTTTACTCAATTAAGAAAACGGCAACAAGCAAGCACGTGATCAGAAGATGCAATCTGATCGGTGGATATTGACCAAACCGTGTTGTCGCTTATATTTCTTTTAAAGAAAATCTGTAATAATTAAAAATTTAATGATGTCATCAACAATTATTCGATGATTGCTTAGTGACGTTGGTAACCGATTGTGACGTCATGGACTTCATTGTGAAGCAAGCGTTGGGAGGTTAGTAATGATGACGTAGGCCTATATCATGAAGTTTTTTGTGCTGATTTTTCACCGTTTTGTGTTTTCATCTCGAAGCTTTTTTTTCCTTTTTTTTTTTTTTTTTTTTCTTTCTCTTTTCTTTTTCTCTTTCTTTCTCTCTCTTGACACATAAGACTTGCATTTTAGTTTCCTGATTTCTGACGATCTTCTCCCGATGAGTGTCAGACGAAAAGCTTAGATGAAATCATTATACTTTGCTATACTAAAATTCTGTACCACAAACCATTGTTTTGTGTTTTATTTATTTTTTCACTGATTCAGCATTTTTTGATAATTTTTGCAGATCTTTTATCATTGTTATTAATCTTATGTCAGCTGCATGGTCTTGGGGTACCGAGCACACGCTACAGGTCCTACGTATCGGGTTCGGTTTATTACTGGAGCCGATCGCAATTAACATATAAAAAAAAGATATATATATATATCGGATGGCTGCTTACTTGAAGAGCGCAAGCTTACTTCACAGTCTTCCTCAATTATTGTAAATCTTCTTTTTAGTAGCTGTGATATGCTTCAGTTGCCTTTTTCGTCTGACCGACGTTTTAACCGTCTTTTCATTTTAAAGCAAATTTCTGCTTCCGACCTAGGTATTGCAACTAATGACTACCCTTGTATTTTAGCTCCTCTTCTACCTGCCTGCCTTAACGTTAATCGTTTTGTTGTCTCTTCTCATTTCTTCTTCGGTTGTCATATTTCATTTTATCGTATTCTTTATCGTGTTGAAGGAGCGGAAATATAAGACGTTTTTGCTGCACAATATATAACGGGTGGCTGCTGACTCGAAGAGCGCAAGCTCACTTTGCTGTCGCGTTTAGTTACAGTAGAATTTTTTGTTCAATATAGTTTGAAAATAACCTTTTTTAGGAGCTACGAAGGATTTGAACAAGATGATGGATTCAGGATCTGAGGAAAAAGATCCGAAACAATTGGAAGCGGAAAAGGAACACAAAGAAGCAATGGAGGAACAAGAAGCGGAGAGAAAAGCAAAACATCAAAGAAGAGAAAACGAAAGAGAAAAAGAACGACAAAAAATTCGTGACAAAGTACTGTAAATACCTTCATTTGCTGGTTGGCGTAAAGACATCGCTATCAGCGTGGAAGGTCTAGGGTTTGACTCCCGGGCAGGCCAAATCGGACACCCTAATGACAATGAGTTTTTTTGAAGCTGTGCAAGCCAACTATTGTTTTCAATCAACCAAAATTGATTCTTGAGAAGAAAAACGTAACAGATAACTGACACTGAGAAAGTGTTTCAAAAATTTTTTTGCTTTTGTTGATTTTTTTCTAATTTTTAGTACAACATAAAACGAAAGGAAGAAAAAGAAGCAGAAGAAGCTGCGCAACGGGAGATGGATTCGGTAGGGAGGCTCACCCGAGCTAAAAAGCCGTCGGTGGAGGACGAAAAAGAGGAAGAAGATGAAAGTAATTTGTAATTTCAAATCTTCATTATACTCTTTTTATTACGCCGAAGCGTGTAATGAGTAGCAGGGTCCATCTTCGCAGCATTGCGCCTCAGCAACTTAGCTCCGAAGAAACATCGCAGCGGCGGCGAGCCGTTGGCGACACTGTGTCCGATTTGACCGATCTCGGGAATCCAACCCCAGACTTCCAACGCCGATAGTGATGTCTTAACCACTACGGCCTGCAGGCAAGCTTGTAATCACTCCATATGCATTCATTCAAAGCAGAGAGTTTGAGCCTAGGTTCTACGAACCATCTAGTAGGATGTAGGAAAGGCGTTGAAAGAAATCAGTAAATTTAGAGGAAATGAGATAAATGTGATTGTACAAAGAGGTCGTAGCTAGCAAAAAACAAGTCTCCCCCCCATCAGGCAATCATTCTGTGTAGGCCTACAACCAATAATAATAAGAGCAAACAAATTTAACGATACTGGCAGTGAAAGATTTTTTTACCCCGTGCTTTAAAAACATACTAATTTTGCCGTGATGCAGGAATTATAAGATCAAACCTTTTGACATTCGCGGAATTACGCCGAAGCATGTGACTAACAGCTCCGAAGAAACGCGCAGCGGTGGCGAGCCGCTGACAACTGTGCACAGTTTAACCGGGCCTGGGCTCGAACCCAAGATCTCACGCTCCGATAGCGAAGTCTTTAACCACTTCGCCATCCAACCATCGAGATCTATTTCTTTTTTTTTTCCAGGTATGCTCGGGCAAGCTGAAAAGTCATTTTCAGAGCTTCAAGAAAAAGTATCGAATGCAGCAAATAATTGCGTCATTTCATAACTTGTCACAAGATAAAGTAAAACTGGGACTTTGCTAAACCAGCTGCACAAAACATCGTCATCAGTACTAAACGTTTTGACTCAAGCCAAAATCAATCAGCATTAATATTTAACAATAATAATGCGACAATGACAAAGATAAACAGATTGATTAGATGAAGGTTATTTACCTGCATTTTGTAACAAATGTGTTTGTATATTTACGCGTTTTGTTTTTTTTTTTTTTTTTTTTTTTGTTGAAGTGATTTAACACAGACATTACCAGCCTCAAGCTTAAGGATGAAAACTAAATTCACAGTAATTCTTAAAACTGGACGTTTAGACGGCATAATTCAGCTGTCATCATCAGCAACGCAAGCAAGGCAGTGCAGAACTTCTGTGGTTTTACTTTTCCTCTTTCAATGTCGTATTAACCCTTAAAGTTTTTGAAATAGCATCGGTTACTTCAAATAAAGATAACCCCGAAGTTTGAGAAGTTGTTGATTCAAGTTCGATCCCCAATATCGCATCGTTGTGTTCTTAAAAATAATATTTAAGGTCTGATTGTCTTCAATAATGCCTGCATCGTGAAAACAAAAGGCAAGACAATAAGTGAGCCCTGGGTGAATGTGTGTCGTAGGTTTACCTGGTACATGGGAAAGGAGAACAGGGATACTCTTTTTTTTCTTTTTCAAGGGGATTTCTTCAGTTGAATCTAACAAAGCGACACTGTATTCAATTTGACCGGCTTGGAAATCGAACCCCAGACCTCCCACGCCGATCACGATGTCTTTAGCCACTACGCCAAGAGATCTGTTACCACTACTCAGACTTGCTGTGCGTTCAAGCATGCATTGCTAGTTCACACGTTTATAAAGTTTTATCTTTTATCTGCGTTATTTTTGATGGTAGGTTATATTTTTGTCGAATATTCTATTTGCGAAGGACTGCCGACAAAATCCTGAACTTTGTTGGGGGGGGGCTATTTTTCGGGAGGGGGGCACGCTTTTTTGTTGATCTGATTATGATGTCAGTAGCCGATCTTTTTGTGGAGAACACAATCTACCGGGGGTCTCCCATCAGGGGGGTCTCAGGAGCTAAGCCCTCCCCACCCGTCAATCCGCTAGGCACTGCTTCGGAATGGATTTGTTTTGTTGTTTCAGCATTTTGTTGTTGTGTTCAAGTTTTAAAGCACATTCATCGTTCACAAAGATACAAGACAATTTTGCCCTTGAATAAATTTTATCTGTCCGACGTTGGTGCGAGTAAAGTACGAAATGAATTAAGAGTTGTTCCGTAATTAAATTTAATATTTCGATCTAATTTCGACTCAGTCATTACCTTTGACATGGCGTTCCATATTGGGCTTTATAATCGTTCACTTCAGGTAGGCTTATTACTATACGTCCTCTTTTTTGACCAAAAAAAATTGTCCTCCGAGAACGCCAAAAAATGGCCAAATGTCCTCCTGTTCGGCATTATGAACAGTGAAAACATGTGAAATTATTTTCCCACGAAAAATTTGGAAGTTTCAGTGCAAACTACGGTCTGCGGACGTGATGACCTTTTTTTTTTTGGTCTTCACTTGATTTTAGGCAGAAAACTGGACATTTGCGGATATGATCGATGGGCCCCAAAAGAACCGCTCTCCTTTTGCGTAGTGAAAATCTGGAAACCCTATAGCTTTAGGCCGGGCTGCGTTCTCGGAATCGTTTTTAAAAGTTAGAGTTCACTAAGCATTTGCCAGACAAGTTCGACTTCTTTCTTTGTAATTTTGTGAGTTCAAGTTTGAGTTCAGTAGTTTTTATCGAGTTTATGCTAAGTTCGAGTAGTTTCTTTGAGGGTTCAGCCCGAGTTCAAGCACTTTTGTCAAGTTTAAGATAAGCTCAAAGCTCAATCAAATTTTTTACAAGTTCAAGGATTTTTGTATATGAAGTTGTTGCATATTTATTATTTATCCTTTAATCACGAGAAGAAGAAGTTTATGCGGTCAAACAGCGATAGGCCTAATGTAAACGATTATTAGGCCTACGCATATAGACTAGGCCTACGGGAAAAAAGAGAAAGCGATCAATGCGCTATAACGAGCTCGCTTGGCAGTTGCCAACCATCTGTTTGCCATACTAAGATGGAGAAATCTCGCTCAGTGCCTTTCCCAACGGCACAAGTAAACTTTCCGGCTTGTTCTTTACACTGTCCCTTTAATGCTGAAGGTCAAGCAGTGCAGCGGTAATTACCAAATTGAAAGTCCTTGCTTTGACCGGTTTGACCGGAGTAGGGCTGTCACCAAACAAGGTTTTTTAAACTTATCAACTAACAAGTAATTTTTGACGATTCAAATCAAATTAATCAAACAATTGTTTATGGCTGCAAATGCGAGCGCATGAAGCACATTAAATCAATCATGAAATCACTTATGGAAGATCTCAACCTAGTAATAAATAGTTCAGCAGCACTGAAGCTGAAGCATCTTTCTGCTTCAACTGAAAATGGTGGAAGGGTGCTCACACAAATTTTCAGTTTTTTGAGCACTTTGGGGCACAGACTTTATGCGGTCAGCAAGTGGAATGGTGCATGGATGCGCATTTCACAGTCATACTAGTGCTGTTGTTATGCTCTTTGCTCATGCTTGCATCACAGATTTTGACGTCTTAAAGCTGTAAATTCCAAGTGAATAAAATTGTTTGATTGTTTGAAATTCGGCAAAAAATTATTTGATAATTTTTCAAACAATTTAAATTTTCAAATAAACCTAATCAAATATTTGATTGTTTGATAAAAGCCCTAACCTTCGCGGACTTGCTGACCTTTTTTTGGTCTTCACTAGCTTTTGGGCAGAAAACCGGACATCTGCGGATATAATCGATGGACCCTTAAAGAACTTATTTTCCTTTTGTGAAATGAAAATCTGGTAACCCTACCTTGGTAGAATCTATGTTTTGAGAATGAGTTGCTGCGTACTGTAGTTCCTGACTTCCTGCATTCCTGGGAGACAATACTAAAATACAGAAATAGGAAAAGGCGGAATTCTTGCTAAAATATGGAAAAAGTGCAAATTAATTAAGGCGGAAATGACGGAAACGAGGATATGGCAGAAGTCTTGATAAAATACGGAAATAAGAAAAGACGAAAAAAGTCGGAGAGGCGGAAATGGCAGAAATTTTGATAAAATACGGTACAAAAATAGCAGAACTTTTGTTAAAAGACGGAAAACGATGGAAGGCAAAATCTTGCGACAATACAAAAATTGGAAAAGACGGAAATGACAGAAACGCGGAAAGAGCAAAAATCTTGCTACACTAAACTACGGAAATATAAAACAAAAAAAAATTCGGATAGGCTGAAATGGTGGAAATTTTGATAATATTAAAAAAGAAAGAAAAGGCGGAAAGCCGGAAATGACAAAAGTCTGTCTATTTCCGTATTTTATCATAATTTCAGGCATTTCCGGCTTTCCGTCATTTTCGTCCTTTTCTATTTCCGCCTTTCCATTATTTCCGTTTTTTCCTATTTCCGTATTTTATTAAAATTTTTGCCATTTCCGTCTTTCCAACATTTTCCGTTTTTGGGCAACATTTCCGTTTTTGTGACCTCTTCCTATTTTAGCCAGATTTCCGTCTTTTCAACATTTTTCGTCTTTATGTAGCAATATTTTCGTCTTCTTGTAACATTTACCCTCTTTCAAAAAGGTTTCCTCGCTTAATTTGTAACTTTTCCGCCTTTTCCTATTTCCGTATATTTCAACAAGATTTTAGCAATATTTCCGTCTTTTTTACATTTCCCGTCTGTTAGCAAGATTTCCGTCTTTCCAACATTTCCCATCTTTTAGCAATATATTTCCGATTTTGTAACATTTTTCTATTATTAGTGAGATTTTCGCCTTGCAACGTTTTCCGTCTTCTTCTATTTCCGTAGGCCTATATTTCAACAAGATTTTTACTCTTCAAACATTTTTCGTCTCTTAGCAATATTCCTCCACTGCGTATTGTAGCAAGGTTTTTTCCCTTCCCCATTTTCCGTCTTTAGCGAGATTTCCTCCGTCCATTTCTATTTTCGTAGTTTAGCCAGATTTCCTCCTTCGCAACATTTTTCGTATTTCAGCAAAATTCCCATCATTCCGTTTTGACCTTTCCGCCTTTTAGTTAAGCACTTTTTCCATATTTTCCGTTTTTGAGCAAGATTTCCGCCTTTCCATATTTTCATAATTCCGTATTTTAGAATTGTCCTTTCCTGGTAGAAATGGCATGGGCCGCTAAGAAACCCGCTAACGAGCCGTTAGCCGGTGTTTTTAGTGGTCCGCTAACGGCCCAGTTCTATCTTTTGTTTTTAATTGGGCCCCTAACGAGCCGCTACTAATTTTTGAAATCCCTTTACGAGCCGCTACTAAAATGCTCTTTGCAAACAAATTTTTACATAGTTTTTCGTTGGGTATCACGAGACGACACGATAGAGCCCGGCGTAGCAAGGCCTAAAATGTGGTTGAACGTTTATAAAAGAATGGGCTTTAGGCGGGCCGGGCTTTATTTTTGGGATGAATTGCCGGGCGGGTTACCGCTACTGGGCAAGAGGTTTAGGGCCAGGTGCGGGTTGCAAAAAATTCAGCCCGTGCCATCTCTACTTCTTGGGAAAAGCTGTCCAGGATCAGGATTCCAGGCAAAGGCGTAGCAAGGAGGGGGGCGGCATTTTGGATAAGCTTTATGTAATTGTTTTTGAGGATAGCTTTGAAAAAAGCTGTTTTCGCGTTAGGCTTCAAGAAACCCTCTGTCGTAACTCTTTGAGAGCTTTGAGAAAAGCTGCCACTGTGACAGTCGGTACGTAGGTAGAACAGCTCAGCGACTTCACGACCGCATCAAGCAGCATGTTCCGAAATGGCTACGACAGCACACAGCCTCCCAGTGAGTGCAACCTAACCGAGAGTGCAAGCGAAAACAACCCACTCCAGAATGTGACTCGGCAGTTGGACAACACTTATTAGAAAACAACCAATGTGCTGCCAATTACAACAATGATCAATTCTCTATTCTGGACACTGCGCGCAGCCCTTTCCATCTTAGTCTGCTCGAAGCAAGCTACATTAAAGTACGGCGACCTAATCTATGCTAACAGAAAGAGTTTGTCTATACTCTTAAACTGTTCAAGTAGAATTTAGGTTCGCACGACTTGTCCAATCAGAACTGTGCGTGACTTTCCCGCGCTCGATTGGACTCGTTGATGTAACTACCGCTTCGCTGCCGTCCGAAACTGATATTTATGAATCGCCAGATTTTGCTTTTCGTTGCCAGTTTGACGCGATGACCCACTGAAGAGTGAGTCACGAAAAGCTTCTGGGACAACAGCTTTTCTTCAAAGCAACTCAAAAAGAGTTACTGGTACAACAGCTTTTCTCAAAGCTCTCAAAGAGTTATGACAGAGGGTTTCTTGAAGCCTAACGCGAAAACAGCTTTTTTCAAAGCTATTCTCAAGTTCTGTACCGCCAACCAATTATTCAAGGAATTGTTTTTCCTAATTATTTTGAACAATCATTATTTTGCTAATATCGCTTACTTGCTAATCGTAAATCATCTTACTATGTGGCTCAATGCCTAGGCGCAAAGTTGCGAAAATGGGCCTCCATCTCGTTTACGCTTCAATGTATTCCAGGGAGTATAATAAAGATTTGATTTTGATGTTAAATGTCACAATTGCAAACTGCTTTCTTCTTCGTCTTTGCATTATTTAAATCGCCATGCCCCCCCCCCTCCCCCCCCCTATGGCAATGTAATAAGGTGCTAAAACCTAACTTTAGTCTACAATTTTTTGAACAAATAATAGTTTCAGCCTCTTTTCGTTTATTTTAGCCAAGCCTCTGCTTTTAGACACAAGCTGCGGAAAAATTTTTGCATTGTCCATAGTGGCTGTATCACTGCATGCCTTTCTTCAATAAAAAAGTGTGTTAATATGAGTGTTTTTTTATGTGAAAACCGTAAAATTTTGTTGGCGACTGGGGGCGTAGCTACCAGATCCCCTTAGCCTCCAGCGTCTTTTCCGTTTTTGAGCATTACCACCGGTTATGGACCCCTCTTTGCCAAATCTTGGGTGCGACACAGACATTTTTTGAACCGCCCCGGGAGGCAAAATCTCTAGCTACGCCACTGATTCCAGGAGTGGACACCGGCAGGAAATTTCGGATACAGGACGGGACGGTCCGGATCATAATTGCTAATTTTTTTACTTAGCTAAGTGTAGCACTAGGTCTGGCAGCAGCAATAACCATAGATGGCGAAACCGGGAGGGCCGAGGGAACCCTAATTTACGCGTTTGTTTCTACAATGTTGCCTCTGCATGAATGTATTTGAAACTTAATAGGCCTACCATCGAAATTAAAACCCAGAAAAGAGCTTAAATCCAGAGATGTCTTCTTTCAAATTTTGTTTGTGCGATGGGGTAGCAGAAACTAGAGGCAAGAACCGTGGGTCTGAAGCCCACATAAATTGGACATGTCACATGTGGACAGGCTGAATATGGGTTGTAAGCATAGGGCCGGATTTACGTATAAGCTAAGCAGTCTGAAACCTAGGGCCTCGGTGAAAATGGGGGCCTCACCACGAACAATGAAGACCTTTTTTTGTTCTCTTCACCGATACTTTCACGGGAAAACAGAACATCTGAGGACGTGTATAGGCTACCTTTTTTTGCTCCTCACTATACCGATATTTTCAGCGAAGGCAGGACATCTGAGGACGTGAAGATCTTTTTTTGCTCTTCCAATCAGTGTGATCGAATAGCTTAGGGCTTCTCATTGTCCAAATCCGGTCCACAGGAGCGTATTTAGGGCGAGGCCATTGTGCCATGCCCCCCATTTGACTGTGCCTTTTAGTAAAAAAGAACAATACTGATGGTGCCAAGTGACTAAAATATGCCAGATTCTTTTGACGGTTTTTGTAGCTTATGACCAGGGGCGAATCCAGAGGGGTAGGATAAGGGATATGCATCCTCCCACCAGCCATTTTCAAAAATGTTTTTGATGCATACAATTTTTCTAAATTTTCGAACCCCTTCGATAGCTATAAGCCTTACGCCTTAAGCACGCATAATGAAAAATGTGTGAACAAAATGCATCATATTAGGCGAAGCACCCAGAATTAGGGTCAAAAAATTTAAACACAATTTGCCTGAAAATTATTCAAAATGCACGAAAATAGCCATTACAGCATGTACGTTTTCAAAAATTTCCCGGGGGAGCATGCCCCCGGACTCCCCTAGAACTTTCCTGGTTTCTTAATCAGCTTCAAATTAGTTCTGCCGAAAAAAATACGCTAGAAAAAATGTGGAAATTATGCCCCCCTCCCTTTTAAAATATCTCGATACGCCACTGTCGTCCTTGGTTGTAGATGAAGAAAATCTGGTCATTGGTTTGGACCCCCCACTTCAGAAATGCTTCCGCCATCGCTGGCAATAACCTGAAAATTTGTTTAAAGTGTAGCAACTTTCACTCGCTACATTCCTTTTATCACTTGTTACGGATGACTTTGGAAGCTCACGCCGTCTGTTCAAGCCCCAGCACCCGACACGAAGACTCAGATGCAGACCTGTCAAGGAAACTTCAGACTTCACCTTGCTTTTATTTATGTGAAATCTATGGCAGGAATGTGCGCAACTACACACTACATCATAGAATCGGATGAATTATTTGTGCAAGCTCTACTAGCTACCTATCTCCATATGGACTTTGGGACTGTTTTGAACACGATAAGTCTACTTGTGCATATTTATCTACGTATTTATTTATTATTCACCCAATGGGGCTAGTTTAATGGTATTACTTTGTTTTAGTCTACGTGGTTACATCCGGGTGTGTTTCGGGCTCTATGACTTATTCGCACGTGCGAGCCTTGGTATATAACCTCTTGCGTCATTGTTTCTTCCCTATTTCGATGCAGATTTTGCTATGTTAGCGTTCTCAATTCGAGGATCGTGATCGTGGACACGTGGTTACATTTATCTAATTTAATCCAAATATAGATTGGTGCTACAAGGACGAATGGAATGAATTCTAGTGGAGGAAGCGTCGGCGGACTGTATACGCGATTAACTGTGATTTTGCCTGAAGCAGATCAAACAACAAGCCGATTCGCTTCTAAGGGAACATGATTATTAACAACATCAACCACAACAATATTTATTTCAGCCAAATGTACAGTAAACAATAATAAATAGAAAATAGTGTTCAACATTGGCAGGGAGACTGCGCACAGACCTTGCGGTCATCGAGTCAAGCAGTCACCCATAATCATAGCCTACTACTACAGTATACAATCTATGTTTGATCAAATGTGGATACCCGTGTGTCTCTAAATATCATGCACTTTAGCTGAAGTGCGAACATTAGTACTGTACATGACATGCAGTAGAACTGTAGAATAGGCGAAGTTTTCTGGTCTGTAGAATAAGATTGGAAAAAAATTGACTAAAATAACGCTTAATTGACAGGGGTGCGAATCTAGTCTATGTTGAGCATTGGGGGAATGATTTAACGAAAGCAAAATTGACCATTTTTTCATGTTTGGGGGGATGATTTAGCAAAATTGATCATTTTTTGATATTGGGGGGATGAAATTGGCTCGTATGAGAAATTTTCCTCTTCCATGAAATATATTGGGGGAAATGCAGCCAGATTATTGGGGGATACATCTCCCCATTCCCCCTGGATTTGCACCCATGTTGATTGAATTTTTGAAAAACACTGGAAAATCAGGAGACAAATCTTATCCTACATACCAGAAAACTTCGTCTATTCTAGTGCCTACCACATGAGTTATCGTAACCGCAGTATTGGTATTACGGTATATTGCAGTGGTAGACTATCATCCTCTGATCAGGATCGGATTTGGACCCACAAAATTGCGACTCAGGGATTCGGTACACGTCTGTTCTAAGGTCCGTAGAGGGTAATGGGTTAAGGTTAGCAGGTTCTGGTCTTACTGGCCATGGACGTCTGGGTTCCTAGAAAGTTGGCCCATGCCATCTCCGGCTAGCTTGGTTTCCTGCTGATTAAGAATGGGCAAATAAGTAGTCTAACTCTAGAAAAAGTTACAGCTAGCTTAGTCTACTCCATGATGCTAATTAATATGATTCTGCTGTCAGTGCGGTTACTCGAACCTGTCACTGTTCAATCGTAAAAATCTCACATCATAAAAAGCAGCGAAAAAAGAGATTTAGCAGAAAGTTATGTCTTTAAAACCAAGAAAAAGCATACCGGTATGCAAGCAACATACCGGTATTTTTCATAATATACCAGTACCCAAATATAAGAACCTGTGGCATGCCCGCATACCCAGAGTCGGTGCCCTTGCTTAGAGGGTTTTATTTTGCTAACGCAGTTAACTTCGTTTACGTGGAAGTGTTGGTACCAACTGCGAACAACCCTGAAGTGGGAGAAATGCGTAAAAACAGTACCGGTATCCCTTATTTATCTGAATACAACACAATGGTGAGAGAATTCACATTCAATCACACGCACAAGTGAGGAAAAATTAAACAAACATTAAAATACCAGCTGCAAGAGAGGCAACAGAACGTAAATCAAAAGTTATAAAGCAGTGAAGACGCAATTTAAACAAAGAAAGACGTGAAGCAGATACCAGATCATTTGAGAGACAATTCCATACAGAGACAATGCGGTAGAAGAAGTGTCTACATCGATCCTGTTTAGCATTATGAATGGTTGGCACACTGAAATCATGTTGACGCAAATTATACTTGTGACGATAGGCCTACTCAAAATAGTTAGAAAATTGCAAATCACAAAGGTTATGACAGATTTTGAACATAAGTATGAGGTCGAACTCGAGTCTGCGATATATGAGAGACTTGATGCCAAGTTTGCAAAGACATTCATTATAGGAATTAAAAGGAATGTTGCAGCGAATGAAAGCATAACGAGTAAAATTTCTTCGCACTGATTGAAGAAAAACAATATTTTTTTTTTAAGTAAGGATTCCAAACACACGTATTAAATTCAATTTTAGGGCGAACATAAGTATTAAAAGTTTTAAGCAAAATCCAAATATTTTTAGTGGAAAAGGAACGCAAAATTTGATTAGAACATAAAGAGGCATTACAATGAATATGAGAAATATACTTCTAACCTTATTTTACCACGTATTGCCATCTCTATCATTCTCCAGTCTCAGTTCGTTTCCCAACGTAACTTTCCTCTCTCCTCTTCACGTGTCCATACCAACACAACCTTGTGCCCCAAAGTTTGTCTCCTAGCTTTGCAATTTTTGCCATCCCTCTCACATACTGGTTCTTTATCTTGTCCTTTCTTATATCCAATGCCCATCTCACCACTTTTAACTCTGCCACTTCCATCTTTCCTATTTGTTTTTCGGTCATCGCCACAGTGTCCATTCCATAAAGCATGACTGGTCTAATAACAATTTGGTACATTTTACCTTTAGGAAGTGTCTAGAGCAGTGGATCCCAAACTTTTCAGACCTGGGGTCCACTATTTATTACCGCAGCGTACGGCGACCCACTTAACGTTATTCAATCAATGAAATATTGACGAAGGAAGCAAAAATCTTTCAAACTGAGTAACGCTCGCGAGAAGGATGACCTTGTTTCTTGCAACTTTCCATAATGGGCTTGACATTAACTTCAATTTGTAGCTTTAGACGTAAAGAATTAAAAAGTTGTAGTTGATTTCGAGATTTCCGTAACTTTTTACGACCCATCAAGATTCTTTTTGCGACCCACAGGTGGGTCGCGACCCATAGTTTGGGAAACGCTGGTCTAGAGCAATAACAGCTTTTTATAGAAACAAACAAGCAGTTCGCTAGAGCACGGAAAAATGGGACATCACGTGACAGCAATGTCACTAGAGAAAGAAACCAAGCTGCCGGTGCAGCAGCCATTTGGTTAGGGAAAGCGGGTCGGTGCTCTGGACACTGCCTTACCTTTAAACCTTTGCTGACAACTTTCTGTCACACACACTGACTCTGCACAACTCCAAAAACCTTTTTTCAACGGAAGTGTCTATTTCACCGGAATTCGGCTCTCCTACTTTGATTTTCAAACTTCAGGAACTGTTTTCACACTACCAAATTATGCTTTTTGCACAAGATGAACCGAAAAACAGTTAGCCTACTGAAGTTTGAAAATCAAAGTAGGGAGTCGGATATGCTTCCCAAAGTTTGAAAATCAAAATAGGGAAACCGAAAGCACGGTTATGTTTGTTATGTTCGGCATTCAGATTCGGGTTTGAGGTTAGGGTTAGGCCCTAATAGCTCACCAGCGGTCCTTGGGGCTTAATTCAAATAAGCTCCAAAAGTTGTTAGGTACCACAAACGTTAATTTTTTTGTAGTTTATAGATTCGGAGGGGTGACTGACTACTGGTGATCCTTCATTATGAGGAATGAGGGTACATTGAAAAGAAGTATAGGTGATTGACTGCGTTTTTCAGTGAAGCCTTGTACCTTAAGACGGGGTGCAGCTGATCATCTTCGCTTTTCGGGGAAGGTTGCAACTAGCGGGAAAAACGGTTCCGCTTTTGAAAAACTCGATATAGGGGAGCCGAAAGTTATGCCCAATATGGCAAAATTTTCGGTTCTCGTAGTTTGAAAATTGTAGTTGCATAATCGTTTTCCGGTGAAATAGAAGCTTCATTTTCCAATTCACCTAACCTGCTTGAATCTTTTTTCTTACTTCCTCTTATCTTCCATCACTACTACCGGTAACTGTTGAACCAAGATGTTTGAAGTTTTTCGCTCTCACTACACCCCCTTGTAATTTCAACTCTTCTCCAACGTCTACACCTCCAACTTTTTAAACATTCAGTCTTGCTTCGGCTTACTTTCAGGCCTCTTCTCTCCAATGCATTTTTCCAAATTTTTAGGCTCTCTATAGATCTGTGTGGACAGTACTATGTCATCTGCAAACCGGAACATCATATCCCATGATGCTTCCTTCCTGATCAGTATTGGCAATGTGGCGGAAAATCCGCTAGATTTGGCGGATTTTGCTTCTATTTGGCGGAAAATTTTTGCATTTAGCGGACTGCGGATTTCTACGCAAGTGTTGGCGGATTTTTTTCAAAATCGCGGATCTATAAAAAAGATTTTACAATGGAATATTAAGCAAAGTCCGTGGTAGGGACATTGATATAAAAGTGATCGATCCGCTTCAAAGCTACTTTTTAAAAAGGTTGCTACTTGCAAGTGTGCAAGCATAAGGGGGTGCGAGTGATTTTTGATTGATTTTCTTCATGTTTATTCTCCTATCACGAGAAAGCGGCGAAGGCGCTATGCGCAGTGCGAATCCAGACTCGCTTAGGAGTTGCCTATGTTTCCAAGTTTTCCGGTTGAATTTTCTTTCGACTTCTTCTAATTTGCTGCTTGCCAGATACCACCAAGCAGAGATAATCATCGTGAAGCATCTTATCCAAGGACATAACGACGAGACTAGTTAGTCTAGTTTACGAAATTATGGGTTACCGCTAATACGGGTAAGATTTCATTTAATGATAAAGTTGTGACTGATTGTAGTGGCTTCTGGTGTTTGTTACCGGTACCACTACATACCGGAAATTACCGGTACGGTAATTTACTCCCTGGGGGTAAATCTTACTCACTGAGGGGGTAAATTTACTCAGTTATAACCTAAAGCAAACTTCAATTTTATGTATTAAAAAAGTAATAGTGTTGCACTGGGGGTAAATCTTACTCACTGATGGGGTAAATTTACTAAGTTATAACCTGAAGCAAACTTCAATTTTATGTATCTAAAAAGTGATAGTGTTGTACTAAGGGTAAATTGTACTTTTTTTCATTCGGCAAGGGGTAAACGAGACGAAAAAAGTTAAGAACTCCTGCTCTAGGTCTTGATTGGATGAAAGAATTTGTGACCAACAAATCAAATTTGGTGGTACAGCAAATTTGAATTTTTTGCAGATTTTTTGGCGAATTTCAAACATACACTTAGCGGATTTTCAAGTATGATTTTGCGGATTTTTCCATTGCAATATTGGCAACACTGTTCCTGATGTCCGGTGTTCCCTTTGAAGGGAGAAATTTGAGAAAAATGCGAAACTTTTGGGCAAATTTTACTGATTTTGAACCAGAAATTGATATTATAAAATGCAAAACTGAAAAACTTAAACAAAAAACTTGAATATTTTGATGGAAGACTGTAGCTTGCATCTTGGAAAAGCAAATTTAATGCAGAAAATTCGTAAAAGGGGTCCTCAAACTGTCAAAGTAGTGAAATCTTTGGGCAAAAATTTCAATGAATTTATCATATGGGCAAATTCACACTGGTCAAAATCCTAGAGGGAACACTGCTGAGTGCTGATGTCCTCTGTCAGTTTATCCATAATGATGGCAAAAAGAAATAGGTTAAGACCTGAGCCTTGGTGAAGTCCAACCCCTACCTTAAATTCCTCTGTCAGTCCTGCTGCACATCTTACTGTTGTTGTCACTCCATTAAACATATCCTTGATTATCCTTACGTAGCACTCTGATGTTTCAGCTAACCGCAAACATTCCCAAATTTCCTCTCTAGGTGTTCTATCTTATGCTTTCTCCAAATCAATAATGACACGATGCACTGCCTTCTGATTCTCACTCCATTTTTCCATCAGCATTCTCAAACAAAAAATTGCATCAGTTGTACTTCTTCCTGGCATGACCCCAAACTGTTCTTCAGCAAAAGTTTCTGTAGACTATCGGTAAATAACGAGTGCTATACCAGTATGCAGTTATCTTTAAAACTACAGTTTTGAAAGAAATAACTGCAGTTACTCATCATTTCCAGTTTCATTTTGAAGACAACAGTGTTGCAAACTCAAAATCATTTTTAATCGAGTTTAAGTTCTTGATTTTTAATTGTGCAAGTTGGAGTTCAGTAACTTTTACCAAGTTTGTGCTAAGTTCATGTACAGTAGATTTCAACGATTTCATTGAGTTTAGGCTAGAGTCGAGTTCAAGCAATTTTTGTCAATACTCAATCAATTTTTATCAAGTTCAATGAGTTCAAGAAATTTTTCGAATTTAGCAAAAAAAGATGGAGTTTAAGTTTGAGTTTGCAGCCCTGAAAGATGTTGGAAATTTGTTTTTTTTTTTTTGTACCAATAGCTGTGACGGCATTAAGTTGCTGTACCATAATTTTGCAGATTTAATTGCTTTTCAAAATTAAGGTAGAATGGATTTATTTAATAAGCCGTATGAACCAGAAAACCAGTTCATTTTAAGATTGCCTGTGGTAAGTTTCATAAAAACTAATATAGATAGTAACTGCAATTATTGTTTGACTTCATTAAAATGTACTGAAGTAGTGTTATCACACATCTTTTATGATGTAGGTAGAGCATGATGTCATTAGAAGTTTTTTTAATGCCATGTAGGCTTGACTCGAAAAGCAAGTATAAGAATTTGATTCATAGCAGTTTTGAAACATCTTTTTTAGGAACAGGCAGAAAAGCTGCAGGAGATTTTGCTGGCTGGGAATTTACGAGATCGTCTATCAATTGAAATGAACAGTAAGTAACAATGCTTTTATGAACTGTTACTCTTTTGTCATGTTTGAAACAATATTGCTTTAGTTCTTGTTATTGTGCTTCACTATTAACTACAAGATACATTTATGTCAAACTGTTTACAAAAGCATGAGAAGGACAGATCAATTTGAATCATAATTGTCTGATGGTTGGCATAAATGAAGCAAATTGCTAAATTACATATTGCATTGTTACGGTACCATATTTTGCGAATCATAAGGTACCCTGTCAATATGCTACTTTGATTTTTTTTCATACGTAAGGTGCAGTAGACTAAAACACACAATAGTTTTTGAGAAGTGTCAGGTTATCGTATAAAGCTCATTAAACAAAGAGTCTTTTTATTTGATGCAATAAAGTATCAATTACTACCTGAACCAAACATTAGGCGCACCAGCCAATTAAGCACAAGATCAATATTTGAGAAAAACAAAGATTTCAAGTACCGGTACATCTTATGTTCTGTTAAATACCGTAACTTATTTGCCATGTCTTAATCCTGTCTTACCGGTAGTGGTTTGCAGCAATACTAAATTATGCTGTTTGCTAATTTATGTGATTCCAAGTTTTTTTTATATGGCAGTAGCCAATTGTGTGAGCTCTTAAAAACAAGCACTTTGTTTATTTTCTTTTCTCTTCTCGCTCTTCCCGGTTGCGCTAGAGCGTGACAAAGTTAAGAAATAACCAACGCAGCAAATATGGGCTTGTAACAACTTCCACTTTGTTTTATATATAGCTTTGTTACAGTTAATAATTCAGATAATTATTCATGTGATTTCATGACCAGTTACTTATTTAGATGACTATCGACATGGCACAGTGAAATTAGATGGCGAACCTCTATCTGCAAAGTTGGTTGACCTCCCGTGCATTATCGAGAGTTTGAAAACGTTAGACATGAAAACATTTTACAAAACTGCAGATATATCTCAGGTATCGATACATTGTAATTTGTTTAAAATAGTGTAAAGTTATATTGTACTTTTTATGTCGCAGAAAGTAAGAGGAGATAGTCTGCTCGAGCTTGTATTTCCATGCATTTTTATTCGTTTTTTCTGCATATTCGTGACACATTCAGCAAAAACAAGATTTATTATAAACGATGCCTTCATGTTTTTATTCTTTGGTAGTTCGCGACTGTTTTGTTGCCTTTTCTTGTGCTTGGTGGAGCGTTTTCTCGGGAGCTATCCGTTCTTGCATTGTGCATTGCTTTTTACATTAAGAAGTCTGCTGAAGTAGTTTTTTGTGATAAGTAGATAAGTACCGGTACCACATACGAAAAATCTTCGTGGGTTGTTAAATTGGTTTTGAGGATATTTAGTCTAGAATGATCTTGAACTGCAGTGATGATATCTTACAAAGTTGAAACAGCGGCTGTTAGGAGATTGACATTGTGTTTGCGTAATTGTAGATGTTGCTTTGTTCACGTGAAGACGAGGAGGAATCACAAGCAAATGAAAAAATTGTTCATAAAGACAAGAAGCATCAATTTCCTCATGGATGTAAGTAACTAATTATAACAGGTTTAGGTGGCTATACATTGCATGGTTAGCGTAGTAGTTGAAGACACAGGATATCGATATCGACGTGTGAAGTCATGGATTCGATTCCTAGGCCGTCAAATCGGACGCAGTCGCTAACGGCTTGCCACCGCTGCAATGTTTCGTCGCTGCGTTGCCCACGCGCTAAGCGGAAGTTGGTCCTCCGCTCGTCATAAAGTTACAAAACAGAAGGTGATATGAATTTGTATCTATTTCAACGCAACTTTGGCTTTGTGAGTATTGCATCGTTTTTAACCTGCAATGTTAAGTAGCGGCCGGTTGGCGCAATGGTTTCGGCGCGAGAGGTTTGTGGTTCGTTTCCCATGCGTGTCAGATCGGATACAATGTCTTCAATGGTTCACCACCACTGCGATGTTTCTTCTTAACTGTATTGCCCAGGCGCTATGTCGCTGAGATGGGCCTTACCACTCGTTACGTGATTCGGCGTACTATCAAGAGTATAACAAGGATTTAATTTTTTTATTTTAGTTGTGTTGTGAGTAGCTTTAGAAACTTCACGAAGATATATTACAAAGTGTTTTTGGGTAACTCCTTACGTTTATTGTGGTAGTTTGATGTAATCACCATATATTTAGTAACTCCACCGTTGAAAAACGTTCGAAGGCGTCGGTTTCGCAAAACTGCTCGAAAGAAGGTAAATACTTGTGGATTGATTTTTTGTTTGCTGGGTAATAGGCTGGCCTCACGATATTTTTGAAGTTTTATGGTAATATTTCAACGTGACAACGCAGATTGTCAGTAGTTGTGTGATTGTAAAGTAAAAATTGAATAGCTCAGATGACCGAGTGGTAAGAGCGTCCGCCTCAGAAGCTGTAGATTTGGGGTTGATTTTGGACTCAAACCAATGACTTTGAAATTGGCATTCACAGCTTCCCTACTTGACGCTCAGCATTAAAAGTATGGAGAACAAGCCGGCAAAGTTTGCTTGTGCCGTTTGAAAAGGCACATAGCTGGGTTCCCCCATCTTAGAGTGGTAGACAGATAGCCGGAAACTCCTAAGCGAGCTTGTAATTGCGTTATGATCGTTTTTACTTGTTAGGATGATAAATATGCAACTGATACAACCTACTAATACAATGTATGTTGGCTAGGGTATTTCATTTTTTCACCACTTTCAATTTAAAAAACGAGTACCTTTTTTGTTGGTGGAGTTTTGATCGCTGATTCCGAATCTGGCATTACTTTTTGATTATGACGTCATTTTGAGGTTGTACCGCGCGATTGTTTACGTCATTTTTCGCTTTTTTTCGATATTTCATGAACTACGAACGATAGACGTGTACAACTTGCGTTAATCGATGCAGAATAGCCGATTTCTTATAAGTGCTCAATAGATTTAAAAGTCGTATCTCTGACATTTAAGAAGTTATTTTGAAAAAACAAATTTTGCTATTGAACATTACGGCGAAAAAACAATATGACGGTTGTTTGCTGTATAAAAACTTTTGCTGTTTGCGTTTAGTACATCGATTCGCCAGATATCGAGAAAGAAGTAAAACGACTTCTGAAGACTGACATGGAAGCAGTTAGTGTCCGTATCCTTTCACTATTGAGTAATTTTTGAAGTTAAACTGGTGAGAAAGAAATTGCGTGGAAAGACACCGCTAACGCTGTAGGAGGTTTGGGGTTGAATTACGGGGCCGGTTGAATTGGACTCAATTGCCCTATCCACATGTCCAATTTTGGTGGGCTTTGTTTGGGCCCGTGGTCCTTGATTTTTGATTGATTTCTTTATTTTTATCTTTCTGTCACGAGAAGGCGACGGAGGCGCTATGCACATGACGAATCCAAACTCACCTAGGAATTGCCCTTGTTTGGTAGTTTTCCGCTTGAGTTTTGCTTCTGACTTCCTCAATTTGCTGCTTGTTAGATTCCACCAGGCAGTGATAATTCGTCGTGAAACATCTTATCCAAGGACGCAACAGTGAGGCTTGGGTGGGAGTTGAACCATCAACCTTGCGATCATGGCCGTCGTAAAAACGACGCTTCGAACCACTCGACCACGCTGCCAACAAAATTCTCGTTTGCGCATCATCATCAATTTTTTGCTGTCATAGATAAAAAAACGTGATTGTGACATCAAGAAATTGATTTTGATGCAGAAACTAGATCTATGGCCTAAAGCCCACTGAAATTGGGCATGTGGGCAGGGTTATTGTCGAAAAACAACGACCAGATTTAGACAATGAGAGGTTTCGTTTTCATCTGCCCGCGGTGGTCGATCTCTAAAAAGGTCTTCGTCCATCAAAAAGGGGACAGCGCATCAATGCTTTCCCCCCTGGCTCCCCTCCTGTCGGCAGCTTGTCGCAGTAATTCGGAGCGTTATTTTTACGACGACCATGATCGCAAGGTTAGTGGTTCAACACCCAACCTAATCTCGTTGTTGCGTCCTTGGATAAGATGCTTCACGATGATTATCTCTACTTGGTGGAATCTGGCGAATAGCAAATTAAAGAAGTCACAAGAAAATTGAACCTGAAAACTCGGAAACAAACGCAACTCCTAAGCGAGTCTGGATTCGTCCTACGCATAGCGCTTCCGCCGTTTTCTCGTGATAGGAGGATAAAGATTAAGAAATCAATCCTGGTGGAAAATGTCGTGAGTGTTTGTACGTGAATGTTGCTTGCAAATTGTGATGTTAGTGCAGTTCTTGACCCAATAATTTAGATTATGAAATCATAAATGAGGAGGAAAAACACGATCGAGCTAAAGCAAGCTCCACGCAAAGTAAAACAACCGACATCACAGGTAAGATCGGAAGAGCAGGGTGCGATTCCCATCAGCAAGCACCGAGTTTTACAACGATTTTAACTTCGTAATTTTGACACTTAACATAATCTTTGGTGCTAGACTTAATGGTTGAGCCGCAGTGTATGCACTGACTGTGTTTAAGTCACACCTAATTACAAGAAGATTACATCGTCTGGTAGTTGATCTATGTGTTCTCAAGAAATCGTCGATATCATTTTTCTTGTTTTAGCTGAAAACATGCAGCCAGACTAACTCAAAAAAATTTTCAATCAATTGACGTTTCACGATGTTTCTCATCCCATTGACAAAAGCAAAATCATGAGTAACATCTTGAAATGTCTAGTGGTTAAAAAATGTTTTCAGTAGCTGCTAGTTTTCTGCTTAAACTATGGAGAAGTTCCAAGCGTTATACTTCCGAGTTTTCTTGTTTTGTTGATCTCATTTTTATGAAAGCCCAAGCTAAAAATCCTGCAGTAGCGGAGGGAAACTACGAAATGAGATCGCGCTATTCGAGTCAGCAGTCACCCGGTTTGTATGTCATGAATCGGCTCCAGCCGTGAATCAAACCCGTCACGTAAGATCTGTTGACGTGCGTGCGATACTGCTAAGCCTTATTTTAACATGTTAATTTTTCTTTTCAGATCAAGATGAGCTTCATCGAATCTTCCAGGACCTATCAAGTTCTGACAGCGAGAATGAAAACCAAGATTTAAATGTCGAGGATTTTGATGAAATTAAAGTGAATTACTTTAAATTAGTGACTGTTGCTCAGTCGGTAATTTTATAAAAAGAAATAACCATTTGTTCTTGGGAGGAGAATCTAGTCATACGAGAATGGGAATTTTTAGCAAGAGTAAAATAGTGATCAAACGAAGAAGGCGAACAATTATTGTTGTAATTATAATCAAATTTAATCAATTCAGGAAAAGGCAACACATTTGTTTTATGAAACAGAGGAGCAGCACTAACATTCCAATCACTGGAAGTCACTAGTCTGATTGCTTTTTTCTGAAGGCGTGTCAATTTAGCGAGATAGGTAGGAAATGTATTACCCCAAACCGCTACACCATACAGCAAATTTGGATGTACTCGAGAATAGTACAATTGCAACATAGCTGAATTTGGTAGCTTTCTTAACCGTATTTATTCTTCATGCAGGACACTGAAGATTAAGACTTACTGAAGGAGACCTAAGTTTCGGGGAAATTATTAACGCATGAGATTTAGAAGTATTTACACTCAGTTTGTTAGCCACCATCCCATTATATATTTCAGTTAATTCCAAAAGGCATAGTGGTTACAGACACCGTTGACGGCGTAGGAGTCTGGGATTCGCTTTTTAGGCGTCAAATCAAATGTGGTGTCGACGACGGCTCACCACCGCGGCGATGTGTATTTTTTGAAGCTGTGTTGTTCAGGTGCCAAACCGCGGAGATGGACACCACCACTCGTGACACGCTCCGGCGTAATACCGCGAGTATAATGACGATTTTGTTTTGATTGTTTTGAATAAAGCACGTCTGATGTTGAAAGGATTTCCAGTCAGCAAATGCGTGTTCGTTCTTCAGTTAGTCCATTTCTGGATTTAAGTTTGACTTTGCATCTTTAATCATTTCATTCTTTTCAGGATTTTGATCCGAGCGAGATTCCAACCGGCATCCCTGTGATTACGGACCGGCAAGAACGAGGTTAGTTAGGTGCATGTTTATCCTCCCACCACGAGAAAGCGATCAAAGCGCTATACGAGCTTTCTTAGGAGTTGCCGGCCATCTGTTGACCACACCAAGATGGGGGAATCCCGCTAAGTGCCTTTCCCAACGGCACAACAAGTAAACTTGCCGGCTTGTTCTCCACACTGTCCCTTTAATGCAGAGCGTCAAGCAGGGAAGCTATGAATACCAATTTTAAAGTCATTGGTTTGACCCGACTCGGAATCAAACCCGAGTCTACAGCTCAAGTAACAGACGCTCTATACCACTGGGCCATCTGAGCTGTTAAAACAGCTGTTCTACAAGGAGATATTGTAACGAGGTCGGTACGATATCTCCTTGTAGATATAAAATATGATATAAACTTGTATTTAGTTACTCCTATCACGAGAAAGCGTTCTCAGCGCTATAACGAGCTTGCTTAGAAATTGCCAGCCATCTGGTTATCCCTCTTAGATGAGGGAATCCCGCTAAGTAAGTGCCTTTCCTCACACCGAAACCAGTAAACTTGGCGGCTTGTTCTTTACACTGTCCATTTAATGCTAAGCATCAAGCAGGGAGGCGGTGAATACCAAGTTTGCTGTCGTTTGATCCGATTTAAAATCAAACCCAAGTTGAATTCATTTAGCTTGCAAGTTGGGCGTAAATTATGTGAAGTATTTAAACGATTGAACGTGTTGACACGTTTTCGAAATTTTTTAGAACGATTAGAAGCTCGCTTGGAGCAGTTTCTTTCGGAGTTGGGAGAATTACAGAAGCGAAGGCAGAGAAAAGAAAATCTGATCAAAGGGGAAAATATTAAAAACGAAATGTTAAAGGTTGGTTATTTCACAATTTTGTGATGTTAGCAAATGAATCTGTTTTCGAAAATAAACCGAAACGGGCGAGCTTTGCTATTTTTCGATCGTGTAAAGTTGCTCTTTGCTGGTTTGGCCTTATCTCTAAAAGTGTGGAATCGGGCGCCTCTGTAGCTTTCTCGTGGCAGGAGTATAACAACGAAGAAATTATTATCAACCTTGCATTAGTCCGAACGTGATGATTTAACTCCTTGCATTTTTGCATTTTTATGCAGCTTCGGTTTCAAAGCGAACTGGAAGAACTAACCCAACGAATTGTGGAAACCAGACAGGACTACGCCATGACACTAGCTCAGCTTGGACGAACCCGATGATGACGTCTTGTTCTGCGTAGTGATTAGGTCCACGTATCAAACAGGTGGATAAGGCGTGTTCCGCGAGCTGCGTGAAGAAGAGCTCAGTTGAGAATTTCAGTTGGATTTTGTGATAGATGCTATTATAACAAACGTTCCTTCGCCCCTGAAAGACTGAAATATGATTCCCCCAGTAGCGTATTTAGGGGGCATTGTGCCTTGTTTCCCCCTTTTAACTTTGCCTTTAGTAGCAAAAGAGCAAATATTACCAAGTTTTTAAAATTTGCCAGATTTTTTTGATGGCTTTTGTAGCTCCCCTGAGGCCCTTTCCATATTTTTCGTTACGCCACTGTTTACGCACTATTTGTAGTCGTCCGTTTTCATACGTATTTTGTTGCGTACGTCAAGGTATGGCTCTTTTTTTGTACGTTTTCAATGTGCATGTATTTGCTCGTTTTTCAATCGAATTAACTCCAGAACAAATTCTCTTTCAGACGTAGCATTGTCAAGTCGATGCCGCGCCAGGGGCGTATTCTCCAGAGGTTTAAGGTGTTCAGCGCACACCCTGCGATATCACAGGCACACGCGTTAATTACATTTAACAGCTCAGATGGCCCAGTGGTAAGAGCGTCTGTATGGGGCGCCGTTTGGAAAAAAACTATTCGTTTTGTGAACCATGTTTTTTAAGCTTATTTAGACCATAGTTTGTCCGATATGTATATTGGAAATGTCCTACTTATATATCGGACAAAATGTACTCTAAGTCGGACCAAAATACACGCGCAAAATAAGTCGGACAAAATCGTTTTTTTCTAAACGGCGCGTCACACGCTTTTTGGAAAAAAACGATTTTGTGACCCCTGTTTTTCGAGCTTATTTGGACTATAATTAGTCCGATATATACATCGGAAATATCCGACTTATATATCGGACAAATTGTGCTCTAAGTCGGACCAAAAAACACACGCAAAACAAGTCGGATATTTCCGACTTATATATCGGACAAATTCGCCGTTTGGAAAAAAACTACACGTTTTGTGAACCATGTTTTTTGAGCTTGTTAGACTCAAAAAGCATGGTTCACAAAACGTATAGTTTTTTCCAAATGGCGCCCCATACAGATCGGACAAATTATGGTTTAAATAAGCTCAAAAAACATGGTTCACAAAACGTGTAGTTTTTTTCCAAACGGCGAATTTGTCCGATATATAAGTCGGAAATATCCGACTTGTTTTGCGGTGTGTTTTTTGGTCCGACTTAGAGCACAATTTGTCCGATATAAGTCGGATACTTCCGATGTATATATCGGACTAATTATAGTCCAAATAAGCTCGAAAAACAGGGGTCACAAAATCGTTTTTTTCCAAAAGCGTGTGGCGCGCCGTTTGGAAAAAAACGATTTTGTCCGACTTATTTGCGCGTGTATTTTGGTCCGACTTAGAGTACATTTTGTCCGATATATAAGTATGACATTTCCAATATACATATCGGACAAACTATGGTCTAAATAAGCTCAAAAAACATGGTTCACAAAACGAATAGTTTTTTTCCAAACGGCGCCCCATACGTCTGTCTCTTGAGCTGTAGACTCGGGTTTTGATTCCGAGTCAGGTCAAACCAATGACTTTAAAATTGGTATTCACAGCTTCCCTGCTTGAGGTTCAGCATTAAAGGGACAGTGTGGAGAACAAGCCGGCAAGTTTACTTGTTGTGCCGTTGGGAAATGCACTTAGCGGGATTCCCCCATCTTGGTGTGGTAGACATGGCCGGCTACGCCTAAGCGAGCTCGTATAGCGCTTTGATCGCTTTCTCGTGATAGGAGGATAAATATGCAACTAACTAAAAAAGAAGTTAAACTAAAACATTTGGATTTTCTCGTCCTTGATCTTCGTAATATCAGCGTAATCTAAGTTCTTTTTTTTTTTTTCGATGAACGACAAATTGCTTTTTTTTTTCAGCGCCGATTGATGACGCAACATTGTCTTTTAGAGTGTCCCGTTTTTACACTTTTCTTCGCACAACTCTTAGTTTATACCATTTACAGGGTGCAAATCGGCACAAAAACCAATTGCAAAAATTTGTTTTGAAAAAATATTGAGTTCTTCATGCCCGAGGGAGACTTTGAAATATTTTGGGGGGTAAATGACGTAACTTGAAAAGTACACGCTACACTGCTGAATTTGATGTCAAAGGATTCGTAAGACATGGTTTCCTATCTGTTTGTAATACATTCTGATGCTTTATCTCGATCAGAAAACGACTTATCTAAAAGATTAAAATTAATGATTTGTGGATAGCAAAAGATCAAAAAATTCTAATGCACATCCATGAATCATAAGTCGATTTCTTCCCTTTGAAAATGTTTCATGTCAGGGGCGCATTGAGAAATTTTTTCAGGTAGGGGGCATCAAACTTTTTTCGGCACTTTTTTCAAGCGCAGTGTTTTCCCGCGGAGTTAATTATAAGCAACTTAAGTAACAAAAGGACTCTAGGGGAGTCCGGGGACATGCTCCCCCGGAAAAATTATGACAATTTGCATACTGTAATGGCCATTTTTGTGCTTTTTAACAATTTTCAGGCAAAGTTTGTTCATATTTTTGGCCTCTATCTTTGAGTGCTTCACCAAATATGATGTATTTTGTTTGCACAGTTTCGATTATACCTGCTTAAGGCGACTAAGACATATGAAGAAAAATTTTATTCATCCAAAGCATTGTTGAAAATGGCTGGTGGGGGAATGCATCCCCCCTGGGTCCATGCATACACTTTAAAGTTTTAGGTCAAATTCAAGTTGTATTCTTTAGTACAGGGGTGGGGAGCCTGCGGCCCGCGTAAGGTTTTAATGTGTCCCGCATCAGAACTTTGTCAAGTGTACCTACAACAAACTGGTAGAATACAAAACATTAAGATTTCTTATAAACTGTTTCACATTCAACCGCATGCTACATTTGTGGCTTGGAAACCGCGCAAAAGTTAATGATTTTTCGGAAAAAAACTACTCAGCATGAGTATTTAATAAATTTGCGACGTATTATTGTGCATTTTTAACACAAAATTTACAAAATGAAAGTAAATGCTGCCCGCTGAAAATATCAATCGATGTGGCCCGCTGTGTATCGCTGATTCCCCACCCCTGCTTTAGTAGGTCAAATGCTTTCGTAATTGTACACGCTTTTCGTTAGTGCATGACGAACCTCAAAAACGCTTCAAGCATGCACGTTCTTCATTTCTTCGCACCTACGCATTTTTCACATAAAAAAAAAGCTAGGCCACATGTACAAATTAGGATTTAACTTTTGTATTCGTTGTATGAGACGACCCCAATTTTTAAGGGTGCGTTTTTGCACGTTAAAGGTCGTCTTCTACGCCGGAATATACGGTAAATAAATTTGAAATTAGAAAGTTGGACAGAACTATGTTTGGAGTTTCTCATGAGATTAAAACTTGAATTATGAAATTTTGAAGTGATGTCAGTTTGGGCTGGTTCAAATTTACTCGTTTTAGTTTGTCGCAGATGGTACTGAAACAGGAGCTTTGCACCAAGGCAAAGCTATCCATTTTCAGATCGGTCTATATGTTCTTATTTTGACTTATGGCCATGAGTGTTAGATCATGAATGAGAAAGTGAGGTCTCGAGTTCAAGCAGCGGAAATGGGATTCTTGCGAAGAATTAACGGTTTGACCTTGTTGGACAAGGTTAAAAGTGCAGATATTCGTGAATCTCGAAACATCGAAGCGCTGCTTCTCCGACTAGAAAGATCGCAATTGCGTTGGTATGGACATGTGACACGAATGTCCCAGGAAAGAACAGCCAAAAAACTGCTCTGTTCAACACCGATTGGTCGAAAGCCTAGAGGCCGTCCCAGAACTCGATGGCGAGATTACGTAAGCTTAGAAGATCTTAGTTGATCTCGCCTTGGCATCCCAGCAGAGCATTTATCCTTTGTTGCAAAGGATCGAGATGCTTGGAGGCTCCAACTCGAGCTGCTGCCCCCGCGACCCCCCAAGGATAAGCGGGTCCAAAAAATCGATTGATTAATTGGCGTAGTGGTATAGAGCGTCTGTCTCTTGAGCTGTAGACTCGGGTTTGATTCCGAGTCGGGTCAAACCAATGACTTTAAAATTGCTATTCACAGCTTCCCTGCTTGACGCTCAGCATTAAAGGGACAGTGTGGAGAACAAGCCGGCAAGTTTAGTAGTTGTGCCGTTGGGAAATGCACTTAGCGGGATTCCCCCATCTTGGTGTGGTAAACAGATGGCTGGCAACTCCTAAGCGAGCTTGTATAGCTCATTGATCGCTTTCTCGTGATGGGAGGATAAATATGCAACTAACTAGTCATAATTCTTATAATTATAACTTTGTTTTGTAACATCTTTCACTTTGTTTTATGAATATGGGAGACACAAGTTGACGCCCATGCAGGTAAAGCATAGAGAAAATGGGTGGACACAAGTGAATCGTAAAGGATTGTTAGAGTTTTAGTTGGAAGATATCTTGACAATCCAGCTATTATACCTACAGAACGAGAAATTTTGGATTCTAGGTAGGTGATACGCTCATCAAATTTCAAGATATTGTCAATTAATAGGCTTACTCTTAGATATTTAGCCGATTTCGAGGGTTCTATCAGAGTTTTCTTTATTAGAGTTGTCCGACTCTATCACGTGATTTCGTTTTTACGCGTGAGTACTTCTAGATCGATTTCAGCCGACTACAATCAGATTGCATTGTAAAAAGTGAACTAGCGTTCAAATGCAGGAGTTATCTAACAAATTAACTAAAATTGATCTCAATTACGTGAAGGATAGTTTTAAAAACATTTGCAAGAGAACTTTTAGTGATTATGAAGCCAAGTTAGCAAAACTGATTTAAATAACGTGAAGGATAGTATTAGTGATTAGGTAGTCTATAAGCTCTACATTTAGCATGGGTTACTCAGACACCTTTTGTTGGACACAAACTGCATTAAGTGGTAGACTAGAGTTCCAGTCTAAATGTCATTTCAAATCGAAACTGATTTCTATCATCAAAAGTTTTGGAGTAATATTTTCAGGAATTTGATCCAAATTGAATTCGACATTTTCTTGAATGCAAAATACCGGTATTTTACATTAATTATTTTTTTATTTGGCCTAGCTGTTAAAATAGCTATTAAAACTTATGGATCTCATTAAAAGTAGGGGACATATCGCACAAGTTTTACTGAATTCAATTTTTTGTCCAACTGGTTGACACTACATTAGGTCAAACTCTTTTTAGTTTAGAAATTTGCAAGGGACAAATTAATGTTTCGACTATAACAAAAGTCTCGTCAGCCTTGCTACGCACAGCCAATCCAGGCTAAACTCATTTCAGACTGTAAAGACTCTTTTTTGCATTGCTTTACCTGGACATCTCAACTTCATCTCTTTTCTAGGTTGTGCCCTATTTTTAGCAGGCGACTGGCCCCAAACAACGATACTCAATGAAAGAGCCTATAACTACTAACCCCAAACTAAGTTACCGGTAGCCTAACTAGCCCACATCATTAGAAGCCCCCATGGCAACCCACTCATGCCATGGGGGCTTCTAATGATGTGGGCTAGTTAGGCTACCGGTAACTTAGTTTGGGGTTAGTAGTTATAGGCTCTTTCATTGGGTATCGTTGTTTGGGGCCAGTCGCCTGCTAAAAATAGGGCACAACCTAGAAAAGAGATGAAGTCGAGATGTCCAGGTAAAGCAATGCAAAAAAGAGTCTTTACAGTCTGGAATGAGTTTAGCGTGGATTGGCTGTGCGTAGCAAGGCTGACGAGTCTTTTTAGTTTGTTGGACTTAGTTGTTACGACATCGACATCGGTGCGGGAGGTCTGGGGTTCGCGCCTTGGGCCGGTCAAATTGGACACAGTACACAGTATCGCCAGGGACTCGTCACCGCGGCTGTTTTCTTCGAACTTCGAAGCTGTGTTGCCTTGGCGCTCAGCGGCGGAAACGGGCCCCGTTATTTATTACACGCTTTGGCATAATACCGCGAGTATAATGAAGACTTGATTTTTTTGGACTTTATTTTGTGATAAAACTCTTCTGTACCAAAACGAAAAAATTCGAAATGCTCACTGTAAATTTATTTGCAGTTAAAAAATGTCACTCAAACATCCTCACGGGGACCTTTTGTCAACAAAGTCGTAACCTTCCGACCGCTGCGTACCTAAGCGATTTAAAGTAATAGCAAATGTCTCTTAAAAATTGTTGCTGCAATCGGAAAACGAACGAATGTTTATTCATATGAAACTAATGTTAAAATCTTCATAGTAGACGCGCTTAACTACCAGTGCACAGAGATGGGCATTTATCGGTGATATAGTTTTGATTTGTTGATTACCGATATCGCTTTTGTAATGCATTTTGTCATCGCCGACAAATTATCGAGATAAACGATTCTTCATGCACACAGTGTTCAAAGTCAGTGAGTTGGCGCTATGGAAAAATGCACGATGTCCATAAAGTCTTGTACCGATTTAAAAAAATGTCTCTTTGTTTTGTTGCCACGGCAGAGTCCGTGAACTGCTCTCTTTCCTTAAAAACCTAGAAAAATATTTTTGCAATTTGACTTCCGAAAATGCTTCGTCAAACAGATCGAAAATTTAACGGAACACATATCGGAAAAATTTATTGATTACCGATATCACCTTAAGGAATTGAAATTTACCGATTATAATCGGTATCGCCCAGGGATGTTTTAAAATTATCGGTTATCGTTATTGCTTAAGTACAGAAAATGTTATCGTGCCCATCACTGCCAGTGCAAATGAAAAATTAGCCTAGTATTTGAACAATGGGTTATCGGTACAGAACATCAAAATAGCTTTGAAAAAGCTGTTTTCGCCAGGGAGTCGAACCATTTAATTTTTACGGTTCAGGTTCAGTTTGAGTTCAACAGCGGTTTCAAATTTCTGTTCAGTTCCGGTTAAGGTTCGGATAAATTGAAACGCTCCAGTTTGGGTTCGCTCCAGTAAAAAATATTTCAAAACCAGTTTATAAAACTCCGGTTCGACTCCCTGGTCTTCGCCTTTGGAAAAACCTCTATCATCAATACTCTTAAAAGCTTTGAAAAAAACTTGTTGCATCCCAGAAGCTTTTCGTGACGCACTCGTCAAATATTAATATTGTGTGCTGCGCAAGCTTTCTAAAATCTCAAAATTATCCAGCGTAGTTTTTTTTTCTTTTAACCAAGGAAATCGACATTGCGGCTAGAAATTTGAAACGAAACTACATTTTGGCTTTCTGCAGTAAAAACTGCTCGGTTAGCGTTACTTTATGCTAAATATACTCGTTACCAACAATGCTAGGCCTACTCGTTTTCGAAAAAGCTTTTCGTGTAAAAGTCTATCGGTACTTTCTTTCACATCTCTGTTTATAATAAGCCTGCCTGCGTAAAACATTTTTTGCTAAATATGGTAAAAGTAGTGGTTAAATATAAAAGTAGGCTACAAGTAATCTTTTCTTTACCGTAATAGCAGAGCTTTGGTAGTAGGTTAGCACTAAGTTTTTAAAAACAAATTCATGCATTTTATATCATCAGAGTAAAACTCTGATATCATGATTTCAAACCAAATGAAAAAAATTAATGCTGCTGCAAGCTACAAGACTGCATTGCTGCATTTTTCCGCTGCTGCTGTTACTGTAATTTATGCACTGTAACCAACTCTGCTGTAACATTTCTTTGAGACAATTGATCTATTAGTATTGAAACGTGACCATTATAATAAAGAAACAAAAATGAGAAAGAGTCGGACAACTCTGACAAAGAAAACTCTGGTTCTATTTTCTTTTCATTAAATGTGAAGGACATAAGACGAGCGGTTTTGCGAATGTAGGGAGAAACTAATAATGATTTTGTTTTAGATGGGTTTACAGTCAGTGAGTTAGACTCCATCCACTCAGAAACTCTTCAGAGAGTTCAGAGTTTGTAGCTTCTTGAAGTATGCGTGTATTATTGGAGGTTATAATTGATGCAGTATTGTCCTCAAAGATTCTTGGAGTAGTTACTAAACTATTAGGCAGATCATTTATATAGATTATTGCATCACAATGACAGTTTCTCAAGATTAATAAGCAAGTTGGAAAGTACAAAAAACATGCAAGCAATTCGGCATACAAAAAACATTCGGCAAAGTCTGTATGAAAAAAGGCGGATCGTTTCAAAAAGAGAGGTTTTTATTTTTTTAAATCGTCAGTGGGGGGGTTGACCCCCAACCCCCCTCCCGTTCAGCTATTCCTTGTTGCTGAGGATCGAAATGCTTGGAGGCTCCAACTCGAGCTGCTGCCCCCGCAACCCCCCGAGGATAAGCGGGTTTAGAAAATGGATGAAAAAAAGGGGAAAATAATGATTTTTTTGAGGCTCCCGGTATCAAAGCTGCATTTTAGGCGTTGAAGATAGGCCTGTAAAGATTAAGTCTATTGGAAAAATTAAATGCTTACCTAAGTAGACCTATTAGCTTCTTTCTTCCAACATTGACTTTCTGGTAGCCTATAAAATTATTAAGACATTGTCTATTTTGTCGTTAACGGCTAGATCCTGTGGTTTTGCCAATCAGGATCTACTAAGGACAAAAGTTCCCTCATTTAGCCTAAATAAAGAATAGGCTATAACTGTGTGAGGTTACTCAAGTAAATTGGTACCGGTAGATAATTTTCAAATTAGCAAAACAAATTTATACAGTTGCAAGTCCAGATTACAGAAAACAGACAGTAGACTAATTAGTCTGAAAATACTAGGGGCTTGTTTGAATTAAGCCGTGGTTCGAGTTGGGGGTTAGGCCCTAACCCCTATTAATAATTCACTAGCGCCTCCAGCGGTCCTTGTGCTCGTGATAGGTATCCACCTGTTACAAGATGCGGCCGAATTCAAACAAGCTCCAAATACTAATTCCAGGTAACCTCTGTGCAGTTAAAGAACGTTTTTTCAATCAATTTGCTTAGCTTTTTCATTCCTATAAATTCTGGTACCAAGACGAGGTGTTTCAGAGAAAAAGCATTGAATTGAAAAGGTAAAAACCACTACAGCCTGTATCGCCTTTGTCGAAACAGGCTGTTGTGGTTTTTACGTTTTATAGTGATTTTATTTAAAGAAATAAACAGCTGTAACTAGCCATAGTTATTGAGCACTCTGCCAGAGGAGATTGAGCCTCATTCAGACTTGAATTGAAAAGGTATTGTTTTTAAGCCCTAGAATTGACGAGTTGCATTTCACAATGTCTATTCCAGTAGTTGTGTACCAGTATCATGCCAGTACTGCATGTCTCATATTGAGAAGATGTTAGTCTGATAGTGTACCGTACCACTAATTTTTTATAGTTTTAGAGCAGAAGCATAAAGCGTTTTTGTGTTTTCACCTTGCAGATATCTGAATATTTTGCAAAGTGCCTGGACTTCGAAAATCAGTCTTAATACCAGTAATGTTTTAGTGTAACCAATATTACTGTATTAATTAGTATGTACCTGTATATACCGGTACATACCAGTATACAACAGGCCTACCTACTTCTGTTTGATTATACAGTATATCTGGTATATTGGACTAGTGATAGTGAATAACAATACTTCTTGTATCAGCTAATGTCAATTTATTTAAGTGGTCAAATATGAAAGTCCTTATTGCAGTGGATAACTCCAAGATTGCTGAAAAAACATTTGAGTATTATATCAGTAACTTTTATAGAGAAGGCATAGAAATTATTGTAAGTTATGAGGCAGAGCAGCCTCTATATTTGAGCGCCGCTGACCCATCATGTTCCACTCTTCCTGCTTTTGATGCTTCCAAGTTGATGCAGGAGTTCAATAAAATGCGACATTTTGTGGAAACACAATATGTAACTAGATGCAAAAAATGTAAATTGACTAAATTCAAAGTCTATGCTGAGTTAACTAAGGAAAAAACTGGTCCAGCCATAGTAACTAGGTCCATAAACGTCAATGTTGATTTAATCATTATGGGATCAGAAATGTTTGGTTTCAAAGGATTTACACTTGGCTCTGTCTGCAATTATGTGCTTGATCATTCAAAAATTCCAGTTTTAGTATGTCATTTCAGCGAGGCAGAACTTTCCTCTTCTCCATCTCCTCCCCTTTCTCCAAAATCTCCCCTAAATAGGCAAATACAGTTCCCTCCCTCACAAGGAAAAGGTCCCCCCATGCCTAAATCTCCTACCATGCCAAAGCGTCCTCATAATAAACTGAAGTAATTCATAGTTATTTTTTGTAGCGTATTTATTCTCCTATCACGAGAAAGCGATCAGTGTACTGTACGAGCTCGCTTAGGAGTTGCCAGTGATCTGTCTACCCCACCAAGATGGGGGAATCTTGCCAAGTGCTTTTTCCAACGGCACAACAAGTTAACTTGCCGGCTTGTTCTCCACAATGTTCCTTTAATGCTAAGCATCAAGCAGAAAGCTGTGAGTACCAATTTTAAAGTCATTGGTTTGACTCGACTCGTAATCAAATCCAAGTGTACAGCTCCCGAGGCAGACGCTCTTACCACTAGGCCATCTTAGCTATTAAAGAGTTGTGAACTTGTATTCAGTTGCATATTCATCCTATTACGAAAAAACAATCAAAGCGTTTTGACAAGCTTGTTATGGAATTGCTGGCCACCTGTCTACCACAATAAGATTGAGAAATCCTGTGTATTCAATGTTTGAGTTAACGTCTTTGCCATTACAAGTGCTTGCTTTGTGATTTTTGATTATTTTTTATTAAGTTTTGTACTGGTAGCCTATTATTATTTTAAAAATGTGCGGCAATGTGCCAGTGTATAATTATTTGCCTTACTGTAACTATTGAAAAGATTTATTCAAAATCAGTCTTGTCTATTAGTTGTTGAAAGTTTTAAACTTTCTTTTTGATGAGAGTTTTGAATATTAAGAAAGTGTTTCAGTTTCTGTGACTTTCAAAAGTGGTATCTAGGGATGTGCCGGATACTAGATATATATGCGGTATCCGGCGCTTTTTGAGGTATCTGGTATCCGGCCGGATAGTGCTTCGCTATCCGGCCGGATACCGGATATTTTCAAAGTTCAGGAAAATTGCGTAGACTCGGTAAAAATAGAATACACCTATGTGAAAAAATTTGGAGCAAGTTTGAAAATTTTAATTTTGCTTGGACTCTGTACAAAAAGTAGAACCGAGTTTTTTTCCGAGTTCGAAATTGTGTTGCACAGGCGCAGAGATGGGCTCCGCCACTCGTTACATGCTTCGGCGTAATACCGCAAGTATAATGACGATTTGATCGTTTTTGGAGTTTGCTTTCGATGGATATTACAGATTGCTCACTAGCGCATAACCGCAAAAATCAACGCAGTGTGTGGTAATTGTTACTTCGATTGCTTTACTCGTAAAATCATGCCGCTGACGCGGGCCACACGCTTGACAGTTTTCCTCTCGCTTTATATATAGCATGAGCGCAAAATTTTATGAAAACAATGCTAAGATTTTGCGCTGTTACATTTTGGAATTGTTTTAGCGATCTTGCAATGTGCATGCAGTCAACTTTTAGTATAACAATGAAAACACCCCGGAGGCCGGACCTGAGGAAGCACTGTTCCGCACTGTACCTGCTACCGCCGATTAGACGCCTATGATGGCTGACTGACTTGGCTCCGATTTTCGGCACACTCTTCACCAAAATCCACTCCTTTAACACAATTCTTCTTACTCGAAATTAAAGCCCAACATTGAAAAGGTGTTGATACACAAACGTAGTGTCGTGGATCGTAGTTGAATCAAAAGCGATCAATAAGATGGTCATTACATCAACTGAGCTCCTGCCGCTCGACCGCGTTGCCGATTCGGATAACTTAAAGTAATGAAGTCCATTCTTAATGACCCAACGCTTTTGAAAGTTTCCTGCGTGTCACACAGGGCTGCAAACTCGAACGAACTCGATCATTTTGCCGAACTCGAACTTGAACTCGGAAAAATATTTTTTCTGAACTCGAATAAAACTGTTCTAGTTCGAGTGTATTGGAAAGGTATTTAAATTTTCGAAAAGAAATAAAAGATCACTACGAAATATAGTCTGTTGTTCAAGCAGTCACAATCCGCGTAAATTGAAGTTACGATTTCACCAAAAGAAAAGCTGCATGTCGTTTATTTGTTCCTGCTATTGCGACCTATATTTTTATCTTTTTCATTGCATGAGCAACGGCGGTGAAAAAGTTGTCGCGATTTTGGATATTTATCTGCCTGAACTCGAACTTGAACTCGTAAAAATTAAATTAGAGAAATCGAACTTGCTAAAATAGGTTGAACTCGAATAAAATTCGATCGAGTTCGCAGCCCTGTCACATGACCTCATGCAATAGTTTCATGGCTCGCTAGTCGAGCAAAACGATAGCGAGGAGCCGGGGACAAAAAGTATCAAAATATTAATTTTGGCTGAGTGCTATACTATCCGGTATCCGGGCGGATAGTGACGCACAGGATATCCGGCCGAATACCGGATATCCGGTAAGTTAGATTTGCCGGATATCCGGCAAATTTGCTATCCGGAACATCCCTAGTGGTATCACCTTATTGTGTTAAAATGATTGATGTATTATTTGCTAATTAATGTATTATTGGCTAATTAAATGCATATGCATTGGTCTTATTATTTTTGCTGTACCTCGTAGCTAGCTTCTGCCGAAGTTGGGATGTTCCTTTCATTACATTGTTATATGTGTTTTTGTCTTTGTGCAAGGGGCTGATATTTTTTCAAGAAGTTAAAAACTGCTTTTCTTTTGAGTTGCAACGCTTTGGGGTTATTTCTATAAAGTCTTTGTGCAAAGGGCTGATATTTTTTCGAAAAGATAAAAACAGATTTTCTTCTGAGTTGCAACGCTTTGGGGTTATTTCTATGAAGATGTTTTCTTGGTAAAAATTGTTGTAATGTGAAAAAACGCTTAATGAGGTTGCATAAAATATCTTTTTCAAAAATGCCTTTCAGGATAAGCTGAGAAAGCTTGGTCATAGGAAGATCAGCATTTAAAAGCATATACGGTATACTCTTTTTTTCTTATACGAAAACATTTTTAAATATAGTTAATTTTTTTGCAGCTACCACTGTGATTGCACTAAGATGTAATAGTTTTTCAGATTCAACTGTTTGCCTTAGAAGTTAAGCTAGAATGCATTTGTATAGGCCTATATAAGATATTAACCTAAAGTGCTGCGTCAAAGCTTTATAACATCGATTTTTCGATATCGATAAAGAAGTTGTATAAATGACTTCGAGAAATAAACACGCTTGCTATTAATTTTTGTGTTCTTTCATCACTAAGTTATTTTTGAAGTTGAAATGCCTGCAGTGGTGTAGCAAGGGCGGGGGGGCGGTCCGCTCCTGGCAGCGTTTTGGATAAGCTTTATTTACTTATTTTTCTTAATTGTTATGAACAACCATTACTTTGCTTCATCTCTTATTTGCTAATCGTTAGTCATCTTACTGTGTTGCCCATTGCCCAGGCGCAAAGTTGCGGAAATGGGCCCCGCCATCTGGTTCACGCTTGGGTGTATTCCCGTGAGTATATATAAAAAAGATTTGATTTTAATGTGTATGATGTCACAATTGCGCACTGTTTTCTTCGTCTTTGCTTTATTTGAATCGTTCACACTCAGGGTGCGAATGCAGTATAGGCTCTAGGCAGTGCTATGCAAGTGACATGGGCGCACGCATGGGGGAGCAGGGTGCCATGCCCCCCTCTTTTTTTGGCCCTCTAATAAGGTGCTAAAACCTAACTTTCAGTCTATAATTTCTCAAACTAATAATGTTTGCAACCTCCTTTCACTTATATACAGGGTGTCCCAAAAAAAATGACACCATTTGCGATGCAAATATCTCCAAAAATGATAACTCGAAATCAATGAAACTTGACAGGCATATGAGTTGATATAATTTATTGTCATTTACGAGTTGTCGGCAGTATCACACACTCTCTCACTGATTTTTAAAAAATTCACAGAGTTTCAATGTGTGCTCCTCCTGCAACATGGCAAATGTCTAGGCGATAACCGAGTTCATCCCAAACTCGCTGCACCATGTCTTCTGTATCAGTCTCTAACTCTGATTAATTCTCTGTTTCAATTCCACTGCATTAGTGGGCAGAGGAGGGACGTAAACTAAACCTTTCACATTGCCCCAAGAAAAAATTGCGTGGGGTCAGGTCAGGTGATTGCAGGGGCCATTTTAGCAAGACTCTGTCATCATTTCCAGCCTTCATTCTCATTCAAGTAAGCTCGTACTGAAAGTTTCCAGCAAGACGGTGGTCCACCCCACTGGAAACTTTCAGTACGAGACGGTGGTCCACCCCACTAGAAACTTTCAGTACGAGCTTACTTGAATGTGAATCTGCCAGAAAGATGGATTGAATGTGCTGGGAATGATGACAGAGTCTTGCTAAATTGGCCCCTGCAATCACATGACTTGACCACTTGCGATTTTTTTCTTTGGGGCTATGTAAAACGTTTAGTTTACGTCCCTCCTCTGCCCACGAACGTAGTGGCATTGAAGCAGAGAATTTTTTCAGCGTTAGAGACTGATGTAGAAGACATGGTGCAGCGAGTTTAAGATGAACTCGGTTATCGCCAAGACATTTGCCGTGTTGCAGGAGGAGCACGCATTGAAACTCTGTGATTTTCTGAAAATCAGTATGCACGTGTGTTATACTGCCGACAACTCGTGAATGACCATATCTCTTACACTAAATTATATCAACTCATATGCCTGTCAAGTTTCAATGATTTCGAGTTATCATTTTTGGAGATATTTGCATCTCAAATGGTGTCATTTTTTTGGGACACCCTGTATTTTAGCCAAGCTTCTGCTTTTAGACATAAACTGCGAAAATGTTTTTGCATTATCCATAGTGACTGCACTTACTGCATGCCCTTTTCGATAAAAAAGGGTGCTAAAATGAGTGTTTTTTAAGTGAAAACCATAAAAGTCTGTGGGCGGCTGGGGGCGTCGCCCTCAGACCCCCGGTTGTGGCCCTCCCCCCTTGCCAAATCTTAGGTGCACCACTGACAAGTGATAGTCACAATTCATGGGAGTCAGACCGGAGTCGGCGCGAGAGCAGTCGACTTAGGGGGGCCAAGCGTTTATCAGGGGGGCCAAACCATGAAATTAAGCACAAAAGCCACTGTTTTCAAAAAAGTAAGCTTGTTAATTGAAGAGCCAAGTATGTCGATTGGGGGATCAGGCCCCCTGATTCCCCCTTTGCGCCGGCCCTGAATCACACTGTCCGTTTAAGTCTGTTCTTGTCTTGCAAGCTCAAGTCAGTTGTACAATTGTGCAAGTCCGTTTGTATGATTTAAGAAGGCTACTATACGTCCTGTTTTTAAAAAAAGCGAATGGTCCACCGAGAACTCTCACTCATAAGCAGCCAATTTTCCTCATTTGTACCATTTAGATTTAGATCTACTGCTCATAAAAAATGGGCAGAACTTTAAAGTTTTATCGCAAACTGTGTTCAAAATTTCTTATTCTTATTCTGCATCTCATGTTATTTTTCTTGACCTTCCACTCTCCTCTTGCATGTTACAACGTTTGTCGTTTTGCTGCTTCTTCCCAGTGTTGTGACCTTTGTCATTTTAAGAGTCCGAGTTTACAAAAATTTACGAGTCCGAGTAGTCCGCATGGTACGAGTGCTAGTCCGAGTTCTCTGCCTTATACTGGAGGTCATGACACGATTAGCATTAATAGTTGATTTCTTAACATTTACATTTCACAAATCTGTAAAACACGATACGAAAAACATTTGACTCGCAGTTTTAAAAATGAAGAAGGTCACCGATATCGTTATCATTTAGTAGGGGTATTTCCCTGAGTCAGATTGTCTACCACTCCACCCGAGTCCTTCTTATAGCCTACAGTTAGATCACAACCCGATTGGCAGTAATATTTGGCACTGGTTGCCCCGACTGGCAGCTGCATGGCACAAGAGCTTTCTAGAAAATGCCAAGTCAGGAAATTATGCGTGAATTGTCTTTCCCTAAATATAAGACGAATTTCCAGCTTCCAATCCCAACAATCCTACGCTGTATCAAACATTTTGCTGCGTATTCAATTGACTAGAACAATTTAAGCAAATTTACTGATGAAAGTTGATTATTATTTTTTTTTTTTAACCACTACCGGTGCTGTATTTAAACGTCAAATTATAATTGGCTTACAGCTAGACTGTCGTTCAAGTAAATTTTGCTGTGCTACCATTGATGGAGTCGAGTACACAATCTTCGAGTACGAGTACCGCAAAAAACTTCGAGTTCGAGTACTGGTATTGAAAAATGTACTCGAGTACGAGTACTATTAAAAAGTTCGAGTACAAGTACTTTCACAAATTTAGCAAAAGAACAACTTTTAAGTTGTAACAGCTCAAAGTTTGTCGCAAAAACATAAACGAATACGTTTTTTCAGTGTTTGGAATGTTGAGAAGTCGCACAACTGCAGGTGACAAGTATCGATAACACACAAAAATTACTATTATATTTTAAACAAATTAGGTAGGCCTACCTACGCAATTACACAAACCGATTGCCTTTACATAAAGTCAAAAGCATCAAAATGTGCTAAAAGCATTATTAAAAGTTGTTCGCAATTACAAACTTTTTTCCGGATAAACTATCGTGCAAAGTTAAGGGGCTGATTACACTTCGTTATCCGAGATTTTTTTGCTAAATCGGTACCTACGATTTGATTACAAGTTTTTAGCGTTGTTCTGCTAAGTGCCTGAGTTATCAGAAAAGAAAACAAACTAAAATTGTCATGATTTTATGTCACATTAAATCGGACGCATCAAAAATGTGATCATTACACTGTAATAACATCAAAGCTTGAATTTTTGCTGGTGAGAGTCGGTTTCTGTGTGGCCGAACAATGATGCTTCCCTGGCTAAACACTCGTTCCACATGAGCACTTGTTGCACAGACGCAAAGGACTCATTGCCAGAGACTTGAGAGCTGGATACTTAAGTGTTTTCATTTTTATGTTGCTAAAAAGCAATTGCATCCAGGCCATGTTGACCTTCGTCACGCAAGAAATTTTCCAATTGCATTTCTACTGTTGGCTGCTGGTGGGTTTCCGACGAAGACGAGCGTTTATTTAAATGGATGAAGCAAGCATCCATCTTCGACAATTTTGGGCATGGGGCCTTGTCTTCTTCGCTTGTGGACGTACTGTTAGCATTGGAGCAAGCTCGTACATCGCTTTATGCACACGCGGTTGCTTCGGAAACAAGGGCAGCTGGCAAAACAAACACACGCATAATAAAATAATCATGAAAACTAGAAAGTATTCAATAGATAGGCTACTGCTAAGTGCTTACAATACACAGCACCCAACATATATATTATCGTATGCTCACATAGGTATGTAGTCAATCACGGTCTATATTATTTTGTTAAAAAACGCCAAGGATGGCAGTACGTTACGGTACGCTCAGAATTTGCGTACCACGTAAGGCCTACGCGTACCGAAACTACGTATCGCACTTTTTAAGCAAAATTGAAGCGTACCGTACTGCCATCCTTGAAAAACACATGAAAATGTCGCAAAATAATATATGTCACCAGAGACGATTCGTCGTATGATTATATAATATTTTACCGACAGCTGCAACTCAGCTACAGAACAACTATGCGAGTAAGCTATCTCTGTGTGACCTAAATTTAACATTCAAAATATTGCATTCAAATCTAACTTTTGTTCTTTTTCGGATACCCTTACCATGCAATACCATAGCAAAACTATTATTTGGGATTGGCAGATTACAGTAATACATACACTGTAGAAAATCTTCTATCAACATCCGAGGAGAAATCGTAAAACGCTAACCCAACTGTTACAGTCTTTGTCACACACGTGGCTCGATTTCTGTGGTACGTAACTTTAATTGCAAAATAAATTAAAGTCGCTACAACTTTCACACGTTTTCTGCAGCAGAAAAGCGTTTGTTGTCAAACAATGCTATTTGCTGTTGAGCCAATACTGTGCTGTATCGCTTTTAAACGTTTGATTTCGATCGTGTAGACTAGTGGTCGGCAACCTTTTTCGCATAGCGGACTGGTTTGAAACTGAATTGTTTTTGCGGACCGGCCTTTAAAAAATCAAAAATGTTTAAGCAATAAAACGCTCATATTTATGCAGAACTGAAAATCTCGATCTTGTATTACTCTGACCAGAGTATTAAACTTTTTCAATCTTGCTGCAGCAGCATTGCTTAATTTGTTTATAGTAGCTTCTCAAAACTGATTCTTGACGTTATTCTTTCTCTTAACCAAGCGCTGTTTGATTTACAAAAGATTTACGATAAAATGACAGCATAATCAAATGTTCGCTGTTCAATTAAAAGATTTGACTTTTCAATTTGGTTAGTTTTGTGATATTGAGTAACTTTGCCATACTGGGTCCCAGAATTGAGTTATTTAGTATTTTTACAAAAACGTCCCAAAATTGCGTCTCACGTTGTAAAAATGTTTTTAACTCAAAGCACTTATTCTGAAAACGCATACGGACCGGTAACAAACTTCACACGGACCGGCACAGGGCCGCGGCCCGTGTAGACTACAACCAATAAGTTTGCTGGTGTAGACTACTACCAATAAGTTTGCTATCGAACCAATAAGTGTGCTATTGGTTGTGGTGTAGACTACAACCAATAAGTTTGCTATCGAAGGTTCATCTTGTTTGTTGCTTCTAGCGAAAGCCAAATGTACTCGGCGCTTTTTTTGCCCGAGTAGGCTACATTGACCTTCGAGTACGAGTACTAACCGAGTACCTGGGATTCCGAGTACGAGTACTCAAAAAATGGTACTCGAGTACGAGCACTGTACTCGAGTACTCACTCCATCACTGTTTGCTACCCATTTTTTATTTTTGGTAATTACTGTATACGTGGCGCATTGTTTTGTTTATTTTTTTTTAAGTAGGCCTATAGCTAATAAAATTTAACCTAAGGTGCAGCGACCGTTCATTTTTTTGAGTTGTGTTTATTTTTTAACTCCTGCATTTTTCAACGTATATCGTTTTGTTGTTGTAGCCTGTTTTTCTGCCATTGTTTTTGTTTAGTATTTTTCTGGTCATTGAATGTAATAAACTAGGCTACTACTACTACTAACTCATCAACTAACCCAGTTAATACACGCTAACATCGTAATCATTGCTGTAGGCCTAATTTGCAACTCAGCGTGCTCTTAATTGATGCATATTTGTCATGGAGATAACCGCATTTGAAGCTGAGTAATGCTTAAAAAATTATTGCTCATTTTGGGGCGGCAATTTCTTGAACTGCCCCGGGCGGCGGAACCTCTAGCTACGCCACTGAGTGCCATGAAAAGAAATAGCATGATTGATTTCTCAAGATGCATAAAAATGCTTATGGATTAAGGAGGGAAAATGTTAAATAATGCCGCTACATCTTAGAACTACAAAGTTGTTCGGCAACATAGATTCAGCTGTCATCATCAGCAGTGTAAGCAAGGCGGTACAAAACTGAAAGCTGAATCTATGTCAAAACGTCCAGTCTCAACATGGCCTAGCGGTACCGGGCGCAGGTGACAGATCCTACGTGACGGGTTCGATTCGCGGCTGGAGCCGATCGCATTTGACATATTTAACGGGTGGCTGCTGACTCGAAGAGCGCAAGCTCACTTCGCAGTCTCCCTCAATTACCGTTGAATTTTCTGTTCAATATAATTTGAAAATAACCTCAGTTATTTATATTTACGGTGGCTTTATTTTTACTTCTTCAGCTATTTTATTCCATATTTATTGGACGGATTCGATGACGTCATGCTTGCTCGGTGATTGTGGACGTGGTGATTACGTCACGTTTCACAACGGTGAATGATTCAGGCTCATCGTCAATTTAACCCAATAGCTGTAACTTCAACCACATTAGATTCAGTTTTTTTTTTGCTTTCCACAGGTTGCACTTGATTAACTTTTTCGTTGTGGACAGTGTTTTTTTAAGGTTTGGCTTGAGGAACCGTTAAGCAATTTTGAAAGACTACCAATTTTTAGTAACGTAAAACACAGCTTTCTACATCATTGCAGAAGCAGATTTTGAGAAACCGCTGGACAATTTTGAGAGACCATTTCGGTTTCTCAAAACGCCTTAGAGAAAACATTGGTTTTGGAAATTATTAAAATACTTTCATGCTTTTCGTTGAGTTAGCCCATAGTTGGAAGTTGGTGAACAAGTCTTGAATCGGAGCGTCGTTTAATTACGACGGCCATAATCGCAAGGTTCATGTTTCAACTCCTATGCTAACCTCGTTAATGTTGCGTGCTTAAATAAGATGTTTTACGATAATTATCCGTGCTTGGTGGAATCAAACAAGCATCTAGCATTTTACGAAGTTAAGAAAAATAATTCCGGAAATAAGTCTACTCATAATCAAGTCTGGATTTGGAAGTGCGCTTTTTCGTGATGGGAAGATAAAACTGAAATTATTATGAAATAGTTGTCGATAACTCATAGGAATAATGTATACCCAAAGTTGCTTAATAATATCGCTGATATTCAAGCATTGCGGCAATCTATTTTCATCAAAATGCATGCGCTTGGGCTTGCCACTTGATTTCCCTCAAGATATTTCGACCGCCTAAATTCTGTTAGGTACCACAAATAAAAAAATTATTTGTGTCGGTATGTTTATATACAGATCACGAGTGAGTGTGTGCTGTTCGCTCAGATGTTTCGAGTTGCGAGTGTCACTAAGTTCTCACTTGCAGGAAAGTCCCTGGACACTAGGTAGAAATACCAATCCAGAACAACAGAAACGGCGGATTCTTTGTCGCGAAGTCGACGATTGGCGAAGATGCTTCGGCGGAGCTGTCGGCTGCGACCGAGAATAGTCACGGTGCGAGTTATTCGAAAGGCGTTCCACTGACGCCAACGCAATAGGGATTACTATCTGTCCGAACTTTTTACAAACAGTTTGCAACGATTAAAGGTGTGTTTACACAGAATACGATGAAAACTTTCGTACGTACAGTGACGTAGGTTACGAAACTGTTAGAGGTTATAACGTAAAGCTACGTCACTATACGCGGCATTCTAGAATACAATCGTTAGGGGCTTCCCAAAACAACCGGTAGGAAGCAAATCTGTTTGGGTTTGTATTGTGTGAAAGATATTTTCGTCAACTGCTTACGTCAAAAATCTGATGAAACTTCGTCCGACAGCAAATCGGACTGAAATCGCATTTAGTGTAAACAGACCTTAAGGCAAAGTGCATGCAACAGAACGTTTATTTACATCAACACATACGCTGCTTAAACTCGCTTGTACAGTGAAAAAATTTAAACAGTTTGAAATTGGTGGTTGAGTGATAAAGGGGTAGGAAGGGACTTTAGTCATTTAATCTCTACCCCATTATTTAAGGATTAAACAGCCGTTAGCAAGTTTAGCCTGTTTTGTTGCAAACTCAACGAACAAAACAATCACACTACGATACGATTAATCACCATATACTGGAAATGCGTAAAGCAGCAGCAGGTAGCAGCGGAGGGACCTAGTGGTCTTCGAGTCTAGCAGCAACCTTTTGTTTAGACTACAGCTAAATTTGGAAAAAAAGAAAAAGTTGTATCATTAGTAGTTCAAGTCTATAGACAGCTCACATGGCCGAGTGGTATGGAGCGTCTGCCTCTTGAGCTGTAGGCCTACGTTTTATCAGTGTTTGGGATGTTGAGAAGGCGCATCAATTTATTCACGGGTGTTATTGGCTGTAGTTAGCTATCGAAAATTCATCTGGTTTGTTACTTCCAGAGTTGGGGAGACTCGAGTCAGTGACTCGACTCGAGTCGCTACAAAAAATGACTTGACTCAAGTCGTTGCACAAAACGACTCGGACTCGACTGTAGTGACTCGAGACTCGGACTCGAGTTGCGACTCGAATCACTTGCTGACAATCTGATTATTTTCATACTGAAACCGGGTGATCAATCAATCAAGTTTATTTCACCGTATACGTTTAGAAAATTCGCATAGGCGGGAAACAGCGCAAGACCACAGGGGTCATCTAAGTCTGCTGCACCTACTACAGCAATACTATTGGCGTAAACTTAGCATGACATAAAACGTTAAAAAAAAAAGAACACATTATAAGCAGGGAGTCGAACCGTTTAAAATATCGCTCCGGTTCCGGTTCGGGTTCAAGAAATTTAATTTTTAACGGTTCAGTTCCGGTTCAGGTTCAAGACTTTTCAAAAATTTGGGTTCAGGATCGGTTCGGGTTCAGTTGCACCAAAATTTAAAGGTTCGGGTTCGGTTTAGGTTCAATGATCTCAAATTTAAACGGTTCAGGTTCGGTTCGGGTTCACCGAAAAAAAGCGGTTTTTACCGGTTCGCGGTTCAGGTTCGGTTCGACTCCCTGCTTGTTTCAGACTCATTAAATTTTGAAAAGCAGAAAGAATGTTACGCATCGCATCACATGTCTAGGCCTAGAGATTTTTATTAATATTTTTTAAGAATCAGCTCAGGTTCAAACATTGTTACTAAACGATTTCTGTTCAGGTTTATGTACACAAAATATTATAGGTTCGGGTTCACTTGCATAAAATTTTAAATGTTCGGGTTCGGTTCAGGTTCACAGATTTGAAATATTAAAGGTTCGGGTTCGGTTCAGGTTCAGTGATCTCAAATTTAAGTGGTTCAGGTTCGGTTCGGGTTCACCGAAAAAAAGCGGTTTTTACCGGTTCGCGGTTCAGGTTCGGTTCGACTCCCTGATTATAAGACAGTACTGCCATAGCTGGGATTAAAAAAAAAAAAAAATTGCAAATCATAAAGTGAAACATTAGGCTATAAACCTATTCCCGACCGCTACTTATAAATAAAGCAAAGTAAGCGAAAAGTAGAAGTTATTCGTTGTTAAGAAAAGGTTATTGTTCTATAGGTGACCTAAATCTGAGACTTGATTAGACGCCGATCTGCAAATCTGACACTAGACACCGATTACAGGCATAACTACGAAGTGTCGTATAGTGACCGATTACAAGCAAAACTGCTAAGTATGATAAAATAAAAAATGGCAGCACAGGCACAAAAAACAAAACAATATTTACAGTGTAACCCAGTTTACACATTCGTCTGTACCAACAAGTGAAATTTTCGGCGGACAATTTTCCTACAAATATAATTCAAATTTAGCTAGAACGTTTCTTAACAATAAATGAGTGCAAAATTAGTTGTTACACTCATTGGATAATTTCACTGTGCTTGAAATAAGCAGGCAATTAAGATAATTGATAAAGTTACACAAGATTTTTGGAGTAATGCTCAAATAAAACTGCTTTATAGTTATTTTTAATTGACCCGGGTGAAGACCAAATAAAGAGGTCTACACGTCCGCAGAGCCAGTTTATGAACTCGGCCTGGCCTAGTACTTTCGTGGCTATTCGAGAATCGAGTCTGTATGTGCACTGACTCGAGTCTGTAGTGCAAATTGACTTGACTTGACCCGAGATGTTGCACGAAAAGACTCGTACTCGACTTCCAGCGACTAGTTCCCAACACCGGTTACTTCTAGCGAAAGCCAAATGTACTCGTGTACTCGGCGCTTTTTTTGACCGAGTACCGAGAACATTGATCTTCGAGTACGAATACTAACCTAGTACCAGGGGTTGCCAGTACGAGTACCCCAAAAGTGGTACGTACTCGAGTACGAGTGCAGTACTCGAATACTCCATCCCTGCTGGACCGGCAGTCCGGAAAGCAATAGGCCTTCCTGTATTATAAAAGTTGGCGAAACAATTTTTTTGCGATTTGCAAGCTAGGGTTATTACTTGATGCCGGATACAAGAAACATCAGAGGCAGTGGCGTTGCCAGGTGGTGGGAAAGTACCAGCGCATTGCCCCTCTCCCCCTTTTGACAAAAATCTTAAAAGAGTTTTAAAACACTCTTAATAAAATATTTAAATATAGGTCTATTGTAAATTGTCTCCCTTTGAATTTTCGACTGGTTACGTCCCTGGTCAGTGATCAGAGGGCAGCCTCATTTTTCGAATTAGTAAACTCAGACTTTAACCCATCGCTATCAGTGCTGAAAGTGACGGGTTTAATTCCCGGGACGGACAAATCCTGCACACTGTCGTCAAAGCCTCGCCTCCTTTGCGCCGTTTCTTCAGAGCTGTGTTACTCAGGTAAGTATAATGAAAATTGGATTTTTTGTTTTAGTGTATATTGGAGAAACCAATTGACTATTGGCAATTCATTTTTTGCGATCGTTGGAGGGCGCTCGCACTTTTTGGCATTTCAGTGATGGTGATAGGGCTACTGCGCTAACAAAACTCCTCATATTTCCATCTAAGGCAGGGTTTCTTAACCGGGGGTGGGGGAATAGTGAATCATTGAGATTGATTAGAGCTACTCTTTTATAAGACATCTGAAGACGGGTAGACCTTTTTTTTTGCTCTTCACCGATATTTTCCAATTCTAAGTGGGGGTGCGAGAATAGATTGGTAATTCCTGAAAAGGTGAAGAACCACTAATCCAAGGTGAGGTAAATGTATTTCGAACTACCACTCAATAAAATAAATAAATCACTTATATTTCAGAAATGCTACAACACGAACGAAATGTATCAAGAATTAAAATTATTAAAGCAAGTCTAACCAAAGACTATAGATCTTCTCTAGGTGAGAAAATACTTCATGAAGAGAGCTCAAGTAATTCGATTGTAAAGGTTTAAATTTCCGGATAACCTGATTTTGATTTCATTAATTGATTTCTTCATATTTATTCTCCTATCACGAGAAAGCGGCGGAGGCGCTATGCTTAGGACGAATCCAGACTCGCTTAGGAGTTGCCTTTGTTTCCGAGTGTTCCGGTTGAATTTTGCTTCTGACTTCTTTAATTTGCTGCTTGCCAGATTCCACCAAACAGACATAATCATCGTGAAGCATCTTATCCAAGGACGCAACAACGAGACTAGGTTGGGAGTTGAACCATTAACCTTGCGATCACGGTCGTCGTAAAAATAACGCTCCGAACCCCTGCGCTACGCTACCGAACCTCCTTATTCCCAGTGCTGGATTTACCATAGGCTTTGCAGGCTGGAGTCTAGGGACCCCGTCACGAACAAAAAGGCTTGACACGATAATAAATAAATAAATAACTGAGGTTATTTTCAAATTATATTGAACGGAAAATTCAACAGTAATTGAGGGAGACTGCGAAGTGAGCTTGCGCTCTTCGAGTCAGCAGCCACCCGTGAAATATGTCAAATGCGATCGGCTCCAGCCGCGAATCGAACCCGTCACGGAGGATCTGTCACCTGCGCGCGGTACTGCTAGGCCATGTCGATAACCAAAAGCTTTTTTCGAGATCGACCGTGAAGACGGCAGCGTGCCTGAGTGATTCGGAGCGCCGTTTCTACGGCGGCTATGATTGCAAGGTTGATGGTTCAAATCCCACCCACGCCTCCTTGCTGTGTCGTTGGATAAGACGCTTCGAGATGATTATTCCTGTCGGTGGAATCTGACAAGCAGCAAATTAAAGAAGTCAAAAGGAATACTCCGCAACAGAGACGACTCCAAAGTAAGACTGGATTCGTCCTATGTGCAGCGTCTCCGTCGCTTTCTCGAGACAGGAAGATAAACGTATAGAAATTAATCAAAAAAGATCAAGATCTTTTTTAGACATGAGTCCGACTGATCACCAGCGGCAAATGAGAAATCAAAATAGGCTAGAAACTCTCATTGTCTAAATGCGGCTCTGCCCACTACCCAGTTGCGGCAATTAGAAGAAGGTGGGGCTATTTCAGATCAACTACTTCCGGTTTTATTTTGGCAGCATCATGTGACCTGTAGCAGTCACCACACTCTTCTCTTTCAATCGCCATATTGGTTTGGTAGCAAAATCAAGTAGTTTTTTGTTAAACTTATATTCACGATTTTTAACAAAAAAGTAAAATCTGATGAGATGAAATCGTAGGGTTTTGTGCTAGCATGGTAGCAGTTTTATGCTATAGTCTAGTATTGATACAAATCAGGCATATATAAAAAACACGCAGACAAGATGAATTTTTCAAAAAATCAAGTTGCGTAAGTGTAAGAAGAGTTTGCCATTTGCTAGTCTTGCTGAGTGTGGAGTTAATTTGGACATAAATAGCAAACTGTTCGAAACAGCACGTGAAGAGATATTGTTTTCAAATTTGAAAATAATTTTACCGAAGTGGCTATTCTTGCGAACCCGCACAAATAAGGACTTTGTTTATTTTATTACTTCGCCACGCTCTCTGGATCGGGGTTAGCATGAAGCGATGATAGAATAAACCAAGCGCTTATTTGTACTGGCCCGTACAAATAGCCCCTGCCTAATTTTAAATCAAATATGAAAATAATTTTACCACGTGAAGATGTTGTTTTCAAGTTTACAGTGCCACAAATTACTGGTTCATCTCGACGTCTTGGTTCAATAAACTTTAGAAATTGTGTACGTGAATTTAACTGAAACAAGCTGTTTTTTGTATCAATGGAAATTGATGCAGAGTACTTTTTCATCGCAAAAAGTTCGCTTTTTAATTATTATTATTGGCGTATTTATCCTCCTATCACGAGAAAGCGACGAAGCACTGTACGAACTCGCTTTGGAGTTGCCGGCCATCTGCCGACCTCACTAAGATGGGGGAATTCCGTTAAGTGCCATCCCAATGGCACAACAAGTAACTTGCCGACTTTCTCAAAACTGTCCGTTAAATGCTGAACGTCAAGCAGGGAAGCTGTGAATACCAATTTTTGAGCCGTTGATTTGACCCGACTCGGAATCAAACCCCAAGTCTACCGATCCAGAAGCAGACGCTCTACTGTATACCACTCGGCCTTCTGATCGGTCTTTTCTTTGCAAATGTCCGAGACTACCTCACTGCTTGTCCGGATCTACCCCACTACTGCGGCAAGTTCGGACGTGCTAGACCACCTTACATTCTTGTAACTAATGCATGGGGCTGTTACAATCACGAACAATTTCATTGCCAAGTCAAAAAGCTATCTACAATTTTGTACACAGAGTTGGAGCCACAAAAGTAAATTTTATCCGAAATAACCCCACCTTCCCCTATTTCGCCGCTTTCCAAGAACACAGTTGCATACACTGGTAACAACTTCGTGCCAAAAACACCTTAATTCTTAAGTTACCGGTACAAAGAAAGGATCCTAAAAGTGGTTTATAATAAATGGCAATTGAATGTCCATCGAATTATCTGGAAAAAAATGTTGCCAATCTGAAAGGTAAATTTTGTCCAGTTTGTGACGTCATAAATTGTGAGATTTTCCTCGGCAGCAAACATCATCTCAGTTGAGTTTTGGAACCCGAAGTTGTTTATTTGAGTTTTGAACATCACATATGGGCCTCTTCTCCAACATATCTGAAGCCAAATGATTTTGAATCTCTAGTTTGATTCCCCACCTCGATCATACTAAGATGCAGTCACAAGTATGGTGAAAAGAGAAAGACACGAAACAAAACTAAAAGAGAAAAAATTTAAAGGAGCAGCGCCGCAACCATCGCAAGTTTGTGTCACCATGTTTTTATTTCTGGGGGTGGGGGAAGCAGTCGTACTGCTCTGTTGATATCTGCAAATGTATAAAACAATTTTTGACAATTCAAAGCAATTGCATTTGTATTTGCTTGCATAAGACTAGGCTATTTATCCTCCAATCACGAGAAAGCGGTCAAAGCCCAACAATGAGCTCGCCTAGGCGTTGACGGCCTCCTGTCCACCACACCAAGGTGGGGGATCTCGTTAAGTGCCTTTCCCAACGGCTCAACGATTAAACTTGCCAGCTTGTTCTCCACACTGTTCCTTTAATGCAGAGCGTCAAGCGAGGTAGCTAATAGCTATGAATACCAATTTTAAAGTCATTGTTTTGACCAGACTCGTGATCCAACCCGAGTCTACAGCTTTAGAGCGCACGCTCTTACCAGTCGGCCGTCTGAGCTGTTAAATTTTTAACAAATCTCGAAAATATTTAAAAAAAAATAATTTTGAAATACCTGGAAAACAGTAAAAATATTGGTTGGAAAACAACAAATGTAACTACAAGCATAAGACATGGAAGAAGGGGCGGATTAAAGGAGGGAGCTGTAGCTCTGAGGCCTTTAGATTAGGAAAGCGTTACACCAAAAAAATGATCCACTGCAAACGTTCAAATCAGGTCTGCAAAAAGCCTAAGGCCTCGAAAAATTAACCCCACGCCCCCTAAGTTTTAACACGGCTCTGGAAGCAACACATTTCTCCCACTAAAATTGTCACAATCAATCATGGTCTACTCTTTCTTACGTCATAGTTAGATTATCCATTGTTCCCCCTGATCCGTCACCGGAGTAAATGAATCCGTCATCATCGTCATCTGCAACAAAACAATTTGAACACGTGGCTGCTCAAGCTTTGAAAAGTCCTGGCTTTTGACGTTATGTAAAAAGCAAAGAAATATGAGTAGCTGACAGTCAGTGGCGTAGCCAGGGGTTCGAAACCGGGGCTCTGCATTTTCCCCCTTTCTGACGCATGAAGGCCTTTTTTAGAGATCAATTACTACGAGCGAATGAAAACGGGGCATCTCACTTTTTAAATCTGGCTCCGACCCTCTCTAATTTTTTGCTGGCTACCCCCTGCGATAGTCGAGTACGCGAAAGAGGGTCTTCCACAAGTTGCCCCCTCAGAAAATTTCTGCCTATCGCCGCAGTCACTTAGAATATATGCTCTGTCCACATGTCCGGTTTAAATGGGCCGTAAACCCATGGTCTTTCTGCATCACAATTAAATTTTTGATGTCACCACTAAAAAACGTGATTATGGCATCAAAAATTTAATAGTGATGCAAAATTCGAGGGATTTCTGCCCACTGAAACTGGACACGAGGGCAGGGAATCTGAAACTGGACACGTGGACTGGAAACCTAAAACTGGACACATGTACAGGGAACCTGTGTCTTCATTTAGCTTCAAAGCTACTTACAAGTTTCTCCTCGGAAAGAATTCTCTCCATCGTTAACTCTCTGTAAATTATCGATTGTTTGCTTCAGTTTATTCATACGGGAACGCGTTGAGGAGCTGACCACGTGACCAACTGCATTTACTTCTGGATTGTGTTGTTGTTGTTCGATTTCATCAGTCACTACTTGAAGCCGGTAACTAATGAAAAAGAATGGTGACAGGCATCATTTGCCGTTTTTAATTATTAGATAGGAATTGGTAGTGGTTAAAGACATTGCTATCGGTGTGGGAGAGCTGAGGTTCGATTCCAAGCTGGTCAAATCGGCACAGTGTCGCCAATGGCTCGTCACCGCTGAGATGTTTCTTCGGAGCTGTGTTGCCCAGGCGCTAAGCCGCGGAGATGGATCCCGCCACTCGTGACATACTTCGTCGTAATACCGCGAGTGTAATGAAGATTTGATTTAGGAGCGTATTTAGAAGGGGGGGGGGGAGCATTGTGCCCGTGCCATGCCCCCACCCTTTTGACTTTGCCTTTTTGTAAAGGACAAAATTTATGATGCTAAGTGACCGAATATGCCAGACTCTGTTGACAGTTTCTGTAGCTTAAGGCCAGGGGCGAATTTAGGGGGTAGGATGAGGGGTATGCATCTTCTCACCAGCCCTTTTTAACAATGTTTTTGATGTATGCAATTTTTCCATAATTTAGAACAGCTTTGATTGCGATAAGCCTTACGCCTTAGGCACGCATGGTCGCATAATCGAAAATGTGCGAACAAAATGCATGATATTTGGCGAAGCTCTCAGAATTAGGGTCAAAAAATTTAAACAAAATTTGCGTGAAAATTATTCAAAAAGCACTAAAATAGCCATTCCAGCAGGTAAATTTCCAAAAATTTCCCGGGGGAGCATGCCCGCGGACACCTCTACAGCTTTTTTTGATTCTCAATCAGCTTCATATTAGTTCTGCCGAAAAAAAATACGCTTGAAAAAAAATGAGAAAATTATGGCCCCCCTTTTTAAGATTTCTCACTCCGCCACTGACTTGAATATTTGATATAATATTTATTTGGGGTAATTTTCTCAACAGGAATTGATTTAACTGTATTCTCCCTCAAATCCGGATCCTAGTAGGGTCGTAGTCGGGATCCTAGTAGGGATCGGGATCCTAGTAGTCAAATCGGGATCCTAGTAGCCATTATGCCCCTGGTTGGGATCCTAGTAGGGATCCTAGTAGTAGGGTGTCAAATCGGGATCCTAGTAGGGTGGCCATTATGCCCCTGGTTTAGAAGTCGTCACAAATAATCCAATAAAAGAATGCGCTTGGACCCTGTTTCTCTACAAACAATACCCAGCTTTATGGCATAATAAGTTACATTAAACAGCTGGAATTTCTTTTAATAATGAGTCCCAGTTACATCATACCTCCCAACACCTTGGCCATTCCAGCAGGTGGCGCTTTTCTCCGCCTTTTCCCGACACAGTTGCTGTGGCAACAAAGTCCAGTGATTTTCAAAATCATCCAGAACTTGTTTCATTTCTGAAAGATGAGCCAGGATGGACGGCTTGTCGTCGGACAAATATTTGAAACTGTGTAACGAAATGTTAGATTAGAACAACTAGTCGTAGAAGCATTGCCAGGGCCGGATTAAGGAAGGCCCGTGATAGGGGGCTCCCTAAGTCTTCGTTCGGCCATCGTCATGACAAGTTGTTGTAGTCTTTGAAGTTGTTTTATTGTTCACATGGTGGTGGGGCATCCCTATCCAACCATATTCCCCTTTTCACGTTACCCACCTTTCATCGATGACGTTTACTTGTTTCGTCTTCTTTTTAATTCTCCTCCTCCCTGAATGTCTTCCTCGCCGCTTCGCGTGACGATCTTTTCCTTTTCGGGAGTCGCGACTCTAAAGCAAAATCAAGAATGGTTTTGTACAAAAGCAAAAAAATTCGTTGAAAGGGGATTTTCGGGAGGCTTGTCGGGGCGTAACCATATGGGGGGCCAAATTTAGACAAGAAGAGGCCTCTCAGTGATCGATTTCTAAAGATCTTCATATGTCATAAAACGAGGGGGCATCAGGAGAGAAGCAGTAGCCAACCCCGGTGTCTCGCAACACCACCGGATACTAATGAAATATAGCGAACGCAACTTTTTCTTCAATGTCACCCCATTGGTTTGATCAATTATTGTGGGACAAAAGAAAAACAAAAATAGAAACTATCATTTCCTCCGCTCTCCACCTCAAAAAATCTTATCTTTATTATACTCGCGGTAATACGCCAAAGCGTGGAACGAGTGGCGGGATCCATCTCCGCCTTTTAGCTCCCGGGCAGCACAGAATAGAAACCTTGCAACGGTGGCAAGTCGTTGGCGACACAGCGTCCGATTTGACTGACCCTGGAATCGAACCCGGAATCATCCACACCGATAGCGATGTTTGTAACCACTACACCAAACGTAGTGACGTCATTGTTCCTGTTGTTAACCTTTTTTCTGATCGATCTTTTTGTTCTGGTTTCTGGACCGTCCATGACGTCATCATTGGGCTCAAGATAAGTTGAATCAAGTTCAAGAAGATTTTCTCCTCCTTTCAAATCGTCCAATCGGAACAAACCAGCTGGGAAAGTCACACTTTTAGGCGTTTGTGACGTCATGTTTGGGTTCATTTCAGGCACTCCACAAATTTTGAATACCTGAAATGACGACGTAACAATCCTTATGCTAAAATTATGACGCAATTTATGACGTAACAATCATAATTTTGTAGCGTTTTCATTTCTGATAAAGCCTAGCAATACTGCAGTAGGTTACAAATTCTGCGTGGTGGGTTCAATTCATGGTGGAGCCGATCGCATTTAGCGTACATTGCGGGTGGCTGCTGACTCGAAGAACGCTATGGAATATTCAGTTTATCATTCGCATTCCTCTAGTCAAGCTCAGCGTCAATAAACAGCCCATATGTTTTCAGTTAAGATGAAAAAACGTCAAGTACCTTGTCCACATGTCCGTAAATGGTTTCAGAAGCCCACGAGCTTTCTGCATCACGGTCAATTTTCTGATGTCATAATTATAATGAAATTATGACATCAAAAATTTGATTATGACGCAGAGAACCCGTGGGCTTTTGGAACCACATGAACTGGACATGTGGATAGGGTAAAGGGAGACTCTAGCGGTGACCGAACCCAGGTTTTGGCAATTTGAAAATAGAAGTGCTAGAATTTACTTGATCATCTGCTGTTCGACCCAAATTTAAGACCAAATTAAATTTGAAAAGATTTTGCAATCGCTCTTTCTAAGTTTGTTCAAATCTCATTATACCACGACCACTTCGCCCGACATCTGTTCTATTACGTAATGCATTACCGCTGCAGTAATGTCGTCTTCGTTTTCTTGTAACATCATAATGGCTTCGGAAATCTTCACATCGATTGGTCGCAGAACAGCTTCGATGTTGTAAGGTCCTTCAAGTCTGAACACGATGTACCGAAGTGCATCTGCAACATTCACATTATTAATTCATCCGCAGTGAATCACTTCGCCATTATTTGAATTAATGTAAGAGAAGTCAATGAGGCGTAATTTATCTTGTTCAATCGCGTTACAAATTTCCAAAAAATAAAAAAATAAAATCTTTATTATACTGGCGGTGTAATGCCACAGTGTGTAACGAAGTTGAAGTATGCTTAAAATACTCTGTTAAGATACTGCAATTTTTCTAATCGTTGGTGTTTTGTGATTTGCCCCCATCTCACGCCTTGTTTTCATTCGCCCTCAGTGATCGATCTCTAAGTTATGTCGTCGTAACGTCCCTGCGCCCCCCCCCCCCCCCTGGTTACGCCACCGCACCCCATTGTATGCATTCTGCTTTTTACTATAGGAAGCTTACTAAGAGACCTAAAGAAACGAGAAATTAAAACCGCAATCCTGGGCTCGAAACCTAAGCTTGCCATCTCATGAAAAAGCGCTTCGTCATCAATGGGGTAGCCAGAGGCCACTGGGGTACTGCCCCCAATTTTTGACGTATGAAAACCTTTTTATAGACATCGTTTGCTATGGGCGAATAAAAATGAGGCCTCTGCCTAAACCTGGCCCTGCCCAAATTTTTGCTGACTGCACCCTGTTCGTCGTAATATAATTCTTTTCAGAAAAAAAAACACCGAAATTTGTTGTGAAATAACTCTCCCGCGAAATAAAAAGAATAGAAACAGAATAGCTTGTCATAAAATAGCTCGATAATTTAAAGAAATTTTACACATCAAAGATCAAAACAAACAAATATCAAGGATACTTCACGCGTGAATGAGTAAGGGTCAAGTAAGGTTACACCTGACTATTACGTTGTTTTCGAAGAATATATTTTGAAACGAAAATAGGTGAAAAAAGTCAAAAAATTCGGGATTCAGAATTACAATCACTGGGTAAAATATCTAGATTTTCCAGATTATAAATAAACTTTAATTAAAAAGCGATTCAATTTTATTTTAGTTAATTGAAGTTAACTTGAGGACAATCACTTCGAAACGCGATCTCTTTATCAGCGAACAGTTGCCCATGATTCATAATGTAAGCGTCCCGACGAACGCGAGCATATCGATTGCTGATCGCAGCGGTTTCCTCCTTCTTATCGCGACAACTTCTCGCTACCTCATCGACAACTTTGACCTGTTTATGACGACATAATTCTCAATTGCTTCGCAGTTACTTGCCGCGTATATATTTGTATCAATTACCTCACACTTCAAGGGTATACAAGTTTCTTTAAGTCCTTGATGTAATGATGACGTCACCCTTTGAGGAACAGGGCCTTAATAAGACTTGGGGGGTGCTGATTTTTAGGGGGGACCCATGCTTTATTTTGAAGACCTGATTTTGGCGCTTGCAGCAGATCTTTCTTTTTTTTGAAGATGCGATTTTCGGGTGGGTTCCTATCGGAGGACTACAGCCGCAAAGTCCCTTTAGTCTGGCCTTGCTAAGGGATTAAAGCGATGCCAATACCCGAGGTCCCCTTTCACCTATAATCCATGGTAAAGGTTAAAGAGCACATCCAGAAAAAAGTCACGTGACCTAGCACCGAAGGACAATCCATAAATTTGGTCGCTGCATGGGCATGATAATTTATCGTTGCGTAACCAAACTCGTAGGTTTGCAACCTCATTGCGTCAATCGTCTTTCGTTCATGCCCGTCCCCTAGGGAGCTAACAGGGAGCATTGTCCCTCTAAAATATTTTTGCTTTCTTAAAATATTTTCCGATTTTTTTACTCATTTTGACTTGGAAAACCTTTTTTCTTCTATTGGAGAACATCCTTCATGCCCAGGGGAATAGCCACGAGGGGGTGGGGGTAAAAGAAACAATTGGTTCTCCCGAAATATTTCAAGTACCAGTGTTATTGCAAAGGTTGAGGTTTAATTTAACCCCAGCAGCAGGGGGATGTTTATTGCCATTAAATACCTTTTCGTTAGAGCAATCAAAGGACTGAAAGCACTGTTTTGCCCCCCCCCCGAAATTTCTGGCTGACTAAGCCCAAGTACAAAGCCAACTCCTAAGCGAGTCTCGGCTTGCCTGGTTTCGTTCTGTGAAAATGACTGCAGTGCTTATTATATTGACTTGACTTGTAGCAACACATTATGCTAGTTAATTTGCTTGAAGTTTGTGGCATGGGTTCGAATCCTTATTCAGTCCAAAAGTGCACAAAACAAAATCTTACCAATATATTTTTTCCAGCTCTGGTGCATGAGGTGGTGTTCTACCAGGCAACCATTCATCACATTCACGCAGAGACCATAGCATGGTTGTTGGTCCACCAGACCCTGGCATATCGAGCAACCGGACATTTTCATCATGGCTTGCTGACAGCTTGTACTGAACGATGACTGCCAACATTAGCAGTAAGATTAATTGAGCCCAGGGGTTTATCCATCAAAATTTCGGACATGTCTTGGCGGGCTTGACACTTAGGGGTCTTATCGTGAAGGGTTCATTCAAAGTTATCTTTCACGGATGTTTCAACTCCTAACCAAAACTGGTTTTGCCGTTGGATAAGATGCTTCTCGATAATTATCTCTGCTGGGAGAGATCTAACAAGCAGCAAATTAAAGAAGCCAGGAGCAAAACTCAAGCGGAAAACTTGGAAATAAAGGCAGTGAAAAGTGAGTCTGGATTCGTCTTACGTATAGCACCTCCGTCTCTTTCTCGTGACTGGAGGATAAAAATGAAAAAATCATTATCATCACTTTACTAATATATAATCTAAGCCGCAATATGTGACTTACAGTAAATAAGCAGCTGTACATTTTCACGTAGTAACAAGTTATAACAGACTTAAATATATTTATTTTCTACAATAGGCATAATCACCGCATTAACTTTTCCATCTCCGATATTCTTGCCTGCTTCTAAACCGCGCACAAAATGTCGCGCCGTAGAAAAGGATCGCTCGATCTACGTCATTAACAAAATGTTTTGAAAGATTGTATGAAAAACTAGAATCCAGCTTAACGAAAAAGCGATTTACGAGTAACGACAACAGCAATTCCGGGGTTGAGCCAACAAAAATTTAGGGGGAATGCAGGGCCAGATTTAGAAAATAAAAGGCCCATTTACATTCTCCCTTAATGATCAATCTCAAAAAAAGTTTTTCATAGCTTATGTCAAAACCCGGAGTGGTGCCCCGGTACTTCCCCAACTGCTACACTGAGCAATACTACTGAAAATTAAAACACCTCTCGTTACGGTGAGTGCGAAAAACAAAAAACATTAAGCAAAACACCAAACGCTGATTCTTACAAGCATTTAAGTTAATTTTTTTGGTTAAGACCGGACTCAAGTTTAAAACCCTAAAGGGAAATGTTTGGGGTTTAGGTCGAGGACGTGATATTGGTCGCTACACAGTCGAACCGGAGACAAATATACCTGCGACGAAATAATCTCGGGCAGGAGTGCGAAAGGTTGAATGATCAGAGCGTCTTCAGCTATGCATTGGAGGTAGTCATCCGTGAACAAACGTTTCGGGTGCATTAGTTGAAAGACCCTCTGCAGGATCCCGGTAAAGAACGATTCAAATCGATCTTGGATGTCTACAGATGTTCCTCTAAAAAAAAGATCTATCACCTTAATTGGCCGAGTGGTCAGCGTACGTCCTTAAGCTGTAGACTCGGGTTTCATTCCGATTCAGGTCAAACCAATCATTTTAAAATTAATATTCATAGTTTCCTTGCTTGACGCTCCGCATTAAAGGGAGAGTGTGGAGAACAAGCCGGCAAGTTTACTTGTCGTACCGTTGGGAAAAGCACTTAACCGGATTCCCCCATCTTGGTGTGGTAGACAGGTGACCGGCAACTCCTAAGCGAGCTCGTTATAACGCTTTGATCGCTTTCTCGTGACAGGAGAATGAACATGCAACTAAATGTGATGGAATAATCGCTCATCAGCGCTATCTCATAACTTACAGATAATATGCTTTCAAGTCGCGAAACAACGTCATAAAGAGCGCGGCGTGATCGGTGTACAAGTCCCCGTAAGTTCGATAGAAGAGTCGGTCAAGTGAGAGAGACGCCTCGTTGATGAGAGACAAGAAAAAATCTGAATTAGGACGAAATTGATTAAAGATTTTCACATAGTTCGTTCAAAAATTATTTTTAAACAAAAACAATAAATACACAAGTAAGCGTTTTTTAGTATTCTACTTACGGAATTTGAGAATACTGTACTTACAAAAAAAGAGCCAGTAAGATTTGAAACTTTTAAACATTTTCGATACACTTCGATTTTTCTGAAACCATTGTCAATCTTATTCAAAGAGAATAAGACCGACAATGGTTTTCGATTTGAATATAATTTGCATGTGAATTATGTTTTTTATTTGAATAAGATTGACAATGGTTTTAGTAAAAAGCGAAACGTCTTAAAACTATTTAATTGCTTTTAACATTTTTGTCTCTTATTTTTGTAATAAAAAATTTTTTGCTTCTATCTTTTTCAAATTGCTGTCTGTTAAAAGCTGCAAAGCAAAAAATCGTGAAAAATGTTGTTCAACGACAGCTTAGGTGGGAGTTGAGCTATCAACTTTTGCCTATAGCCGCAGTTGAAATGATTCAAGTCATTACGCGAAGCAGCCATAAACTACTAGCTACTTAGTATCGATAAAGTAGTAAAAAGAAAGCCGCAGTAATTCTTATAACTGGAGGTTTCGACAACATAGATTCTGCTGGCATCATCAGCAGCATGAACAAGACAGCACAAAACTGATTGCACTGCCTTCATCGAAAAGTCCTGTTTTAACAATTACTGAGGCTTAATTTTTCATAAGCTATTTTCATCTCATATTTATTGTATAACGATAAAATTTGACCATTTTTGAATGAACACGTTTATTTACTGTCTAAGGCTACGTCGTCACCGATATATCGCCGTTCAGTTTGCTGAGAACTTTGGATCAATCTATCATTATTTCCCATTCAAGACTTAAAACGACTGATCGTTATATTTTGTATGCAACGCTTCACTGAGCTCTCTTCCTAGCGATTACAATAAACGCATCGCTGTTTTTGTTGAACTCAAATTATCATAAATCGATTCTTTATTATACTTGTGGTATTACGCCGAAGCGTGTAACGAGTGGTGGGGTCCATCTCCGCGGCTCAGCGTCTGAGCAACACAACGCCGAAGAAACTTTGCAGCTGTGGAGAGACGTTGGCGACGATGTGTCCGATTTGACCGACCCGGGAATCGAACACCAGACGTACCGCGCCGACAGGGATGTCTTTAACCGCCCATCCAACATCGGTTCAACCAATGATTAGTTTGTATCATCGGTTCAACCAAGGTCATTAGGCCTAATGTGTTATGTTCATAATCGCTCGCATGGATCTATCGCAACGTCACGCAATCATTCTCTACCATAGGACGTATTATACCAGCATACGGGCGATCACACTTTGTTATAATAGTAGGGCACCACTTTGTTTCATAAGTGTGGGGGGAGGGGGGGCAGTAAAAATGCGGAAGCAACAATGTTTAACTCTTCTTTCCCACACGTCGGCCTATAAACTTCCTTTTTTAATCGTCTAAGTGCTGTTAAAAAAGTTTTGCTAAACTACGAGCGAAGTTTATGTAGGAGAGATTTTAACTGGTTTTGTCCATCAAACGCGACAATGTGACCAGAGCCGGATCAAGGGTAGCTTTGCCCCCCTGATTAGGAACCTCTAAAAATAAATGTCTGCTACTAATATCAAAATAATGGACCACTAAAAGGCATGGGGCTGCCCGGAAAATCTGCCCCGGGGCCCACCAAACCTCAATACGGCCCTAAATACAACTTCACAAGATAAATCTATTTGCAAAGTGGCGGGTTGTCACAAAAATGTCTGCTACCTTGGCTTAGCTCAAAGTGTTTCCATTTTAAAAACTAAAAATTGCTGATGAGGAGACTTTTAGTAAATGAGGCATAAAGACTTAATTCACAAATTCAAAAGAATCTTTGTATACCTCAACCCCAATTGCTGCGAAGACGTCAAAAATTTGAAGGCAATGCTTTCAACAAATGCTCATCGCAGCGAGGCGCGACTCTTCTGTGACGCAATCAGCCGTAAAAGGATGTTTCACCACTGGGCAAGAATGTTTATTTATCGATTTCCAACACAAAAGTCGCTTTTAGTTGGTTATCAAAATAAAGAAATCATTGATAGATTTAATTGATTTGAAAATGAGTATTTTACATTGAAAAAAACACTAGTTTGCTGTGTAGGACACGTTGTAACTTTACACGAGCAACAAAAACAAAAACAGACTTGAAAAGTCTCGACACAAATAACAAAACTTTCCCCATTTCCACTTATCAGTGTAACTAGAGATGCAGAGACAGTGGAAGCCCCAGACAAACAATTGATCGCTTAAAAGTTGCTCACAGAAAACAAAAAGTCCAATTAAACCGATCGACTGAAAAGAAATCCTCCATTCTGAAATTTCATGTGATTGTATTACTAGCCAGCGAAACATTTAGGGGGAGTTAATGGCCGGATTTAAACAATGTGAAGGTCCCGTTCGCATTCGTCCTCAGTGATCAATCCTAAAAAAAGTTTTTATACCCCAAAAAAGGGGGCAGTGACTCGGTGACCCCCGGCAACGCCACTGGGTAATGGGTATTACCCTCACCAACTTTTTGAGTAGCAGCAGCATCTTTAATTTCCTGACCGTCTACACGATAAAGAATACGATAAGATGAAAGAACTTTAACAACGGTACAAGAAAAGGAAAGAAGCAACAACACGACTAACGCTATGGCACGCAGGTAGGAGAAGAAGGGTTAAAAAAAAAACAAACAAGAGTAGGCATGGTTGCAAGACCCAGGTGGGGATAGTTGTATTTTACTAGGATTTAAACGTGTTTTTTCCAATTTATCATCTCTGAAACAAGGTTCTGTTCGCAACAGGTACCACAAAAGTGGCCTAAACCAGAAATCAAACCAGAGTTTTCTTTTCTGAAATTCTTAGCAATCGATTTTTGCGCAAAGTGAGTGACGTAATGATTTTCAAAATCCTTAACCTAGAAACTTGCTCGAGTCAACATAACGCGTGTCTATTATGACTCACAAAAAAACGTTTGGAATGAGTCAGGAATCAGCAAATTCCATAGTGATACAGCGCGATTGGACAAACAACTCATTATGACGTTTGTTTTGCAGCAAAGGCGATTTTTCAGAATAGCTGCTTACACGTCACAGAAGCGCTAAACAATTATTCGCTTCAATTTTTGTTTATTCATAAAAATGTTTGTTTGGGAAAGAAGCTACTGCTTAAGGTACAAAAAATCAAAAACTTGAGATTGCGCCTTTAATTCTCAAAATAAAGTAAAATCCAAACTTCATTACACTCGCGGCATTGCGCCGTAGCGAGTAACGAGGCCCATCTCCGCTTCTGAGCGCCTGGGTAACACAACTCCGAAGAAACAATGCAGCGGTGACGGCCGGTGGCGACTTTGTCTTCGAATTGACTCGCCGAGAATCGAAGCCCAGATCTCCGCACCGATAGCGATGCCTTTAACCACTATGTGCAGGTAATTCAGCATTTGCTGATCTCGATGAAACTCACCGTCAAATTTTTTGTGCATTTTCGTGAAAGCGCCGAGAAGTTCATCATTATGACGTGCCACTGCAGCATCCAGATCAATTACATTTGCGACGCGCAGTTTCGATTCGATTTCACTTGAACAGCAAGAAGGTTCGCGACAAATCAAATTTTTGGAATCTAAATCCAGGAATTTTTACGTTTAATCGTAAGCTTAAAATTAATACTTTTTTAAAAGATGGCAACCTCTTCGAAAGTCCAAAATCGCGACTAAGCGAAAAACTACAGGATTTTGATTAGGAAAGTATGACGAAATTAAAACAAGATCAAGACAGGTTTGGAATCAGAAGTAATTAGCTTCCGCCCAATTTCAAGTCTCCATTCTTTCGTTTGCCTTTTTTAATTTAAAATTTTTTATTTTTATCCTCCGTTGCAAGAAAGCGACGGATGCGTTATACACAGCACCAATCTAGACTCGCTCAGGAGTTGCCTTCGTTTTCGAGTTTTCCGCTTAAGATTTGTTTCTGATTTCACTAATTTGCTGCTGGTCAGATTCCACCAAGCAGAGATAATTATCGTGAAGCATCTTATCCAAGGATGCAACAACAAGACTAGGGTGGGAGTCGAACCATCAACTAACCTTGCGGTCATGACTGTATCAAAAACAACGCTTCCAACCACTCGACCACCATCGACTTTTTTACATTTTCCTTACCTGTCTGATCAATTGCAGTTGAAGAGATGTTAACCACTTTAGATTGAATAACTTCAATCACTTGTTGACAGTTCGAATCCCGGGCACGACTAGCGCAACAGCTTTGCGCGATCAGCGCACAAAGTATAAATAACGTCAGAAAAAGCGACATGTCAAGAGTTGCAAAGTTTTCACAAAAATGTCTAAAAATTTGCTTCATAATCAGCTAGTCGAAAAATTAGCTACCGGTATTCCATAGATTTAAGGACCAGGTATTCACAAAACTGTTAATCGCTGATAATCAGGCCAGTGACGTAATCAGGGAGTACAGAGACACTGTCCACTCTTTTTATCGGATGACGACTTTGTTTCGATCAATTACTAAATGGAAATGGAAATGGGGCCTCTCATTGTATACTAAACTCGGCCCTGGCTTAGGCTACCCCCCTAAAGCTTTTGCTCGTTACGCCCTTGTGCAGGTCTATGGCTGCACATCACGCAATAAGTTTGTTTATTGAATTCCACTTTATGTTGGTAGTCTGTTTTTTAATACCAAGCTCAGCATACTCTTAGGTTTATTTACACTTTGTTAAATCATTCTCAACTCGTGTTGTGTTTGCATCTGATTTTATTCATATTTTTGCAAATTGTATCTGATGGCTAACTCAAACTAGGTAAAAACTCCAAACTTCATTATACTCCCGATATTACGCCGAAGCGTGAAACGAGTGTGGGGGGTCCATCTCCGCTGCTCAGCGCCTGAGCAACACAGAAACGTTGCAGCAGTGGCGACAGCGTCTGATTTGACCGGCCTGGGAATCAAACCGGTGATCTCCGCCAGGATAGCGATGTCTTTCACGGATGACTACACCAACCGATCTGTTACGAGGTAATCAAAAATAAATCTACTACCGCAAACGAATGTTTTCAATCCTTGCCTTTCAGCCAGCTGGTAATGATTTACTAAGAAGCAACTAGTCTACTGTCTCGCGCCCGCACCGGCATGGCGCCGACACCACAATACCGATTATTTCTCAACAATAACAAATTACATTTCAGTATTAACCCCACATTGCCATCTAGCGATTAAAAATTATTCCCAAAAATAATTTCATCACCTTCAATTATTTTGAGTTTTTCTAAACAAGGATAATCGTTGGTTCAACTCTTCCCCTAGTTTCGCTACGACTGGGTGGAATGACATCCCACCAAACAGGGGAGTAGCCAACAAAACACTTGGGGGCAAGGCCGGAATTCGACAATAGAGGGCCTTGTTGTAACTCGAACTTAGTGATCGATTTTTTGAAGTTCTTCTTAGTTTGAAATAGAAACAGTGTCCCCCATGAGTGCGTCACTCCGCCAAGTCTCCAATGCAACAACTCCTAGCAACCATTTATTTAATGTAAGTCACAGTGAAATTAAGTCCTAACAATATAAGAAGCTGACTCATGAGGCTAATGGTGAGGCGAAATTTATTTTGAAATAATCGCATTAAGCTCGCTTCATGCTGCGATCAACATCGCCACATTTCCATGCTTCTCTCTGCTCCTCATAAACTTTCTTTTACAGATTCCTGCTGATATATTCATGTATAACGGTCGGTCGATGCAGTGTTCCAAATCATCATTAGCAGTGCGGTAGGTCTGGGGTTTGTTTATCGGGCCGATCAAATCGGACACCGCGTCGTCAACCGAAGTTAGGCCTGTTGCAAATTATAATCAAACAGAAAATTCAACAGTAATTGAGAGAAACTGCGAAATGAGTTTACGCTCTTCGAGTCAGCAGCTACCCGGCATATACAGTATATCAAATGCGATTGGCTCCAGCCATAAATTGAATCCGTAACCTGCGCGCGATACCGCTAGGCCATGTCGTTGACAACTCGCCGCCGTTGCGATGGGACCCGCCACTCGTTTTACGCTTCGATGAGATGTAACACCTTGAGTATATCGAAGACTTGATATTCGCACAGAGTTTAATGATCAAAAATATTTTGAACAACCAGCACCGAATTTAATACGAAATTAAAAAAAGCCAGCAATGCAACATTTTGCCATAAAACAGTACCAGATCCGAAATTTTAAAATATGGGAGATAAAAATAGATTTGAAACTTCAAACTCACGGTAACCAGGACCGTAACGACTGTGGGGGCTCAAGGGTCAATTTTTCGGGTAGGTTTGCAGACCTAATTTTGACGAGAGAAGGAATTTTTTATAGAATGCGGTTTAAGTTTTTTTGTGTGACACGCTCCTGGCTGGGAAACCCGCCGTAGCCCTCCATAATCTCGCCCTTACTGCAATATTAGCAGCACACCCAGGAAATGAATAGTTCTTCAGGAGCCGACTATAAATTAGAACTTTCAGCAACATTTGCTGAAGAATTTGCAAGCAAACGAACGTGATTTCGAAAACAACTAGACGTTTTCAAACTGGCACATAACAACTACTGGCCACGAATTTCTAGAGCAACACAACTTCAACAAGCAAAGTTACAAAAACGCTAAATCTTTAACACGGCGGCAAAGAAGAGGAGTTGGGGACAAGGCCACAGTAAATCTTAAGACTAGACTTTTACCTTTAAGTTTGGTACTGAAACGTTCAGTTTTGAGATTTACTGAAGCTTTATTTCTCCTCCTTAAAAGCTGTTTTCGACCTATCTTTACTGTATCAGGAAGAAGTAGATCTTGCTACATTTGATTCATAAAAAAATCGCTTCACGTTTTTCGCTTTTTACGTAATCGTTTTTTCTGAGTTTTAACTCGATTTTGCAATTTCTTCATTTGCTTTTGAACTTTGATCGCATCCGCTTCGGAAAGTTTCTTGTGCGCAGAACCAAGTTTCTTGGTCGATTTCTTTCCGTCGATCTCCATCGGTGTGACAACTTGCACAGCTGGAAACAGACAAACATGGTTAGTGTTTTTTGTACTTAGTTATATATTTACCCTCCTATTACGAGAAGGCAATCAAAGCGCTATAACGAACTACGAGCTCGCTTAGGAGTTGCCGGCAATCTGTTTACCACCCTAAGATGGGGAAATTCCGCCAAGTGTCTGTCTTTTCCAACGGCACAGCGAATTGCCGGCTTGTTTTCCACACTGTCCCTTCAATGCTGAGCGTCAAGCAGGAAAGCTGTGAACACCAATGTTAAAATCATTGATTTGATACGACTCGAAATCAAACCAGAATCTACCGAGGCTCTTACCACTCGGCCATCTGAGAAACGACATGATATACCGGTACCGTACCTTAACAATACAATTCTCGATCTTAAAAATATACTTAAGTGCAAGGAACCATTGCACTTCTATGTGGTTAGACAGGTGTTTTTATGAAATAAAAATATGAAATTATGACAAATTTTAATGCAGTGCTTTTCTTCTACAGCAAACCAAACGTGAAGAGGCCTCCTCTAAAAATAGGTCATCCACCCTAATCCGCCTTCGTGGCGATTGCCCTCTGCTTGCTGCATCATTCTGAAGTTGACATCACAGCTCAGATGGCCGAGCGGGAAAAGTGTCCACCTAGGGAGCTGCAGACTTGGTTTGATTCAAGTCGGGTCAATACAATGACTTTAAAATTGGCATTCATAGCTTCCCTGTTTGACGTTCAGCAATCAGCATTAACTGGACAGTGTGGAGAACAAGCCGGCAAGTTTACTTGTTCTGCCATTGGGAAGGCACTTAGCGGGATTCCCCCATTCTAAAGTGGTAAACACACGACCGGCAACTCTTAAGCGAGCTCGTATAGCGCTTTGATCGCTTTCCCGTAGCAAGAGAACAAATATGTAACTGTACGCAAGTGCAATGCGAATTCATCTTAAAAAGGTGGCGAACTTGCAAGCATTTTAGCAGAATCCGAGTTCACTATACATCATCAACCAGAGTTCAGAAATTTTGACCGAGTTTATGCTCAGTTCAACTACAGAGAGTTTTCATCGGGTTTAGATCGAGTTTAGGCAATTTTTGTCAGGCTTAGGATAAGTTCAAAACTCAAGCAAATTTTGTCGAGATTACGAATTTTTTTGTTTAAGTTCGGCAAGCAAAACAATAGTTCAAATTCGAAGCCCTGCTTACCATCACCTATATCCATTGCTGTGTCTGTTCCCCATTTGCTGGCGGATTCTTTAACCAAACCTTCACTAAAATCCACTTCTTTATTTCTTATTTTCGAAGTTCCTTGTAATCTTGCGAGTGCTTTTCGATCATTTTTTGCTTTTTTCAACTTTCTCGCATGTTTCTTTTTTGCACTTCTAGACATTTTTTGTAGGCTAGTGCAATGGAGTAGAATTGTTAAATTATGGACATATCATAAACCAGACTATTTATAAAAAAGTTGCCAAAATAAGACCTGAAAAACACCGCTAGTTGAAAAAGTACAGTCAATTGTATCTGGTTACTTTAAAAAATGACCACGAATTTATTGAACTTCAGCATGTCCAAGCCCAATATAGTAAATCATCCTGTATCAGACCAATACCGGTAATCAAAAATACACGATAAAGGTTAAATAAATCTGGTCCAAACAAAATACCAGTAATATGAGCTAGTATCAAAATATCAGCTGTTTAGTCCAGATGTATCACATCATACCAGGTAATTTGTAATAAACTTAAATAAAAATTGCGATTTTCGAAAAACGCAGTTTTACTTATCATACATGCAAAGTGACCTATTAATGTTTTTGCATCAAGTAGCTATTTTCTTGTTAATACACAACACAAGAACATGATCATTGATCATATTGGCGATTAAACTTTTCAATCGTCGTAACAAGCTAATTCTGGCTCATGGGTCAACTTTGTCATTTACCACCAAATACTTTACAAGTTTGAATTCCTGATAGAAACATTGTTTACGCAGGTCCTATGTTAGAAAATTTAATATCGGAGCCATAGCAACACCAATGCAACACAGCAGAATAACAACGACTTAAAACAAAAATTTTCTAAGGCTAGAAAAATTTTGCTAGCCTAAAATGAAAGGCATTACTGGGTTTTCCATTAGTTCGGATAAAAACGTCAAAATTTCACCAAATATCCATTTATACAACTTTCAATGTTCAAGAACTGGTAATGTCTTTTTGCAACTGCTTTATTTTTCTTTTTCTCCGCTTCAAAAACTTTCGCTGCTTTCTTATCCGTCTGATATCTCGTCCAGTCGCCCAAGATGGGAAGTTCCAGTTCTTATTTCGTGTGGTCGTGGAATCCACTTCCATTGGAAGACCTTTTTCTTTAGCCTCTAAGAACACAATTACAATTAAGTTGAGCGTGTAAAACTGCATAGTTAATAAACCCTTCAGTTGGCGTAGTAGTTAAAGACATCATTACTGACGTGAAGGGTCTTGGGTTTGATTCATGGACTTGTCAAATTCTAGACTGTCGCCAACGGTTCGTCATTGCTCTGAAATTTTAGCACTGCCAGGGCGCTAAGCTGCGGAGATGGCCGCGCTACTCGTTACATGCTTCAGCGTAATGCTACAAGTACAATGAAGATTTCATTTTTTAATGCAATTGCACGTCTTAGAGTCAGGTGGAAATGAAAGCCGCGCAAAAGATGCCAGCGCATTACCTCATGCGATAACATATTTTGTGACTATTATTGCTTGCATGAATTCAAGAGCAAATATATAATTATGATTAGGACGTCAAAGATTCAATTGTAATAAAAAAGCCTGTGGGATTTCAGAATCACTCAACTGTTAAACTGGGCAGAGAAATCCTGGTCTTTTATAGTGCCTTTAGGTTAAAAGATTTGAACGAAGTTCATACTGGTTTACTTGATGATATTTTAAGACAAGGCAAAAACATAGTGAATCTCCCCCTCTCTCTCTGCCAGCTACAGTATATAATTCTCACGCCTCAATCCGAAAATCAAGTAATTTGATGCAAAACTTTTTCATCAATTCAAGAACAAAGCTGTGCAAAAAATGGCTTGAGGGCAACAAACTGACACATTTGTTTGCTGAAACAACTGCCACCACCACTGTTTTCTTAAGCTTTTAGCAAGTGCGAATTTGCCCACATATACTATAAACTTTAATAAAAACTTGTCCAAACATTTAGAAGGTTTCAAGAACGCCTAATCCAATTTTTGCCTCAAAGTTGAGTTTCCAGAGTAGGCTATGAAACTTTTGTTACAAACGAAAATATTGAAACTAGTCCGAAAATTACCATTCCAGACAGGAAGCAAACAAAAGTTGAAAAGTTAACCCAAAATTTCTTATTTTTCTCAATTTGCATCTTAGAGGAAACAGTGGTTGCAATTGTGATGTCCCAGCACAACAATGTCAATGACATATAGAAGACATTACCTGTTTCATTTACCCCCACATGCGCACAAAACAAAAACACAATATTCTGAAGATTAGAATAAAGATAGCGACTATTTGTACGAGCCTGTAAAAATAAGCTCTTTGTTTCTTTTATTATACCTTCGTGCTCTTCCTGATTGTACGAGAGAGTGACGAAGTACCGGTAATAAAATATACCAAAGGGACAAATGTTACGGGCCCGTAAAAATAGCCACTTCCTAGAATAAACCACTTTCAGCGCACCCACAGTTAAGTCAAAATTACAGTAGTGCAGCACATGGCCGCAATAAACTTCTCAAATGCCGGTAACTGACATATCAAACTGTTTAAAAACTGATAAACAAATATCAAAATCAAATCTTCATTATACTCGCAGATTACGCCAAAGTGTGTAATGAGTGGCAGCATCTATTTACATGACTTAGCACCTGAGCAATACAGCTCCAAAGAATCATCACAGCAGTGGCAAGCTATTGATGACACTGTGTTTGGTTTGACCGACCTAGAATTTGAGCCCAAGACCTACCACATCTGCTTAACAACTGAGCTAACCAGCTAATGGCCGATACTAAATATAGACTTTACAATTGGCAAAGGCTATGAAATGTGGGTAATTTACCGGCTTCAGCTAATTCTTGCTCTCTTTTTTCTTTTCGTTGTTTTTTTAATTCTTCCAATTCTTTTAATTTTACCATGTCTTCAGTTACAATCAATTTGGCGTTGTTTATGGTTTTATGTAACATTTCCAAAACTCTTTTTTCATTCTTCTTTCGTTTGATAGCTCGCATGTGTTTTTTGTGTCTGCTTCGTAAGCTTTTTGCCATGTTTTATTGATAAGAAATCAAACAACAAAACAAAATAGACTAGGCCTATTATTGAAAAACTGTTACCAGTAGTCTAGTAGGCCAATCTGTAGGCTAATTACCAGTATGCCACTACAGTAAACATTCTAGTAAATAAACACCACCCTCAGACCCTGTACCATAACAGAATCAAGTAAATATGTTTCTTTTGTATTCCACAATCTGCATTAGCAAATCTGAGGGGAAATACAGCCACAATACTGGTAACTTTTAAAACCCTCTGTCTACCATAGAGTCCGATGGACACCAAAATAGAATTTACTTATTCAGAATTCAACAGAAGCAGCACGTACGAAGTTGATGTTCCTTGACATTTTTCAACTTTTCATGATATTTAGCGAGGTATAATATCGCAAGTCTCAGATTACCAGATATAGCATAAAACAAACTGCGTCTTTTACCAGTGGGTCCATTGGACCATTGGAGTGGGGTCCATTGGACCCCACCTTATAAAAGCCATTATAGTATGCATTGTTTTGTAGTAATAGTTCTAATAGTGCAACATCTTATGGTTGTACACGTTTTGAAGCAACAAATATTTTGTTGGTACCACTAATAATAATTTTGTGTGTTTTTATAAATGGATTATTTCCCATTATCGGGCAATAGGCGATGTTGACAAAACACAAGCAAAAGCAAAGAGCAAGACGAGAAGACAATGGAAGAATATCTGGACGACGATGATATGATGGGACTATTGGAAGACAATGGCAGTGATAGGTGGAGTGAGTCAATGGATGATGGCGAAATAGATCACCTCAATGAAGAAGATCTGTCGTCTTCTGATATTTCCGATTGTGATGAAAATGCTAGTGATCTCGATGTCTACAATTTTGATGAAAGTGCTGATGATCCAGATGTTGACGAAAATGCTGGTGGTCAAGAAGCATGCTCCGATAGTGATGAAAATGCATGCTCCACAGTCTATTTCCCGAAATAAGAATGAAAATTGGTCAGCCACTCCTCATGCACATAGCATTAGCTGAACCACAGCTTGCAATATATACTGGGGACAAGCTGGACCTTCACATTACGCAAGATCGCAATGCGTTTCAGCGCCTGAATCATTCAAACTATTTTTTAGAAGTATACTATTGGAAAAAATTTGTAGTTGGACAAATGCGGAAGGATTACTTGCATACAAAACCAGCTGGAAAATAATAAATGCATCCGAATTTGAAAAATTTTTGGGTACAATGATTCTAATAAGCGATTACAAGTCAAAAAACGAAAATGTTGCTCAGCTTTGGAGCAAAGAAGATGGTAGACCAATTTTCAATCAAATCATGAGCCGCAATCGATATCAACAGATCCTACAAGTGCTTTGATTTGATGATGCAAATTCGTGCAGAAGGAACAGATTCGAAGACAAATTTCAGCCCATAAGCAATGTCTTCGAAGAATGGAATCTACGGTATATTTGCGCGATGCGTACAATCCTGGACCCCATATGACTGTTGATGAACAACTGGTGTGTTTTAGGGGAAGATGTCTTTTTCGACAATATATTCCATCAAACCTGGAAAGTATGGAATAAAAATTTGGGCGATTTGTGAAGCCATCGCTTCTTTTGCATGGAAGATGCAAGTTTACACAGGAAAAAATGCTGCAGTTGGAAGAGAGATTAACCAAGGAGCAAGAGTCGTCAAAAATTTAGTCAAAGAGATTGAAAACTCTGGAAGGAACATTACTTGTGATAATTTTTTTTACTAGCGTCCCACTTGCAGGTGACCTATTGAAGAAAAAGCTTACTCTTGTAGGAACGCTTCGCAAAAACAATTCAGAATTGCCTCCACAATTTACTGTTGCTAAAGGACGTCAAATCTATTCTACTATTTTTGGATTTCAAAATGATGCTATGATTGCGTCATATTGCCCGAAGAAAAGGCTGTGTAGTATATACGCTCTCAACCATGCACTCACATCCTGATGTCGATTCTGATTCTTCCGAAAAAAGCCTGAAGTGATTTTGTATTATAACAGCACCAAAAGTGGGGTGGATACCTTGACAGGATGGACGTTAGTGCTGTTAATGCTTATGTGATATGGCAACAAATACAAAACAACAGTACCAGCACTATCAGCATGAAAAAAAGACGAACATTTTTGGTCCAGCTCGGAAAAGAACTTGCTGGAATACTGAGTTTGGTTTCCACACCAACTAGGCGGACATCTCAGCCGCAAAGCAAAAACAAAGGGACTGCAATTGACAATCAGGCACCAAGAGCAAAAAAGGCAAGATGTTACTTCTGTGAGGGAAGCAAAGATCGAAAATGCAAACTAACTTGTATTTCCTGTTGCAATAACGTTTGTCAGCAACACGCCATTTGCAAGCACGTCATTTCTCACGTCATTTGCAAGCAGTGCAATAGTGTCTAGCTTTTTGGGTCTTTTTCATTTTTGGTGAAGTGCCGCATATGCAAGCATCATTTGTAAATTGTTTGCTTGATCTTTTTCCTTTTCAATCGTGATTTCGTTACTGGTACCAAAATCTTCATTTTAAACAAGCCATTTTGCACTTGGGGTCCATCGGACCCCAATGGTACAATATGTGTGATTTTCTTTTGGTAGGCAGAGGGTTAAAACCAGAAAACTGGACGATTTGCTTTTAGTTTTGAAGTCTAGTCTACTGCCTTGTTTAGCACTTTAGGCCTACTGATCATAGTTTACTGATGATAACAGCTAAATCTAGGTTTGCGAAATGTAGGGTTATAAGAATTACCGTGGCATTATTATTCTCGTTATCCTGCTTTACATTTTACTTTTTTTATTCCACAGAACTCTGCACCTCTGCATTACCGCACGACAACGTGTGCATCAGCGGCTTCAGCGCTTATTTTTCGCCAGTAGAGTGTAGCGGAGTGGAAAATTTTTCACTCCACTCCAATCCAATATTTTAGGAGAAGCTAAATAGTAAATACGCGAAAAATCATTTTCAACAAAATTGCTACAGCGACTTCAGTATAATGCGCTGACAAAAATCAAAACCTAGGAGGGCATTGATGCCCAGCTCTGCGAGTGGGAGTCCATCACACTATCCCCTACACCACTTCAGTGTTGCCACGTATTCGTAAAATTTTAGCACTTATACTTTCTTTACGCATCACGTGACTCTCAAAAACGCTGTAGCGGTTTTGTTGAAAATGATTTTTCGCGTATTTAGCTTCTCGTCAATATTTTAAACGCAGAATCCGACTCCAATCCAGCTCTGAAAGTCTGGAGCAACACTCCGATCCAAAAAACTCCGAAATAGAAACACGCTCAAAATAAAATATAACGATAACGACACTTCATCCACACTTCACTTTTTTTTCCCTTTACAGATTCATGAATCAGTTTTTCTCTTTTTAGTAAAGCTTAGGCTTCATCACCACATTTTGGTATCAATAACATTTTTTCATAATAGCTCAGTAACTACAGCCACCATTACACTAATTATCTTAAATAACATTTTATTTGCAAACCACTAAATATTAATAAACATACCATACCAGTTGTCTCGAACCATAGACTTTCTATTATATAGACTGGAAACTTGGAATTATGCCTTTTTTCTCTCACGCTTCAGTTGTTCTGGGTCGACAGTGATGTCTGGACCATCTCGCACTCTAAAAGCTATGCTGCTATAGCTTTTTGTGAGCGATTGCAAATAGGCAGTAGGAATTGTACATAAAATAATATCGTAAAATCCAAAATATGAAGCTCTATTCAAGAATTTTGCATTTAATAAACACAACACCCTTTATAAAAAATAAAAAGTAATAGCCTAAATAGCACGCAATATGACGGTGTTAAAAGATATAAAATGTGTAATGCGTATGCACTACGCATGCGGATTGTGAGTTGCCCGTCGCTTCTTCGTAATTTTCTTGAAACGGCAGCGTTTTTTTTCTTTTTTTGTGGTATTGGTCTCAACAGAATTATTTATTTCAGCGATATGATATTATAATTTAAAACGCAAAATTCGGAAATTCAAGAATATATTGCCAGTCTTTGCTAGCTTACCTTTATCAAAAGTTATTTGGGCAATAAAGCAAACGTTTTTATTATTATTATAAGCCACATTTGGCACGAAAATGAAAACATGAAGCGTCTATTCGATTGCATATGGTGTACAAAACTTTCAGCGCCAACTGAAAAGTTTATTTGCAACTGTAAAGAAAAGTTTTTTATGCCTTATTTGGGGTTGTCTTCTTGTCGATATTTTTGAAGCTTCAGTGATGCGGCCATCATACCTTCATTTGGTAGCCAACAACAAATGGCTTGTTACATAAGAACTATCACTGAGCTTTATTAGTTTTGGTTATTAAACCTATGATATTGCTATTTCTGTAGTAGTCATGATCATTCTAATACGTTTAATTATCTCCGCTTAGGCTCCCGTTGTTGGCACAGCAGGTGAGATATTGCGGACTGGAGCATTTGGTTACGCTACAGCAATGATCAGAAAACTATTGGTTCAGTAATTATTTAATCTCTCCGAGCTTTGTTGTTGCATTTTTGGATATGATTTTCGCAATGGCTTGACAGAGTTACTAAAGCAAGAAATGAATTTTTTTTAAAGCTTGAACATGACAGAAATTTTTCTCAAGTCTGAATTTGTTCTATACTCATAACGACAATGTTACCGCTGATTTTTTGTCCCTACTATAAAAAATAATAATAAAAAAATTATCACCGTCCTCTTAGCTTCAAAATTTATCTATACTGTAAATTCGTGATAGCAGGACCGGCGGCAAAGGGGGCCAGCCCCCCTAATTAACAAGCTTATTCTTTTGAAGACAGCGGCTTTTGTGCTTAATTTCAAACTTTAGCCGCCCTAAGTCGACTGCTCTAGCGCCGGATCTGCGTGATAGCATTCGCAATCGCAGTACTACGCATATCGTATGAGTATATTAGTTTACACAATATGTTGAAAATCCATAAGCTAGGTTACATCTATTTATTTATTTGCATACTTATCCTCCTATCGCAAGAAAGCGTCAAGGCGCTATTCCGTCCAAAATACGTCATGCAATCATGACCGTCCACAATACGTCAATCCACTAGTACCCCTAGTCCTATTCAATTTTCCTTTAGGCCTATTTAAGAAGGAACAAAGTAGTCTCCATCAGTAGCAGTTTTTTCAACACTGCGATAGAGTTTTATGAAATGCTTGATTTTGAAATTGTACAATTGTATTGGCAGTGATTGATCCCCAGTCCCCACATTATTCCTAAAAGTTTGAACTTTTTCATAAAGAAATGAATGTACCTCACTTAAATTAAACAGTTTGCCAAGGCTTATACTTTACGGAATTTTGTGACAAATGAAAAGGTTTGAAAAATCTCTTCGGATATGTGTCACCAAATATGCGAAAAAGACAAAAGTCGTCAGTGACATTTTAGACTACATAATTCAAACAGTTCACCACAACATGAAATATTTCAAGCAATTTTTTCAAAAAAATTCCATACATGCTAAAATTCGCAAAAGAAATCGAAACCTTTTGTATTTACATTGCAGTGAAAGTTTTCTCAAAAAACCCTACCAAGGGTTGGCTATGCAATAAATAAACTAAAGCAAATTTTCCATTTCAAACTAACGTTTCAGCAAAACTCTTAGAAATTTTAAACGTAAATATAACGTTGCCTTTTTTTGAAAATTTTTTGTTTTCGAATGAAACAGAAATTAACGTTATATTTTTTGATCAACTAAACAACATCGATCTGTTTGCAGCACTGACACACCTTTCCCACACACCAATCATCACAAATACTAAATACTAACATTATCAGTTAAATTTTAATCATTATTTTTGTACATTATGCAGTAAAACTTATTGTTTTATGAGCTTATTCAGCGCTAGCGAATTAGGTATACAGAATAGATCGAGCGTGCAAAAAAAAGGCTCCGTCTTGGAGCAAAGTTTGTTTCTTCTATTGTACACGCCTTTTTCTCTCGCGCTGAGTTTCCAGTCTATGTAATAGAAAGTCTATGCCCGAACAGAATAGCATAATTTAGGCTTTACTGTTTAATACAGGCATACCGGTAGGCACTAGGCAACCTTGGAATGATGGGTTGATATTTATCTGTTTACACTGTACCAGTTACTACCGCAGTACCGTATGGTAAGTTAGTACTGTCTGACAATACCAGTAGCTTAGTAGCCAGGGTTGGAAATATCGATTAAAAATCGATATCGCTATTCCCTACTTTTTCGTTATTGAATGCAAAAATTCTCTACTTTTTTTTCATTATCGATTGGGGCTTTTCCCTACTTTTTTAAGTGGGAAATCGATATTCATTAATCGATACTTTTTTTTCTGAAAAAGTTCTTTCAAAAATTTTTTTATCTTATTTTTAGTACCTTAACTGGCATCGTGGTGTTTCCAGTTACAGGTAAATATTTTACTTTACATCCGCACTAGAGCAGTTAGCTTGCGGAAAATTCCGTATGCACTGTCATTTTTGATTCCATTCCAAAATATAGTGATTCATTACAAAATATAGTGGTTCAGTGGTTGCGAGCTTGCGGTGTGCTTTTGTCAGTTTACAGCTGAACTAACTTGCTAACAGTAGTCTTAGTGTGATATGGATATAGCATAAGGTAAGCTAAGATTATAGGTAGAGAGGATTTAGGAGAAAAAGTGATCTTTGATCTTGGAAAAGGACCTTCTGGTATTCATGTTTTGAAATAGTCTATCATAATATGCTATGCATTTGATACCGACATTCTCCACTTTGCCTTACCTGAAGCCCCCCTTTAGCATTAAAATAACTTGACGCCGTCGCTGTTGACTGAGTCAGTGAAAAGTATCGATTTGCCGTTATCGATTGATAGATAATCTGTAGCCTACTTTTTATTTTCGTTATCGAATGTAGGAATTCTCCACTTTTTTTGAGTTATCGAATATCGAATTATTCTCTACTTTTTCGTTATCGATTTCCAACGCTGCTAGTAGCTTTTAGAACTATGAACACAATTTGTTAAAAGATAACCGGCGGTTCGGTAATCTAATAAAATCTACTACCAAGTTACCAACTATCACTTCCGTTTAGTAAGTATTTTAAAAGTTAGACTTCGGCTCCACTCCCACTCCTTTATTTTTAAGTTGGCACTCCGGCCCCGATCCGACTCCGGCATAAAAATGCGGACTCCGGCTACGACTCCGCTCCGGATCCGGCTCCAAGCTTCACTCTATTCGCCAGCGGCCAGTGCACACCAAAGATGTCCGGAGTCGCTTTTTTGAGACTCCGACTCCTATCCTGCTTCAAAATCACAGAATCCTACTCCAATCCTGCTCCTGTTTACGCCAAAAAGCATGTTTTCACTCCTGTTACTCGGGGTATTTATGCAAACTTTACAATCACAATTTTATCCAAACTTTAGGCCTGTGTTAAATTTCATGCTATTGAGATTACTGGTGTTTAGAGACTGTGCGCGAACCGATGCCTCACAGCAAGCATAACTTTTGTCAACGTTCAGTTTACATTAGAGATGGCTCGGGCTGACTTTTTTGAGGCCCAGACCGCCCACGGCCCAGAACCTCTAGCCCAGTATAACTGTAACGGACCTGGCAACTCATAGGCCTACCAAAAATAAAGCCCAGCCCAGCCCGCCCAAAGCCCATTCTTTTTATGAACCATTAATCACATTATTCAAACTTAAAGGGATTTCAAAAATTGTTAGCGGCTCGTTAACGGCCCAGTAAAAACACAGATAGAACTGGGCCGTTAGCGGACCAGTAAAAAGACCGGTTAACGGCTCGTTAGCGAGTCTCTTAGCGGCCCATGCCATCTCTAGTTTATGCACTTTATTGCGATTGACTTAAGTCCAAATCGACAAGGCAAAAAAACTTTAAAATTCTAATCCGGTTCAAATCCCGTGAAATTACTAAAATCTGGTTCAATGAAATCCTAATCCAAATCCGTGGACATCTCTACTGCGCACGCTTATTTTCTCTTTTAGGATTGTGCGGATTTTTCGAAATTCAAATTCACAGTTAAAAAATTCAAAATTACTGATGCGGTTTGGCGTTTAATTTTTTGTCTTTACATCATCCATTTGTAAGATGAAGCAGCAAAAAAATCATACAAAATCCAATATAGGCTAATCAACGGCTTTAATGCAACACAAGGTACAACAACTGTTGCTAGTGAGCTATATTATTTAATCGGGCTCGCATTCCTGAAATGACTGACATACACCTCCACAGTTTTGAAAATCATTTTCGGGCTTCCGGCTTTATTCGAAAAAAGTTAATAGCATTGCAACAAGGTTTTCAACTTTGTGAGAAGCAATCCGAAGAAAAGTCAAAAATCTTTTTCTTGGCTCATGAATAACAACTATATACCGGTATTGGACCAAGGCGATCTCTATAATGCGTTGTAGAGATCGCCTTGTCAGGGCCGGCGCCAAGGGGGATCGGTGGGTTCTGGCCCCCCCAATTAACAAGCTTACTCTTTTGAAGACAGCGGCTTTTGTGCTTAATTTCAAACTGTGACCCCTCTAAGTACACTGCTCTGGCGCCTTGCATCGGACGATCACTGCCGATGAAAATGGGCTCTGTCAGGGATTGACTCAACTGAAATCGAAAGTGTTTGGCAGATATTGGTTTCGATGCAATTAAGTCTGGAAGCCTGAGGCCCAATCGACATTCTTGCCCCCTAACCAACGAGCTTACTCTTTTGAAGACGGCGGCTTTTGTGCTTAATTTCTAACTTTGGCCCCCCCTGATCGCTTGGCCTTCGTAAGTCGACTGCTCTGCTAGCTAGAAACATACTGCCGTCGTTTGGCAAAACCCATTAACTCCAAAATTTTGAAATTTCGCTTTTCGATCGTAACACCAATGTGTTTCTTGCGTGCAAATATCGAGTTTGTACTCTTCACCGATTTCGAGTTATCTATGGTGGCGAAACCCATTAACTCCATTTCTGTTACAAAAAGTTGTCAAAAATTTTAAAAATTATTTGGCAAAACCTGTTTACTCCACTCGTAATTGTTAATCTGTTATTGCGTCTTAAACAAAGTTCAACGCATTTCTCAAAAATTTTCATCTCAAGAGTTAAAAATTGTGCGTAACAATATGAAACAATAATGATAGTGACGTACTAGCTAATTAAGTATAATGCAAATTTGGATGAAAATCGAACGCAAAACTTATACGCTGTTTATACATTCGTTGATTAAAATTATTGACATTAAACGTTATCATTAAACTTTTATGATCAAGCACTTCTATCAAATTAAAAAAATCTACAATGAGGAACATTCTTAAAAAAACTTGAAAACTAAAACTTGATTTTCTTGAAAAGTGTAAAAGTGGAGATAACGGATTTTGCTAAATGACGGCAGCATAGCCTATATAAAGGCCGTTTTGGTCCGAAAGCGTCAGACAAGTTTACTGACTTCCAAAAGGTACTTCTGCCGCATCGTCAATGTCTCGATGGTGGGTCGAAATAGGGTTGAACACAAATCAGTAAATCACGCCAACCTAGCGGGAAATATAAATTGCAAACTAACACCACATACAAGAACATCAGTCATTGTTTACCAAATTTTAACACCCATGACAGACAAAAGTTCTGTCTGGTGAGGGGCCCAGAAAGAAGTTCTCAAGTGACCAAAAAAATCAGGTCAACCTAGCTGGAGTGCGTTTCCCGGGATGACACAACCGAAAATTAGTCCACAAAAATAATGACTCAGCAAGAACTGCGAGCCCAAAATCCACGAAAATTGAACATTTGGACCTTTTATTTCAGCATTAAGAAATTGAAGTGCACAATACTAGCTACAATACGAAACAGTAAAATACTAGCTGCAATACTAACTACAATACGAAACTAGCTACAATAAGAAAAGCTTTAAAATGTACAACAAAGTCCGATACCGCGGGTTTAGCGAAAGAGCAGAGGTCACTTAATCCATCACACCCACAACAGCTATTCTTCGATTATGGTAATAATACGGCACAAAATTCCTAAGATGAAAAACACAGGACGAAAAAAAAACTCAATAACCTCAAACACAAAACCTAAATAATTCGTTGTTGCATCCAAGCCCTGACAAAAAGCTTGAAATAACACAAAGCATTCAAAGAAATCATTAAGCAATTGTCTTTTACTTAACATGAAAGTCAAGCACAGAGTAATCGATGCAAGCAAAAAAAGCTTAAACAAATTAAGTTTTTACCGAACTCGAAAAACGAAAAGCCCTGAACTCGATCTACGAAGGAGTTCATCGACAGCTCAGATGGCCGAGTGATAAGAGCGTCCGCCTCGGGAGCAGTAGACTTGGGCTTGATTCCGAGTCGGGTCAAACCAATGACTCAATAATTGGTATTCACAGCTTTCCTGCTTGACGCTCAGCATTAAAGGGCCAGTGTGGAGAACAAGCCGGCAAGTTTACTTGTTGTGCCGTTGGGAAGCGAACTTAGCGGGACTCCCACATCTGGTGTGGTAGACAGATGGTTGGCAACTCCTAGGCGAGCTCGTATAGCGCACTGATCGTTTTCTCGTGATAAGAGGATAAATATGAAAAAAAATTTTTTAACTTATCGTAAACTTGACTAAAATTCCTTGAACTTGGCCAAAATTCGATAAAAGTCACTTGAACTCCACATTAAGTCGGTAAAAATTACTGAACTCGAACTCGCAAAAGAACTTGCAAAGTTTTAACTTGAACTCGCTTACACATGTTTGTGAATTTGCAAGCCCGGTAAAAAGCAACTTCGGTAAGGAGCCCATTTACCTAAACTACAATGGAAAGCGTTCACAAGCATTGTGTAACCGCTACTGGTAGCGATATGTTAAAAACTTCGCGGGAGTCAAGGTCTAAATTTTAGCAATCGATAACATTGCCAACACAATATATTAAAATAATATGAGTTTACAAAGTCAAGACAAAACACGCTAATGTAAAAAAACATGATCACAAATCTCATTAAGTAACACAAAATTTCAGCGATTTTTTAAGAAAAAATATAAAGTAGTCTCTGAAATTTTTACTTTTCTTTGACCAACAAAAACTTTTTTGCGGGACGGTGCAATAGTGCTAAAAAAGTAATAGGTAGCAAAACATACTAAAACAACTCTGTATAAAAACCAGGCCGATTGCAAGTTCATCAAGCATAATCCAATAAAACATGTTGAACTTTTAGAAAAATCAAAAACACCTAAACCAGTGGCGACTCTAGCTTTTTATGGCTACTCGGGCTCGACATAAACAGTGTTAAAAAAACGGTAAAAAAAGCAATAAAATAGCAACTTACACAACAGTTAAATTGTTGCAAAATACTTTCATTCTTACATAAAGTTTAATCTTCTTAATTTGATGGCAAACTCATACTGAGTTTGTTGTGTAGCTCTTTGTTATCAGCTATCCATTGTGAGCCACAGAGGAACAGACATTTATGACCAAACAAAAAGCCTGCATTTACTACATGGCAGCATGATGGCAGGCGTCTTACGAAATCTTTTTTCTATTCCTCTCTCCAATTGTAGCTGGGGCTATTTCTCGAGGGCCCGAGTTCCACAAACAAGTTAAGGAAAGAATTGTGTGAAACAACGTAACAAACGTTTGCATTGTCTGACTCAGGCAAATGCGATCGAGCCCGAGTAAGATGTAATAAGGAAAAACGCTTTTGTCTCGTTTGTCTCTTTCTTTTCTCCGCAATGCGGCTCGGGCTATTTTCCTCTAGCCAGAGCTTATAGCTAGACAAATCGTTGAGCGAAAAACGCAACTGCCACCGCACACTTCGTTGTTTTTTACGATGACTGTTTCTTTCAACGAACTTGATACGAATTAAGTTAAAAAAAGCTTTAAGCTTACTTTTTAAAATTTAAATAATAACAAGCCTTCCATCATTTCGTAACTTAGGCTCAGCCCGAGTAGCCCGAGTGCCGGAGTCGCCTCTGACCTAAACTAATAAAAAATACACCATGTAACAAAATTTTGCAAAGGTCGTAGTTGTCTGGATTTTTTTACTTATTGTGATTTGCTACTACCACCTAATCGCTAAAATAACACTAAAGTTTTGGAAGTGTCCTTACTTTAGCTACAATGTCACTTTTTGAATTTTGCCATTTTTGCCAAAATTTGCTACATTTACAACAGTATCATGTTGTATCTCCAGTAATGTCGTAGGTAAAATGACAGCAAAAACGATAGGTTATTACAAATGTAAGAGCAAGATACGTGGCATAACACAGAAGCATCCATTTGTATATTTACTGTACTTTTAATTGTTTAACATTTTTATTAAAACGTTTCTGTAACAAGGATTCATCCAGTAAATCTTGGGCTGCCAATGCTTTATCAGTATAAACGATAAACACACAGGAGACGACATATGGAGCGAACAATAGCCTGCTACACATTACATGTAGGCCTAACACAAATTTCAAAACAGCTGAGGTGATATAATGGCAAAGCTACATACAGTACAATGTCATATACGGTGCCAAAAATTCATCACCACTACTCTGGTACAAAAGTCGCGGTCACACGGGTCTACCTTACTAGCGCTAGTAACCTAGACCCTTGTGACCGCAGCTTTACTGAAACAAAGAAGTTGAGAACACCAAGATTGACAGAAAAGGCGGTTCCAGTAAGAAATTGTTGCCTACAGGCACATACAAAGGAGGAACAAAATTAGAAGTGATTCCGTTTGCGTGATTTGCGCCTATGGACGGCCGAGTCTTCTCTGATTAGAGACCACACGTAATCTCCCATCATGTGAGAGTTCCACCGCCCTTGATACCTTCTTTCCATTTCAGCAATATCCTGGTGAAATCTTTCACCGTGTTCTTCACTTATGTCTCCCATTTTCGGACTAAAAAAATCAAGATGAGAATGCAGAAAATGCATTTTCAAGGACATGCGACATCCCATTTTCTCATACTCCTCCATCAGATTGTTCACCAGAATCTTGTAGTTGCTGCTATGCTTATTTCCAAGGAAATTCTCTACAACATCTCTAAATGTTTTCCATGCTGCTGCTTCTGTCGCTGTCATCTTACTGGTGAGTTCTTCACTTCGAAGCATCTGTCTAATTTGCGGCCCAGTAAATATCCCAGCTTTTTTCTTAGCATCAGATAAATAGGGAAATGGTGCATCTATGTGTTGGAAAGCATCTCCGTCTTTGTTCAGAGCTTTGACAAATTGTTTGACGAGGCCAAGCTTTATATGTAAAGGGGGCATTAGAATATTTTCTGAGGCCACTAATGGAGTATACTTCACATTTTGACACCCAGGAACAAATTGATTTCTTTTTGGCCATTCCTTTCTTATGTAGTGCTCAGATGCGGCTCGAGTGTCCCATAAACAAAAAAAACAGGAGTGCTTAGTGTAACCTCCCTGCATTCCCTTCAAGAACCCGATCATTTTAAAATCACCACAAAGCTGCCACTTGTATTTAGAATAGTTTATGGTCTCTAAAAGAAACTTCACGTTTTCGTAGTCCTCTTTCATCTGAACGGAATGGCCTATGGGGATTGATGGATGCTGGTTGCCATTGTGAAGTAGAACACACTTCAAGCTTCTTGATGAACTGTCAATAAAAAGACGCCACTTGTTTGGGTCATGCAAAATTCTTATTTCTTGAAAAAGGCCGTCAACATCGTGGCAAAAGCAAAGAGAACCAGCCACAGAAAAATACTTTAAAAACCTTTTGTGTCTTTTTCTTGACAAGGAGGATCGACAGGCCGTGTCTAACAAGTTCCATTGTTTAAGCCTTGATTTAAGAAGCTCTGCATTCGATTTTGTGAGTCCCATATCTCTAATCAAATCATTCAATTCCTCCTGATTTGGAAAGTGGGGTTCATCCTTTGTGTCAGAATCTGACGCTGTATATTCGTTATCAGAATCATTTCCTAATTCTTCAAGCAAGTCTAAGTCTTCCTGGGATGTATTAGCCGGAGGTTTAGGTATTGGCAACTCACTGCTATGGAAAACTGAGGCGATAGAAGATGGAATAGAAGGATATACAATGTCTCGCCGGTTTTTAGTTTTTTTGAATCTTGATATATCAACCATACAAAAATAACAGTCATCTGTATGGTTTTGAGGCTCCCTCCAGACTCTAGGAATAGCGATTGGCATTGAATGACTGTTACCTCTGAGCCAGGCATCCAAATTTGATCGACAGGTACCACAGATAACATGAGGTGCTCAGTTCTTATCTTGGTCACCAATTTTTATGCCAAAATAACGTTCACAAGCTTGAGCAAACTTTGCTTCTAGATTTATTTTATACCTTACTTGTTTCAAGCTAACGTACAGACCGCAAACATAGCAGAAACAATCAGCAGAAAGCTTACACTTACGAGATGATGCCATTCTGCAATCCAGATAATGCAAAAGAGGCTAGACCAAGTACTAAGCAACTACCAGCTGATTAATTGAATTATGACGCACAAAAGGTTATTGTTGCAAAATAAGAATTACTTTAAAGCTAAAATAACTGGGAACTATGACGTCACAGTCTATCACTGCTGTGAGAAGTTACGGTAAGGCAATGAAATAAATTTACCTTCAGAATGTGAAAAAAATCATTATAACATTTTTTTAAATGACACTGTGAGCAAACGAACGCCGGAGACATGTTTCACGCACCAGTATGATCCTTATTATGTAAGAAAATCAAGGCAACTAAATTTTTGTTACATGGTGTAATGTGAAAAGGCACTAACCAATTATTTGGTAAACAAATACTTCCATGCAAACATTACCCGAAAACACAAAACATGCGCCAGACAAAACAATCTATCTCTTTTTCAGCGCTAAGATAAAAAAAATCAAATCTTCAATATACTCGGGGTATTACGCTGACGCGTGTAACGAGCAGCGGGGTCCATCCCTACGGCATGGCACCTGGGCAACACAAAAACGTCGCAGCGGTGGCGAGCCATTTGCGAAAGTATCCGATTTCACCGGTCAGGGAATTGAACTCAAGACCTTCCGCGCCGACAGAAATGTCCTTAACCACTACGCCAACTGGCCGGTCGCGTTCAAGGTAAAACTTAAAAATCGCCAACGAACTCCTGCACAAGCTGATTGCAGTTTAACGGAAAAGGGTTTAGTCATAAAAGCTTTTTTCGAACATCCCCATAATTTCTACAAAATATCTAGATCCCGAAGAAAAAAAATTGTGATAAGGGCAAACGCATTTTAAAGATTTTCATAAAACTAAACGTATGACAACGCTTTGACGTGTTTGAGGCAAGATTAGAAAACATTTACCACACAAAAATAGCAATAAATCTACTGGTTCGACGTGATTTTTCAATAAAAATCTATGTAAAGCAAAATATCAAAAAATACGAAATCGGTGAAAACTACAACAAATTGCATGCTCTGGTTCCTATGCTGGAAATTCCGACCATCCTATGTTTGTACTCCTCCATCTTCGATGGATCAATGGTGCTTGTAACCAGCCAATCCGCTAAATCTTCTTTCGATACGTTCATTCCTCCAGGCAGTTTGTCAATTTCAACCTAAAAAATCAACCAAATCTTCTTCATTACATTCGCCGTATTACGTCGGAGCGTGATACGAGTGGCGGGACCCTTTTCCGCGGTTTCGCGCCTGGCCAACACAGCTCCAAAAAAACATCGCAGCGGCGGCGACAGTGTTCAGTTTGATCGGCTCAGGAATCGAACCCCAAACCTCCTGCACCGATAGTGATGTGTTTAACGACTGAGCTAACCAGCCAGTCTCAAACAGCACACTTCTGAAAAAGACTTTTTACGAATTCCATACCACATTTCGACTAATCATAAATACTGCTGATTACGGGAGTTTTAAAAAAGAACAAACATTTAAGGCACAAACACACAAAAACGACGCAACAATGAGCCAACGCTAGATTCTGAATTTAATTAAATCAAATGTGCAGTATTTAAGATCACTGATAATTTCATTATAAGTTATAATATAAGTAATTGAACAGTGATGGAGTACTCGAGTACTGCACTCGTACTCGAGTACAGCTTTTCTGAGTACTCGTACTCGAAACTTTTAATCTCAAAAAGTACTCGTACTCGAACCTGAAAGTACTCGGATTCGGTCTAAAAATCAGTCGAGTACTTTGATATTTTTTCTCCGAGATGTCACGATCGTGGCTTCATTCAAATAAACATTGTTGCGATTTTTAGGGTATTCCCCGACCCCAGGACATTTGCTGTTTTGTTCCGATTCCTGTTTTTTCACCAAAATAAGTGATTTAAATGAAAGTGACCCAAGACTTCTGCCGTTTTGAAGAAGAATACAACGTAGCCAAATTTTTGATTTTTTTTTATTGCATACATTTGATGTTTAGCCTCTATTCTTCATTAAACGTAAAAATCAGATTTCTATCGCATGTAGTTTTTGAGACATCAGCGAAATGAAATGGAAAAACACAACGTCGTGTTTTATTATTGATTTTAAAGTGTAAAGCTTAACTGCGAAAAATCAAAGTGTACTCGGTACTCGAGCTTGTAATACTCGTACTCGAAGCCAACCACCAGTACTCGTACTCGAAGATTCTCAAGGCAAGTACTCGGTACTCGTACTCGAAGATTCAGTACTCGACTCCACACTGTAATTGAACCGGCTGGTTAGCTCAGTTAATAAACACATCGCTATCGCTGCTGCAGGTCTGGGGGTTTCCCTCCGCACCGGTCAGATTTGACTTAGTAACGTCAACGGCTCTCCACCGCTGCGATGTTTCTTCGGAGCTGTGTTGTCCAGGCGCTAAGCCGCGGAGATGAGCCCCGCCACTCGTTACATTGCTTCGACGTAATACCGCGAGTATAATGAAGATTTGATTTACAATTGCAATGCATTTTGATCATTAAGGCTCTACCAATTCGCAGAAATGGGGAAATAACAATGCATAGCAAAAATCCCTAAAACGCGGCCGTAAAAATAATGTGTAGTTAGTAATTCCTAGCAACAAACAACAAAAATGATCAATCACTACTGGTTTGCAGAGCATTTGTATCACGATTTTCCCATTTTTGTGCACGAGTTCTAAGATTATAGAAAAATTTAATAATGACACCGCTTCATTGAAGATCAAGAACTCAATAGGATCGATCACTCAAAAGATGTCAAACGCTTAAAATAACATCGAAAACTAGTACCTAGGCAACCTTTTCAATGGAGTTCTAAGACTGTGTTAATGTAGTAACAAATAAATTAACCTTAAGCACCAAATACTTGCCTGGTAATTTCCGGTGAAACCAGTTTTATCTGAAATATGCGGGGCCATCGTCGCAACCCAAACTATGTCATTAACCTTCTTGATATAATCATACATTTTTGTTGATTCTTTCACAGTTGGATGCATTCCGAAAGGAAAAGTTGTATAGCCAGGCAAAAATGAATCTACAAAACATGAGCATTGATTGATTTTGTTATTTTTACCCTCCAGTCACGAGAAAGTGACGGAGGCGCTACACATAGGATGAATCCAGACTTACTCAGGAGTTGGACAAATATGTTTCCTAGTTTTCCAGTTTAATTTTGCTGCTGACTTCTTTAATTTGGATACCATCAAGCAGAGATAATTATCGTGAAACATCTCGTCGAAGGACGAAACAACAAGGCTTGGGTAGGAGTTGAACCATCAAGCTTGCGATCATGGTCATGGCAACAATGACGCTCTGAACTACTCGGCCACGGTGCCGATAGTTCGGAGCATCCCAAAACTTGCAATATTTTCACCCCGAATTTAACAGACAACAATGAACTATGGAGACATTTCTACGATGAAGCAAAAAAACAATGAGAGAATAAGAGGTTAAGAATGCTATTGGCTAAAAGACTAGGGTCCAATTGGAAAAATGTTGTCTGGAAAAAAGATACAAGATGGGCACCGAAAATTCATGGCACACTTAAAGAGTTTCTAACCAAGATTGGACAAATAGCACAAACTGTATCAACAAATACAAAACTAAACAAATACTTTTAAGAGCTATTTGTGTTGAAACTTCATAACTTATGATGATTTTCATCTGAAAGCAAATCAAATCTTTTTAAATACCTGAGGTTATTTTCAAAATATATTGAACTGAAAATTCAACAGTAGATGAGGGAGACTACTAAGTGAGCTCGCACTCTTTGAGTCAGCAGCCACCTGTTATAAATGTCAAATCCAACCAGTTCCAGCAGCGAATCAAACTCGTAACCTAGGATCTGTCAACTGCGCGTCGTATCGCTTGGCAATGTTGCTGACATATTATGCCAAGGAATGTAACCAGTGGAGGGTGCCATCTCTGCGGCTTAGCACCTGGGCAACTCAAAAATGTCGTAGTGGTGGCTAGCTGTTGGTGACAGTATTTGATCTAAATAGCCCAGTAATCGAACCCAACACCTCCAGCGCAACTGGAAATGGCTTTATTTACAACCTCAACCGGCAGGCCTATGAACAGACATTATGTTTTAACTTACAAATTCCAACAAAATGTAAATATTTCAAGTTATTTCTTCTCATTCCTTCAATAATTATCTCCATTCCTTTTGAGTACACAGTCGCATCACCTAGTTAAACATAATTATTGTCAGGTCATGAACAACTAAGCTTGCAACTGCAAGGCCATTATCATTTGGTCATGTATTGAATTTCAATGCATTGCACTACCAGTATTTCATGGCATACCGGTATATTACACTAATTAGTTATAAGTCAGCATTTATAGCAGAAGACAATAGTTTTGGGAAGTAATTTTGGGAAAAAGATCATCTTCAACCGATCAATTTAACTTTTATTTCCATACGCTACTACATTAAAAATACACCCAAACACCAAAAATAAGTATTAAAACAGTTAATGGAACATGCAGCAAAATGGGTTAGCATTGAGGCGTATACACCAGTCAAAGCATGACTGCATTTTTCCTCAATAACAGGGACAAAAGGCAAAGTATTGTGGTTAACAACAACAATTCTTTATTGACCAAGTGAATATCAGTTCAATGCAAATAGTAAAAATTATAAATACGGCCAGGGCAAGGAGACAGCGAAAAGACTAAAGAGTCACCACGTCAGCTGCCACCTCACAAGCACTTAATACAAAACACATAATTATGCAAACGAACATTTACAATACCATAAATACAAAAACTGACCACACTTACAGCTTAGCAGTATGATAAATTCTCAGCACACTACTATATATCCTCTGGAAATGAATTTGACCAATTAATTTACTTGCAGTACAGAAAGCAAACCCAAGCATTTATGATTCTTGTTAAAATATCATAGAATTTGGAAGCGTCTATATTGCCGTCAACAGCAAAACATAAACATCAACAAGCCAATCAACATTCATGCGTATGTAAACGCTAGCCAATCAGTATTTCTCCACCAACAGCAATACAACAGACGCTGCCTAGAATTTTATTGCTGTACAGTGCAGGTTACTATCGTTTTCTACGTTCTTAAAAATCAAACACCAAATTTTAGACAAACACAGAATGAACTGTGAATACAATATGATACACTGATAACTTGACAAAACCAAGTTAAACCAAGTCAGCGACAAGGCAACATCATAAAAACACAAATGAACATGAAATTAGTTTGCAAAATTTTAAGGCAAAGTCTGCTAGGAGCATGACTGAAATATGCATAGCCTACACTACATTAATAAAATTTTTGTTAAAACCAAAGTAATTGTAACCTGAATCAAAAAGTCTCTTGCCAAGACAGGAAATAATAACATCCTGGTCTGTCATAGCTTTATCAACATCCTCCAAGTTGAAAATATCTCCCATCACTAGCTCAATTTTGTCCTGAATATCTTTGGGAAGTCTTGTTGTTGATCGGACCAAAGCTGTTACTTTTGTGTCTGGAATACATCAGTAATTTCAAACAGGTACCGGTAAATCACAACTAAGCCAACACTACAAATTTTTGAGAAAAAAATCATGAAGTGCCAGTAACAAAGTAATAGTAATGTCTTTTATTTCTGCACTATGCACACGACAAAGAATACAATTAGTTGAAGGAAATTTCACAATGGTACAAGAAAACAAAAGAGGCAACAAAATGATTAGCTTCGTGGCATGCAGGCAGGGTAGAAGATAAGTTAAAAAAAACAAGTTGCAACACCCAGCTCAGCAGGTCAGGAGCAGAAATTTGCTAATTGCTTTAATTAAAACTTAAAGTCAATAAAAACGGCAGTCACGCAAAAGAGATGGTAAGTTTGCCTATTTTGCAAGGCAGATGATGTAGGTAGCCTAACATCTTACCCTGTACCTTCAATCTGTAATGCACGTTTTAGCACAGCTCTTCCAGTCATTCCAGTTCCTCCAATAACCAGTATTCGTTTAGTCATTTCGAATACTGGTAGGTAGTGTAAACAGAGTCTCTATCAATAATTTACAACATTACAAAAACTGGAAGTAAGCACATAAGCATATGGGATGGATACTGGTACCTTTGCTCCCGGTACCAGAATATGATTAGGCTGGATATATTTTTCCCTCTGCCCTGGACTACCAATACCGTTCTAGGTACTTTTACCGTACTGCCCTTGTCAGCGACATGACCTAGCGGTACCGCACGCAGGTGACAGATCCTATGTGACGTGTTCGATTCGCGGCTGGAGCCGATTGCATATGGCATATGTAACGAGTGGCTGCTGACTCGAAGAGCGCAAGCTCACTTCGCAGTCTCCCTCAATTACTGTTGAATTTTCCGTTCAATATAATTTGAAAATAACCTCAGTTAAGTTTTTAAGTTTTTTGTGTTTTCCTTATCATAACAACTTCTCACGTGTATACATCTCACACTAATCAGCATAAATAACTTCAAAAACTTAAATCTGCTCATAAGTTCATAGCTCTCGAACCGGCAGCGTACCCTCTTAGCAGAATGTACTTCACTACATTTGCAGCCCATCGTTTGGCAATGACTTAGCAAAACCGTGCTAGACCCCGCAAATATATAAATAAATAAAAGCAATCACTCGAGCGGAACCACGAAAAAAAGCAAAAACAGCGGTAGTCTGGTCCACCGCGGTAGCGAACAAGCTTGTGTCGAAATTGTTCTGTCCATGTTCCTCATGTGCAATTTTAGTGAACCAAAAGTCCACTGGATTTCTGCGTCACCATTAAATTTTGATGCCATAATCACGTTTTTCAATTGTGACATCAAAAGTTTGGTTGTGATGCTGAAAGCCCATGGGCTTTTGGATCACCTAGGCCAACACTGAATTAGACTTGTGGACCGGGTACCGTAAATACTGTTATGGGACATGTGCCATGACACCATGGGGCATCGGGTACTTGCCACGTAAACATAGGGCATGTGCGACTTACTTTTGTGGAGGCTTTTCTGACAAATTCAGATCAAAGATGCTTAAAAAAGAGGCAGTGGCTATTTGTGCGGGCTCGTACAATCAAGTGCGTTGTTTCTTTTCTTATCCCTTCGCACTCTTCCCAATTCTACAAAGCGGGACAAAGTAATAAAATAAACCAAACAGACAAATGTCACTGGTCTGTAAAAATAGCCACTTCCTTAAAAAAGCAATCAGAAGTCGTAAGTAACTGTGAAAATAAACAGTTAAATGCCTGTACTGTACAGCTGTGTAGCAGATAAAACACGAAATTTGCTGTTGTAAAAACAATGATAATGTTGCGATGGGTTTGACCTCTAAAGAACAAATAGTTGCCGTCTTGCCAATGTTCATATAAATCATTTAGGCAGGTTAGGTGGCAAGAATGCTTGCAATAACACTGAATGCACTGTGTCAGAGAATCAGAGATAGGCCTACTCGACAATTAAAATCGCAGTGAGAAAAAAAGTGACAGTACAAAGTTATCGCACATAGAGATAAGCTTCTGGTTGTAAATTACAGGATTAAGTTATATAATTAAAGTTTACTTTTTGTACTGGTACCGGTATGGTATGCTGGTATGGGTTATACTGAAGGCTACTGGTAGGCCTATATCGGTAGCCGGCAGTACCATAGGTCTTAAGAAACCTAGAGTTTAAATATATTTTAGTTACTGTTATAACTTACTGGTGTAGTGCAGAGTGTAGACTGGTAAGTTGACTCGTAGAATCTTTAGCAGTAGGCCTAGACTACTGGTAATTTATCTGATGAAATCAATTGATGATATTTGACTTAGGAATTTTGTGACATGTTTCAAGTTTTATCATCATGGCACAGAGCTCCAAGAAAAAGCGTTTGCTTTATAGCAGCATGGTCTCGCATTTTGGTATTCATATTGCAGGTAAGGTACTGGTACCAGTACATTGCAGTAAAATAAAGTGGCATAAATAGCTTTTTTGAAGACTATTTTTTAATCTTAAGTGTATTTTCGTATGTGATAACCTCATTATTGTGTACCGGTATACAATGAACAAGTTGGAATCTGCGCTCTTGAGATTTGTCCATTCTATGCTAATGCATCTGGACTTCAAATTTTGTTTGTTGTATGCAATTATGTATTGGTAATCTATGTCCATATAAATATGTGGTTAACTGCGATTCTACTTTAGAGAATGCTACTTCCTTCCAGTATATTTTTAGTGAAAGTTAGTTACTGCTCCAAGAAACTTAAGTTACCATGGCTGTTTCAAATAGTACCAGTTAGGCAGTATATAGGGCTGTTTAGTGCAGCGTCACAATACCCATTGTTTGGTTCTGTAGTGATATTAATGTACCTTAACCCATTACATAATACATTTTGTGTGAGAACGGATATTTCTTAAATTATTATTCATTAAATTCACGTTCATTCATAATCTATTTTTGGACAATATACCAAATTTCAAAAAAGTTATAATATAACACACAAGCATCAATAGTGTCCCATGAGGAGAAGCGAAAGACTATGATAGCTAATGAAGCTGAAGGGTCGTCGAGTCTGCATCTCCTTACTAATAGAAGCGAAGCAAACGCATGAAAATTAAGTAATAAACGAAAAGCTTACATAAAATGAAACACAAAACAAACAGGATGAAAACAACAACAAACGAATCGTAACACCTTATACACATTTACATACTCCTGCTTAAATTATGATTTATTAAATTTTGCACACTCCTGTTCTCATGAGCAAGCAGGAAATAGCATTGCTATAAATATAGGAACTTGTTTTGTGAAATTTTTATATGTGTACAAATGCACAAGCGACAAACAAATATAATGAATGAATGAATAAATGCTTCAACAAGTCAATGCTTTTATAAACGATGCAATCAATAGTTTTGGTAACCATGTAACTCATATATGCTAATTATTTTTTGAAACCGTTGGACTGAAAATTATAGCATAGCGACCAACCGCCTTCAGTTTCTTCTATCGGACACGGTTTCACTAACTCATACAATTTACGCACGACATATCACGCGTTGATATGACTGATGAATTAGATAGCATGTTTTTTTATCAGTTTAAGAAGTTTTTTTCTCAATTGCTTATTATAAACCAACTGCATGAAATAAACTTGGAATATTTTTCTGAATTACTATATACTTTGTTTCACATGTTTACGAGCCCAATTTGTGTAGGCCTAGATAATTTGTTTTTCAATCATTTGCCGCATAGCTTGCAATTTTTTTGGCAACCTAGGGAAGAATGTAGTTATATTAATGTACCTTAATCCATTATAATAATACATTTTGTGTGAGAACGAATATTGCTTAAATTATTAATTAAATTCACATACTCCTGCTTAAATTACGATTTATTAAATTTCGCACTCTTGTTCCCATGAGCAAGCAGGAAACAGCATTGCTATAAATATAGGGGCTTGTATTTTGGGACACTCCAACTCTCTTGGTTAGCCGTGACGTTGCTGTACTGTGTGTTATAGCTAACTATATATAATAAACGAAGTAACAATGTCGACCATAGTGATCATTACAGTTCCAAACAAACTGGAACCTGGCTCTTAAGCCTGGCAAAACTCATTTGGTTAAAATTTGCTTTCACTAAACCCGTTATATCTGTCGAATTACGATGCATGTGAGGGTTTTACTTCTTAATTAGGATAGTTCAGTGTTTTTTCCCGACTGCAACCACCAAAGTGAGTCCTTAAATAGCAAATTTTGTCCATTTCCAAAACTAACTGCGACTCCAATCGGGAGTGAAACATTGAACCATCGTAATTTTAGAAATATATGCCTCCACGTAACTTGTTTTGACAAATAAATAAAGTTTAGTGGAGACAAGTTTAAACAGAATGTGTTTTGCCAGTCTTACCAGCCAGGTTTTAGTTCGTTTGGAATCAAACAATGGGTATTTTGACGTTGCACTAAACAGCCCTATTGTACCAGTAGTTTCTGGTTACTAAGCTGTGTGTATAAGTAGATAAATTGATTAATCATCGATTTAATACAACTTAAAATACTTTAAGAAGGAAATTGAAACTGCAGTAATTCTCAAAGCTGGACATTTAGGCAACATAAATTCAACTGTCATCATCAGCAGTGTAAGCAAGGCAGTATAATACAAAACTGAGAGTAATGGTACCCTACTCTATTTTTTACCCTTACGCTATTTTTGTCCCATATTTATTGTATTAAAATACCTTATAAAATTCAACTTCTACAAGGCTTATGACTCTTGTACACTTTAATGTTTGTTAGTTTCTGCGCCAACGCAGCCAGAAATCAAAAAAAGGGGGGGGGCAATTTTTTCATTGAACTACCATACTGCTACTAAGAAGGTTTCAGCCAGATCTATTAGTTTATATTGAAGAATGAGTGATTTGATTTCATTGTTGCACCACAGTCGGACCAAATTGAGAAATTTTTTGGACTAGAATTGCTACTGCTAACCACTGCGCAGTATGCACTGATAAATACGGGAAGTAAAATCGCACATTTTTTTTCTGGCTACTTTTCTGCAAGTGTACAACTGATGACATGTGCAAATGAGCAGTAAGCACGGTAGATGGCTTGATGGCTGACTTTTCAGGGGCAGAGCGCTAATGCACTCTTTAAGCAGAAAGAATGTAACAGCGATTGATCATAAATAGCGTGCGATTGTCTGATGTATTGGGGGGCTGTCAGTTCGACGCAATGGCAACAATACGGCAAGTTACCGACACAGCAGCATTATTGTTCCTACAACCTATGTTCATGTACGAAAATTATAACCAAATTGATCATTGAACAAATTATTTACTTCCCTCTGCATTCCTGGCAATCTGATCATGCTCAGGCTACAAATATTTTTAACGGAAATATAATTTAAAAATTTTTCTAAAGCTGTAACTTGAAAAGGGGGGAGGGGGACTAGTCCCCCTAATACCCTCCCCTGGCTGCGCCGGTGAGTTTCTGAACTCTTGGCTGATATTAGATTGTATGACTAAGTATAACATTTGTGCATATTGCAATAGTTGTCAAAATTTTATCTATCTAATTTCTTAGATTGTCTTTAACATTCTTCCTGATCACAAGGCTGATGCATTCAAACCACACATTGAAAATCCTCGTTGTATGATGGATGACGTGCTTAGAAGAATGTTTGATGGGTTCACAAAGTGGGATTCCCAATACATTCTATATATATCGGAGCATAAGTAAAGCTACTTAAATGGTGTATTTCATGACTGATTTGAGACGGCTACTCTTAGCTTGCATTTGCAATATACTGTATAATACAATTTTGGTTGTGTTCACTGCTTTGCATTCACTGCTAAAAACCCAGATTTTTTTGTGCATTGATAATTAATTTTAGTTGTGGTCTGTAAATTTTTGCTGTAATTCAAAAGACTTATACTGTAAATTGCCAAGAAATACGGCGAAAACATTTTAAGAAAGTGGTTCAAAATGCCAATGAAAATGCTACAAATTAAATGAATGAAAATGATTTCAGATTTGTTTTGTTTTTGCTCAGAAATAAACCTTTCAAACTGAATTGGACTTTCCATTAGAGTTTTGAATAATTACGTTCGGCAGTATATTTTGATTTAACTTGATGCTACTGAATGATTTTCAGGTACAATATGGAGCAAACGTTTGCTTTTTTTCCGCTACTACCGTTCGTAATTCGATTTGCTGCTTCAATTTTCGCACAACTTGCACCGTTTTTGTCTTTTAATACCTGCTGTGTCATATGCGCTGCATTGATTAATTTTGGGCTATTTATTGGTAAGTTAATTGCTGCTTGGAAACAAAACAGCCGTAGTAGACCATTCGCTGTTGTTTTTCCAGCTGTTGCACCATAACATGGTGGTGTTGGTAGCTGTGATGCTTTTGTTGTCTTCTTTTTTATCACTTTTTTTAACAACTGCTCCCGACCTGGTTTTTGCGACTTGCAACCATGCTATTTTTTATCTCCTCTTTTACCTGCATGCCGTAACGTTAATCGTTTTATTCCCTCTTCCCATTTTTTTGTGCCGTTGTTACTTGTTGACGGTGCGCAAATGAAGACACTACTATTACTATTTTTAGGTTATATTATGGTAATTTCATTTAAATTTTGAGTACCATCGGTTCGGTTTTTTTTTCTTGCACTTTACTTACTACAGTAGAATTCGCCTATATCGGCTTCGTTTATATCGGCAGTTCGTCTATATCGGCACAATTTCTTTGGTCCCGGTAGAATTCCTATGTTTCACGTACGTTTAAATTCGTCTTTATCGGCATCATCTATATCGGCATTTCGCGTATACCGGCACTCTTTTTTATTCCGCAGAAGTGTTTTGTTCGTTTATCTCGGCATTTGCTTCATACTTCCAGACTGTAATCTCTTCTACGAGTTAATTCCGCTGCGACGCAAGTTACAACAAAGCATTTGTTTTTGTCTATGGTAGCAAAGGACAAAGAAATGCTACGTCATCTAACAAAAATCCAGCAATACGTAGTTGATAAATCTATTGCAAAAACCAAACAACTAAAGATAAATGACTTTTTCGCTGGAAAGTACTGTAATACAGTACAATGAACACTTATGTTTTCGTTTGTGCAGTACTTTACGCTGATTTCATGTTATTATGATATTATGCGGTAAAGCTGACTAAACGCAACACTATATTGAATTAAAGGGCACTTTCGGAATGATTGATAGTGATTTGTCTACATCGGCAGTTCGCGTATATCGGCACTTTTTGGCAATCCCCCTGAGGTGCTGATATAGGCAAATTCTACTGTATAATAAAAATAGACCATTCTGTTTAATCATAAAACTTACCTTTTGCTAGAATCCTGTAGATTTTCATCTGCTTTTGACAGAATGTAATGAAATTGCTTACTGGCCACGACATACCTATCGATGCAGGAAGTATTGGGTTCAATTTCTGGGCTGGTCAAATCGAACACTGTCCTTATGGCTCGCTAATGCTGCTACGTTTCTGTGTAGCCCAGGTGCTACGCCACGGAGATGGGCCCCACCACTCGTTACATGTTTCGGCGTAATTCTGCCAGTATAATAAGGATTTGATTTTTTTGCGTTATGAAGCAAGTCATAAAAATTGATTTATTTACCTGAGTCTTTGGTGTAGAGATCTTAATTGCAAAATTTTAATTTTTAGGTGCTGCTGTGTTTTTATTTGAACTCACGAAAAACTTATTTGGAAATTTAAAATTTGCATTTTTATCTACCTTCTTGTTTTGTTTTAATCCTGCCTCAATTTTCTTCAGTTCTTGTTACACTGAATCACTGTTTTCGTTTTGTGGTAAGTAACGGCTTGCTGCTGCATAAACATTGTTGTTTTCAGCCTCAAAATGGCTATTTGTCTTACTCCAAGTGACAAAATGAATAATCAGTTGCGAGAGATGCATCGTTTGAAAGAATTCTCTGTGCTTTAGTTGCATGACGTGTTGAAATCAAATTTATGAAAAGAAAACTGATAAAAGCCATTCACGTTGATCACCTAATGATGTAATCATGGTAATGTATTACTGAAAATGAAAATCAAGTACTAACAACTTTACGCTGCCACACACGATCTACTACTGAAATTTTGTATGCTCGTCAAATTGGACAAGGCAAAAAGTCTTAACGTTTTTCGAAAGAAAAATCACTGTTTTTTTTAAAATGGATTGTTCCGGAAAAGCTCATTGTAGTTGCGGTTTGTATCTATCGTACCGTTAAGTTTACCCTATCTATATTTTTTAGTCTTTAAAGCAATGTTGCTGCTCTCAAACAAGAACAAGGTTGGCTTTACTCAAGAATGCAAGTCTACTTTCTGGTTTATGTTGGCTGGTGCAACCCGATCCAATGGCACTGTGAATTGTGGTTTTATTTTATATTATCTGTTGAAATGCTTTGTCCAAAAATGGAGGTTCAATGCACTGCCATTTTTTTCCATGGTTATTTTAATTTTTAAAAGTTTAGTTTATTGTAGTGTGATTGTGTTTCCATTTTTAGCTTTTAATTGGTACGGTTATGTTGAGTATTGCACATGTTCAAGAGATGTTGATTGTAGTAAACCGAAATGGTGCAAAGCTTATTTTCCTTCAATTTATAATCATGTGCAAAAAGATATTTGGGGTTTAGCTTTGTTTTCTTACTATAAATTCAAAAAATTGCCCAATTTTATACTTGCCACCCCAGTAATAGTTTTATCTTTATCATCTGTGTACTTATATTTGGCAGAACGTAAGAACGAGTTGATAAATCTTGGATTATTGAGTTCAACTAAGGCTTCGAGAAATGCCAAATATTTTTTCACTACACAATCTATTTTCCCGTATCTTGTTCATTTGATTTTTCTTCTTGTTTTTGCATTGTTGTTTATGCATGTTGAAGTTACTACAAGAATGGTGATGTCCAGTACTCCACTTATCTACTGGACGGTGGCTTCTTTTATCTACAACGATGTAATGGTACATGATGTTACCAGCTTGTCATTCAATTGTTGGTTTGAATTAAGTACAACTTCAAAGAATTGTCTCCGTTTCTTCGGATTCTATTTTTTGTTGGGAATTTTATTACATTGTAATTTTCTTCCTTGGACTTGACATCAAAAGTTTTCATTATTACTCTCATGATTTGTAACTAACTGTAATGGTCATCACGATGTACCAGTAGTATCACTTTTTTCACGACAAAAAATTCTATTAGTTCGTTGTGTAGCACATAATTTATTACTGTTGCGAGTTTGACTAGTCAATGTAGTTCAAATATGACACAATATGTTTTAAAAATACGAACCTATGCGGATTATTAATGATTTGTTCATTTTTATTCTTCTTATCGTAGAGCGAGACAGCGCTGTTTCTGGCTATTAGCCTTCATCAGCCGCCCTCAGGTGAGAAACATTCATCTTCCAGGACGAATGATCTTGCCAGGATCACTCATTCCTTCGGATGAATATTTCTTAAAGAATTTAACCTTTGTGGTACGCAATCCACTCGTGTGGCTACGTCACCATTCCAGTCAAACTCTTTACGTGGCCAGGGTGAAGAGCAAACAACTAAAAAGCAATGTCCTTCCTGGCCTAAGGGATAAGTGATCCTCGCAAGATCATTCGTCCTGGAAGATGTTTCTCACCTGAGGGCGGCTGATGAAGGCTAATAGCCAGAAACAGCGCTGTCTCGCTCTACGGTACGATTTACTGGAGTGCTTTGCACCGTTGGTGATGGAGTGCTGTTATAGCCTCTGACCCAACAAGAGGAAGTCGTCATGACTTTACCGTCCGGTAGGCCAGGAAGGACATTGCTTTTTAGTTGTTTTATTCTTCTGTCACGAGAAAGCGACAAAGGCGCAGTACGTAGGGCGAGACTCGCTTAGGAGTTGTCTTGCTGAGTTCTGCTTCTGACTTCTTTTCACCGTCATACGGTTATTGGAGTCAAACCTGACCCCAAGAAAATAAAAACCACTATTAACTTATGTTAGTCTTAAAATTTATGCTAATCGCTTTAAGAAATCCTAAATCAATGTTTCAAGGTTTTTCGCATCAAATATTTTCTGATTTTATGATTCTTCATATTATATGATAATTCTGCAGCACATGCTCAAAATTCAATTGGAGTCAAATCTGACCCTAAGAAAATAAAAACCACAATTAACCTATGTTAGTCATAAAATTTATGCTAAATCGCCTCAAGAATTTTTAAATCAATCTGTTTAAAAGTTTGTCATATGATATCAAATATTCCCAGGTTTGATGCTTTTTCATCATGATATTTATTATATTTCTGCAGCACATCCATAAACGTCAATTGAGGTTAAATTTGACCTTACGAAAAATGATTGATATTTCTCAACTTCAGCTTGATTGCTCAACGTTAGCCCAATAACCAGAATGGGTTCCCGTAGTGGCTTTGTCTCTCCCTGCCACTACTAATATGATTTTGAGCATTTACCGTCATTATTACGATAAAACCAATTGGGTCAAATTTGACCCTAAACGACTTTATGCGAATGAAAAGTGTGGTTTCAGAAATCGCTGGACTTGACGACCCCGCGTCCCTTCGCGATTCTCTGTCATATCACCAATCTTTTATGCTCATTGTTAAATTGTGATTTTGACTAAATATAAATGCAATTGATTTATTGTGATTACCGTATGATGGTTAATTTGCCGCTTGTTAGATACCACCAAGCAGAGATAATTATTGTGAAGCATCTTTGCTACCAAGGACGCAACAACGAGGCAAGGGTGGGAGTTGAACCATTCGATCATGGCCGTCGTAATAGGGACGCCCCCCACCACTCGGCCACACTGCCGACTACTACCATGCAATTATTTTCTTAAGTCTCACAGCTACAATTTGAAGATTATTTTTTCAAATCTATTTCTTTATGTGAATACATAAATGACAAGTTGACGACTAAAGTAGAGAACGCCCACAAGTAAATAAGAAATGCATGTAATAGCATTGCAAACGTACGAGTCCCCAAAGCTAAGTTTTGTTTAGAACTACAAATCTTGACAGTAAGAAAAGGTAAAAGCAAGTTTCTAGAACAAAAATTATATGCACTTTGCATAATACTGTACTTCTAAAAATTATCACAAAAAAGATTTATGGTTGAATTTAAACACTCAACCAATCTCCTATTCGCTAAGTAAAATAAAATATTGAAACGAGGTAAAATTAAATGTGATAAAATTGTTCATTGTCTATTGCACATTCAAAACTGCAAGTTTTCTTTTAATTGGGTTCATTGCTAAGTCACATCGGAGCACAACATCTAAACGATAGCTAGCAATATAACTGAACAATAAACAGTGACAATGCGAGTACTATATAATTAAATATACCCATGCTAAAGTAAAAACGCATGGATATTGTGCAAGCAGAATCCTGAAAAATTACGCAGGACAACAAGTGTTTGCTCTCGAGCTTAAACATAGCGAAACAACTAACTTTGAAACTAACTAACTTTGAACAAAAAATCAATGAGCTGCATACTTTTGTTCAAAGAGTTATACAAGATAATGATAAGTATGGGTTAAAAATAGCTTGAGAAAAAATAAAGCCTCATTAATTCTTCCACATGGCTGTTTCGACAACGTGCATTCAGCTGCAATCATCAGTGTGAACGAGGCAGCACAAAACTGAAAAAAAATTCAGTTGTGTACTATCTTGCTGCACTGCTAATAATGATGATAGCTGCATCTATGTCGTCGAAAAGTTGGGAATTATTGTGACGTGAATTTCTTCCTTAAGATGATGACGGTATCAACCATAGATGGGCAAGTTAATGCAAAACGTTAGCTTCGTTAACACAATTATGTTACTTCCGTTTAACGTTAATTCGTTAAATTCACCTCCAATTAACAGAAGTTAATTAAATTCGTTAAATCGTAATTTTGACTTTAAACGGCATATCTTTTTTTAAAAAAAGCTTAAATTTTTCTATTATATATCAATGTTTGCGTAAGCATTTAAGCAATTTTTCTGCTCACAAACAATATGTTTTGCTAGTTTATCGATGCCAAACTTAACCAATAGTAAGAGAAATAAACGTTTACAAAAATTTAACGGAAGTTAATATAGTCCGTTAATTTCAAAATGAAATTTCACGAATTAACTAATGAAAAAGTTAGCTTCGTTATTAATGATTAACGAAATTATGCTCACCTCTGGTATCAACACATCAATGTCGGCAACTGCAGAACATCACAACAAAAATGACATGAACATATTTTCTGATACATAGATTTATAGCACACCTTTACCAAAATGCACATCACAATATGAAGTTACAAAAGCAAAGTTTCTGCAAAACTTTGGAACATCAAAGAATACACACTACACAGATTCAAAATACTAATGAATATACAGCACTAAAACTTCGTTGCCACCTAGCTTCAGGACACGTAAACAAATTACAGAAGCTACATGCTGACTAAATATATAATGCAGTGGTAGTAAACCTGCGAAAGCAGACAAAAGTGTTGTAATACCGGTAGGCCTTCATTAACTAAAACCCTCAATCTTCTATTCTATTAACGTGGAGGCCCCAAAAGCCAAACAAAGAGCTTGATGTCACCGATAATTAGGTGCATGTTGTTAACACCAATAATACAAAAAAACATATACAGTCATTTCATGTCAACTTTAAATGTTGCAAAAAAGCAATCTTGGCCTGGCAGTGCAAAACACCATTTATTTAAATGGTACCGAAAATAATATACAAATGCTCGCAAACGTGACAGTAAACGTTAATCAAAAGCTATGACCTCCACCGTGGCACAAGTAAACGATCCACCAGCTACAAGAGGCTGGTTCTTGAAGGTTAAGCAGGGCTGAGTGTAGCCTTTACGAAAATCCGAATCCAAAAACAAACCATATCCTTTACCACCTCCAACAACTAATCCTGATTCATCAGCCATCATAAACATGTCATTTTTCTCACTTTTAACATTTACTTGTGTTTTTTCCGGTTGTAATAACGGTGATGCACAACCAGTACCTACCAACGGCGGCAAGACGACTGGTTCTTGGCTTAGTCTTGAAACAGCGACAGTGGGTGCAGCTATCTGAGTATCATGGTGAATGGGAGGTAATGTGATCCCTTTGCCACCTTTGTTTGCTCCTCCTGGAGGTTTAACTGGAGGTAAACTGTGCTGGTTTTGATTTATAACGAAGCTGTCATCATTCGAAGACTTATCCACATCTTTGACCCACTTGTAGATATTTGCTTCCGGCAAAAGTGAAAATATAAAAGTTTCACCAGTTCCGAAGTAACCGTTTGTACCCCTTCGTTCACTCCACGACGCTGACAAATAGGCTCCAAAAACTTCATCAATCGAAGAAACAGTTTTAACTAGCAGAAGAGTGGTTTCACATTCCTCGACCCGAGAAAAAAAAGTTTGCATACTGTAGCCATTTGTAGAGGTTGAAAAAATTACTTTTGGCTTCTTCAGAGCAATTCTTGCTGGTATGCTGCAATACAAAGTTGAAAGAAGGGTTTCGTTCACTATCTCTGATTTAATATCTCTAACAGTTGAAAGATAATCCCATGGATTACGATGTGGCTTTTTCTCGGCAACTGGAAGATACTGTTGGGCAAATGATGATTTGATTCTTTTTTGCAATTTTTTAATTTCCTTACTGGGAGGAAGTTTGAAACTAAATGCTTTGCGAAACAATAAAGGTACACTAATTGTCATCTCAAGATGTTGCACAAACTGAAATACAGCACTGACAATATCAGAAGCATTAGAGATTCCAACTTTGCGATAATACTTCAATATAGCCAAAGACACGCGATACAATGCTTTGTATCCTTCAAGCAGGTACATATCAAACAAAACAACTACAAAAGAAAATGGTAAGCCCATAAACAAGCATCTGATCCATTCTTTATAAACGGCTAGAGTGTCTGATGTCAAACTTAACAAACTTTTATGAGATGAAGGAGTAAATCTTTGACTTAAGTCCTTAAGAACAAGGGAAGAAGCATCTGATTCTGATTTGGTGATATCAAGATAATGCACAGACTTAGAATTGGCAAAGATCAGTCGACAGGTATGAGCAAAAACTTGAGAAGGACTATCATCGTAGTGTAAAAACAAAGAAATAGCAACTGGAAGCAAAGGACTACAGGTTACTTGAGGAAAGCGAAAACCAATACAAGCTAAAATCTTATAAATTGTTAACTTTCCAACCTCATTTAAGCAATAAAATGGGATATTTTCAAGCTGCACAAAACTTGGTAATGGAATATCTTTAATCTTAGTTTCTTCCGTAAAATTTTCATCAACAAAATCATTGTACAATTCTTCACCAAACATAGACTCGTTACATTCAATTCGTTTAGTCAGACTCTTGTATAATATTGATCGAATATCATGATTAGCTGCAAACAATTTCTCACGTAGATAATTCTTTAGAGCTTTCTTGTTGGGACTTGGGCTATTTGGGAGTGCTATAATATTTGTCACAATTGTTGGAGAGGCTGCCCTTGGCTTATCCTTGACATGCTCCGCAAGTTTGTTTTGATCTGTGAAAATTGAAAACGGAGATGCCATATCACCACTTCCATTATTTTGCATGGTTATACAGCTGTAAAGTTTGAGTTCAACATAGATTCAAGACAGATAAAAACTAGCTACCAAGTGAAACAAATGTGGTTCTACAACATAAACTATATACATCATTTAAAAAAAAACAATGAAGCCAAAAGCATTACAAAAAAAAAAAACAACAACAGTCACTGTTCCCTCCAAGTTTTATTAAGTGCCAATTTGCACAAATATAAATTTTGTACAAATTTGTCCTAAGAAATAGATGGGTTACGAAAACTTTGATCCAATTTCTGCCTTGAAGTTGAGTTTTAAAAGTAACAGTATATAACTTTTGTTATGCACCAAAATGTTGACCACTTTGATTTAAATTAGGCCAAAAAAAACTAAAAATAAACTGCTGACTGAGGTTATTTTCAAATTATATTGAACTGAAAACTAGAGTAATCGCGGGAGACCGCAAAGTAAGCTTGCGCTCTTTGAGTCAGCAGCTACCTGGTAGATATGTCAAATGCAATCAGCTCCAGACAAGAATCAAACGCGTCCCATAGGATTTGTAACCTGCAAGCAGTACCGTACCGCCAGGTCATGTCCTGTGTTGCTGACATGGAACCACAATCCATTCAAATCAGCATACTTACAAAACAACTGAAAAGATTTTGCCCACAATTCTTATTTGAAAACTTTTTCACCAGAAATTTTTGGTTAACGAACTTTGAAAATCGTGGTTGCATAACCGTTAACAGCTAGGTATAATTCATCAGATTGAAGTTTTTACCATGTTACCTTTTCCATATTAGAAAAAAAAATCTTTTCCATATTAGAAAAAAAAAGTTTCAAGCGAGTAAAAACTTCTTGAATTGGAAAATTAGTCTAGTTAATGTAATTGCATTTTCGCCTGTAAAGATGTCATTTCCACTCAGAATTGAAGGTTGCCAGTAACTTTGCCACATGATAACTTTGCCACTTGGTAACTTCGCCACACTTTCATACATCAAAAATTTAGATTGCCTACACGGAAACAAGACTTCAAATTCCCAGTTGTAAAAAATTTTATCGGGCTTTTCCACAGTCCAGTTAAATTTATTAAGGTAACATCCTCACATGGTAACTTCGCCACATATTTTTGTTTTTATTTGCATAATTATTTATCCTCCTATCATGAGAAAGCGATCAAAGCACTATACAAGCTCGCTTAGGAGTTGCCAACCATCTGTCTACCACACCAAGATGGGGGAATCCTGCTAAGTGCCTTTCCCAATGGCATAAGTAAACTTGCCGGCTTGTTCTCCACACTGTCCCTTCGATGCTGAACGTCAAGCAGGGAAGCTGTGAATACCAATTTTAACTGTTTAAGTCATTGGTATGACCCGACTCGGAATCAAGCCCGAGTGTACAGCTCAAGAGACAGATGCTCCATACCACTCGGCCATCTGAGCTGTTCAAAGTTAGTTTCTTGATCTACATATAATCCAAACTGTGGGGTAAGATATGGGGAGAGGTGTGGGAGAATGCATGGGGTGAGTGGGGAAGTGTGTTGGGGTGTAGGGGGAGGTGAGGGGAGCTGCGGGAAGAGGCGTGGGGGGAGGTGTAGGGAAGAGAGTTGGGGTGTGGGGATAAGTAAGAAAAGATGTGTGGGGAGGGGTATGGGAAAGTGTATGGGGTGAGTGGGGAAGTGTGTTGGCATGAGGGGTAGGGATGTGGGGAGAGGAATAGGGGAGGTGTAGGAAGTGTGTTAGGGTGTGGGGCCCTAACACACTTCCCCACATCTTCTTACTCCCCTCATCTTTCTTTACATCTACCCTTACCACTTTCCTACGCCTATCCCCACATCTCCCTCACCTTCTCAAATTGTGGTGAAGTTACCATGTGACGAAATTTCTGTGGTGAAGTTAGTGGCAACCAAATTGGTGACATCAAATTTTAGTTGAATTGTTTTTCTACAACTTTACTGTGAGAATTTAAATTTCACTGTGGTTTATTTTTTTTTTTTTTGAATAAATGTTATTTTTCAATGTATTTACATTGACACTGCAAGCTTGAGCTATGCCTATTTCTTTCTCAGTAAAAATATGATTACATCATCAAATTTTCCAATTCAGGAAGTTTTTCCTCTTTTAAAAATTTCTTTTTTTTTTTGATTTGGAGAAGAAATTCATAACAAGGCAAAAATTCCAATTTGATAAATTATACCGACACCTAACTGGTTAACTTCCCCTACCGTTTCCTTACTGTGAGAAGGCATTACAAGAACCAAAAAATGGTTATATATAGGTTATGCAACCATGATTTTCAAAGTTTTATAACTTGAATTTCTGGTGAAATAGACACTTCCTTCATCGCACCTTACTGCCTACTGTTAGAGGGATGAGTGCTACCAGTCTACTTCCATGCAATGTTACTTTTTCACACTAAGTTAAAATGTGACAAGCTGATTTCAACTATCAACAGTCTTCTGTTAACAAACTGCGTGCAAAACTACCGTATTTCAACTCAGAACAAAAGTGTTTAACTAACTCGCAGATGAGATTTTACACTCACGCCAGAGGAGTGAGAGCTCAGATGGCCGAGTGGTATAAAGGGACAGTGTGGAGAACAAGCCGGCAAGTTTACCGGTACTTGTTGTGCCATTGGAAAAGGCACTTAGCGGGATACCCCATCTTGGTGTGGTAGACAGATGGCCGGCAACTCCTAAGCGAGCTCGTATAGCGCATTGATCGCTTTCTCGTGATAGGAGGATAAATATGCAATTAAAAAAAAAAAAAAAAGAGGACCTACTGACCTACCAAACCAGTACCAGCCCATAGACTAGCTACCCTGTCCACATTTCTAAATTTGTAGGTTTTAGCCTGTGTTTTTTGGTACCGTACCATAGCTTCTGCATCATCATCAATTTTCTGACGTCAAATTTACTTTTTCTATTTATGACATTAAACCATTGATTACCATGATGCAGAAATTAGTACAAAGAACCATAGGCCTAAAGCCCACTTAATCTAAGTTTAGATTGCAATTTTGAGTCACGCTAGCCTACTGCACAGAGTACTAAAAAGCTTAAAATCCTTTCACAGGATCAGATCAAGCTTTGCCTGTGGCATGAATGATAATTAGGTACAGTCCGGTACTGGTACTACCACACTACTGCAGCACTGTAGCCTACCAGGCAGTAGCAGTCTAATCACATCCTGTACCATCAGCAATTAGCCTAAATGAAGTGACCAAGCACAACAGTTGCCTCATGCCTGCCATGCTGATAAACTGCAGGTACCATACCGGTAACTGGGCACAGGTACTGGTGCTACGCTTACCAGTAGTCGCTGGCTTACTGCACCGACCAGAAAACTCTGCAGCCGTAATCAGTTATAATAAACATCAGTTAGAACCAGAGACGGGCATTTATCGCGATAATTTATCGGCGATAGTTATCGACGATAATTTTTACCGATTATTGTTATCGCTCAAAATAGTTTTGATCTATTGATTACCGATATCGCTTTTGCTATATATTTCGTTATAGCTGATAAATTATCGCGATAAACAATTCTGTATGCACATAGTGTTCAAATTTAGTGAGTTAGCGCGATGAAAAAAATACACTGGGCTCCTAAAGTGTAGCTGCTCACTGTTGCTGGATAAAACATCTCTCTTTGTTCTGTTTAATGCCACGGCGGAGTCCGTGAACAGTGATGGGCACGACAAACCTTTCTGTACTAAAGCGATAACGATAATCGATAACTTCAAAAAGCCCTAGGCGATACCGATAATTGATAAATCTCAATTTTTTAAAGCGATATCGGTAATCGATAAATTATCGCCGATAAATTTTTCCGATAAATGTTGCGGTAAATTTTTAATGTGTTTGACAAAGTTTTTTTTTGTAAGTCTAATTGCAAAAATGTTTTTTCTAAATTTTTCAAGAGAAGAGAGCAGTTTACGGACTCTGCCGTGAAATTAAACAAAACAAAGAGATAGTTTTCTAAAATTTTAACAAATTTTAATGGACACCGTGCAGTCTTTCCATAGCGCCAACTCACCAACTTTGAAGTTTAAACACTGTATGCATAAAGAACCGTTTATCGCGATAATTTATCGGCGATAACAAAATATATAACAAAAGCGATATCGGTAATCGATAAATCAAAATTATTTTGAGCGCTAACGATAATCGATTATCATTTATTGCCGATAAATTATCGCGATAAATGCCCATCTCTGTCCGTGAACTGCTTTCTTTTCTTGAAAATTCTGGAAACACATTTTTGCAATGTGACTTGCAAAAAAAACTTCGAAAAATGCATTAAAAAGTTTTCGCAACATTTGTCGGAAAAATTTATTGGCGATAATTTATCGATTACCGATATCGCTGCAAAAAATTGAAATTTATCGATTATCGCCAAAGGCTTTTTTGAAGTTATCGATTATCGTTATCGCTTTAGTACAGAAAGGATTATCGTGTCCATCACTGGTTAGAACCTATTATGTCCAGCCTACCCATCTGTCCACCACCCCTTCCAAGCCTTGCTGGACGTTTGTTGAATTTGTTAGCTAACTTCCTAGCTTGCGTTTTGAGCCTATACTAGACTACCGCGACCGTTATTGGTTTCACTTAGCACTTTAATTGACGATTTGCACACTAGCGCTCAATTAAGCGTAACGAAGTCGTTTTAGCAAAAAGTCGCCATCAAATCCAGATCGCAATTATTACTACTTGTTTGTTTCAGACTGAAGCAGCAAGCAAAAAAAGCAGTGTGAAGCAAGGTCCATAGAAAATAACTCACAAGAAAAAAAAAAAAAAAAAGAACGGATAACTGAAAAACAGGATGTTGTATTTAAAATGCAGCATTTACGTATCTCAATTCAAATTGTTTGGGGCGGTTGACTACAGGTAGCCAAAACTGGCTTTTCACTTCCCCAATCTGTGCTGCAATTGAGTTTTGGATGCAAATTTATCACTAAACATTGTATTTTAAAATTAATCGCTTGTGGTGTAGAAAAAATTAAAAAAAATAAACTGTTCTAAACGCTAAGAGCAAATTGCTGTAATTGTAAGGGACAAATTAATGTTTCGACTATAACAAAAGTCTCGTCAGCCTTGCTACGCACAGCCAATCCAGGCTAAACTCATTCCAGACTGTAAAGACTCTTTTTTGCTAAAGGCTTTTTTTTTGTAAAGACTTTTTTTTAGCAAAAAAGAGTCTTTACAGTCTGGAATGAGTTTAGCCTGGATTGACTGTGCGTAGCAAGGCTGACGAGACTTTTGCTGTAATTGTGTTTGACGAAGTTTTTTTTTTGTAAGTCGAATTGCAAAATGTTTGTTTCTGTATTTTTCAAGAAAAGAGAGCAGTTCACGGACTCTGCCGTGAAATTAAGCCAAACAAAGATATAATTTTTAAAAATTACAACAAGTGTTAATGGACACCGTCTTTTTCTGTAGCGCCAACTCACTAACTTTGAAGTTCAAACACTGCGTGCATAAAAAATCGTTTATCGCGATAATTTATCGGCGAGAACAAAATATACAACAAAGGCGATAACAGTAATCGATAAATCCAAACTATTTTGAGCGATAACGATAATCGATAAAAAGTTATCGCCGATAATTCATCGCGATAAATGCCAATCTCTGATTAGACGAGGGTAAGCTATGGCAAAACCGCTGTTTTGCGTTGTCTTTTTTGTTGAAATATTTAAAAATTGAGTTAAATAAAGCTATTTTTTTAAATTGAATTTAATTAAGCTATTTAATATAGCAAAAGCTTTTTGTTGAAATATTTAAAAATTCAATTTACTAATAGTTGAAATTTAATAAAGCTATTTTGTTCTACAAAAAAGAGGATATTTATTTATTAATCTTTCATGAAACAGTAAAAGTCAGAAATATTTTTTGAAATTGCTTTTTGACGCCGGTGGTTCCGGTATTCCGATATTCGTAGCTTTCTTCATCTTTGATTTCTGGTTTATAAGGTTAAATTGTTTACAAATTACGTTACTGACTATGCAGAGTGCGTAATTAGGCTATTAAGTTTGTGCTTTGGCCTTTGCCCTGAACCTAAACGAATCATAAGCTCAAGTGCTCTGCAAATAAATTAAAACTCTTTGTTTTTTACAATTATATGAATGATATCGCAGTTTAAGAGTCTCAAAATGCCAACGTAGCCGTTGGCCCGTTGTGGTGAAGAGTAAACTCTACAAAAATATACTTTACGCAGCTAATACTTTTGATCTTCACGATTTTATCATCCATTCCTGCTAGAAGACTCCGGATAGCCGATGCCGATGTTTTCAGCAAAATTTCAGGCTGGTTTACTCGACCAGCAGAGCTGAGCTTAACGTTAGTTTGTTTTATTAAAGCCGACTCACAACAGTTGAATTTAACTGAAGTCAGCATTAATAAAACAAACTAACGTTAAGCTCAACTCAGCTGGTCGTGTAAACCAGCCTTTAGTCTTGCTTGAATTCACTGCTGGCAGTTGCTTTTATTCGCTTTAAAATCACTCACTGCAAAAAAATTCTGTTGAAGTTCTTAATTTCACTTATGAATCTAAGCCCATTATTTAGAAGATTTTTACATTTTATACTTTTTATTTCAACATCATACGAACAAACAAGTTGAAGCGACCATACAAAATGGAGTGAGTCTGTTCTTTTCTTCAAAGGCTCTTATTTGCCTCCAGTTCCTATATTATATTCACACACGGTTGTTGCAATGCAGCTCCTCAAAACTACCAAATATTAGTCTATTATTTTAAACAAAATTAAATGCAGCCAAGGCTTAGTTTTTGACACAGTGTATGAGCAAAAGTAATTAGCTTAATCAATGCAAGAATGACAAAAATTGAGGTCTCATTTTCTCATAGTTGCTTTTTTCATAATAAATCAAAAAGAAAACATGCAAAAGCTCATTAGGCTAGTAACTTAACAATAGGTCTTGTAAATTTCTGTTCTGGAGTTTGATACAAAAATTGCGTAAAATAAAACTTAGAAAATCCGTTTATAGTCCTTCAAAATCCAAAGCCGTCATAAAAAATTATAGCGACTAATATGATGTTTTGCCCGTGCTAAGTGCAGAATATAATCAAAACCATTTAAAGTGAATACAGTAAAACAGATTTTCCTTGAATAAAGAACTGAAATAATGGCATAAAATTGGGAAAGAGTTTGCAGAGATTTGACTGATTTTGGCCACGCCGCAGCTTTTTCTGTCAGGATTTTAACAACTTAGCATGAACAAATGAGCTTCTCTATGACATCAAATTTAATCGCTTTTTGTTTCTTTTCTGTGGTTAGCTCACGTTTTTGTTGAATTTTAATTTTTAAACAACTATTAGAGAAAGTTCCCACCATGAAATTTCATCTAATTCCACGGGATAATCGTGAATAGTTATCCCTCCTAAAGTTGGTCCTTTTTTGTTGAGTTTGTCTTGCCACAATAACTTATTCGTTCCATCTCTCCAATAAGGGCCAGGAAGATAAATATCTCGGGATCGAGTAGCATTATTTACAATTGGGGCCACCAAATATTTGTCCCCAACCAAGAACTCATCGTCTACTGTAAATGCCCTGTTGTCGTCAACAGTTACCCACCATATGGGGCGAATAGGCCCCATTGCGCTTTTTCGATCTATATAAGAGTTTGAAGACCTCAACAATTCATCATAAATTTCATTTTCATGAAGTGCAACATATTTTTTCGCAATTTCAATTGTTTCGTTGTCGTACTGCCAAGGAACGATAGAAAATTGCATGGAAGGCAAAAACGCACTCAATTCTAGCCATCGGATGTAAAGCTCTCGCTCTGGAAGGGGTGCTTCGTCAAAACCATTCTCATAAGCGTTACCTAAATGGCAAGATGGTTAAACCAGATTTTGCGATTTTAAAAAATCTATTGATTTGTGAAATAAATATGAATAGCCTACTCTTTGAAATTAGTAGCCTACAATTAATGTTTGGGCCTAGGCCTTCTGAAAATCTTACCTTGGGCTTCGACATGTTTTTCGTGTGCGGTTATAAAAAAAAGTTTTCCTTAAGCGGATGCCGCAAAAATTTTCCAATATTATTATGCGTTATTAAGCCTGAACAGCCAGAACTGTCAACACATTTTTTTTTCAAAATCTTATAAAGGATGAAGCAAATTAACTGACTTTTTCAACAAAAAGTGATTATATACTAATTGCGTTGCGTTTGATGTTTAGAGTTTATTATTATAGTAAAACTTGAACCATGAAATTTCGAACTGATGACAGTTTGGGCTTGCCCCTCCTCGCTAGGGATACGTGCAAATTTGTTTCAAATGCTTGGCACGTGTTGCTTGCTTTTTCCAAATTTGTGATGTTAGCCTATTTCTTTTATTACACAGTTTTGTTTGTTTTCTTTTCGGCTCATAGGCTCTAAAAGCTATAGGGGCAGCGACCACGCTATTTTTTAGTTTTTACTGTAAATTCATTGTACAGAATTGCATATGGCATGCTTTAACGTTCTGTCACTGTTGCCTTTTTTCGGCCGTATCTTGTGATACGCGTTGTTTTTACGTACTTTGATGGTCGTTAAAAAAAACAAACTACTAGGTTATTACTACAGTAAACTACTACAGTACCCTTCAAACAACAAGAAAACATTTACGCCAAAATTAAAGCAAATGACCTCTCACCTCCTATCATATCAGGTAGAATATACGGATAGCCCAACAAACTGAAAGTTAAAGCTGTGGGAATCAGGGTTTTCATGCCTTTAGCAGGTCCCCAGTTCGAATCCTTGTCCATCATACGCACAAAAATTGGTAAACGCTGACAGTTCCAAGCAGCTCGAATTTCTATTAGATTTCCAAGTCTGGCATGAAAAAAACAACATGCGTTTATAGTTATAAAAATTTATTATCAGTTGAAGAAATTTCGTATCGAATCAGTTTTAAACCGAATCAGTTTTAACAGCTCAGATGACCAAGTGGTAAGAGCATTCATCTCTGGAACTGAAGACTCTGGTTTGATTCTGATTCGGGTCAAACCAATGACTCAAAAATTGGTACTCGCAGCTTCCCTGTTTGACGCTCAGCAATAAAGGGACAGTGTGGAGAACAAGCCCGCAAGTTTACTTCTTGTTTAGTTTGGAAAGGCACTTAGAGAGATTTTCCAATCTTAGAATTGATTCCACTAGACAGACGGCCGGCAACTCTCAACTCAATCCCGTAATATTATCTAATTTTACAAGAATTATTACTGTACATCTTTAAACACTAGATTTTATTAAAATTACGCATTGCCTAATCACCATTTGTTAGCTTGTTATATTACCATTTATTCCTTATTATTTTTTAAATTGCTTTTGTTTTTTTCATGAATATTAAGAACAGCTGGGCTGCTGCTTGACTCGAAGACCAATGATTTCTTCGCAGTTGCCTGTGGCTTGTATTATTCTTGTGCTATTGTAATGATGCTTTTTGTAATTGCGAGTTAGCAAAAAAACTAAACTTGTTCTGTTTTGTTGTGTTCTCAAGCGAGCTCGTTATAGCGCTGTGATCGCTTTCTCGTGTTAGGAAGATAAATCAATCAATCAAGCTTTTTATTCTTGAAAAAAAAAAAGTACCGTCGAACACATTTACAGAAAGAGAAACTCAAGAAAAGGAGGAAACGACATAACGACAAAGCGTTAAAACATGCGATATGAAGATAGTAATACACACACAAAAAAAAAACAAGAACAACACGCATGGTCGTGACATTTAAAAAAGAAAAGAGGAAAAAGAGAATCACCTGCGGAATAAAGGCCCGAACACACCAACTGAGGCGCCGAGACCCTCGAGACGCTGCGCAGGCCCATCCCATTCCAACACCACATCAGCACAGATGCGATGTCGCAACCAGACAAAGCCGCACAACGCCACAAAGGCCCGAGCATCCCAGTCAGTGTGATCGAAAAAAGCAAAGCGAAGCAAGCAAAGAATAAACAAACTAAACAAAGTTTCCGCCTTCAGCGTCAACAGTAAACGAGAGTATGCAGAAAAATAAACAAATAAAATAAAATAATGATAATGCAAACTTGCCCCTATACGCTGTTGACAGATATCGCCGAAAACAGAAACCTGACCAGATGCAAACAAAAATTGCATGAATTACTCGCGTTTGTAATAAGATTACATACGGTATAAGTCTAATACATTTGGCTGAGGCAGCAATCGAACTGAAAGAGAGAAATTCGCATTGTTTCCCCCTGCTTACATCACAGTACGTAGGTTATTGGGGAATCTAATTTTAAAGAGAGCGTTTATCAGATTTAAAATGGGCGTCAGCTTACTGTGGTATTACCCCTTCCACATATGCAACCCCATAGTTCCAAGTTCCACCCTCAGCATCACAACCAACCTACCCCCCGACGACACAAACACATTAAACACAGTAGTGATCGCGACACTAAAACTCCTCTGCGACACAGTAACCAGAAATAACACAAGTGGACAAGACGTATGTGTCATTTGCATCTGGTCAAGATCATAATAATTTGCAAGTGAAAAGTGTTTGTTTTGCTCAGCACGAAGGTCTTTCAAAAAAAAACATATCAAGATCTTCAACCAGTCTGCGGATGACTTGATGATTGAAATTTTTAACCCGATCAAGGTTTTCATTTGCGATTTTTTTAATAAAGAAAAGTACAAGCATATTTCAACGGAACAGCCAATGCAAGGTTATGTGCGGTATAGAAATAACTACAAAAAATTGCGCAAGCATATAGATTTAAAGTTGTACTTAGGTTACAGTTTGTTACTAAATATCATGCAAACAAAAACTAAAGTTGCAGCAACCGCCAGCTATTCCATGTATTTTTTTCTAATTTTCGTCTGAACGTGAAAACTTTAAGCCGACCCCGTTTCAATGTCCCCCCAGTTAGACTACGCTCGGCCTAACTTTACCTGTGGGCACATTCAGCATACATCTGAGTATAAGCTCCCAAATTCTCCAAATCACGGAAAGTTTTAAAATTTTCAACGGCAGTGACGTAATTGATTTCTCCGGCATCAAATTTATACGAATCCACTCCGTAATTTGTTCTCACTTGTTCCAACAAATCCGCATACCTAAAAATAAAAAATCCGTTTGCTTATCGTCACGTTAGTGCAAAAACTGCGTAAGTCATTTTTTTGTTTTGAGAAAAACGCAAAAAACATGTGATTGAATGTATCTACTATTGCGTCACAAGCAAAATAACAATAGAACAAAGAATAAATGGTTTCATGGTATACAATGTGTTATTATGATTAAATAATTGTGCTGACTTACGCAATTTAGAAATTGGGGCATAACTCGCGAACGCGTCGATATATTTTTCCAAAAAGTGTGTCAGGCATTAGCGCTGATCCAGAGGAACAACTTGGTGCAAAAAACCCAATTTTGCCAAAAAATGGCTTACGCAGTTTTTGCACTAACGTGACGTTATTCAATTTATCTACTTCCTAGTGGAAAAAACTTCTTTAATTTGCTGCTGTGAAAATTCCACCAGGCAGAGATAATTATCGTGAAGCATTTTATCCGAGGACGCAGCAACGAGGCTTGAGAGGAAGTTGAACTATCAACCTTGCGATCATAGCTTCGAAAAACGAGGCTGTGAACAACGACGCGAATAAACAATCAATAAAGCCGAACTCCGCAGCTTAGCGCCTGGGCAACACAGCTACGAAGAAACGTCGCAGCGGTGGCGAGTTGTTGCCGACTGTGTCCGCTTTGACGGACGAGTTAAAAATCAAAAATCAAACTCGTAGTTAAAAATCTCGTGCTAGTAGTAATTAAACTCGTAGTTAAAAACTCGTAGTTAAAAAACTCGTAGTTAAAAATCAGACACAATTATAATTAAATTATTATGGATAGAAACCCAAAACATGAACGTTTGAACTGACCAATCACAAGCTTTGTTGTTTGTGAAATCAATGGGATATCCCAATCCTCTCCACCAAGGAACTGGTTGGCTCTGATTCGTGTCGCCATTTATAACAAAATAATTATTGTCCAATCCAGCTTGCAAATTGTTAGAACGAGGATTGATGAAAGGGGTTACCCAAGTGGTTACTCGGAAACCAGAATTGTGCAAGGTTTCGATCATCCCAACAGCATCAGGAAATTTTTTCGGGTCAAAAGTGTGGTCACCATAGGCTTCTTCATACCTAATTAAAACTTCAAATTAAAATCAAATTTTCATTATACTCGTGGTATTGCGCCAAGGCGTGTAACGAGCAGCGGGGCCCATCTCCGCGGCTTGGCGCCTGGGTAACACAGCTCAGAAGAAACATTGCAGCGGTGGCGAGCCGTTGGCAACTGTGCCCAAGTTGACCTGCCCGAGAATCGAACACCAGACCTCCTGCACCGATAGCGATGTCGTTAACTTATGCGATAATATTGGTTTTCTCTGTTATTTTCCTGGCTTTAAGTAGGGATGTGCCGAGCCGAGTCCGAGTACTCGACCAAGTATTACAGGTTTTTATTACTCGTACTCGGCCGAGTATTATGCAATACTCGGCTGTTACTCGGCCGCATGTTATTACGCTTATGTTTATCGGTCCAACTATGAAAATGTGTGCGGTAACGCATATTACTGCAGCATTTTTACAAAAAGTCCGATTCTCCAGCGAGAAAAAATATTATTGCGCCATGTTGCAAAACTTGCAGTGTTCAGGAATAAGGGTAAGAGTTGACCGATGCTTGTGATGTCACAGTCAGCTTCTGTGTCTGAATTCCCTTTGCTTTGCAGTCTTGCAGATCAATACTATCCTTTTTGGATTGCATTGTTGCTGAGTTGAAGATTCGATATGTGCTTTGGCACTGCTTCTCAAATCACTTTGGGATGCACATTGCACCTTTTCGTGGGTCAACATCACTGTTCGCAAGCATTTCATTGTAGTGTTAATTCTACGTATTTACTCAATGTATGCGAAAGAACTGAATGCAAGTGTCACTTTGTAAATAATGGTATGTTGTTCATTGGTCAGCATTCTGCTCTTACGCCATTGCTGTTGAACTAGTGGTGTTGTGTTTTAGCTGCTAATATTTAAAAATTTCCGCAGAATTAAAAACAGCTATAAAAATCCATTGCTTTGCTATTTCAGATGTAAAGATATATTAGCTGTAGTTTCAGCATTGGTTCGCCATAGCGCTACTACCACTTTGAGCAAGTAGCATTAGCATACTAATGGCCCTAATATTCAATCACTTTCTGAATAGCCAAAAGCAGCATTAGTTAGGCTTAAGAAAAAAAATGAAAAATCGTTTGTAAGCCTACTTGGCATTACCGTACATCAAATATGACGTCATAGATACTCGGATTCGGACTCGGACTCGCCGAGTAATTTCATCAGGTACTCGTTACTCGCCGAGTCGAATAATTTTCGTTTTGGCACATCCCTAGCTTTAAGTAGACTTATCATAATTTTTAGAATACACATCAGACATCTCAAAAAATACCAAAATAAGTTTGTAACTCCTTCCAAAAAATATAGATCTGCCCGAAAGGCTATTGCGTTTCATGCACACTTATCTAACTTTGAAATAGGGTCTACAACAAAAATAGCTTACGGAGGAAACTATGCCACGTACAGTAATAATTGTAAAAAAAGAATCCGCTTTTTGCATCCGAATTTGCTAAACTCTTAACTAAGAATTAATGTGGCATTGTATTCTTCCATAAGTTATATAACTTGGAATTTATACCCGTCATCAATTTCCAACTGACTGTGAGGGAATTCTTGTTCTGTTATTTCATTTGCAAATTCAAGCACCACCGACTGATTGATATTGTTTTTATATCGAGCCCAGGTCGACCATATTGGATACTGCATCATGCGAGTATCCGGAAGCTGGGTCGGTCTTTGGAAAAAATAAGCCTAAAAATATTAATTTAGCAGGTGAGACTCCACCGGTTGTTTGGTGCAATGGTTAAAGACATTGCTCTGCGCACAGGAGGTTTGATTACCGGTCCAGTCATATCGGACACACCAATAATTTAAGCGAGCTTGAGTTCCATCTCCCCCTCGGGCATAGGTCTGTCGGACCTCGTTAAAATAAGAAAAACACTGCATAAAATTCTGCTTCTCCTTTGTCGGACTAAAGGCCGAGTCACCCCTTCAAATTTATAGTTTACACGTATTATTCTTCCTATACTTTAGTACCGTACTTTCAGACCTGAAAATTTACGCAGAGCATTTTTTGACTTCAAGCCCCTTCTTCTTCGCTATACAGTTTTTGAATCCGCCCCTCTTCGCCTTCTGAAATATTACTCACATTAAACATAAAATCATGAACAATTTGCGGCGTTTTTCCGAAGCAGGTAGTATATTGCATCCAATGATGAGGGTGGTTAACGTTTCGGATTTTAAACGGTTCTTCGTAGGAACCTGCAAGCAAACGGCTGTTACAAATTCTATTATTTCAGTACGTGCAATTATCCAGTGCGTAAGAGATTGCTATTGGCACCGAAGGTCTGGCTTCAATTCGCGAGTCAGTCAAATCGGACGCAGTGCGCTAAAACCACCGCTGCGACGCTTTGTAAAAGCTGTGTCGTCAAAGCGTGGATATGGACCCCGCCACTCGTTACTCTACACGCTTTGTCGTCACACCACATTCCACAAGTAGTAGGCCTGTAATCAGTTAGTGCATATATAAAAACATATGTAACACAATAAACAAAAACAACTGTTTACCTTTAAAGCATATTTGTTGTCTTTCGATGCTGACATGCAGAGGGATTGTAAGTGGGATCCATACAGCGACACCTTGTGAGGATAACCAATACCGCTCCAATACGGATCCGTATTGTTGGGGATCCGCAAACATGTCTCCAGATAAATAAAAAGACATGTTTTTGTTCCAACTAAACATTTCGTTGTTACAAATTATAGTTAGCAGCTGCAGTATGTAATGTAATCAGCTGCATATTTACCTCCTATCACGAGAAACCAATCAAAGCGCTGTTACGATATCGCTTAGGAGTTGCCGGCCGTCTGTCTACCACTGCAATTCGGGGAAATCCCGATAAGTGCCCCAAAATAACTAAAAAGGAAAATCCTTCCTGGCCTACTGATACTGATGAGTGATCTTGGCAAAATTATTCGTTTTGGAAGATGAATGTATCTCACCTGAGGACGGCTCATGAGGGCTGATAGCTCGAAACAGCGCTGTCCCGCTCTACGGTAAAGTGATCCAAAGGCACAACAAGTAAACTTGCCGGCTTGTTCTCCACACTGTCCCTTCAATGCTGCACGTCAAGCATGGAAGCTGTGAATGCCAATGTTAAAGTCATTGGTTTGACCCGATTTGGAATCAAACCCGAGTCTACAACTCAAGAGGCAGACCCACCGCTAACACGATAAAGAATACGATAAAATGAGGGAATTATGCAACGGTACAAAAAAGAAGCAACAAAACGATTAACGCCACAGCATACAGTTATAACTGTAGAAAATTAGTTAAAAAAAACAATAATTGTCGTGATCGCAATACCCAGGTCTGGATATTGATGTTATTTTGTAAATATCATTAACTGAAGTCAATTTCAAATTACTCGGAAAATTCAACAGTGCTTTGAAGAGACAGAAAACTTTGAAACAGCAGTCAAACAAATGTGTCAAATGCGATCAGTGTTAAAAAATAGTTGTGTGGTCAGGGAAGGGAAGACTGGGGCACAGGTTTGAAGTGTGATCAGTGCATGCCTAGCTGACGTGATAACGTGTGCTTAACACCCTGACGCAAACAGATAACATTTCTAAAGTTTTTGACCTACTGTAAATTTCTTCTGTTCCCAAATTTTCAGCTGGTTACTCCTCTGCTCCTGAAAGGTTTCTCCTGCACACTTTACACCAATTTTCGCAGAGCGTAACTTACGTATTTATCGGCCAATCCTGATAATACATTTCTGCCCCTCCGTACCAGAAATCGTTCATCTGAATGCAATCCACTGGTGGAACAAAGTCATTGGAAGCATCCCATTTGGTTTCGTAGCATTGGACATCTTCACCGTCCTGAAAAACACGCTATATCTGTGCAGGAGGTCCTAGGTTCGAATTCCGGCATGGTCAAACTCGCCATCGGCTCGCCACCGCTGCAATGGTTCTCCAGAGCTGCGTTACCCAGGCGCTGCGCCGCAAAGATGGACCCCACCAGTCGTTACACGCTTCGACGTAATACCGCGAATAGGCTCGATTTTCATAATTTAAACGTACGCCATATCATTATTTTGTAAGTTTTATCGAGATGAAGGTGTTTGCTTGGTAAAACCTATAAATAATAATAATATAAGTTGAAGAGAGTGAGGTTTATTATTAGCTATATAAAGCATGTACAAAAATATTTGGCAAAAATACTTTTCAAGCATGGGCGGGGTGGCCGTTGCAATTCAAAGTTCTAACAAAAAGCGAAAGTTTGGTTTTATTTTTTGGAATAATAATTTTCAGGGTTAAGTTCTAACATTTTCAGGTGTTAAGCCCTTATCTCTTTGCCCACACGGGGGTGGAGGGGACGTTCTTGTCTATGAAAATATGATGAAATGTCTATTAAAAAGTGGTAAGTGTTACAGCACCAACTTTGTGTTCACGAGGTATCGAACCTGAGTACCTGTAACGGCTCTCAGGTCTTTATGATGTTGCGTAATCATTTAGCTTCTTCGTCGATTAGCGACAGAGCGCTTCAAACTGCACTGCAGGTTTTCCGTTGTTATGATGATTGCTCTGAATTCCACCACTTTTTCACGGCTGCTTAAAGCAGTTTCCCCCTTTTTTTTTTGTTTCTTTAATTTGTTTGTTGTTCTGACTGGCGTGTCAAGTGTTAGATCAAATCGTGTAACGCCGAAGTAAGACGCGAAATTGCTTTGGTTATTTTCAGTTCATTTTTAGTTGGGAAACCTTCAGTTATTTTTTGCCGCCCTACCGTTATATTGCCTCGCCATTCTGGTCGAGTTTTCAGTTTTACTCTGATTTTAATTCAATAAAGTCTCGTCTGAAAAGTTAAGTGCTTTAAGAAGAAGTCAGATATACTGCCAGGCGGTGAAGGTCCACTGGCTCCCAGTGGACACCGACAATCTGAATATTCCCGTCGTTGTTAACATAAAGAAAAATAACTGTCTATCCCTGAAGAATTGGTCATCAAGTTCAAGCTCAACAACAACCTATCGCTGCACTTGTCATCGTGCTGCATCAACATTCAAACTCTTGAAGTTTGCTTGCTCTCATCTACTGTCGTCTGGCTTTCCTTTTACAAGTGTCCGTTGCTACGGAACTTTGCTTGCCGTTGTGGAACCACCTCGTCAGGGCGGAATTCGTCGTGGACATCCGTTGCCTTTGTTGCTGATCGATCACCTTTCCTGAAGTATCCATCGTCTCGGAGCTTCACCTCACTGCTGTTGTGGACGTCGTCGGGACGGAATTCGTCGTGAACATCCGCTGCCCATTTTCATAGTCACAACTGCTATCCTTGGTCGCATCTTCAACTCCAGTGTTCCATCCTTACACAAGCCTACAAATTCTACCATTGCCATTCGACCGTCGTTTCCGGTGACGAGCTTCAGTTCTTTCGTGCTTCCTTCGTTCGAACTGCGTGTCGGTTCCATCGTTGATCTGCAAGTCGGCCCGAGACCGACAAAGGTACTGTACGCGTGAACACTTGGCAGCGTTGTTGTTTTTTGATCAGACAGGTCCACACCTGTCTCTTTTTGATTTTGGCTTGATTAGCATATAACACTTTTTACACACTTGAAGTTGTGTATAGTTTGGTTATGGGCACTCGTAGTGATAGTGATACTCGCCCTAACATTGTTGATCCTGCTGGGTTAGTTAACCCTGGTGACGAGGGAAATCGTGAACGATGTTTGTTAGAGCCTACGGGTGTGGGGGCTAGTAACGTGGATATGGGTGGGGCTGGTGTAGCTCCTGATAACGAGCGGGCCTCTGATAAGGTTGGCAGGGTAACAACATCTGGCTCTGGTGCTCAAGGGAATGCCCCACGTAAACTTCAATCTAAACATCGCAAACTAATTTTGGATATAAAGCGTTGCTCAGCGTCGTTGGCTACCTGCAACTCGTACGAGAAATTTCAACAGGAGTCTATAAAATTCAACGCTCTTCATGAAGCTAAAACGTCGTTTCTCTGCGCCTTAAGAGATTTAAAAGATAATGAATTATACGAACAGTTTTCCGAGAGCCTGTTCGATCAATTTAAATTATGCTCGGATTCGTATGTTGTTTGTGAACGACGCTTCAGTCACCAACCTGACAATTTTGATGAGGACGAAACGACCTCGGACTGTGAAGATGACCTTGAACCGTCAGATAGTATCTCGCAAGTTACTAGTCGTTTTACCGTTAATAGTAAATCGTCAATAATACGGCGGATTGAAATAGAGCGTAAAAAAGCTCAACTTGCTAACGAAGAGGAGTTGGCCAAGGCACGTAAAATGAGACTTATGGCCGAAGCCGAGGCACGAATGGCTGAAGCTGAGGCACGAAGAGTTCAGGTCGAAGCCGAAGCACAAAGAGTGCATGCCGAAGCTGAGAATCGTAGAGCATGTCTTCTTGCTGAAGCTGATGAGGCGGAAGCCCTAGCTAAACTTCGCCTTGAAACGGCCAACCTAGAAACTGAAGAAAAACTTATCGCTTATTCGGAACGTGGGTCTTCAGTTGCCACGTTGTCTAAAGCATCGAAAATTAAATCTCGTTGTCGACCACCGGTTGAACGTAATGCCTACAACCCACCTGTCAAAAGTAATAATGCGTATTATCCATGTGCTAAAATTGGTACTTCTAATGCCTGTGCTTCTAAGACACAGCCAGAGAATCCCTTTAATGGAATTTGTGCGCGACTTCAAAGGCCTCTGCCATCTCACTTAATCCAACAAAAAGAAATGCCCGACACTAAACCCTATTGTGTCAATGATAACTCTGCTAGTCTGGGTTTAGATGGTCATAAACGTCAAAACGCCATTAAGTGTTTCGACTCAGAACAGGTGGGACCTGTCGATATTAAGAACCTTAATCGGGACGCTTGTGAAACGCCAGTGGCACCTGCGCTAGTTGCTTCTCGTCCTAACACTCAGTTTAAAACTTCTATGGGGCCCGAACCCAGGTTGCAAACACAGGACTTTAATACTTCTAATGCTCAAATTAATTGGCACACGTATCTTGATCGGCAAGGCAGGAACGAATACATTACCTTGGCCGCACAGATAGCTTACGATGGAAATAATATTGCGTTTATCTTTTATGAGAACCAGATTCGGCGTCTTATGGACGAGAGCCCTTTCGAAGAGCGGAAACTTGAAGTTTTGCGAGCTTCCTGCGTAGGGCAACCCAGGGAAATGGTAAATTTATTTTGTGCACCTATGAAAAGTATGAGTACCTCCGTACGTATAGAAAAGGCTTTGGATCGACTGCGACAAAGGTATGGTGTGTCGGGGGATTGACCTCGGAACCTAAAGTGAGGGCCATACGCCATGGTGCTAAGGTTGCTTTTAATTCATCGTCACTTAAAATGTACAATGAAGACTTAAATACACTCGAAGTGTTTGCGTATGCTCATGACGAGGTCGAAAAACTTTCTGGACAGCTTTTGTTAGATACTGCTGCTCGTTTGCCTAATACTTTAAAGCGACGATATTTGGATTTTTTGGATAAAAAGGGTTTAAACTTGAGTCGTCCTGGGTTCGAGTCTCTGCGCAGCTTTGTTGTTCACGAAATCGATATGATGACGTCGGATTACGCTCAAGCGTTTTTTAAAGATGAAAAAGATAGTTCTCGCGAACAGCCTTTCAATTCTAGAGAGTTTCGCGTTCGCCAGGTGGCCGTTGGGGTGAAGAATGGTGTCCAGGATAACGGGCTGGGTGGACCCCATTTGTCTACTTCACGTGTCAGGCCTGGAGCGAGCCATAAAGATAAGCCTCCCCCTAAATGTTTCGTGTGTTCTCATCCGGATTGTAAGCATTTTTTGGCTGACTGCGAAACTTTCAGAACTCTGTCACCGGAAGCTAAACGTCAGACGGTTATTGACGCTAAGAGATGTTTAAATTGTCTCTCATTGGACCATTTCGTTCGTGATTGTGCTCGTCCTTCAAAATGTCGAGAGTGCGGACCTAAAAACCAGAACAAACATGCTACCGCATTGCACGTATGTTTTGCTGACGGGAATGTCGGGGGCGCTGACGGGCACGCTGCTCCTATCCCGGCACCGCGGAGTCGTACTGGGCGAAATGGCAATCGCGACTACACGGTTAGAAAAATGAACTGTTTGGATAAAAGGACTGTCTTGTTGCGCACTAGTGCAGTTAGAGTTGTGAACCCCGATACTGGATTGTCTACCCTTGCTTACGCTCAGCATGATACGGGGTCTCAAGTAACTCTTATTTCTGACAATTTAATGAAAGAACTTGGGCTCAATTCTACTCCCGACCCTACGGTAACTATTCGTACACTCGCTGATCAGAGAGTCACTACTGAGGGACGTACGGATTTTAATCTTCAGTCGCTGAGTAGCGGTGAGGAGTTTGCCATTAAAGACGCGATAGTGGTACCGGAGTTTTTGGACGATAAGGCTACGTTACCGCATGCTGTAGATACTAGTAGTCTCGGCCACTTTGATGGAGTCGAAATTCCTTTGGCCCCGGATCGAGATCGTATCGACGTTCTGATAGGACAGTCGGATAAGGCGTTACTGGCTGTGCTTGAGGAGCGGGAAGGCGCAGATCCGGAAGAACCCAACTATGTTCTTACGCGTCTTGGGCCTGTTGCCAGCGGTGGGAGAGCGCCCTCGGAGTCGAACTCGGTTTCAGCATTTCGTGTTAGTGTCGAACCTTTGACATCTGAGCGTTGTTGTAATGAGTTACAACAGGAAATCGCTTCGCTCAAGGAAACGATACGTGAATACGAATTGCAAGACGAAGTGATTCAACCTTCTAGAACTGATGAGCTTGCGAGAAATCTTGTAGAACCCCATATAAGTGTTGTAAATGGTCGTTATGAGATGCCCGTCCCGTTTAAAACTGAGATGTTGAAAAAACTTCCTGATAATTATGACTGCGCTGCTAAACGCACCTTGTCGATGAGACGTAAAGCTCTGCAAGACCTTTCGCTTAAGGACACTCTAGTCAAAACGTTTGCGCAGCTTGTTGAAGAAAATTGGATTGTGCCTGTAGATTCTGTTGTTTCTGATAGTAAATGGTATTTGCCGTTTTTTGTTACCCGATCTGCTAAGCCAAGAGTTGTGTACGATGGCGCGGCGATGGTTGAGGGTATGTCGCTTAATCAGGCTGTTCTAGCCGGAGAAAACTTGTTAAATAATCTGGTAGAAGTTTTGATAAGATTTCGCTTGGGAAAGTATGCATGTGTTGCTGATGTTAGTAAGTGCTTTTTTCAAGTAGGGATTCCACGTGACCAGCAAGACTTGTTTCGCATTGTTTGGTTTGAAAATAATGATTTAGATAGAGGTGTAACTCAGATATTTCGCTTCACAAGGCATGTTTGGGGGATCAACTCGAGTCCCTATGTAGCACTTCTCGCTCTTAAACAACTGGTTGCAGAAAATCCGACAAATGCCAGTCAAGTTACGTTAAGTGCTGTGGAAACTAATCGTTATATGGATGATTTGTTACTGGCGAGTAATGATCTTGCTAACCTTGAAGCGTTTGCTTCGGAGGGATGTAAGCTGTTTGCTAGTCGGGGATTTCATTTGCGCAAGTGGGTCGCCAATTCTCACGCTAAGTCCGTTTTATATAATATTCCTCAGTGCGATCTTGCGGCTTCTGTTAGTGAGATCGATTTGGGTTCTCAGCCCCTTCCGGATTCTACTGCGTTGGGATTAGTTTGGGACACACAAGATAAGTTGCGCATTCATTGTCGTGAGTTTATAGAGGCGTCGACCAGACGTGAAATGTCTAGTCAGCTCTCTAGTCATTTTGATCCTTTGGGAATGGCTTCGCCGTTTTTACTTGGTGGTAAATTAATTCTGCAAAGAGTTTCCTCTTCGGGGTTTGGGTGGGATGACGTTCTCCCCGCCGATGTCAGAAGTAGCTGGAGAAAATGGCTCGCGTCTTTGAGTTTGCTTGAGGATTTCTCGATTCCACGTAATTGTTTTGCTTACCGTCAAGATCCTTTGGGTATGCCATCGTATCAGATACATGGTTTTAGTGACGCGTCTGACACGGCTTACTGTTGTGTAGTATATTTGCGCTGTTGGGTTGCTGGCAAGTCAAAAGTAAGCTTTCTGTTGGGTAAATCTCGTGTGGTATTAACTCACCAATCTAACTGGGTTATTTCACGTAAGGAACTAGAAGCCGCGAAATTGTGTAGTGAACTTGTACTTCAGGCCTCGGAGGCTTTACAACATCTTCATTGTGATACATACTTGTGGACGGATTCCCAAGTTGCGTTTAAGTGGATCGCTAATCCGGATTTGCACCTGGCTCGATTTGTGAAACGAAGGGTCGATAAAATTTTGCGTGTAGCTCCCTCTAGCGCTTGGCAATATGTGCACACGTCATTGAACCCCGCCGATGTTGGCACCAGAGATAGCACCATTAAACATCCCGAGTCAGTTGGTTTGTGGTTGCAAGGACCAGCGTTTCTCGTCTCAGAGAAAGAGCGCGTTATATCCCCAGTTGTTGCCCCTGTTGTTCGCGCTACGCGTCTCAGTACACAGTCTGGGTTTGTAGAGGAGTGTGATTCTCTGGATAAGCTGATTGCTACCTCACGCGATCTTTATGCTCTGAAGAAACGCGTCGCTTATTTAATGGCTTTTGTAAAATATTTTGTTGCCGTCAAATTTAAGAAGTCGTCTTTTGAGGAACCCGATTTAAATGCCTCGTTTCTAGATCAAGCTTTCTTGAAAATTGTACAGTATGTTCAACTAAAAAATTTCGGGTCCGTTATTGAACCGTTGCGTCGTGGATCACCTGATGACTTTGATGCCATTCTGCGCAGCATGAATGACAAAGGTAAGAATTCCGATGATTTGCGTCGCATAAATGAATTAAAAACTCTTCGTAACTTGCGTCCTTGCGTTGGAGCTGATTCTTTGCTACGTGTCGAAGGTCGTTTAGAAAATTCCGAGCTTCCAATTGATTCTAAACACCCCATTATTCTGCCCGGTAGACACCCTTTGACTCGTCTTATTGTTCTAAGTGAACACGAGAATTCTGGACACGCTGGCCCCGCTTATACGTTAATGAAAATTCGTCAACGTTTTTGGGTGATACACGGGGTTTCGAGCGTTAAACATTTTATAGCAGAATGTGGCAAATGTGCTTTGGTTAAAGCTAAACCAATCAGACAACTCATGGCGGATTTACCTGCGTGCCGTTTAACTGCTTGCAATAAACCGTTTAAGTTCTGTGGCATAGACTATCTTGGTCCATTTCGCTATCGAAATCTTCGTAGTGAATGCAAAGCTTGGGGATTACTTTTTTCCTGCATGTGTACACGGTGCATTCATGTGGAATTAGTCACTAGTCTGGACTTGAATAATTTTCTCATGGCCTTTACACGTTTTACAAATTTGCGTGGTTCTGTGGACACGGTATATTCTGATAATGGTTCCACCTTTTGTGCTGCTGCGGACCAACTGCCCAAAATGCTGGGTTCAAATGAATTTCAAAATGGTTTGCGTAAACAGAATATAAACTGGGTTAGGATTCCTCCGTACGCTCCTAGCCAAGGTGGTAGCTGGGAAAGCTTAGTCAGACTGTTTAAATCTGCGTTGTTTAGAGTTGTTGATGACACTCGCCGCATGCCGTCACTAATTGAACTCCAAACTTTTTTCTCGGATGCGGTACGGATTGTTAATGATCGCCCACTCACTACCTTGAGCGACCAACCAAACGACTTGTTGCCCATTTGCCCTTCGTCCTTTTTAGGTCAGGAACTGGCACCAAACACGCCTGTGGGTGGGTTTCATGATAAGGGAGACCTACGTAAGGACTTCTTGTACAATGCTAATATGGCCCATCGTTTCTGGCTTGGTTGGATGCAGGGATACCTTCCGTTGTTGCAAAAGCGAAATAAGTGGAGAACAATTCAACATAACCTACAACCTGGTCAATTAGTTCTTGTGGGAGACTCAGAGGTCCTTTCTCATAGGGGGGCCTACCGCTTAGGTCGTGTTGAAAAACTCCATCCCCAAATTCGCAAAGGAAAAGAAATTGTCCGTCGGGCTACAGTGGCTGTTTTGAGTAAAAAGTTGGGTAAGGATGACCCGGACATTGAATACATTTTACGGGACCTCTCGAAAATCGCCCCTGTGTAAGTTACTTTGGAATATGTGTTTTGCCTTTTGCGTTTCAATTGTTGTGAATTTACTGTATTAAAATACATTATTGCCTTTGAATCGTATATCTCGCCTTTTCGAATGTTATTAATTTTCATTTATTTTTACCTTGAATATGAAGCTCGACGACAGATACGCCTTTCTGATACACGTTAATTTCTATTTATTCATATGCACATATGGTTATATCCCGCATTAAAAACCCGTTGACGTTTCTTTGAGTATTATTATTTCTGCTTATGTTTGTTGGTGCTTTCACTGAATTTGTTTTTGTTGAAACCGAACTGTCTAGGTCTCTGTTTCAAGGGGGCGCTATGTTACAGCACCAACTTTGTGTTCACGAGGTATCGAACCTGAGTACCTGTAACGGCTCTCAGGTCTTTATGATGTTGCGTAATCATTTAGCTTCTTCGTCGATTAGCGACAGAGCGCTTCAAACTGCACTGCAGGTTTTCCGTTGTTATGATGATTGCTCTGAATTCCACCACTTTTTCACGGCTGCTTAAAGCAGTTTCCCCCTTTTTTTTTTGTTTCTTTAATTTGTTTGTTGTTCTGACTGGCGTGTCAAGTGTTAGATCAAATCGTGTAACGCCGAAGTAAGACGCGAAATTGCTTTGGTTATTTTCAGTTCATTTTTAGTTGGGAAACCTTCAGTTATTTTTTGCCGCCCTACCGTTATATTGCCTCGCCATTCTGGTCGAGTTTTCAGTTTTACTCTGATTTTAATTCAATAAAGTCTCGTCTGAAAAGTTAAGTGCTTTAAGAAGAAGTCAGATATACTGCCAGGCGGTGAAGGTCCACTGGCTCCCAGTGGACACCGACAATCTGAATATTCCCGTCGTTGTTAACAGTAAGAGCAGCTCCAATGGCCGAGCGGTAAGAGGAGACTGGGTTTTGATTGCGAGTCGGGTCAAACCCTTTATAACTGGTATTCACAGCTTCTCTTGTTGACGCTCAGCATTAATGGGACAGTGTGAAGAACAAGCCGGCAAGTTTACTAGTTGTTGGGTTGGGAAGAGCACTTAGCGGGGTATCCCATCGCAGAGTGGTAAACAGATGGCCGGTAACTACTAAGCAAGCTCGTTATAACGCTTTGATCGCTTTCTAGTGATAGGAGGATAAATATGCGACTAAAGACAAAAAACAAGTATAAACTTAATGTCAAAGCTACTTACCTTTATTTTCTGAATAGTTAAGTCCAACTCAGCGTATTTTCCCACGCCCAAAGTGTGAATAATTGTAGCGCAAACTTCCTCTTCGGCGTTGATGCAGGGGTTAACAGTCCGTGGATAAGGAAGCTTCCCATCGCCATTGGAGTCCAAGTTCATGTGGACAGACAGAAGACGCTTTCTGTCGCTGCTCCGAGTATATTCAGCCTAAATAATATAACTGCAGTAACTTAACTGATGTTTTAGAATTCAACAATATGGAACGAAACTAGCTTGAGGAGGAAAAATATAGCTGTAGTTATTATTGAAACTGAACGTTTTGACAATATATATTCAGTTGACATCATCAGCAGTACAAGGTGCCTTGCTTACACTGCTGATGATGACGGCTGATTCTATATTGTCGAAACGTCCAGTTTTAGGATTAACGGTTACTTTATTTTTCCTTTTTAAATTGATGTTTATTCGGTCATATTGTGAAAGCGATGCTGACGTATATAAACCCAAATGAAAACGTGGCCTCTCGTTGCCGCATGCGACCCTGGCCCAGCCCCAAATTGCTCGCCGGCTCCGCTCATCTTCTTTGCGTCTGACTTTTTTCCATTTCCATTATTTTTGTAGTCGTATTTACATGCATATTTATCCTCCCATCACAAGAAAGCGATTAAAGCGCTATAACGAGCTCGCTTAGAAGTTGTCGGCCATCTGTCCAACACACCAAGATGGGAGAACCCCGACTTGTTCTCCACACCGTCCCTTTAATTCTGAGCGTCGAGCAGGTAAGCTGTGAATTCTAATTTTACAGTCATTGGTTTGACCCGACTCGGAATCAAATCAGAGTCCACAGCTTCAGAGGGAGACGCTCTTACCACTCGGCCATCTGAGCTGTTCCATCGCAAACATCACTCGTGAATAATTGGAAACTGTTGGAAAGATACAAGACAAACAACACTCTTACACTTGTCTCACATTTTTGTGCCACTTATCTGGTGAGAAAGCTGCGAACACAACCGTCAGGGCCGAACTTACCGATACAGGCTAGGCAAGCTGAAGCCTAAATGCGTCGGAGAAATAAGGGCCTCGTCACAACGAAAAGAACAATTACGTAAGACCTGTTTCTAAAGATCCACCATAAAGACCTTTATTTAATGAGTTCGACCATTAATCAGTAGATCGGCAAACGAGAAATCAAAATAGCTAAGTATCTCTCATTGTCTAAATCCCGCCCGGTGACCGTAATAATCGTCAGAACTAACGGACAAGGGACAAGACCACAGTTCCACGTCAAGCACTTTAAGCGATACTGGTCTGCCAGTTTTATTTCAAATAGAGTCAACTTACCCTCAACTGAGAATAGAAATCCACATCCACCGAGAACGAAGAGGGGTTACTGGGGCACTCCGTCACTACATCGTTGCAGCTGTCACCGGAAACAAGATAGCTGGCCCCGATTCCAATTAGTACGACGCCAGCGCAAAATATCAGACCTGCAAACACCCAGATCAGAACTTTTGCAACTTTCATTTTTGTAATACTTTATACAAAAATATAATCTAAAAAAAATGTTAAATTTTTGGAATACATGTACAATAAATATGGGATGAAAGTCATCATCAGCAGTGTAATCAAGACAGTACAACACTGAAAGTTAAAAACTGAAACTTTTATCGGAGAAACTATATTGTTTGGGAAAGGCAGTTCCCCTTTTTACCTCTTGGCTGCGCCTCAGAATGTAGCATCTACTGTATAGTCATCGAACTATAATTTTCAATTAAGACTCGCTTGTTTATTTATACAAAGACGTTATTTTTTGAAATTTTAAAAATGCGGTACACAACTTGAAAAACAGTGTTACTAACTGCCCCCGAGGCTGAAGCCTCAAGTAAAAAGTACAGGCAGATTTTTCCATCGCAAAAACGCAATCAAAGGGTTATGGCGAGCTCGCCTAGAAGAGTTACCGGCCGTCTGTCCAGCTAGTGTCTACCATCACTCTAAGATGAGGGAATACCGATAAGAGCCTTTCCCAACGGCACGACAAATAAACTTGCCCACTTGTTCTCTACACTGTCTCTTTATTGCTGAGCGTCCAGCAGGGAAGCTGTGAATACTAATTTTTTGGCATTTTTCAACCAAGTTATCAAATTTGTGGCAGCATTGCCTTTCTTAATTCACAGCCAGTTATCTGCACGGTGAAAGCTGCTGATTGAATAGGTAGGCCTATGTGTACTGTATTTATCAGTGCAGCATTGTTGGAACTGCTGAGTTTATTGATTAGTTAATTATTAAACCTACAAACTAAAAACATTGTACAGCAACGCTCCGTGAAAAGACAAATAAAAATGATGTTACATTTTTGATTGTAGCAAACTAAAGTATAGGTATCGGTATTTTTGATAATTTATTGTCAGCGACATAATTAAGTGGCACTCCTCGCAGATCCCACTGTACGTAACGGGTTCGATTCATGGCTGGAGTCGATCGTATGTGACGTAGGCTATATAACGGTTGGCTGCTGATTCGAAGAGCACGAGCTCACTTCCCAGTCTCCCTCAATTGCTGTTGCTTTTTCACCTTAATATAATTTGAAAGTATAACCATTCATTTATCTATTTATTTGGTAAAGGTAAAGTTTCAAAAGTGTTGGGATTAATATAAAATATATTTTTGCCTTACCAAAGCAAGAAAATGTTTTCATTTCTTAAAAACAGCGATTCATTTTTAGTTAATTCAAAACATGATTAAAAGAAATTTTTTATTTAGAGTTGGAGTCTATGTGATACCCGTACGCATAGTTGGTGACCCCGATATTACCGAATCAGAAACAATACTTTTAGTGCATCTCAGTCAAATTTCAATCGTGAGGTCACTAAGTTTTAACAGCTCAAATGGTCAAGTGCAAAGAGCGTCTGCCTCTGAAGATGTAGACTCTGGTTAGATTCCGAGTCGGGTCAAACCAGTAACTTTGTCTTTAAGATTGGTATTCATTCACAGCTTCCCTGCTTGACGCTCAGCACTAAAGGGACAGTGTGGAGAACAAGCCGGCAAGTTTACTGGTTGCGCAGTTGGGAAAGGCACTTATCGCGATTTCCCCATCTTGAAGCGGTAGATTTGTGGGTGTTTTCCGATTAAATTAGTAAAGTGAAATAATTTTTTCAAAAATTTTCTCTGTTTGGAGAATTCCACGGTCGAGTAGCAAAAATATATGACTATATGTCAAGTCAAAAGACTTGAGGATCACTCAACGCCAGAAGTTTCTGAACTAGACGCCAGACTCTGTGCACATGTCCAATTTAGGCGGCAACAGACTCCAAAACTTCGAAGTCCCTTCGCAGCCTCCTGTCCACAAAATTACTTTAAACAGTTCTTATGGTTTCAACGTTTCTAGTGGAGCGGAACCCCAATGAAGCATTCCATAGACTTGAGGAACTCCTGTGCATTTATTTAACTTACCAATTTACTTGAACCCAGCTCTAAATTGTGAACTTGCGGAACCCTTGAACTGTAGTGGTGGAACCCCACATGAGAACCACCAACCACCGCTTTATTCACTTATTGCGTTGACATGCTTGCTATTTACGGATCGTAATGTTGTTTACTTCAACAAATAAGTTGAGTTTTAGTGGACCACAAACTGGTGGGCTTTCAGTATCATATTCTAATTTTCAACATTGCAATTGAAAACTTGTAATTTAATATCTCACAAACTACTCGCGATAGAAATTTGATTTTCACGCATAATGAAGAATAGAGGCTAAACACCAAATTTATGCAATAAAAATCGAAAATTTGGCCGCGTTGTGTTCTTCCTAAAAGCGTCAGAACTATACAAGCCTACTAAAAATATTGAACCACAGCCTAGGGTTTTCAATCTCGTCTCGGGTCAAACCAATCGATCAGATGGCCGAGTGGTATGGAGCGTCTGCTTTTGGATCGGTAGACTTGGGGTTCGATTCCGAGTCGGGTCAAACCAATGACTTTAAAATTGGTATTCACAGCTTCCCTGCTTGACGCTCAGCATTTAAGGGACAGTGTGAAGAAAGCCGGCAAGTTTACTTGTTGTGCCGTTGGGAAAGGCACTTAACGGGATTCCCCCATCTTAGTGTGGTAGACAGATGGCCGGCAACTCATAAGCGAGCTCGTACAGCGCTTCGTCGCTTTCTCGTGATAGGAGGATAAATATGCCAATAATAATAATAATAAAACCAAACATTCTAAAACTTATCTTCCCATGCTTAGCCAGTCACAAATCAGTTTTAAATTCAACAGTCGATACCTAATAACAAGTTTTCACAACCTTTAGCTGAAACCGACTGCAACTGCACCTTGATATACTCTAGCAAAACTAGTCGAGCACAATTGAGCCTTATTAGGAACATCTACCTTCCTTGTCAAAATGCTTAGCTTTTCATTACGTCTAAAAATTTTTTTGCAATAAACCACATTTTTTATTCACTAATAAAAGTGTATTTTTATGCAAAACTTTCAAATCGAAAAAAACACGCCTCCAACTGCTAAAAATTAAAATCTAATCTTTCACAAATTTTGCTTCCAACGCTAACCTCATTTCTCAAAAATTTCTTTTAGCTATAGAGAAATACTGGTTTGATAGAAAAAGTTGAAATGTGGTGAACCACAGTGAATTTAAGTTTGCTTTCAGTAAGAGATGGTCAGCACTGGCATTCATATATTGTCAAGAACTATTTTTATAGCGCTACTTAACAGGGATTCGATCTCCTTGTATAATACTGCGCAAAATGAAATGTCACTCGTATTGAAGTTTTTAAGTAATAGGGCTATCACGTGATGCTCTAATTTTCTCACAGTAACACCTCGTGCCTAATCAACTACAACCGTAATCACGTCTTTTTTATTTCGCCTGTAAACTTGTATATATCTCTTGCACCTTAGAAGAATACTGTGTGTCACTGGCAAGCGTTTTTTTTTTATATACGTTACTAGTCACAGAGCAAGCATCTTGAATTTTATCTTTTTACCGTGGAAAACTTCAGATATTTTTTACTGCTGATTTTATTTGTGAAGCTTTAACTCTCCGGAAGAAAAATAAACCAAGTTTGTTTTGAAGTTGAGTAAGTTTGGACAGCAGTGAAGGCTAATAGCGCTCCGCTTTAGCACCAGATACGTACTCGCCGCCATTGCGGTGGTGATTCGTAACATAAAGAAAAATATCTGAAGACTATTGCCAGGAAACCGTCAAGAAAGCATTCCGAATTGTCAGATACTTTCAAAGGAAACTCTTCTCAAGTTCAAAGAAAGCTATTAACTTTGTTGATTTTGTTTGGATTGGAACAGTTTTGTAGAACTTGTGGATTGTCAGATTTACTTCAGCATTGGCGTTACATAGACCCAGTGAACTTATTTACCCGTGGCGGTATACTTCGGACTGACAACCACACTTCGACGGTACTGTTGAGGAAACAACAACACCCTTCCATCCTTAAACTTCACGAATTCTACTGCTTGGACACTTCCTTGAGTTCCTTATAATCGTTACGGCAGGAAATTCCCACCTCGACGACTGACATTCTCTTCGCGTTGGAACTTACAATTACTGTTCGACTGCGATTTAATTCTTGTCTTCCAACACTTCGAGTTTCGATTGGATTCCAGCAGTGGTCTTGTTCCTGGGATCGGCATCGTGGAACTGCGTAGTGCGGTACGTTGGAGACTTCGAGTACGCTAGAATACTTCTCAACTTCGCTGGAAGGATCGGGAACGTGGGACTGCGTGAACGTGCAGACTTCGGGTACGCTGGAACTACTCCTGGACTTCACTGGAGAGGTTTTTACTTTATTATTTTGTTTTGTTTAAATATTTGCTACTTAACTGTTTTTATTATTGCTTTTAATTATGTCGCATGCGACCTACAGAAAAGGGTAGCGTAGATGTTGCCACGGGGTTGATTGGTGATGATACGGGAGGGAAAATACCGGGACCTGATACTCAAATGGGACCCCATACCAGTCAATCTGCACCCTCTAACTTGAACAAATTCCGGAAACTTCTTACCTCTAAGCGGCAATTAGTGGTGCGCATGAGGCGTTTTTGCGAAACAGCAAACGAATGTAAGTCGCAGCAGCAATTCAGCGAATGTTCTGAAACCCTCATCAATATTCAGTCCGCGTATAATCAATTTAAAAGGGCAACTGATGAAGTAACTGATTCAGAACTCGTTGTTGAACTGGTCGAACAAGTGGCTGACCAGTTCGAGAATTGCACTAAACTTCACCAAAACGTTAAGCAACATTTCCTTGTTTGCGCTTCCAAGAAAGTTGCTAAACATTTAAACTGCGATCAAGGTGTAGCTGAACTTAACCCCGCCGACAGTGTCTCTCAAGTGACTGATGGGATTAGCATTACATCTAGTAGGCTCGCCGCACGTCAAATTAAACTAGAGCTTAAACGTGCTGAACTTGAGGCTAATCACAAACTTGCTTTGGCACAGGCGCAGGCACAAGCGGCACAAGCTCAGGCGGAAGCCCGGCGTTGCATTGAGGAGGCCAGACTCGACGCAGAGGAGAAACTTCTTACACTTTCAGAGTGTGGCTCGGTAGCGGTTTCTCGCGGGCGTCGTTCAGCTTCTTCCTCGCAGCGAGTGGAGGGCTTGCTTGTAACTGCTGAACGCCATCTTGATATGCAAACCTTTAGAGAAATGCGCCAGGGTGAAATCGGCGATGGGTCCCCAGATTTTAACTTTTGGCCCGTTAACATGGGATCTGCACCTCACCCCACTCAGAGCGTAGAACAAGTTCAACCTAATGCTAAAGAGACCTTTCGAGAGAGTGCTCCTATACCATTAACACCGTCTGGTAATAATGTGCCCGTGTTTCCTGCGCAGAATGATGTGGGTGAATCTACATTAAAAACCTATTTAGATCGCCAAGGAAGAAACGAATTTATTAATTTAGCCAGTCAAATTAGTTACGATGGTAAAAATATAGCCTTCGTGTTTTTCGAAAACCAAATTCGAAAACTTATGGCCGAAAGCCCTTACGACGAGCGACGTCTCGAAGTATTGAGAGCTTCCTGCGTCGGTCAACCCCGAGAAATGGTTAACCTATTCTTAGCTCCCATGAAAAACATGTCGACGTCACAGCGTATCGAAAAAGCGCTGGATCGTCTACGCCAAAGGTATGGCGTGTCGGGAGGCCTTACGTCAGAACCTAAAATCATGGATGTTCGTTACGGTCCCAAGGTGATATTTAATGTGGCTTCACTTAAGGCCTTTAATGAAGACTTGAACACTCTAGAGATATTTGCTTATGCCCATGACGAAGTTGGGAAGCTTTCAGGGCAGTTACTTTTGGACACAGCGAATCGCCTACCCGGGGTTCTTAAACGACGTTATCTTGACTATTTGGCAAAGATGGGACTTAACTTGAACCAACCTGGCTTCGATTCTCTGCGTAATTTTATCGTACATGAGCTCGAAGTCATGACGTCAGATTATGCTCAAACATTTTTTAAATCTGATGAGAAAGAAAAAACTCGTGAACTCAACAATGGGCGCTATAACCAGGTCCGGGTAAGGCAAGTGACTGTTAAAACGAATAACGAAACGCAAGAGTTACCTCACAAAAAGAACCTGCGTCAACTACAAAGTCACTTAGCAGCTTCGGACGTCCTACTAATAACAAACCGCCTCCTGCTTGCTTTGTCTGCAACGAACCAGGCGTTAAGCATTATATTGCGAATTGTGACAGATTTAAAGAGCTTTCAATAGAAAGACAGCGCCGAATAATAATAGAAGCTGCCAGGTGCCTAAACTGTCTTTCCACGGGTCACGTTGTCCGCAACTGTTCCTTTAGGTCAAAATGCAGGAAGTGTGGGCCGAACTTTAATATCAAGCATGCAGATGTTTTGCATGACTACTACGCACGGTCAAGTTCTGTTGACCTCGGGGCCGCTGAGACAGAAAGTGGTCATGACGTTCAATCTCCGGCTGATTGTAATGGGCGGGACTCGGTTGAGAAAAACGAAGTAGTGACGAGAATGGTTAAGCCAGGATGCAACGCGGTACTGTTGCGCACCAGTGCTGTGAAGGTCGTAAACCCCGACACCGGAAAAGCTACCTTTGCGTATGCGCAGCATGATACTGCGTCTCAGGCAACGCTAATCTCAAAAAGCTTGAGAGATGAACTCGGGCTCAGCACTGATCACGATCAAGCCACTGCTATTCGTACGTTAGCCGAACAGACGATTTCTAGTCATGGAACTACAGAGTTTCAAGTTGAATCTCTTTCTACCGGTGAAGCTTTTAAAATTACAAATGCTTTGGTTGTACCAGATTTCACCGACGATGCTAACATTTTACCTCATTTTGTGAACACAACAGGTCTTGAACATTTTAATGGCGTCGAAATTCCCACCATTCCCTACCGTAAAAGTATTGATGTTCTTATTGGACAGAGCGATAAATTGTTGCTCACGGTTCTAGAAGAACGAGAGGGCCTGACACCTGATGATCCTAATTTCGTGTTAACCAGACTTGGTCCGATTGCCAGCGGTGGTCGTCAGGTGGGATCTCGGTCTAATCTTTGTCAGAGCAGAAGAGCTGAGGTTGGTGAAATTTCTGATGTGTGTGAGGTTGACGTCGTTACTAGTGTCGATCAAGGTAAGGAACAATTGTTGGTTCGAAGTAAAGATCTTTTGGATTGTTGTGACGCGTGTGATTGTGATCGACTAAAAAAGGAAATTGTTGTTTTGAAAGAAAACCTACGAAGTCATGAGTTGGCTGACGAGGTCATCCAACCGTCTAAAACTGATGACTTAACTCGTGATTTGGTGGAATCAAATGTTAAAGTGATAAATGGTCGCTATGAAATTCCAGTTCCGTTAAAAATGGATATTGTTAAAAGGTTGTCGAATAACTTTGTTAACGCTTGTGATCGTACAGTGTCGTTGCGTCGTAGTGCTCTAAAAAATCCTGAGTTGAAGCGCACTTTAATTAGCACTTTTCAAGAACTTACTAGCGCCGGTTGGCTTGTTCCTGTTGGGGAGGATTCGTTTGATAGTCGAAGCTGGTATCTACCTTTCTTCGTAACTAAGCAGGATAAGCCTCGCGTTGTGTTTGATGGTGCAGCTAGATGTAATGGTTGGTCCATTAATGATGCTGTTCTTTCGGGTGAAAACATGTTGAGTAATTTGGTTGAGGTCTTAACGCGTTTCCGATTGGGAAAATTTGCTTGTATGGCTGACCTAAGTAAGTGCTTTTTCCAAATTGCTATGCCTGAGCATCAACAAGATTTGTTTAGATTGGTTTGGTATAGTGATAATGACATTGATGGTGGAAAAATACAGATTTTCCGTTTTACAAGGCACGTTTGGGGGATTAATTCCAGCCCTTTCATCGCTTTGTTTGCTATAAATCGATTGATAACCGAAAATCCTACAGATGCTAGTTCGTTGACTTTGTCGGCGATTGAAAGTAATCGGTATATGGACGACTTACTATTGTCTTCGGACTCATTAGCTGATCTTGAAGTGGTGTCTCGAGAAGCAATGAGTTTGTTTGAAAGCAGAGGCTTTAAATTGCGGAAATGGTTAGCCAATAGTGTTTCTAAATCGATTCTGACTAACATTCCTCAGTGCGATCTTGGTTCTAACATTCGTGAGATTGACCTTGGCTCACATCCTTTGCCGGATTGTAAGGCTTTGGGTTTGGTGTGGGAGGCTGAGAGTGATGTTTTGCGAGTGTGTTGCAATAGAAAGTTAACTGAAGTTTCTAGCAGACGTGAAATGATGCGTATGCTCGCTGGTCAGTTTGATCCTTTGGGTATACTTGCTCCCGGGCTTCTAAGAGGTAAATTAATTCTTCAGGCAGTTTCTTCGTCTGGTTTTGATTGGGATGATGAACTCCCAGGCGATATTAAAAGCGACTGGAAATCTTGGATAGACTCTGTTGAATTTATTAATGATATTTCTATTCCTCGTTATTGTTTTGCGGGTGAAGAGTTGAGCGAGTGCAACTCCCATGCGCGGTACCAACTGCATGGGTTTTGTGATGCCTCAGATTATGCGTTTTCGTGTGTGGTATATTTGAGACGCGTGGTTGGGGATCAATCTAGCGTGGCTTTTATTCAAGGAAAGTCTAGACTTGTCTTGTCTAATCAGCAGAGCTGGGTTATTTCCCGAAAGGAGCTAGAGGCTGCTAAGTTGTGTTCAGAGCTGATGTTGGCTGTCTCTAAGTCGCTAGATCATCTTTCTTGTAGCATTCATCTCTGGACTGATTCGCAGGTGGTGCTGAAGTGGATAGTGAATCCCGACCTTCACCTTCCACGCTTCGTAAAACGGCGCATTAGTAAGATCCATCTTGTAGCTTCTGCTGACGCGTGGAATTATGTTCACACATCACTTAATCCAGCTGACGTTGGCACTCGGAAAAACAGTTTTAAACGGTCAGGTTGTTTTGAGCTCTGGCTGGGAGGGCCTAGCTTTTTGTTGCAGACAGGAATCGAATCTCGTCCTGTTGATCCTTCCGTTGTTGTTCGCAAAACTAATATAACTTCCGAGTTGGGTTTTGACAAAGGTAAGATGTGTCTAGATAAGTTGATTGACGCTTCTCCTGATCTTTATGCGTTGAAAAAACGTGTGGGATATCTCATTGCCTTTAAGCAGTATTTCGTGTCTAAAGTAAAGAAGCTCACCTTTCATAAAGTCAAACTTGATGCTACATTTCTAGATAAGGCTCTTCTTGATATAGTAAAATATGTGCAAAGGCGTTATTTTGGAGCTGCCATTGATATGTTGAAAAAGAATTCACCTGACGCTTTTGAGTTGATTTTGAAACAATTAAGTGATAAAGCTACGGATGTAGAGCAAATGCAGCGCATTGCAGAAATGAAAACTTTGCGCAGTTTGCGACCTTGCGTTGATACTGACTCGTTGTTACGTGTTGAAGGACGTTTAGAAAATGCAGATCTTCCGCTTGATGCTAAACACCCCTTGATACTTCCTAGTAGACATCCCTTGACAAGGTTAATTGTCCTTCATGAACACTCGCTTGCAGGTCACGCTGGGCCCGCTTACACTTTAATGAGAACTCGTCAGCGTTTTTGGGTCATTTATGGGATCTCGAGTGCCAAACGTTACATTGCTGAGTGTGGAAAATGTGCTATACGCAAAGCCACCCCTATCCGACAATTGATGTCTGACTTGCCCGTGTGCCGCGTTTCTGCTACTAATAAGCCCTTTAAATTTTGTGGATGTGATTTTTTAGGCCCCCTGATTTATCGGCAAAATCGTAGTCATTGTAAGGCGTGGGGCCTGCTTTTTACCTGTTTGTGCACACGCGCAATACACGTTGAACTTGTTACAGGCCTGGACTTAAACAATTTTTTACTTGCCTTTGCTCGCTTTACAAACCTTCGCGGGCCTGTAGATACTTTGTACTCCGATAATGGGTCAACCTTTTGTGCTGCAGCGGACAAACTTCCCTCGTTGTTGGACTCTTCTGAATTTACCTGCTCTGTTCGTAAGCGTAATATTAATTGGGTAAGAATCCCTCCCTACTCGCCTAGTCAAGGTGGAAGTTGGGAGAGTATGGTTAAACTTTTTAAAAGTTCTTTAGGTCGTGTTATGGGTGAGGCGCGTCGTGAGCCTTCGTTGATTGAGCTGCAAACATTCGTTTCCGACGCTGTGCGCATCGTTAATGATCGCCCCCTCACTGCCCTTAGCGATAAACCTAATGATCTGGCACCCATCACTCCCTCGTCATTCCTGGGTCAACAGCTTGCCCCGTACACTCCCATTAGTGCATTTCATGATCGGGGAGATCTTAGGCGGGATTATTTGTACAATTCCACTTTGGCACATAAGTTCTGGCTTAGTTGGATGAAGGGATATCTGCCGACCTTGCAGGGCCGTTCTAAATGGCGAGTTACTCGTGCTAACCTTGAACCAGGTCAACTTGTTCTCATTGGGGATGCTGATGATATGTCTAAGCGGGGTTCGTATCGTTTGGGGCGCATACACTGTGTACATCCTCAGTTTCGTAAGGGAAAAGAAATTGTTCGTAGAGCAACAATAGCTGTCCTTAAACGTTCTGGCTCAGGGGAGCTTGAATATGTTTTGCGCGATCTCGCAAAGATTGCACCACTTTAACTGTGTTTGATGTTTTTACATTGTTTGACGATTTTATGTTTTACCTCTGTGAACTTGATTACGAAATATGGTGTTTAATGAATTGTCGCCAAATATATACGATATGAAGCTTTAATCCACTTTTATGAAATGAATTATGCCTTGGTGCTGCTATGTTTGAATTTTGTTTGAATCTTCACTTTGTGTTCCGTTTCAAAGGGGCCGCTATGGTCAGCACTGGCATTCATATATTGTCAAGAACTATTTTTATAGCGCTACTTAACAGGGATTCGATCTCCTTGTATAATACTGCGCAAAATGAAATGTCACTCGTATTGAAGTTTTTAAGTAATAGGGCTATCACGTGATGCTCTAATTTTCTCACAGTAACACCTCGTGCCTAATCAACTACAACCGTAATCACGTCTTTTTTATTTCGCCTGTAAACTTGTATATATCTCTTGCACCTTAGAAGAATACTGTGTGTCACTGGCAAGCGTTTTTTTTTTTATATACGTTACTAGTCACAGAGCAAGCATCTTGAATTTTATCTTTTTACCGTGGAAAACTTCAGATATTTTTTACTGCTGATTTTATTTGTGAAGCTTTAACTCTCCGGAAGAAAAATAAACCAAGTTTGTTTTGAAGTTGAGTAAGTTTGGACAGCAGTGAAGGCTAATAGCGCTCCGCTTTAGCACCAGATACGTACTCGCCGCCATTGCGGTGGTGATTCGTAACAAGAGACAAAACGAAATTTTTATTTGCTCCTGGCAAGAAGATCCAAGCGGTGGGTTTTATTATAGGGACCGGGCCTTGTTAGGCACAGGAACCTTACTAACAACCGCAGTGGATTTAAGGAATTTCAGTTAGTAAGCTGAGACAGGTGGAAAGACATGGACTAAAATCAGTAACTAGTCAGGCTATAGCTGGATGTAAATTTTTCCAAACATGTCTAATTCTATTGATGAAAAATGAGACAGCAAAGACTAAGCCAAATCAGCATCAAAAAATCAAATCTTCATTATACTCGCCGTATTCCGCCGAAGCGCGTAACGAGTTGCGGGGCCCATCTCCGCTGCTTAGCGCCTGGGCAACATAGCTCCGAAGAAACGTCGCAACGGTGGCGACACTGTGTCGATTTGACCGGCCCGGGAATCGAACCCCAGACCTCCCGCACCGATAGCGTGCGCTTGGCAACTGAGCTAACGGCCGGTCCAAATCAGCATTCGTTAATTTAATTTTTCGCCCTTTAATGTAATTCCTTGCAGTTAGTTTTGGAGTGAAGCTGTTTGAATATTACATATTTATTGTGGATCCTGAAGAGGGCGTAACGTAGCCTATCGCCGAATACGTTTGAGTTTTATTCGTAAAGCAGTAGTCTACGTTAAATCCAGTGGTGTTACTTTTACTAGGTGCTCTGTGGTTTATTTTTGAATCAATCTAAAATAAATCAAAAAAATATTAGCCAAGTAAAACTCACCGACACGTAGTATTGTGAAACTCATCGAATATAATGATTCTTTAATTCGAATTCAGTGCAAAATATATCTGATGATAAACATCTGCTCACATCTACAGCTGGTATATACTTGCAATAGCTACTGTCAATAACGGTTTATTATTCTAAAACTTGTAACTTGATATAAACAGCGCTCTCGCATAGGGGAAACGAAAGTTCTGCGAAATCATATCGCAAGCGAGACCGCGGTATTTTATTCAGAAATCCAAAAATCCCAATTCAAGTTGGCGGGGTGGCGCGGTAGTTCGAAACGGCGTTTTCGCATCGCCCATGACCGCAAGGATGAGGGTTCAATTCCCAGCCAAGCCTTGTTGTATTCTCGGGATGCTTTGCGACAATTATTCCTGCTTCAAGTACGTAAAGCCGTGATGATCCCCGCCGCTCGTAACACGCTTCGGCGTAATACGGCGAGTATAATGAGGATTTTATTAGTGCCCCCTCCCGACTGTGCCCTGGATCAACGCTTACTTTCGTTAAATAAACGCAGCGAGTTCCACATGCAAGGCGAAACCATGTCGCAGAACTTGGCTGAAAACGTTGTCTTGTCGAGCAAAGAAATCAGGGTGACAGGTTGCATGCCTTTCTAATCGGGATCACTGAAAACATGCAAGCTCACCTTCTTTATTTTTGATTGTGCAAGTTCAAGATCGCGTTCTGTAATTTTTACTTATAGTAAGTGCAAGTAGCCTAGTTTTGATCAGGTTTAGGTTGGCATTTTTGTCTAGTTTGGAATGAGTTCAAAACTCAACTTTTCCAGAGATCGAGTTTGCAAACCTGACTGAAATCATCGCGATGCAAAAAACAGTCGTAACGATGCTAGCATAGAATTAAATCAACAACCACACGAACTATAACTCTTCGTATTCTGAGTTTAATACCATCGGTGGTTGAAAACACAAGAAAAGTAGGCTACGCTAAACCTTATCAAAAAAAGAAAAAAGCTAACTTTAATGTAAAATAACGCGAATAGCATTGATACAAAAAAATATGCATTTCATCGAAAAAAAAAAATTGTTGAAGTTAATAATTACCAACAAATTAAACCAATTTCATTCAGTTTTCAAGTCACAAAAATTTCTGTGTAGGCCTACCAACAAGGAAAGACATCATCAGTTGAAAGTAAAACACATGATAGCATATTCGCCATTACCACAGATACGTTTAATAGCCAAGGATTGTCGGCAACGGCTCGCCACCGCTGCGATGTTTCTTCGGAGCTTTTTAGGCATCAGTACTAGAGATGGCATGGGCTGATTTTTTTTGCAATCCGAACCGCCCATGGCCCGGAACCTCTAGCCCAGTAAACACAACCGACCAAGCAACTCATCCCCAAAATAAAGCCCATTCTTTTTTACAAAATCATTTATCATAAAAATTTAAAAGGGTTTCAAAAATTGTTAGTTGCCCCGTGCGAAACAAAAGATAGAACTGGACTCGCTAGCGGACAAGTGAAAAGACAGGTTAGCGGCTCGTCAGCGGCCCATGCCATCTCTAACCAGCATGTAAAAATTTACTTCAATATTGAGCTACACTTCAACTGAAGGAAATTAAGCTCCCAGAGGCAAAACACGCTTGAGCATCACTCAAACACAAATTTTAACAAAACTTAAGCGAAATCACAACGATACCAGATTGCCTATGTTACATAGGCCTAGTACAAAACGAGTTGAACTGGGGAAAATTTTCCAAGGGGACTTTTACTACATTCAGATTTTGTAGCAATTAATCAATGAAGAGAGATCAGATTTCCAGCTATATAACGAAACGTCCTAGCAGCTTACAATAGAAATTTCACCACATTTTCAAATAGCGTAGATGGTGTGGACCATTGTTATTCACTTTGGCATCGTTGGAAAATCATTTTTACGATGAAGTTCCTGATTTTGGAAATTACAATTTGATTCAATCTTTGCTACAATTATTACTCTATCAATGCATTAACTTTCAATTTTTACTAGTAAATGCATCAAAAACAAACGCATTTAGTTTTGAAACGCCTAATCGAAACTTTTCGGATCTGTTTTTCAGGTAAATCTAGCACAAGTTCTTTGCAACGTAAGATGAAGTTCTTTATCAGCAATGTATAAATTAATCGTTTCTGAGTTCAGCAGGCTAAGTAGAACAACATTCGATCAATGAAGTTCTTTATGTTACAGCAAATTATGCGAAATTTGAGGCTAAATAATTAAATTTACACAAAGAAATCATCTTTGGCCAAAATTTCTTTCTCGGTGAGCGCGCGACACTAGGACAGCGAGTCCATAAATATTTATCTGCCGCATTTGATGGATGCCTGGGAAACTTGAGATCACAAAAGCATGACAAGATGCTTAGAAGCAGCGAACAGCTACAACTAGGAGTTAATGAACATTTTAATTACAAATAAAACAGCCAGGAAGCAGATGACTGAGGAGCCGTTTAACGTAAGCTTTTAGGGTTTACAATGGGTACCAGAAGCGAACCGAAATGTCCGACCAAGTGTTTTCAGCTGTTTCTTGACTGTGCTAATTATAGCTAAATAACTACAACTAAAATCTCTAATAATACAACAAGTTACACAACAAACTTTTCAATTAACAACATAGGCTTGTGAGTTTAACAGTGTTGTTTGACAATTTTATGCATTAACGACAGTTTAATGAAACAAATGGCAGAAAAAAGATGAAAGTGCAGCGAATAACATCAAAAGAAATCGAAATGAAACTTTAAGGAATAAAAAGTAGTAGAAACGTGCGAACTTTCCCATTTTCATCACAAGAAATCATAACAAACTACCCACCATCATGGAAGCACACTTTTAAACGGCACAAAAATAATTTTTGGCCCGATGTGCTGGACCAATTCGCCAGCCAACAATAATTTTACGTTTGAAGAACCCAGCCGCATATTACGTCAAGTTACAGCCTCATAAATGGCACTGAACCGGGCGGTTGGCTCAGTGATCAAAGACATCGCTATGGGGGCGGAAGGTCTGGGGTTCGATTCCCGGGCCGGTCAAATCGGACGCAGTGTCGCTAATGGCTTGACATCGCTGCGACGTTCCTGCGTGGCCCAGACGCTAGGTCGCGGAGATGGATGCCACCACTCGCAACACGCTTGGACGTAATACCGCGAGTATAATGAAGAATTGATCTGAGATTCTACGCAGATAAAAAATGCTACAGGCACGATTAATACGCATTACTGATTACTACACCATACACAAGTTCAAATAAAAGTTGTTTGGGTTAAAAGTAAATAAGATTATAAGCGGGCTGCTGATTGTTTTTGCCACAAACATAATTTGCATAAAATCAAACACCATAAACTTCCATTTATAACAGAAATTAATGCATTTGCATAGAAGAATGAGCACAATAGAAAAACATAAATTACAACAAAACATCGGAGCATAATGCTTGACAGTAGACGACACGCCGTCGGAATAACTGAAAACATTTCTAATTACTTGAAGTTTCAAGATGTTATTCAATTGTGAAAACTTATTTTAGTCATGGCCCAAACATGCTTATGATGATATAACAATAGTTCATGAACATGTTTTAAGTTATTCTGGCTGCTGCATTTGTTCAGCTAAAACAATAAAAACAGTTCGAAGTCGTAAGATCAAATTGCAGCTGTTCTAAAGCTTGTACTAGAAACAGCATTCATGCCTTCACCATTCGTTCCTTTCTGATGAATTAGTGGCAATTTTTTCACCATTTGCAGAAGAAGAAGTTTGTAAGCGCAATCAGTTTGGTCAGCGCTCTTACTGGGAATTTTCTCATTAGAGCGTCTCAAACATATCTCCAGCTCTTCAATTGAAAACACTTCGGCGGGATCCAACTGCTTACTATTAATGAGGTTTACTAAATATTCTTTGTAGTGTATCTCGCATAGATCAGCATTGTTTTCGCTAACCTCTCGCCCGCATACGTCGTCAACGAGACCCGAAATTATCTCTTTTTGCTCCGGTACTTGGCAGTTACGATGATGATGTTTTGATTCGGTTCTAAAGCTAATTTTTGCACGAGACAAAATTTGTTGCAGACGAGCTATCTCGAGGTCGCGAAGATAGAACAAACAATCACGCGGGTGGTGAGCATGAAGGCCTAATGTAACGCAGTTTCTCGACACAGGGCACACTTGACCTTGCTTAAAAGGACTTTTGCAGCCACTGCAAAATTGATAGGAGCACTGTAGACATTTAAAATGAATGCAGCCACCTTTGGCGAGTTCGTAACGAAAATTACAGGTCGGACAGTCGATTCCGTGTTCCTCCAAATGTGCAGCTAATCCCTTGGCTTGAATTTCTGGATCATTTTTTTGTTTCCACTCGAGAAATGCTTGGCAAGTCAAACCTTCATGCTGTGCTTCCCATTTCTTTTTACAGCTGAAACACGTCGCTTTATTACAAGCCGAGCAGACCATCTTCAAATGGTTTTCATTTCGTTCGTACACAAAACCATTTTCGCAGTGAGAACACCATCGAAAATTTGGTGTTTTCATCAACACACGGTCCCTCAATTTTTTTTGGTAAACGGCGTGTATTTGTTCGTTTACATACTTTTTAACTACAACGTCAAGATAACTGAAATGATTAGTTGCAGCTTCGTCATCTGTGTCAATGTCTGGCAGTTTACAAACGGGACAGACGAGGTCGCGAATGTGGCCTTCTTGAATTTTAACTTCCAGGAATCTAGCTAGGCAGTCTTGGCAATATGTACAGCCATTATCACCGCAAGCGGTCATACATTCAAGTTTGTTTTGAGGAAACAACTCTAAACAAACGCTGCATTGGTTTCCAAGATATTTTAAAGCCGACTCAATACAGTCAGGAAAGGATTTTGCCGCCTCGTATACATCAAATACATCATACCTTTGCATTGCTTTGAATAAATCTGATGCAGAATTCGGTTCAGAATGAAAACATTGCATCATGATTGAGCTCATCATCTCCACTACCAGCGTTTCTTTAATAGCGCAAATCGCCATCAGGGCATTCTTCAAATGGTCATCATCTTTAACATTAACAAAATCTTCAACTAAAAAGTTTTCCTTGGGAGGCGTTTGAAGTCGAGATAAGAAGTTTTGGAGCAAGGGCTTTTGCATTTCAACTAAAGCCTTGCAGCAGCTGCCATTGTGGCGATTCAAGCAATCCTCAGCTTCCTGCGTCGAACAAAGATTTGATGAAAGAAGCACTCTTAGTTTCAAAGAATGTTGGAGATGCAAAGCCTTCCTTGTCAACTCCATGTTTCCATCATTGTCATTAAAAACTTTGCAAGCTTCAGAGAATGTCACACAAGGGTATTCTTCAACAAGAGGGTGTACTAACATTTCCAAATTTTGAGACAACCAACTCGGCAAAGTGGTAGTAGTGTTGTTTGGTAGATATTGCAAAGCAATCTGCATTTCAAGCGGACTACAATTTTTCGCTTCAGCAACCCTAAGCTTGTCAATCGTTTTTAAGCAGTCTAGTCGGTATCTTTCTTTTTTAAAAGACAAAATTTGATTAGCGGGCACAGTTTTATTTAATCCTGTTTGTCGGTAATCATCCAATGTGTAAGCCGGTTCTGCCTTATCTATCATTTTTGAGGAAGTTTTAACATGATTGGACTCTTCCAGGTTTGTTTGTCGGTAATCATGCAATGTGTAAGCCGGTTCTGCCTTATCTATCATTTTTGAGGCAGTTTTAACATGATTGGACTCTTCCAGGTTTGTTTGTCGGTAATCATGCAATGTGTAAGCCGGTTCTGCCTTATCTATCATTTTTGAGGCAGTTTTAACATGATTGGACTCTTCCAGGTTAGGAGAGAAAATGGAATCTTGCTTTTCATCAGATGGATACCTAACTTCACGGAAAAATCCACTTTCTTCTTGCTCCGCACCTGATTGCGGTGCTTTTTCAAACTTACAGAGATCTAATAGATACTTTTTCAATTCAAATTGTTTCACGAGCAGATACTGAGCTCGTTCTTGAAAATGTTGATTGGCAAATTCCCCAAGCCCGTTTGATTTATCAGTAAACTTTCTCACTTGCTTATCAACGTCATGACAAAATTGATCGACAAGTTTTTGTCGAGAGCCGACACCAATGGTTAAAGTAAGTTGTTTTTTAACGCCTTCGAATCGCTCATCCCAATTCACGCTCGCTTCCAACCCATAATTCAAAGGTTGAAAAGATATTCCAGGCTGCAGGGGAGGGTAGCTTGGATGTGACTTCTGAAGTAGTGGGGGTGGAACACCAGGCTGACACATACTTTTTAACTCCATAGGCTCTTCAATATTTTCAGTAATTGGCTGATCAAGAATAGATGGAGTAACATCGTCATGTGATTTGTGTTTGCTTTTTTTTCTGGACAAAGCCTGGAGAGATTTTCTTTCATGGTTGACACGTTCCCGACTTGAATGCCATTTTTGATCACAAGACGCACAAAGTTGTTTATTACATAAAGGACAATAAAAGTCTGATAATTTTTGCCCACAAACCACACAATCACTTATTTCTGCGTAATGATATTCAGGGTAGCTAGTGCTAGTGTTTCTACTGGTAGAAGGTCTGTCGTCCAAAGCCTTTGTGGGAGATTGAGGCACAGGAGCCACCAAAGGTTTTCTTTTATTCATATATGGTAAGATGGTGTTTGGATTAGGATGTTGTTTACTTGACAACAAAAAAAGTTCATACTTAAGTAAAATAATATCAGACGTTACCAGTGAAACAACTTTTTTATCAGGTACATTGACAGAAGGAGGAAATGCAAGGCCATCAAAGACTTCATCAGTATAACCCATTTGCTGCAAAATGCATCGGCTACCGATTATGTTGTCAACTTTATCATGAAAATACACATTTGATAATCTCACCACTTTCCAATGTTCCGGTCGGTCATTTCGTAGTAAATTCTTGCCATATTTTTCCAAAATTTTTAATGCTTCAATCAATGCATTAATTTCTTCAACAGAAGTTTCGTGACAATTATCCAAGAGTAGCTTTGTACAATTCATGCAACAATACCGATCATCCAGGGAACTAGAACTTCTTAAAATTTCATGTATAACTGAAAGTAAATACCCTTTATCACTTTTTTCTCCAACATACAATATTGACGTTAATTTTCTTCGAGACGCATGCATTGGCTTTAACTCCATCGCAAATTTTCATTTAAAAAACACAAACATTTCTGAAAAGAATAAAAATTTAGTAGCGTCTAGAACAGAAGATCGGTTTCCATATCAAAATGCTGCTGCACCGGACTGCTTGTTCGTTTCTATACATGACGTTGGTATCACTGTTCCCTCTAAGATTTTAGCTAGTGCGAATTTGCCCAAATATGAAAACCACTAAAAATTTGCCCTAACATTTAAGGGGTGTAATTGAAGGTCTGGAATAATTTTTGTTCAAAATAAGAGTTTCAATGGTAAAACACTTTCATTTGACACAAAAAACTTGAGCACTTTCAACTGATTTGCTTTTTAATCATTACAGCAATGTGCAAAAATTGAAAATTTTGGTCCAAAATTTCTCATTTTTTGCACCTTAGAGGCAACACTGGTTGGTATCATGCTGTTATGAAGTCATCAGCAGTAACTTGATACGTAAAAAGTAGGGGTACAGTAGTAAAGTACAGTGGATGAGGGTGGGGAGGTTACGGATAGAATTAGAGACCTAACGTTAATGTAACTTTTGGTTGGTGCACAAAGAGCAATTTTAAAAAAAGCCAGCCGCAGCTCCAGACACTGCCATAAAATTAATTTCTCCCTATAACGGACTTGAGCCATTGTACAGTTCCAGTGAACTACGGTACTGCAGCGATACTTTACATCCCCCCTGCCCCTGTCCACAGTTCAGCGCAGAAAACCTGTGATAACCCTGATAACTGACCTAGACCAAGGGTGGCGAACCTTTTTTGGCGAACGTATCAAAATAATAAAAATAAAGTTTAGCAAGTTAAAGCCGTGCCATTACACTGTACATTAAACAAAGCAAAAACATGAATGAATTTGGTTCAGCGGACACGAAAGACCTTTTCTTTGGTCTTCACCCGATTTTAGTGGGAAAACAGTAGCTTTATGGACGTGAAGACCTTTCTTTTTGGTCTTCACCTGTTTTCAGAGGGAAAAATAGTAGCTTTACGAAAGTCAAGGCTTTGGAGGGGGGCAATTTGGACCCACACTTTGCCAAAAAGGGCGATTGTGTAAAAATGGTTGAAGACTTCTGAGTTAAAGGCCCACTGCACCTAAATTCATCGATAGTTGTAAATATGTATTAAGTATATTTAAACATTTTCGCGAAAACTCGATCACGATATCTGGTTTCGGTAACGAGAAAACTGGTAAAATATCGTTAAATTCGTGACGTCATTGGGTACCAACAACCAAGAAATAATGCGACTTCTAAAAGCTTTCGCACTTTGCCGAAAACTTTTGAAAGCTTTGCAAAAGCTTTCGCTTTTAGAAGTAGCATTATTTCTTGGTTGTTGGTACCCAATGGCGTCACCAATTTAACGATATTTTACCAGTTTTCTCGTTACCGAGACCAGATATCGTGATCGAGTTATCACAAAAATGTTTAAATACATTTAGTACATACTTACAACTACAGATGAATTTGGGTGCAATGGGCCTTTAAACGAAATCAAACTGGCAAGCCAAAAAAAATGTGCAACGTGCCACATCTGGCAAGTGCGCCATAGGTTTGCCACCCCTGACCTAGACCGGGTTAGGTCTAGTATCAGCTGCCAGGTTCATAAGGGTTAGGTTTGGTTAGGATTACGTTCGATTAAGATTTAGTTTATCTGGGGTTTAGTTTGGTTAGGGCTAGATTTGGTTAGGGACAGGTCATAAGTTAGGTTAAGGTTGACAGAATAAAAAGCGTGGGGGCTGATACCAGACATGACCCACCTAGACCATTGGTACAAGCTGCAAGGTACACTATCACTGATTCAAAATATAGTGACTAGTGTGAGTGTTCCTTCCTACCAGTATCATTCTTCTACTAGTCTAGATGTACCACCCTAGTCCCAAGCCTCATTGTCTCGCCCTTGAATAAGATGCTTCTTGATATAATTAGACCGTCTCTGATCAGTGGAATCTAACTGTCTAACAAGCACAAAGCAGCAAACTAAACAGCTAAAGAAGTAGTCGGAAGAAAAACTTAAGCGAAAAACAGAGAAACAAAAGCAGCTCCTAAGCGGTAAGCGAGTCTGGATTCGTCCTACAACACAGGTTGTACAGGGTGACCCAAAAAGATGCGTACCCATAAAAATTTCAATTGTGACTTTGATTAAAAGGCTATTAATTTCAAATTACAACCACACATTATTCAGTTTATGGAAGACCATTCACCAGAGTTTCAGCTATTTCTGTCAATTTTTAGAAAACTTATGGCTTTTCCAAGATGTGTTCCAAATGTTCACAATTTCGTTGCAAGCATTTCGTTTCGTTTTTTGCTTTCCGGGCACGTCAATCGCAAAAACAATGTTTTTTGGGGTTCAAAGGTTCCAGACGAAGTGCTTCAGACGACGCTTCATTTTGTTAAATGTACTGCCTGGGTGGCCATGAACAAGCTCGGGATCATCGGGCCTTATTGGTTCGAAGATGATGACGACCGATCCCAGACAGTCCACAAGGGGCGCTACATGGCTGTTCTGAACAAGTGCTGGGCGTCACTGGGACGCCGGAGAGGAGTTCTGAGAGTTTCACAATGGTTTCAACAAGACGGGGCCACACCTCATACTGCCAACGAAATCCTTGCTTGGTTGAGGCAGAGGTTCGAAGAGAGACTCATAAGCAGAGGGTGCGATGAAGAATAGGCCCCCCACTCACCAGATCTTAACCCTCCCAGATTTTTATCTGTGGGGTTTCCTCAAAGACAATGTATACCAGGGAAATCCACAAACAATTGAGGAACTGTAAACTGCCATCGCAGCAAAAATAAGAGCCATCCCGAAAGAGGAGTGTGTAAAAGTCATTGAAAACTTTGCCACACGAGTACAGGTTTGCTTGCTAGTAAATAGTGGACATTTGGAACACATCTTGGAAAAGCCATAAGTTTTCTAAAAATTGACAGAAATAGCTGAAACTCTGGTGAATGGTCTTCCATAAACTGAATAATGTGTGGTTGTAATTTGAAATTAATAGCCTTTTAATCAAAGTCACAATTGAAATTTTTATGAGTACGCATCTTTTTGGGTCACCCTGTACATCTGTTGCTTTTTCGTGGCAGGAGGATATCGGTACATCTGAAATTCAAGGAATCAATGAGCTTGGGCCATTTTGCAGTGTGAATTGCTTTACATTTAGCAGTTCAATCTAGGTACGGTAGTTATCTGTTTTAAGAAAAACTTAGCGTGTTTATGTTACAAGAAAAACAATCTGTTAAAAATGTGTTATAAGAAAAACAATCAGACAATGTAGGTAGGCTAACACTGATTCACCATATTAATGAGTGTTCCTTCCTACCCAGTACCTACCACTACCAGCACTGTTCCCTCTAAGACTATCCTTTGCAGCTTAGTGCGACTTTGTAATAATAATAATTAGGATATATTAGTCCCTTAAGATGAGAGTCAACCATGTCGTCAATCATTTAAGGGACACATCATAGGCTAGGCCTACACAGTACGCAACCAAGTCATTACAGATATCACAGTAACAATTAACAATATCACAAAAAAAAAATACACACACACTCTAAACATCTGGGGGTCTCATCTAGAGTAAGCCGTTCGCGTTTAGAATAACCGGTCTGCGTAAGGTGATGAAAGACGCACACGGCTTACTCTAGATGAGACCCAACATCAGATACATCACAAAAAGCTAATTCAAAATAATGGCACTTCAATTTGCACTTGAAAGTTTTATTAATTTCTCTGATGCAAATGGTAATGCATTCCTAACTTGAGAGGATGAATATGAAAACATATATACATTCTGCTTTAACTGTTTGACACACATTATTTTCAAGCAAAAACACATCTTCATTATCTCTAAGATTATATTTATCCGATGGTATTTTTCTAGCAACTAAATTCTGAAGGTATTGTGGTGAGGATCCTTGCAAGCACTTAAACGTCAGCATAGCAATTTTGAAATTAATTCGGTACTTCATAGGCAAAAAATGCAATTTCTTTAAACACGGCAACATATGACATCGATTTCTTGATAGACGCATATTAAAAACAAAACTTATAGCAGCATACAGCACCTTAGTAAGTTTCCGTACAAGAAATGCAGGTAAATATTCACAAATATGGAACTCATAAAAGTTTGCCCTATTGTTTGAGAGGTGTAATTTTAAGTCTAGAACAATTTTTGTCTAAAATTTGAGTTTTTATTGTAAAAAACTTTCATTTGAAGTAAAAAACTTGAGCAATTCTAGACTAATTTGCCTATAAATCATAATACTGTAGTCTAATATGGAGAGAGTATATTTTCTTTGGCGATTACGATACACATACAGAAAATTCACTAGAAAAGTATACAAAAAGCAAATCGTAGTCACCAGTGAGAGGCTGTGAAGGACCAGTTGGCCCTGTCCATGACAGATATGGTGCGGTCATCATGTCTACAACCTCTCACTAAAGTTTTAACATACTTTGTGAACCAAGAGAAAACAAAACAATAAACAAGCATAAATTGATGGCAGTTAACGAAAGCATAGTAATGAAACTGAATCTGTGTTAATTCGGTAATTATATTATTGCATATAAACAGCACCAGTACTTTTAACAGCTAAGCGTATACTATCATATTGCATTTTCGACACAGTGCAACCATGGGTCTTTGAGATAAATTCAGGTCAGATGGTATTCAACATCTTTTTTACACGTTTTACAAATACTTTAAAACCAAGCTTAGATGAACATTTTATTTCCCTGGGAAGGTCATTCCAGATCTTAACTCCCGAAATTTTGATTGATTGTTGCGTTTTAGTTTTATTTATTCGAATCGCGTGATATAAACAATTTTTGACAGATGTAGTCAAATAGCTGTAGACGCTAGAATTTCGAGTGTAATAATTCATCAAGAATTCAGGCAATACGTCAATTTTAAATTCATACATACGTTTTATTATTTTCAATTGATATCTTTTGTCCAACTGCAGCACTGACAAACGTGCATAAATCGGTAAAAGTTTTGTTTTGCAGTGATTCGATTTTGTCATGATTTTAATTAAACGATTTTGCATTACTTGTACCTTGCTTAAATACTTTTTCGCGGCATTACCCCAGGTTGTTATGCCATATTGTAAATGAGGATAAGTAATACTACAATAGATATTCTTAAGTATATCAATTGGTAGATAATACAGTAGTTATCTGTTATAACTGATAGCAATTGGCATTCTGGTGCAAAACCTTAGACTATTAGACTAGAGGGAACACTGCACACCACCTTCACCAGTACCAGAGGGCTGACTACTGAGCATCATCGCTGAAAAAGCAGAACAATAGCTACTCAGTTACTGATAAGTACCGAAAGCTGGGAAGGGATGTCCTTTACCGAATTTCGAATCGAATCCTAAACGATTCGGAATCTTTTTTTGATACTGCCGATTCGAAATGAAAAAAACTAATCAATGTGATGCATTTGCAGTGATGCACACATGCGAGTAAACTGCACACGTCTACTGCGCAAGCTTATGCAACAAACACACAAAATCACCAATGACTGCTGGTTTTTTGTGACGATTGTGCATATTAAAAGTGCATTTACCTATACGCGGCATGCGGCAACGTGAATGAAATTATAATGTAAGTAAATGTAGAAGGATTTTGCAGGTTTTCGCGTGATTGGTGAACAGCAAAATAAAACAAACAAGGTACGAAAAATTTTTGTCGCATGCCACGTTTTGCGTATCAGTAAATACGCCTTAAGGCATGTTCACCAGCTAGCGGCAATGCGCCTTAAGACCATGCACCTTAAGGCATACGGCTTAAGGCAATGCACCTTAAGGCAATGTGCCCTAAGGCAATGCACCTTAAGGCCATACACAGCTAGCGACAATGCGACTACCCTGTACCTAGTTTTTTTGTTTATTTCATTTTGATGTTGAATTTTGGTACAGCAACGCAATAAAAACCACTTGATATTAAGGAATTGTACCTGTACAATTTTTACCGCTTCATCGCTAGGTATCAAAAAACATTTGAAACAACCTCGACGACGGGAGTGAGACAATGCACGTTTGATTGTTATGACATCGTTGAACAATCAGCTTTCCTGACACAGGCTAGCAAATTTTATATCGCGTTAATCGCAGGCCAGTATGATTTGTAATGGTAATCGCATTGCCGCAACTTTGTCACACTTTGAGAAGGTGAGAGGAGATGTGGGGATAGTAAGAAAATGTGTTGGGGCGTGGGGGGAGGGAGGGGAGATGTGGGAAGAGGTATGAGAGGAGGTGTAGAAAAGTGTGTTGGGGAGTGGGGGAGGTAAGGGAACATGTAGGGAAAGGTGAGGGGAGTGAGGAGATGTGGGGAAGTGTGTTGGGGCCTCACACCGTAACGCACTTCCATACACCTCCCCAATTCCTCTCCCCACACGCCAACACACTTTTCCACTCACCCCATATACTCTCCCACACTTTTTTCCTTACCTCCCCCCATAACCCAACACACTTCCATACACCTTCTTCCCCACCCCTACACCTCTTCCCACAGCTCTCCTTACCTCCCCAGCTTTCCCTACACCCCAACACACTTCATCACTCACCCCATGCACTCTCTCACACCTCTCCCCACATCTTCCCCCACATTTCGATTATGTGGCAAAGTTACCATGTGACGATGTTACCTTAATAAATTTAACTGGAAAAGCTCAATAAAATTTTTTACGACAACGGGGAATTTGCAGTCTTGTTTCAGTGTAGGCTATGTAAATTTTTGATGAATGGAAGTGTGGCAAAGTTACCATGTGGCGAAGTTACTGGCAACCGGAAGGAACACACCAATAACACCCCGCACCGGTGCTGATAACACAGGATCAGTGTTCCCTCTAACACTCTAAGGTGCGAAATTTGAGAAAAATGAAAAATTTTGGGGAAAAATTTTTAATTTTTGCACATTGCTATACTAAATTACTGATAATGATTTTAAAGCAAAATAATAATTAAAACAATAACAAATAATTTGTAAACCCCCTAAGGAGAGATAACACATCGACACCTAACTAGGGGGCACTTAAAAGCAAAAATCAACAGAAGACAAAAATTCCACAAGTGAGTCAAGAAGAGCAAACAACTTTATGCAGTAAGGTATAAAATACAGATATTTAGAAACACAGAGACATATACGATCAATCAGATATCTCGTACATCATAAAACGCTAATTCAAAATAATATGATTATAATTGACTTTTAAACTGTGCAATACTGTCAGCTTTTCTAATACGTTGAAAGTGCTCAAGTTTACCCTAGATGAGACAGCTTACCCTAGATGAGACCCGTGATTGCTTATCATGCATTACGGCATGGTACCAGTATACTGTTATCAGGTTATAGCGTGTTATCACGGATTGTCTAATGTCTAGATTGAGCTGCCTCATATAAAGCAATTCAACCTGCAGAATGGGGGAAATGGAAGGGATGTATCCCCCTAATAATCTGGCAGCATCCCCCCTCCAATATCCCAATATTTCACAAAAGTGGAAAATTCCCCATACAGCATACAAGCTAATCATCCCCCCCAATATCAAAAATTGATTAAATTTGCTAAATCATCCCCCTCACCTGCCCACAGCCCCAATATCCAAAAATAGTCAATTTTGCTAAACCATCCCCCCAATGCTCAACATAGCTTTGCACTCCTGTCAATCAAGCGTGATTTTGGTAACTCTACAGACCCTGGACCAGAAAACTTCGTACAATATATTCTAGTATCTACCACTCTGAACTGGGTATCGTAAGTGATCGCTGGGTTTTGTCTAGAGTAAGCCATCCACGTCTAGAATAACCCGTTTGAATAAAGCAATGAAAGGCGCAGACAGCTTACCCTAGATGAGACTCATGATTGCTTATTATGCATTACTGTACGGTACCAGTATGCTGTTATCAGGTTATAGTGTGTTATCACAGATTGTCTAATGTCTAGATTGAGCTGCCTCATATAAAGCAATTCAACCTGCAGAATGGTTGAAGCTGATTGATTTCTTAATTTTTATCCTTCTGTCATATGGAACTTTTTTTATCCTACTAATAGTCTAGACCTGTAGTAGGCCTAGTAACCACTTTCCAATTTTCGACAGCGTTTATCAAATCAGTTCCGGCATAGAGAACTATCAACTATGGTTCCGGTCTCCTGAATTAAAAAAAAAAACATGCAGAGTTGCCATTACCAAATTTTTTAAAGTGAGACCAAAAGAAGTGGACAAAATTTCTAAATGGCCCAAACCCTACACTTCCGTTATCTTTGCGTTTAAACAAGATTTATAATAGTTTATAAGAACCCTAAAAAAGACACTAGATTTGAGTTGCTATGTCTCCAACGGTATTGCTTATTCGTTGTTTTCAAGATTTGCTATCCAACGTTAGATCACCGTAAAAAACAAAGACTGTGGCTAGATCACGGTTAGATCAAAATCCTGCTGTTGGCTTCTCAGTCGGGCCGGTCGGCCCATAGACTTTTTGATAAGAGTAGCCTACCCAGTACTTGAGTTGAGAGGATGCGGGAGACGCTGCTCCCTCGAAAAACACCATCATTCCCCAGGGGTGCCTTGATGAGGGGGGCTCGGGAAGGCGCCGGTCTCCGCCATTTAATAAAAAACAACAAAATTAATGGTGCCAAATAACTGAAATATGCCAGACTCTTTCATTGGTTTCTGCAGCTTATGGCCAGGGGCGGATCCAGGGGGCAGGATGGCAGGATGCATCCTCCACCAGCAATTTTCAAAAATGTTTTTGATGTAGACCTATACAATTTTTCCATTATTTCAACCTCTTCGATAGCGTTAAGCCTTACGCCTTGAGCACGCATAATCGAAAATGCGCGAACAAAATGCATGATAAGCTTATTTGTCGAGGCACGCAGAATTAGGGTCAAAAAATTTAAACAAAATTTGCCTCAAAGCTATTCAAAAAGCACTAAAATAGCCATTCAACAGTGGTGTAAAAATTATTTTCAAACTGCACTTAAGTAAAAGTATTGTTACTGACGGCAAAACTACTCGAAGTAAAGCAGAAAGTATTGACTAAAAAAAGCACTTAAGTAAAAGTAAAAAAGTAGTCATTTAAAAACTACTCAAGTAAAAGTAGGCGTTCTTAATCGTTAAAGTGTCAACTGCACACTTGCCGATGATGACTTGCTCTGAAAGTGGCAAAATGATAAACCAAAAGAAATCGTTACCGCTCAGATGGCCGAGTGGATAGAGCGTCTGCTTCTGGAGCGGTAAACTCGGGGTTCGATTCAAAGTAGGGTTAAACAAATGACTTGCGGTTTTCGGTAACTTGCGGTCATACGGTTACGGTCATGTAGTAGGCTGATTACAGACAACATGCAGAGACATCATGGATTGGTGACATTGCTTGCGATTGCGATGCAACTTTGCAACGCAAGATTTTAGGCACAACGAGGGATTTCAAGTGAGACAAGTAACTCAAGGATTACTTTGTACTTTTCTAAAATAAAAACTACCCAAGTAGTGTTACTTTGTATTAAAAGTAGGCCTACTTGAGTAAACGCAAAAGCAGCCAAAAAAAAAAAACTACTCAAAAAAATACTCGTTACCGAAAAAAACTACTCAAGTAAAAGTATTTCGTTACTTTACACCACTGCCATTCAAGCATGTAAATTTTGAAAATTTTTCCAGGGGAGCATGCCCCCGGACCTAGGGTTATCATATTTTCACTATGCAAAAGGAGGACAGATTCTTTAAGGGTCGTCATGTCCGCAGATGTCCATTTCTTTACCCAAAAACAAGTGAAGACGAAAAAATGGTCACTAAGTACACGCAGATGTCCATTTTTCTGCCCAAACACAAGTGAAGACCAAAAAAAAGGTCATCACATCCGCAGGCCGTAGGTTGCGCAGTAACTTTCCAAAATTTTTCGTGAAAGAATGAAAGGACATGTTTTCATTGTTCATAATGCCGAAATAGAGGACATTTTCACATTTTTTGGCATTCTCGGAGGACAAGCATTTTTTGGTCAAAAAGGAGGACATGTCCTCCAAAAGAAGGACGTATGGTAACCCTAGCCGTCCCCCCTCCTAGAACCTTTCTTGCTTCTCAATCAGCTTCAAATTTGTTCTGCCGAAAAAAATAGGTTATGCCGACCCCCTTTTTTTTGAAATTCCTCGCTACGCCACTAGGCCTATTATTATTATTTTTTTTTTTCACTTAAACGCAAGCTGTTATATCTAAACTGTTCTAAATAACGATAAACATCAAAAATTAATCATGAAGTTGCGCGGCAGAGGGATAAAAGTAGTTAGCGTAATGGACAGGCGTGACGTGACGTTGTGACAGCAAAAATTCGACGTGCTGCAGCACCAAGAACCGCGAACTTAAAACCCATAAAAACTGCGCATGTGGATGATTAAGGTCGCCTAAATTATAGACTTTGCAAAACTTCTTTAATGACTAAATGACGCACAACACTTTACGATTTGTCGTTTTCATCCTATTCTCGGTCATATACGTCCTTGAGACCTTGACCTGTTGCCCTTGGCCTCGACCTCTAGGCAACTTAATTGTGTGTCCGTTGGCCTCGACAAAAATTTACAGTCCTTAGCCTCGACCTTCTATGTCCTTGGACTTACTACAATATTGTCATCCACCCATAAAATATTTTTTGCAAAAGCCATCCCTCTGCACGATGGCCATTCTCTTTCACATTGGCGAGTAAGTTTCTAGACAAAACGCAATAACTTTTGCATTAATTGTTTTTGTAACAGGTTGTTTTGCGAAAAAATTTTGGCGAACCATGTTGACTGGAAACGAAACGGGTATAATTGCAAGTAGGGTTGTTCCGGCCGGTTGGCAAAGTGGTAAAAGATATCGCAATCGGCGCGGGAAGTCCTGGTTTTGATCCCCAGGCCCGTCAAATCAGACACATGTCGCAAATCTCTTAAGGTGGGTTTACACGAAAATAATTGCAAGTGGAGCGGAGCAGAGCGGAGCGGAGTTGAAGCAAGCGTCGCAAAGTTGAAGCAAGTGGAGCAGAGCGGAGCGGAGCTGAAGGGCTGAAACACATTGCCAAAATGTTGTCTTCTACTAGCGCAGAGGTGACGCATGCGGCCCGCGAACATTTTGGCGAGACCAAGTACGCTACTCTTGAACTTTTTTTTTCCCGTCTAATCTTTGCGATGCGATATCAAAAGCTGAGCCCCCGATTGAACCACGCGCGTATCACACAGGATAAGCCTTTCATCTGTTTCAGGATTCACCAGTTCTTCCATTGTTATGTAATAATAGTAACATAACTCGTGGTCCGTAGCAGCTTCAGTATAGTGCAGTATACGTAGGGTTGCCATATTTTCACTGCGCAAAAAGAGGAGAGGTTCTTTGAAGATCATCACGTCCACAAATGCCCAATTTTCCGCCCAAAATCAAGTGAAGAGCAAAAGAGAAAAAGGGCATCGCGTCCGCACGCCGTAGTTTGAGCGAAAACTTCCCACTAGCTTTTGTGCGAGAATGATTTGACATGTTTTCACTGTTCATAAAGACAAAAAGGAGGACATTTGGGCATTTTTTAGCGACCTCGGAGGACAAATTATTTTTTGTCAAAAAGGAGGACGCATGGTAAGCGTAAGCATACGAGTACCTATTTGAGTGAGAGCTTAGGTTGCCTTACAGTCAGGAGCAGTGCTCGAGTTGTAAAAATACTTACGGGGGGATGGTACAACTTTTCATGCAGACGTTAGGAGGGATGGTCAATATACTTGTAAGGGAATGAATTACGCTGAAATGTTTTATGGGGTATGGTGTTGTTTTCCGGGGGGATGGCATCCCCCCTCAACTCGAGTACTGTTCAGGAGCGTATTTAGGGAGGAGGGGACATTCGCCTTTTAGTAAAAGGAACAAAATTAATGGTGCCGAGTGACTGAAATATGCCAGACTCTTTTGATGGTTTCTGTAGCTTATGGCCAGGGGTGGATAATAAGGGGGTTAGGATGAGGGATAGCCTATGCATTCTCCCAACAGACATTTTCAAAAATGTTTTTGATGTAGGCCTATACATTTTTTCCATAATTTTGAACCTCTTTGATAGCAATAAGCCTTACGCCTTAAGCACATAATGCATCATATTTGGCGAAACACTCAGAATTAGGGGCAAAAAAATTTAACAAAATTTGTTTGAAAATTGTTCAAAAAGCACTAAAATAGCCATTACAGCATCTAAAATTTCAAAACTTTTCCGGGGGAGCATGCCCCCGGACCCTCCTAGAGCTTTTCTTGCTTCTCCATCAGCTTCAAACTTGTTCTGCCGAAAAAAATACGCTTGAAAAAAATGTGGAAATTATGCCCACCGATTGTGCGTACGCCACTGGGTGGAGGCTGAGGCCGTGTTAACACAGAGTGGTTTACTGGTTTTTGCAATTAGAGACGAAACTTTATTTTGATATTGTAAACGCATTTTTTAAGATTTTAAAAACTATTTCAGAATTTTCAGCGATTCGGAAAGGTAACCATTTCAGATTTTGAATCGCTGAAACAAGTTCGAAAGAATTAAAATAGCGTCTGCAATAACAAAATAAAGTTTTGTGCCTGGTTGCGAAAACCTCCATGCGTGAACGCGGCCTGACTCTGCAAAGAAAATTGAGGCCAAATTTTTAGAAATCAATGTTTTACACTTTAGAACAGGGGTTCTCAACCGGGGGTAAATTTTCCCCCTAGGCCTACCTTAGGATTATTTTTTCTCAATTCAAGACTAAAGAAAACTATAATTCTCAGTAATGAAAAAGCAGCAGTGATACACTGGGGGTAAATTCTACTTTTTTCTTTCGGGAAGGGGTAAGCGAGAGAAAAAAGGTTAAGAACCCCTGCTTTAGAGGAATGCGATTAAATACAAATAAATAATCAGGAAAGGCCCTAATAAGACACATCAAGCTATATGGCTGAAACAAAATAAACCAACTCTAAATCGACGTAGGTTACCGGTAGGCCTACCTACTGTTCACTAGTTATATGTTCTTTTATATTGTAATTGTGCTGTTCCTTGATACGTCTGTGTAAATACGTATTTTAATTTACCGCGCATGCGCCTGCATTACGTAATCGACCTTCGCCTTTGCATTTTCCTCTTCACCTGCCGAATGCAATGATACCTCTGCGTACGTACAAGGAGCACCCACACTAGAAAACCCTAGGGCTATTCGCTGCTCATTGCTTTTTAAAGTTGCCGTTATGTTGTTTTAAATTTTTTTTTTAGTGTTATTAAACTACTGCTTCTACTATACATATTGTTTTTTCTTCAGGCACCTGCAATAATGGCGGATCCAACGGTCACGGTTCAGCGATCACCTTTGATATGCCAACTGGCAAGCCCGGTCAAGTGAAAATTGCCACTAGCCAAACTGCGGTGTAAAGACATTTCACAACCTAACATTTAATGCTTTGTTATTAATCATTGGCACGAAAAGAAATAAATGCAATAACGACTGTAAATTGTCTATAGACATAACACTTTGGCATAATTATAAACTATACACTTGATAACAATGGATATAACACTTGGAATTAAAATGGATAGGCCTGAGAACATGGTAAATTCACAATTAACAGAACTGAGCAAGTTAGTACGGTACTGCGACATTTACTTTCCATTAGCTCTCTATAGTTTTCACAAATATTGGGGTCATGAACTTAGCTTAGTTGTTCGTACCATTATTGAACTCTAATTACGAATGAGTTGGAAAAGAAAACTTGAAAATAATGCTTCGTACAGGTGCAACAAAGCCTACTAGCATTACAAATCCAGAAAAAATCAAAGCTTCATTATACTCGCGGGATTTGACCATTTCTGGGGAAGGAGGAATCGTCCTTTGCCCCCCTGGGCATTACTGATTTTGTGCAAACGAACAATGATTTTGAATGAAGAAATTGAACAAATTAGGGTCAGTAAAAAACAATAATATATGGGATAAGAGCCACCTATAGATAGGCTCTTCAAAAAAGAAAATCAAATCTTCATTATACCCGCAGTATTACGCCGATTGTAACGAGTGACGCAGCTTAGCGTCTGGGCAGCACTTACGAAGAAATACCGCAGCGGTGGCGACACTATGTCTAATTTAACCGACCAGGGAATTGAACCCCAGACCTCTCGCACCAATAGTGATATCTCTTATCAACCGCATTGGCGGTCAATGGTTTCAAAAACTCGTTATTGACCAGTAACTCAAATTAACTACAAAGATTTAAGGCAAGACCAACTTGCACAAAAAAAGAACGATCTCAATAAACCATGTAAATCATTCACAATCAACGTTCACGATTAGAAAAACTTGAAAATAGTACACACATTGATTACTGCATCGAATCTTAATTACACTCGCGGTATTACGCCGAAGGGCGTAACGAGTGGCGAGGTCCATCTCTGCGGTTAGTGCCTGGGCAACACTGCCCCGAAGAAACGTAACAGCGGTGACAACACTGTGTTCGTCTGACAGGCCTGGGAATCAAACTCGGGATCTCAAGCCAATCGTTACACGCTTCGGCGTAATATCATGAAATACCATGTAAAGACATCGCTATGGGCGCACGACTTTCACCGCACGAGCGGTAGAGAGACATAATGCGTTCATCAACAACTGTAAGACCACTCTCCTCATTATTGCAAACATGAAACAATCATAGCAAATAACGTGGAGATGGTAAAAAAATAATGCATGTGAAAGAAAAATGGCAGCAAAACGAAGTAGGTGCTTTGAATGCAACGATGTTAAACTACATTTTAAAATCATAAACACTATATTGAGCCCAATATACATTTCTCAGTTGAAGATAAAACGCATATACACATTGCACATCAAGCACTAGGACAGCTTCTTCACGGTAAGCCTCGCAGACACTTACGATGCAATAAGTTGAACTCTAATTTTTTTTACATCGCTTTCGATCAGTTATGCTTCCGTCAATAGTGGTGCGGTGTCTCCAGTCTGTTCATTACGTGAGCTTTGAGACTCGCACGATCCATTCAGTCCTTCACTTATATCCCCATCGTAATTTTCACTCGTGTAACTGGGTGCCCCAACACTCAACGAATCCGTATCTGTACTGGAATCTGCGAACACGATATTAGACAAAACACGTTTAAATCAAATCGTCATTATACCCACGGTATTACTCCGAAGCATGTAACGAGTGCCAGGGTCCATTTCCGCGGTATGGCGCCTGAACAACACAGTTCTAAAGAAATATCGCAGCAGTGGCGAGGCGTGGGCGACCCATGTCCGATTTTACAGGTCCAAAATTCGAACTCACGACCTCCCGCGCCGATAACGATGTCCATAACCACTACGCTTTGATCAAAACAATACAAAATCAAACAACCAACAACTTTTTTGAGAAGGCTTTTTGTAGATATAGACCATTGAAGGCTTTTTTTGTTGGCTAGCTAGCATAACCCAACCGAAAATAACAAATTGAGCAAGAAAAACATTTTCGTAATTTTAAATCAACCTTACTATCAACCTAGCAATCTAAAATATTATGCATACCTTGAGACCCTTGAATTGTACAATTCGATGATTGGCGATCTCGCATTTTTTTGTAAGGACACTCAGGAAAATCAGGTTGAGATTTTTGCAGACGAAATTGCGCAACAGATCCAAGTATACATAAAACTAACCAAGTGACTATCACAGCAACATCTAGAACAAATATTACATATTTACGTTAAGTCAAAACATGACTTGAAAAACGTTGAATCAAGTAAGGGTATGAAAATTAAAAACATTGAATGTTCATTATACTCGCGATATTACGCCGAAGCGCGTAACGAGTGACGGGGTCCATCTCCGTGGCTTAGCGCCTGGACAACACAGCTCAGAAAAAACGCCAATGGCTCGCCAGTCGCCACCGCTGCAACGTTTCTTCAGAGCTGTATTGCTCATGCGCACTGGCGCCGACTTGCGGGGAGATGGGGAAGTTTAACCTCCCCACAGCTTGCAGCATAGTGAGAAACCTCCCCGTAAAAATCTATCCCATTTGTATGTTAAAGAATGATACCTTTTTCATGAAATATTAACATCAAAAATAACGTACGAGAAATGTGATACTTCTAAAATCTTAGGGATTGTTACGGTAAAATTGCTAACTAGCTCGTCTTCGGTTGAATTAGATACTGATCGCAAAAACCAAATGTTTGAAAAATGCTTTGCATAGCACAACGGTTTTCTAAACAGTGATTTGATTTGAGCGTGAGAAATATTACAATATAATGAAAATAGACAAATCAAGCGAAACGTATCAATTGAAGACGAGAAAGCAAAAACATCAACAGATTATTCAGATCCCAAAAAACAATTTGGAATGTAAGACCATGAAAACTCGCTTTTATATAAAGGTAGCGGAACAGATCGAAGAACAGGAAATGCTAGTTTTTTTTCCATCGTCAGCGAAAACATTTCGTTGATTTAGGTTTGACTGAAATTGTGCCAGCAACAAAATACTCCTTTGTGTTGTTAATAAACGAAACACACCTCTTTAAAAAACTCGCTGATTGAATGTTAAGTGCTATGCAGGATAAAAGACTTATCAGCACTCGTACTCAACGCATTTGCAAGCTAAACTCTAATGCGCCTCCAAAACCTACGCATTCTCCGGGGTAAGCAGCACAGTAATGCGTATTTTTCAACATCATTGTTAATTTGCTAGTGCTCCCACAAAACCTCCCCATGTTTTAGGAATAAGTCGGCGCCAATGCCCACGCGCTAAGCCGCGGAGATAAACCCCGCCGGCCGCCACTCGTTGCGTAATACTACGAGTATAGATATAAAGCTTCCGCGTAATCTCGCTAGTAGGCTATAATGAAGATTTGGATTTTTTTTGTAATGAAAATATATCTATAAACTACTTATAAAAAGATTAAGCAAAAACTGAAGCCATTGAACCACTAAAAAAATACTAAACTTACCGATAATTGACAAATAAAACGCGACATACGCGTACTGAAAGTCCTGATGTGCGATACGGAGAATTGTCAACGGAACAGCAAGGCTGATTTCGGAACACAAATAAATTCCCGAACTTAAACCGAACACAAACAGGTATGAACCAACGAACGATGACGTCACAATGCATGATTTTGGCGATGGTATAATCACGAATAAAGTTAAATATATTGTCACTCCAACAAAGAAAAAGCTCACAAATGTTGCGTAATCTCTGAAAAATCAACAAATTATCATACTGTGTAATACAATAAATACGGGACGAAAATAGCTTTAGGAGGACGTTTCGACGACATAGCTTCAGCTGTCATCTTCAGCAGCGTTTTGTACTGCCTTGCTTACACTGCTGATGATGACAGGTGAATCTATGCAGTCGAAATTTCCAGTTTTAAGAATTGCTATACCCTGGTTTTTTCCCTTTAAGTATTCATATTCTAGTTTACCATCATCCTACTCGAAAGGACTTTTCTGCGTGGGGCAACCGAACGTGACCAACACGGCGCTCAAAAAAATCAAACTTTTAAAACCCGAAGCATGTAACGACCGGCGGGGTTCATCCCCACGGCTTAGCGCCAGGGCAACACAACTCCGAAGAAACGTCGCAGGGGCGGAGACACTGTGTCCGATTTGACCGACTCGAGAATCGAACCCATTACCTTCCGCGCGGTTAGCGGTGTTTTTACACTCGGGTCCTACTAAACACCGTAAAGAACGACAAAGGACCGCAAATTGACGTACTAAACACCGCAAGTACGACAAAGAACCCTAAAACTCTAACCCTAATTTAACGTCCTTTGTGGTTCTTTGTTATGGTATGATTCCAAGTCCTTTGCTGTTCTTTGCGGTGTTTAGTAGATCAATTTAAGGTTCTTTGTCGTTCTTTGCGGTATTTAGTACATCAATTTGAGGTCTTTTGTCGTCCCTTGCGGAGTTCAATCGGACCGTTTACACACTACTCCCACCGCCCGGTTACGTTGAGGGTAATAACAGCAAAATCTGCGTTGTCAAACAAGCAAATTTTAAAAATACCTGAAAAAATCCATGTTAATTAATGGAGTAACAAAAACAATGGAAGAAAACAAAAATCCACCAATGAGTGAAATAAACAAGCAATAATTTCTGGAATAACCAAATCTCCACCACAAGGCAACAAACACAAAAGCAAAAAACATGCCCACACCTGAAACGCAAAAAAAAAATTCAAAACTTCCAACGTTAGATCAAAATCAAATCAAAATCTTCGTACTAGTTGCTATATTACGCCCAAGCGTGTAACGAATGGCGGGGTCCATCTCCGCGGCTTAGCGCCTGGGCAACAGAGTTCAAAATAAATATCGCAGCGGTGGCGAGCCATTGGCGATACTGTGTACTATTTGACCGGCCTGGGAATTGAACCAGAGACCTCCCGCGCCAATAGGGATGTCTTTACCACTACGCCAACCGGTCGGTAACACATAAGACAACCTACGGCTATTCCCAAGTACCAGTTATTTGTAGTCTGTTCATTTTGGGTCTTGTCGTCTTCACAAGAAATGGTTTTCGTTCAAACAGCAGCAGCCGATTGGTGCAATGGTTCAAGACATCGTAATCGGTGCGGGAGGTCTTGAGTTAAATTACCCGGCTGGTCAAAAATGTAGTAATTTAATAAACAATAAGTTCAAGCTGTCTTCAGAATGTCAGAATAGCTCTCCCATTACTATTTTGCATAAGTTTCACTCACCTGTAGCCATTGCTATTTTTTCAATCGATGAATACATATCGGGCCCGAAGAAATACTCGAACAGAATGTAAGAAACAAGACCAAAAAACAAGGAACAAAACATGAAAATCTCAAAGACAAAAAATCTGTAAAATATTGCACGACTTAATATTGCTTAAATAGTGCGCTGATTGATTGATTTCTTCATTTTTATCTTCCTGTCAGGAGTAAGCGACGGAGGTGCTACACATAGGGCGAATTCACACTGACTTAGGAGTTGCCTTGTATGCGAGTTTTCCGGTTGAGTTTTGCTTCTGACTTCCTTAATTAGCTGCTTGTCAGATTCTACCAAGCAAAAATAACTACTGGGAAGCATCTTATCCAAGGACCGACCGTTAGCTCAGTAGCTAAGCGCACAGGCTATCGATGCGGTAGGTCTTGGTTCGATTCCCGGGCCGGTCAAATCGGCACAGTGTCGCCCAGGCGCTAAGTCGCGGAGATATATCCCGCCACTCGTTACACGCTTTGGCGTAATACCGCGAGTATAATGAAGATTTGATTTTTTTTTATCTTATCCAAGGAAGTAACAACGAGGTTTGGGTGGGTGTTGAACCATCAACCTTGTAGTCATGGCTGTCAAAAAACGATGCTCCGAACCACTCCGCCATTTTGCTGACAAAACTTGATAATCGAAAGCACGAAAGAAAATTGAAGTTAACATAGTCTGCATTGAGAAGTGTCAAATACAGTAAAAAAACATTTTACTTAAAAACATACAAAAAAAAAAAAAAATCAGAAATTTTCATTATACTCGCAGTATTACGCTGAAGCGTGTAATTAGTAGAGAGGTACATCTCCGCACCCAAACGCCTTGGCAACGCAGAAACGTTGCAGCGACGGAGAGTCATTGTCGGCAGTGTCCGATTCGACTGGCCTGGGAATTGAACCCAAGACCTCCCGCGCCGATACTATAGCCATGTTTCTAACTACTACGTCAACTGGTTGATACGCGATTTTGTGGGTAAAAAAATTATATTGTCAAAAGTTAAAGTTACCTGTGGCCTGTAAAGCAAAGAAGCAAAGCACAGAGCATCAACACAACCAATATAATATGCATAAAAATGGGAGTCTCGTCATTTGAACGAAGTTCGTTCTTCAATACAATAGAAGGCACATACGATGACGCAACGTTAAGTTGAGAATCTCGAACCACGACATATACTACCGAATTCAAACAAGGGTTGACAGCGAGAGAAAACTGTGTCTTGTCCGAAGATTTTAGGGTTGCCAATTTATACCCATAATCACGATTGTGAATAAGGTGAGATAAATCTTGCAAGGTGATATTGGATGAAGGATCATCGCAAATATTGGCACAAGTGCAGCAAGTTTTGTTTTTGTAAGAAAAAGAAAGGAATCCAACATACAAGTCGTAAAGGAGGCGTTGATTCAGTGGTTTTGCATTATCACATAAAGGTTCGGACTCGTTAAATGAAAAACCAACATTAGCAGGCTGAAAATTGACCTGCCACAAATAATCCTTGATTTTTGATGACACAATAGGGTAGTAATTAGCATCGTGCACAAGGTTACATCCCCCTGGAATAGGTTGTTGGCTAGACAGTTCCGCTACAACGATGCTAATATCTTCATGTGCAGTTCCTGAGCAGTTTTTCAAAGATCGTACTTTTGCAAACAACAAAACATATGCTGAATATCCATCTACCAGCTGCACAGTACCAGCTGATACACCATGAGTTGAACTTTCGAGTGAAAAATCTTCATCCAAACTTAATGTAATCACACTACCTTGACTGAAAGCATATACAACAACTGCTCGAACATCAAGAGATTCCAAAGTAATGTTGAATACGTAATGTTGATCATATAAAAGTCTTTGGAAGTATGATTGATTGCTTTTCAATTCAAAAATGATAGATTTGTTGGATGGCACAACATCTGCAAAATATTAATAGTTTAATTACATAAATATCAAGAGACAGAACATGCAGCATAAAATTTTAAATGACAAAAATGGTTCTGTAATGATAAATTTTCCAAAAGGTAGTGTCTAGAGTACTGGACCAGTTTTCATTATCAAAACACTGCTGCACCAACTCCTTGTTTATTTCTGTATATACATGACGTTGGTATCATGCTAGCATGACGTCAACCGCAATAACCTGAAACGTAAAACTTAGGGGTGTTAGAGGACAGTCAGGAGTGGGTAGATTGGGGATAGAATTAGAGACCTAAATTTATTGGTGCTTTGGACACTGTCTTTCCTGAAATGATGAATGGTCAGATAATAAGCATTTGAAAATAGTTGACAAAACTAATAAACTGTTAGAATACTCTTTTCTGCCTTGCTATGCACACTGCACAGCCGACCCAGGCACAGGGAGACTCATTCCAGACTATAAGGACTCATTATTACATATCCTTGTTCTCTCAACTTCATAACTTTTCAAGTAGTAGTTCTAGTATTTTAGCCTCAAAATAATAAATAACATGAACACATGAAATAGAAGGGGAAAAAACAGGAAACAGCGATAAATTGATATACCGGCACCCGTACGTTAAAATGCACAAAACAACAATGCAAAACACAGCATGTTCAAAAATTAGCACCGTTGCTGCACTTAAAGAACTCTCAAAAGGCCAAAATGAGTTTTCTTCCAAGAGGTAGTTTCTTCTTACCAAGACGGCCAGCCATGAACAACAAAGCCCATTGAAAAAAACAGGCTGTGCACTTTTTAGCAAGGCTCACACTGCACAAGACTTTTCTATAGGTCAAATCAAAACAATAAATTGTCCCTTACAACTTTTCCATTTAATACCAGTTAACTTTATTGCAACAATTCTTTGCAAATGGTAATAGGCCTAGGCTACCTTCAGTAGAAAACACAAAAGGTAGGAGCAAACCAAACAGTAACCACGTCAGTATGATCCAAGTCACCTTCATTGCCATGAATTGATTTCCATAAAGATGTTGCACCAGCAGAACAGTGCACTGGTACAGAGTAGCGTTACATACAATCTATCACAACTAAAAAAACCTGAAAATTGAATGGACTAGACTAGTCCAGCTGGGGGCCAGAAAAAGAATAGGGTCAGTACAGAGAGTTGCAATTAAGGCAACACATTACAGAGAGAGTACTGGTACCAGTATACTAATGTCAATAACTTCTTTTGTGCTATCATTACCGGTACCGATGTTTTTCAGCTTATTACAGTATTATCATATTGGTAAGCCTATTCTTTGTCATGTTGACTGTTCACTACTGCACTGGTGCAGAAATAAAAGATACCAGTCTACTAACTGCACTCAGCAATAAACTTACTACAGGAATGATTGCTATCTGGTTATGGTGGCTGTAACAGCGGAAAGAGTCCTGAAGTTAATCTGAGATTACATGTATTTTTTTACTAAGCCGCTGCCCGCTGAGCTACAGTAGGATCTTAAAAAATACCTTTATGATGCTACAGTAGCACTTAAAAAGTACAATCAACCCACATACAATAAGTAGGCTATTTTTGAAAAAAACATGGGCCTGAGTGTAGCTGGGTACCACAACATACCGGTACGTCGAATTGACAGCGCTTTAAATTCTTGAACCCAAACCCAATTTGAACCTTTAAATTTTTACTTCTGCGAACCTCAACCCGATAATCTGGGCCTAACGTATTTTTAACCCGAACTAAACCTGCAAAATTACATGATCAAACACCTGAACCGGAGGTAAAAGTATAAACAAGCCTATTTTGAGAAACCTGAATCTAAACCGGAGCGATATTTCAAGCGGTTCGATGCCTTGCTTCGAAATAGCGTAGCGCCACTGGTAATTTTGAGATTTAGCGAAAGCAATAACTTTAAAAATTCAGCAAAAAACACATTTTTTAAAATCTCACCATTTTCAATGTCAGAAAGTTTTCGAAAAAGCAAAAAATTGGTGGATTACAGAAATGGGATATAGGCCTCTTCCTCTCCCGGTTGTACTTTTTTAGGATTACCAATATGAGGCAGAGGTGTCCGGAGTCTAAAAATTTCAATCCGAAGCGTTAAAACCCGAATCCGAATCCGCATCCTAAAAAATTCAGGGAATAGAATCCGACTCCGAATCCAAATTATGTATTGGCATTATATACAAATTACATATATACCCAAAAGGCCACTGTAGTAGCTTATTAAAGTCATTGGTTATCATTCAAAATTGAATCCGGATCCTGATCCGGAAAAAGCAAAAAATCGCAATCCCGATCCGCATCCGAATCCGAAGCAACAGCCGGATTATCGAGTTTTTAAAATTCGGATCAGGCTCCGTTGTACACCTCTGTCTAGAGATGGCATGGGCCGCTAAGAGACCCGCCAACGAGCCGTTAACCGGTCTTTTTACTGGTCCGCTAACGGCCCGGTTCTATCTTTGTTTTTTACTAGGCCGCTAACGAGCCGCTAACACTTTTTAAATCCCTTTAAGTTTGACTAATGGGATTAAAGATTCATAAAAAATGGGCTTCGGGCGGGCTGGGCTTTGGGCGGGCTGGGCTTTATTTTTGGAATGAGTTTCCGGGTTGGTTACGGTTACTGGGATAAAGGTTTCGGGCCGTGGGCGATCCGGGCTTCAAAAAAGTCAGCCCGAGCCATCTCTACCTCTGTCACTTTGGTATGAGGATTCAGCGTCTGTGTCCGCAAAATCCAAAAAGTCCTCAGGACTAATGCTAATGCGATGTAACGCAGAAAGTACAATACCTGTCCTGTGGCTCTGTACAGGTTAGCATAAAAGTGAGGCGAACTATACAGAAAAATATTGATTTAACGTTAAAACAATCAGTATGCTTGAAGATATAAGTGTTGCACGACCATCGTACAGTCAAGAAATGTTTCATGATGCGTTTGGATTTGCAAGTAGTTCAAGAAGCACAATATCTCGACTTAATGCGTGGTTAAAGAATCAGCTGACGTGCTCCTATAGCAAGTAAGTCGTTAAATAAAAGCACTTAGACCTATAACAAAAGTCTCATCACATTTGACTTTTGTTGTAGTCAAAACATTACCGGTAATTTGTCCCTTGCAAATTTCTCACTTAAAGGCCCAAGCTTAGCAGCTTAGTTTTCCACAAATTTACCTGCATTTTATTACCTTATTTTAAAAATCGGTACCAGTACACTGTGCTGTATATCTGGAAAGCCTATATGTGTTGTGTTGACCTTGTTTTTCAAGGTTGCAAGTAACTTCGCCACATGGTAACTTTGCCACAGTAACTTTGCCACAGAAACTTCATCACATGGTAACTTCACCACACTTTGAGAAGGTGAGGGGAGATGTGGGGATAGTAGGAAGTTGTTTTGGGGTGTGGGGGGAGGAAGGGGAGATGTGAGAAGAGGTATGAGAGGAGGTGTAGAAAAGTGTGTTGGGGTGTGGGGGAGGTAAGGGGAGATGTAGGGAAAGATGAGGGAGATGTGGGAAAGTTGGCCTATGTTGGGGCCCCACACCCTGCCACATTTCCCTACACCTCCCCCATTCCTTTCCACACATGCCAACACACTTCCCCACTCACCCCATACACTCTCTCACACATCTTCCTTACCTTACCCCACACCCCAACACACTTTCCTACACCTTCCCCCACATCCCCCATACCTCTTCCCACAGCTCCCCTCACCTGCTCCTATACACCAACACACTTCCCACTCACCCCATGCACTTTCCAACACCTCTCCCCACATTTTGATTATGTGGCAAAGTTACCATGTGACGATGTTACCTTAATAAATTTAACTGGAAAAGCCCGATTAAATTTTTTTTGACAATCGGGAATTTGAAGTCTTGTTTTGGTGTAGGCAATGTCAGTTTTCGACGTATAAAAGTGTGGCAAAGTTACCATGTGGCGAAGTTACTGGCAATCGTTTTTCAACATTCATTGTCATTAACCTTTAGGAAATCTGAGGCTTGTTTGAGTTAAGTCATGGTTTGGGGTTAGGGTTAGGCCCTAACCCTTACTAATAACTCACTGGCGCCCCTAGCGTTCCTTGTGCTTGTGATATATCCGCCAGTTATAAGATGCGACTTAATTCAAACGTGCTCTGGAAATTTTTGTCATTTAGCCTTAGCCTACTAGTCTATACTGTATAGCAATTGCTGGTTGCTACAGGTGTCGTCAAAAATGAGTACAGTATTAATCTGGTAGAACTGCGAAACCTTTGTTCAGTGTTGTAACCGTACTTTGATGCTGTATACTGGTATATATCTGTTGTCCAAGTAATTGATGTCGCAATCCTTAGTCTATTCTATAATTTCAGAGCATGGAATATATGTTCTAGCTTTTTTCCGGTTTTGCAATGGCTGCCAAAATATAATAGAAGTTACATAGTTGGTGATCTAGTAGCTGGATGGACGGTGGGAATAATAAGAATACCACAAGGTAATTGCTAACCATGATTTTATTGTTTTAGCGGAAAATCTGATGTAGGATTGGCTTTTACTGTAGCAATATAGCACAAGGAATTGTCAACTGCTGATATACAAAATGTTATCAGCACTCAATTTTGTTATGCAAAAGCAAAACCATTTACAATGCTTTTTGCTGGATAAATGCCACTAAATATTCTGTGTTTATCAAGTTTATCTTTCATTACCAGAATTGTTTTTTAAATTTAGCAAGTTTTAAACTGGTTTTAAGTTGTCTGATGTTAAATGTTTGCTCAGATTAGACTACCGGTACTTTAGTGTGCAATTGCATCTCATTTCATATCTACACACCAAAAAAGTTTTGTTCAAAAACATCATTTTTGTTTTTACCAGGAATGGCGTATGCATTATTGGCTGGTGTGCAACCTGTGTATGGTCTCTACAGTTGTTTTTTTCCTGTTCTTTTGTGGTTTCTCTTTTCGACTTCACATCATACATCTGTAGGTCAGTTTTGCGCTAGTTGTGTGTTTACCTTGCAGTTGTTGTATGCATAAGGAGCCTTGTTCAGTTAATTGAAGCACTTTTTTATACCGGTGTAATGAGAAAAGATATCCAATCACTGTAAAGTTTTTATTTGCTTATCGATATGAATATTTTAACAGTTCTTGCTAAAAAGCTAACTAATATGAAAATTGTGTAAATATGAGGAATATTTGTGTCAACAATACTGTGTTGGCCTATGTTCATAAAATATGCAGTTGAAGTAAAAATTTTTAGAAAATGATATGATAAGTGTTGTAATATTCTAAAAAATTAAATCTTTGTTATACTTGAAGTGTTACTGGAAGAATGTAACGGTTGTTGGGACTCATCTCTGCAGCTTAGCGTCTGGCCAACGCAAGTTGGCCAGACGCAAGTTGTTGATGACATTTTGTCCAATTCAACTCTCCTGGGAATTGAACAGACCTCCTGTACGGAAAGCGATGTGCTTGACCCCTGTGCTAGCCAGCTGGTTCAAATATTTGAATTTATCTTATAACTGCACAGGTACAATGGCAGTTGTATGCTTGATGATTCAGAATTTAATTTCTCTTCACATTCCTGACTTGGAAATTTCTTCAAATTCTAGCCACCTTTTTCTCAACGGTCACCTTGTTGATGTGGACAAAATACAAAAATCATTCTTCGTTTCAGGTACTGTATGTATGTTGAGATGAGTATTTAAGACGTTTTCGCATTCCTGATTATTGCTTGAAGGTGCAAAAATAGTAAATTTCAGCTCATCATCAACAGTAACTTGAAACATAAAAATTGGGGATATAAAATCTTTTAAGCTCAACTGGTGAGGCAAACTTTGATAACAGAAACAATTGTTTTGCCAACGTTTCAAGAGAAAACTATCTCTTTTCATCAGGGCATAAAAATGAAATAAAAGCAGTGAGTTACAGCTACAGTTTAACACTGGCACGAAGTTATTGACGCCACGAAGTGTGATTGTGAAAAACGGCTAAAAATTTAAATAACGAGGAAGAGCTAGCCAGTCAAATTTAAAACCAATGCATTATTAACGTTCATGAAGTTATTGAAGTTCATAAAAATTAGCGACATTTGGTTACAGTTGGGGGTGGGGGGATTAGATTTAGACGTAAAGTAAGTATGCTTTGGGGGTTACTGATGTGCACAGTTTTCTCCAGGTTTTTAGCAAGTGTGAATTCGCCAAATAAAAGTTTTAGTCCAAAATAAACAAATGATTTAAGTAGGTTAGAGAACGTTTGATCTTATTTTTACCACAAAGTTGAGTTTTCAGAGAATGACACTTTTATTTTGCGTCAAAATACTGAGCACTTCGATTCAAATTCTGCAAAAAGTCACCATGTCAGTTATCAAGCTTGAAGAAAATTTGCTCCAAATTTCTCATTTTTCTCAAATTTCACATCTTAATGAGACTAAATTTGCTGTTTAATTGTAGATGAAAGCCATGATTTCACGTTGAATATAGATGAATATAGTGAGCATTTACAAGAAGAACATGAACTTGAAAAAATCAATTTGGCTTGTTCTGCAACTTTATTGGTTGGAATTATGCAAGTAAGTCTGCCAATAGCAATAAAGGCAATGCAAAAACTAAATCAAATGGTATTACACCGAAGCGTGTAACCATCTATGCGGCTTAGCGCCCGGGCAACTTAGCTCCAAAGAAACATCGCAGCGGTGGCGAGCTGTTGGCGACACTGTCCGATTTGACCGGCCCGGAAATTGAACCCCAGACCTCCTGCGCTAATAGTGATACGTTGAAGCACAACGCCCACTGACCGTTTTTTTGCATTGAAATTAACTCTTTTCTTACTTGCACGTGATATCTTTCAGCTTGCAATGGCTCTGTTTCGCTTGGGTTTTCTCACCACACTTTTATCTGATCCAGTTATTCAAGGTTTCACGACTGGAGCTGCTTTTCATGTTATGACGTCACAAGTGAAATACATGTTCGGGCTGGATAAAGCAATTGGAAAGTTCAGTGGTCCATTTTCAATATTTAAGGTATTATTGTAATTGTATTCAGTTGCTTATTTATTCTCCCATCACGAAAAAGCGATCAAAGCGCTATAACGAGCTCGCTTAGAGTCGGCCACCTGTCTACCACACCAAGATGGGAGAATCCCGCTAAGTGCCTTTCCCAACGGCACAACAAGCAAACTTGCCGGCATGTTCTCCACACTGTCCATTTAGTGTTAGGCGTCAAGCGGAGAAGGAGGTCAGGTGTTCCTATCGCGGTCCGGTCTAATCTGACACAGTGTCGCCTACTGCTCGCCACCGCTGCGATGTTTCTTCGGAGCTGTGTAGCTCGGGCGCTATGCCTTGGGGATGAATCCCACCACTCGCTGCACGCTTCGGCGTAATGCCGCGAGTATAATGAAGGTTTGATTTTGAATGAGAATTTCAAGTTTGGGAAAAGTTTTTTCATTTCATTGAATTTTCAGACTTACATCGATATTTTCGCCAACATTTCCCACGCTAACATACCTGATGTTGTAATCACATTGATTTGTTTTCCATCATTACTAGTCGTGAAATATTTGAGTGAACGATATAAGAAAAAACTCCGAAACATTCCAATTCCAATTGAATTAATTTTGGTCGTTGCTACCACATTGATATCTTACTTTGCTCATTTGGACAAACCTCCATTCCGAGTTAACACTGTCAAGACGATACCGTCAGGGTAAGCTCGATTTTGGTCAGATTTTTGTGTATTGGAGCACTACACTACCCTGTGCACTGCAAAGTAGCCCATACGCAGTTCCTCAGTTCGCATGCCAGATTAAGTAGTTCCGAAGACCCAGATGTTTTCTGCGTCATAATCAATTTCGTGAGGTCATAATTAAAACAAGTAGTTATGGCATCATAATTTTGATTATGATGCAAAAAACCGGTGGATCTGCGTAACCACTTCAACTTGACGTGTAGGCGGGGTGATTGTGTATCGTTGCATTCTACATGATGTTATTTAATTTATATTCTCAATATCTCTTAAATTGTTGTAAATTGTTTGGGTCAAAAATTTACTTGAAAGCTTTGCTTTTGGCCTATCATATAAAACATAGTCTTGTTTTTCTTAAATAGTTTGAATACAAAAAGCCAGGTGCTGTGCGGGCATAGGTAAAAGTATAGTTGAAACCTTATAGTTTTGCTTAAAAAATCAAATCTTTTTTATACTCGCATAATTACGCCAAAGCGTGTAACGAGTGGCGGGGTGTATCTCCGCGGCTTAGCGCTGGGCAACGCAACTCCAATGAAACATCGCAGCGGTGGCGAGCCGTTGACACACTGCATTCGATTTGACCGGCTCAAGAGTCGAACGCGGACCTCCCGCGCCGAAAGCTATGTCTTTAACCACTGCGCCAAGTTACTACCCTACTTTTTGTTTGACCATTTGTTTAATTGTTCAGCATGCCAACAGTGAGTGTGCCTACTTATTTGAACTTATGGTCTTCGATGATCTCAGATTGCTTGATCATGGCTTTTATCAGCGTTGCAATATCGCTATCGTTGACCAAGATCTATGCAGATAAACATGGTTATGAGATTGACGCTAATCAGGTAAAGTTCGATTTTAAGATTTGCCATGACTTATTGACCGCAAGATTTTTTTTCTATTTGGAAACCCTGTGCGTGAGCTGGTTCTGTTTGAAACTTTTTATTTTTAACAGCTTGTCCGTTTTGCAAGCTCTCCAGCTGAATTTTTGCTTCGTGTTTTGTAGCATGTAGTTTTGTAACCGTGTGGTAAAATCAGAGAGTGGAGAGAATAATCTTTATTTTACTCGCGGTATTACGCCGAAGCGTGTAACGAAGGGTGATGTATATTTATGGGTCTTGACACATTTATGAAAAAAAAAAACTGTCAGCGGTGGCGAGCTGTTGGCGACACTGTGCTTAAATTGACGGTCTGAGAATCGAACCCCAGACCTCCCGCGTTGATGTCTTCTACCACTACGCTGACCGGCGATATCAAAATCTTATCTAAGCGCACCACAAAACCAGGATGGGAAGTAAACCCGTATGTTAATTATAACCGGGATCACTTACACATGAAGAACACGGCTCAGTAAGCCGCGTCGGCAAGAGCATCTTATTCTTGCAGACGTAGACTCGGGTTTGATTTCGAGTCTGATTAAACCAATGACTTTGAAATTTTAATTCACAGCTTCCCTGCTTGACGCTCAGCATTAAAGGGACAGTGTGGAGAACAAGCCGGCAAGTTTACTTGTTGTGCCGTCGGAAAAAGCATTTTGCGGGATTCCTCATCTTAGAATGGTGGACAGATGGCTGGCAACTCCTAGTCGAACTCGTTTCAGCGCTTTGATCGCTTTCTCGTGATGAAAATGCAACTAAATGCATCAACATTCTTCTGCATTTTAGGAAATATTTGCGTTAGGAATTTGCAACACGATTCCAGCTTTCCTTTCATCATTCGCCGTTGCAGCTTCGCTATCAAGAACCGCTATACAAGAATCAACCGGTAAATAGTAACTTCATCTAATTATATCTTCGTTATACTCGCGGTAGTACGCCCTAGCTGTAACAAGTGTCGGGGTCCATCTTCGCGGATCTGCGCCTGGGCAACACTGCTCTGAAGAAACATGGCATCGGTGGTGACTGCTGTTGGCAACACTGTGTCCGATTTGACCGGCTCGGGATTCGAACTCACATTTCCCACTCCGGCAGCAGCGTGTTTATCAACTGAGCTAACCGGCCGATCAAACGGTGATAGCATTCTTAGTTTGATGCTCTGCGTAAAGTAGTGAAAACTAAGTTGTGTAAATCAGCCGCTTGGCTTCGCGGTTGAGGACTCTGCCGACAGTGGGAAGGTCTGGGGTTCGATTTCCGGGCCGGTCAAATCGGTCACAGTGTCGCCAACAGCTTGCCACTGCTGCGATATTTCGCAACTGCATTGCCCCGGCGCTAAGCCGCAGAGATGGAAATTCTGTAAAAATAAACTGAATGAACGCAAATTGAATTATTTCATAATGTAAGCCAGTGGTTTCATTCACAATAAAAAAAATACATACTTAGACGATACGTGATAGTGCGCCACAACCCATTGTGTGTACAATAAAATAGAAGGTGCATAAGATAGTAATATAGATATTCGAATTGGAAATGTAAACTTGCGAAACCGCTAGACTGTGGTACGGGCATTGTCCCGGTTGGAAATCACTGATCTAATCGTTGTCGTCATCAATCTTTCAGGATTTAATTGTAAAGGTCTAAGTATCATAACAATGAATGTTTGTGAAAAATGATAGCGCGCAAGCTTTGTGTTACAAGCTATGCGTAAAGTTACCGTTGCCAATGTTACAAGCTATACGTAAAGTTACCGCGCTGTGGAACTTGTAACGATTAGAAACACATTGCTAAGACCGACCACATCGCAGGGGGAAAGACCCAGCTTGTCAGTATCTTATCTTCTATTCTGATGTTGATCGTGTTGCTGTGGCTGGCGCCTTTATTTCAACCTGTACCCAAGTCAGTGTTGGCTTGTATCATCATCGTGGCGCTGAAAAGCCTCTTTTTGCAATTTCGAAATTTGAAATCGCTCTGGATCATCAGCAAGTTTGATTTGGTAAGTCGTGATTGAAATAAGAAATTCTGCGATGTGTTTTGACCAGCAGGTTGTTGCAGTGGTTAAGGACATCGCTTCTCGGTTGGCGCGGGAGGTCCTGGGTTCAATTCTCTTGCCGGTAAAATCGGGCGCTGTGTCGCCTACGTTGTTAATTTCATTACATAATCATTATAAAGTTTTATGCAGAAAAGCGCTTATTCATCATAATATATGACCATGTCTTTTATTTATAAAAACTCACTACAGACTATTTTCCCTGACGGGTTCATCACGTGAGGTTCTAAAGAATAATTGAAAGTTAAAAGATTTGGAGTTTCCTCTCACTGACTCCTCGTAAAAAATCTTCGTCTCGCTGTTTAAACTCAGCACGTTGTGTTGACTTTGAAGCCAGCAAGCGGGATTTAAAAATCTGATATTCGAACCGACACGCGGCCAGTTCCAAAAACAACTGTCACATGACATCAACATATGCCCCGTGCTGACTACGTCATCGAGCACTTTTGTCAACTGAAGACCCTCAAGCCTTGACCATGTCTTTTTATATGACTTTAGTGATGTGTCTACCTAATGTGACTAAAAACCAGCCAATAGATTGCCCACAAAGTGCTATATATTTGTATGGTTAGCTTCTGATTTGGCCACTATAATGCGTGCAGCTGTTCAGCATTGAGACACCGAGCCGAATCCTAAAACCCAGTCTTAAAATCTAGTTATCCCACTTCGAATAGTCTTGTCTTGAAGTAAAAATCGTATCTTCATTATACTCGCGGTATTACGCCGAAGCGTGTAACGAACGAATGGCGCGGCCCATATACGCAGCTTAGGCCTGGACAACACAACTCCGAAGAATCATCGCAGCCGTGGTTAGCGACACTGTGTCCGATGTGGCCAAGCCGGTAATCGAACGATTGACCTCCCGCGCCGATGACGATGTCGTTAACCGCTACCCCAACCGGCAGATTAAGTAATGCGTACCAAAAATTTAGACGAGCGTCAAATATTTTTGTTATTTCTAGGTTGTGTGGTTGGTTACTTGTTTCGCTGTTATTATGTTGGGGGTGGACCTTGGTCTAGCTGTGGGGGTTGCTATGGCAATAGCTGGTTTACTCTACCGCATCCAGCATCCGAAACACGCTCTTCTAGGTCGGATAATCCACACGGATTTGTATGCGGATCCAGACAAATACAAGGATGTAAAGGAGTTGGACGGTGTCAGGATATTCCATTTTGCGGATTCAGTTTCTTTTACGAACAAAGACGCGTTTAGAAATTCTTTATATAATGCTATTGGGTAAGGTTTATTATCGTCACATTTTTTGAACTAGATTTTTATGTATTAGCACTCAGTTTTCTCATTAAATTTAGTTGATGATTTCGTATTTTTTTTTTATGTAGTGGCATATTTGTTCTATCACAAGAAAGCGATCAAAGCGTTATAACGAGCTCGCTTATGAGTTGCCGGCCATGTCTTATCGTGTCTACCACTCTTGTGATGGAGAATTTCCGCTGAGTGTCTTTCCCAACGGCACAACAATAAATTACCTGCGTGTTCACACTGTTCCTTTAATGCTAAGCGTCAAGCAGGGAAGCTGTAAATACCAATTTTAAAGTCATTGCTTTGACTGGACTCGGAATCAAACGGGAGTCTACAGTTCCAAAGGCAGACGCTACTGCTCAGCCATCAGAGCCGTTGACTCATATTTAAAATTGATTATGAACCCCACACCTCCCGCCCCTGTAGCAATGCCTGTCAAGAATACTTTCTTGTTTTCTATTACCATATTATAAGGAATATAAGGCGCTTTGTTAGTAAATTTCTTTGATTGTTTTGTTTTTTTCATACATAACAGCACCAGGCTATAAGACGCAACAATCTTTGAGAAGTATCGAGTTATGGTATAAAGCTCATTGAAGAAAACGACTCTGTATTTTTATAGCAATAAAGCAGAAAGCACTACCTGATCCATGCATTGGGTGCGCCAACTGATAAGGCGCACGCTCAATTTTTGAGATAAAAAGTTTACGTGCGCCTTCTGGTCCGTAGTACTTGCGAGACTGTTGGGTTGTCTTTTGCTAATTCTTGTGCAATTTGTTGCTTTTTTATTAAGTTCATGATTTTTCAGATTCAATCCAAATCAACTTTTAAATAAACTGAAGAAAAATGAAAAAAAACAAAACGATGACGTTGAAAGTAGACAAGTAGGTACTGGTGTTGGATTGTAAGCCAATAATCTGCTCTATGACGTCTTTCTGTTTGTGACCACGGTCAAATGGTGTTAGTGCAAAGACGTTCAACTTTTTTGAGCACAGCACTACATCAGAATCAAATCGTGATTATCCTCTCGATATTACGCCGAAGCGTGCTACAGGTGGCGAGGCCAGTCTCTGCAGCTTAGCGCTTAGGCAACACAACTCCGAAAAAACATTGCAGGGGTTACGAGCCGTTGGCGACACTTGTCCACATGTCCAATTTATGTGAGCTTTAAGCCCACATTGATGTGGGTTTGTTGCTGTGGGCTTTCTGCATCATAATTAAATTTTTGATGTCATGGTTTAAAAAAGTGATTATGACTTCAAGCCCACAGGAACAAGCCACATCAATGTGGGCTTAAAGCTCACATAAATTGGACATGTGGACAAGTGTCGCCAACGGCTCGTAACCCCTGCAATGTTTTTTCGGAGTTGTGTTGCCACTGTGTTCGATCGGCCTGCTCGTGAATTAAATCCAAGACTTCCTTATGTCGTTTTGCTCCTAGAAATGATTTACAATGTACAAGGCTAACTACTTGTGATTTTTATGATTGCAGCTTATTCAGAAGCAACAATTTGCATCAAGTAGCTTCTCGAGAAGAAAGGTAGATGTGTGTGAAATTAGGTTGGTCGTGAAAAAAATTCTTTGTACTATGCTTGGAAATTACTTACATCGGATATTTTTTAAATAGCACATTTTTGGCCTAAATTCCGGTATTTTTTCATCGATGATGCCAATGAAGCTACTTTTGTGCGTTGCTGGGTATATTTTAACGCACGGGTTTGATTCTTGGCCAGTCTTACGTTAGTTACCAGTCCCTCCTCGGCATGGTAGCAATTCTGCCTTCTCAGTTACTGTTATTTTCATCCTAAAAGTATGCGGCTGAAACAGTTTGTATTTGAGCAAATGCGAAGTAAGAATTTTTGTTTTTAACACTGATTCAAAATTTACAAATTTTTAGCTTGATTTACAAATCAGTTTTGTACTTAAACAGGAAAACTCTCAAAGATTACGAAAAAGAACCAATTCGCCTCGCAGTGGTGAGATTCAGTTTGTATTTTTAGTGATGCATTTAGTCCAGCTTCTTGGTGTTGTGGTTTAAGACATCGCTGTCGGTTTTGGAGGGTCTGGGTTCGTTTTACGGGCCGCTTAAATCTGACGCAATGCCGCCACCGCTGCAACATTGCTTCGAAGCTGTGTTGCTCTGGCGTTAAACCGCGTAAATGGGCCCCGCCACTCGTTTCACGTTTTGGTGTAATATCGCAAGTATAATGATGATTTGATTTTTTTTTTGTTTTTTTAGGAGTTTAGATTTTAAGTGAGGCTTAATTCAGACCTGCTCTCTTTTACGTGGGGGTCTTGCTATGTAACGCGTTTGCTCGTCTTCATTGCATGACTGTCTTGTAGGAGCCTTACAATTCCTGGAAAGTTTCCCTAGTTTAATTACAGATAGAACCGGAACAAATTGAAACTAGTTAATAAGATGTTTCTGGTAAAATGCGTAACTAGTGGTGCCGTGCGCATGCTGTTGATCGCGGGTGACGGACGACGTTCCCAACGGCATAGCAGGTAAACTTAACGGCTTGTTCTCCACATTGTCCCTTCATTACTGAGCGTCAAATAGGGAAGCGTCAATAGCAATTTGAAGTCATTGGTTTGACCCGAGTCTGAAGCTCCAGAGGCAGATGCTCTACCAGGTTGATGGATAAAGTTAGTTTTTTTGCAGGAGCTATTAGAAATGAGAACATCTCTGCCCCGGACTTCAGAGTGCTGATATTCGATGCGACGATGTGGAGCTTCGTTGATTGGACAGCTGCTAGAGAAATTCTGCAAATAATTGAAAAGATCAAAGCGCTTGGTGTTGTTGTGTTGCTTGCAGCTCCTTCTCGTAAGTTCGCTTATAATTTTTTCTTAAAGTTGGCCCACCACCCAAGAATGTAATAAGACATTGGGGGGCGCGTGTTTTTGCAGACCTGACTTTGACATACGCAGCAGCTCTCTTTTTTAGCCTGCGATTTTCCTGGGCATCGCCCCTTCCCCCGTAATCTATCCCTACCAGTGCTCTCATGTAGCAAGCTTACGTCGATAGCTCTTTTATCCATTCTTGATACATTGTGATAGCTTTATGATCAACAGTAGCGGCTCGTCGAAGGGAAATGCAGCCCCCAAGAAGTTTTAGCTGTAACTTATCTCTCGTGAGATTAAGAATTAAGGTTGTTTTTTGTCACGAAATTATTGAGCCAAAAATTCTTTGGAATTGGCAGCACCGCAAGTCTTGCAGTCTGGGTTTAATGACGCGACACAATTATGTTATGACGTTTGCGAGAGAATAGAAAAGTCTTTTATCCCTTGTATCTACTCATGTTCTTTCGACGAGAAAACATGCGGGATTTGGGCCGAAATCTTTGCAGTTTCTTTCTCGTAAGCAACTTGATTACCCTTGTAATGTGACTGCGAAGGGAAGCCATACGCATTGCATTAATATAGTGCAGACTTCTCTCCTATTACTCTTATCAAGAGAATAGGCTATATTCTTACATGTGCAAAAATACAACATATTGCCGGTACTCAGGTTATTATTGAGAGTGAGATAATTACGATGGTAGAGAGCAGAGCAAAAAACTCGCTAGCGTTTTTATTTCAGTTGAGTTTGAGTTGGGGTGTTTCTTCATTACCAACGTTTCGAGTGCAGCAATTTTTACCCAGTTTGTAAAGCTCAAGTGGCTTTTATCGAGCGTAAGCTTAGTTCAAGAAGTTGCATTAAATTTCGATTAAGTTCAAAACTTATTCAACTTTTTCGAAATCGAGTTCGTCAAAAAAAAAACAAGCACAAGTTCGCAGCTTTGGTAAAAAGAGTAAAAATAAGCTAGCTATCGGCTAGTCTAAAAGAGTACCAGATAGCCCAGAAGGGGTCAATGTTGCTACTAGCTTGTGAGTTGATACTTTTTTAATCTGGCTAACTAGTTTGGTTTTGTTATTAGCTAAGTAAATGTATTCTTGCGCATGAAAGGCGAATATTTTCTTTGATTTTCCAAATTCTCATTTACTTTAGTACTCTAGAATGTCCATTTAATGTATATTTTTGACAGCATTTCGTTCCGGTGACTTTTATCAAAAGAATTGGCTGAGCATTAAAAAGTTGTCTTTTCTGGTATAGTGATTGGTAACCAGTAAATCTAATGAAACGTTTAATACCTTCCACACGTTTCAGTTCCTTCACACCCACAATAAATTGTAAAAATCGGGACACGGTTTAGGCCTATACAAGAAAGCAGCAGTAAGCTACCTACAAGGAAATTCCAGTCCCCCCACCCTCCCCCTCACCGTTACAAATGTGCACGAGCCGCCATTGATAATCAGTAAAGCGTAGATACTCTATTTGTAAAACCTGAAGATTCTCATCCATGGCAGCACAGGCTGAAGATGATAGTTTGTTTTTATTGAAACATTTTATGTCTGCAATAAAAATCGAAAGCAGAAAAGCGAGCTGATGAAGGCTTCGATATTTTACCACGTTCCGAGTTTTACGTACTTCTGGTCAGTCGTGCAGGACATGGCTCAGAACAGAGCTTTATGACGAATGACCTTGAGTTTTGTTTAATTTAATGATAAGCAGCCGGTTGCTGTAATGGTTCATGACATCGCTATTTATGCGGAGGTCTTAATTTCGATTCCCGGGATGGTCAAATCGAAAACAGTGTGGCCACCGGTACGATTTTGCCTCGGGGCTGTGTTGCCTTGGCGCTAAGCAGCGGAGATGGACCTCGCCATTCGTAACACGCTTGGGTGGACTGCGGCGAGTACAATGAATATTTGATTTTCGAGGTTACCACATGAGGTTGCTCGACCTAATTTTAAAAACTGTGGGATGTTAATTGAAAGGCGTAGCTGTGCAGTGCGTGGTCCGGGAATCGAACTCGAAGTCAGAACTGGTAAGGTTGCAAACCGGTGCTCCAATTTACTGAGCTATGTTACCGACGAAACAAAACTGCAATATTTTAATCAATTTTTGTTTGTTTTGCAGGGAATGTATTGAAGACTTTGGATGCGTGTGGTCTGACGTCATCCGTTACGCATGAAGAAGTATTTGTCACGGTTCATGATGCAGCTACTCATGCGGAACGAATGATTCGCGCCACACTAAAACGCAACAGCAGTCTCAACTCGTACGAGAATATGCCTGGCTACCCGGGTTATGATTCTCTCGCTTTTTAAATCCATTTGATCAAAGTACTTGGCAGTGAGGAGCCGATTGTCACCTCATAAAAGGAAAAGTGCTGAAAAAAGAAATTTTATTATGTATTGCGCGAAGATTTTTATATGCAAAGTTTTGTTGATTTCTATCCCTCCACTCGCGGTGTAATAACGGGAGTATAATGAAAATTTGATTTGAGCTTCTACTTTTATGAATATGAATTCCAATGCTAGAATTATTGGTTACGTTATGTTTAGAACGTTAAATTTGTGATTGCATATAAATGTTTCTTTAAAAAAGACTAAGATTTTTTCACAGTTTTAGAGATTATTTTGTTGATTAATTACCTGTTATGCATTTACCTTGTTTTAGAATTTTATGCACCAGTAATATTGCATCAACATCTTCAATATTTTTTTGTATATTTGTTTGTTTATGTTACCAAAATAATTTATTTTGCTACACCAACCACTGGTAATATTGCACGAATAGCTGCATGATAGAAAGGGAAGCTATAATAATTTAAATTTTATTAGACGTTTCGATTTGTTTTCGCCACATTATCGGTTTTGAAGTGAAATAATTCAAATGCTTGAAATTATTTTCGCTGGTCTTTTTTGTTACGGTGAACTGTTTAATTTTTTTTTTTTGACTTTTGCTTGCAGTATTTGTCTTCAGGCTAAGGTGGGATTCGACCAGTTCTATAGGACCGTCATGTGGAATTTGGTTAGATCAGCGAAGCGGCCGGCATTGCTGTTTATACTTGTACTGTTACTTGAAACAGAACCGGCTAAAAATATAACTTTTGTAATAGAACCGGCTGACAAAAAAATGAATCCTACCACTGTTTGTACGCTCGCATTAACTCCCTATAAGGCTAGATTACATTTGCGCATGGGTGGCGCTTTTTTTATTACATTTTTTGTCTTCGATGGAAATTCAAGTTTGGGTTGTATTTATGGATAATTATTGAGGGAAATTTGACATCGTTGCTAGCGCCCGAAGGCCATGCTAACTTTAAAGGTCCGTTTATAAGTTTGTGAAAACGTAACGTGAAGCCGACCAGTTGGCGAAATGATTGACACTGCTAACGGTGCAGGGGTCTGGGGTAGGATTCCAAGGTTGGTGATTGTCGCCAACAGCTCACCATCGCTGCGACATTTCTTCGAAGCTGTGTTGCCTGGACTCTAAGCCGCGGAGATGGACCCCGCCATGCCCTCGTTACGCGCTTCGACGCAATACCGCAAGTATAATGAAGATTTGATTTTGAAGATATGAAATATGACACGACATTCAGTTATGTTTAGTTGTTGATAAAATTGTTTTTCCACTCAATTTTAAATAATGGTGCTTATTTCTTGTTAGTCGTACTTCCATTCATTTCTGCCTGCGCAATGCACATTCCTGTTGACTAGAGATTAATGACAAAAAGCATATTTATAGATGGTTTGCTGCACTTTTTATGGTACTACAGTAGTTTTCGAACTGGAGTTCCAGTTCTAAAAAATCTATGCTAAAAACTGCAAAGTCACGAGATGTTTCTTTTTGTCGCTTAATTGAAGCTGCTTTTTCGTCTAATTAAGTTTTTGTTATCATTATTTTATTACTGGTAGCTATACTTTTCCACTGTAAAAGGGCAAAAACTTCTGGCATTTTTTATTGATTTTTTCGTGCTTTTTAGCGTTGCTCTTATGGTGAATTGGTGATACACAAAGATTCACACCAAAACTTTGCTGTGTTTGTTTATGCCGCCATGCAATTTGTCTTTGCTTGGCTCAGTTACATGATATCATAAAAGAACAAACAAAGCGCATCTCCACGTTACTTATTGGTAAATAATGGCACTTTTGACACAACTGTTTTTACGTATTATGTGTTGATTACTCCTTTCGAATATCTTCGCAAACTTTCGGATTTCAGCTAATTATGTGCGAATAATGAAATTCGTTTATTTTTGGAGCAAGGAACGCGCAGTTTCCACTTCCCGTGCATAAACTTGTTTTTTTTTAGGCGTTAAATCATAATCATGCGAATATACAAATTGAACCCAGAGCTGCGATTTCGCAAGTGTTTTATTCGAGTTCAGTAAAAGCTTGTAAGCCTAGTTCAAGTTTGAATTAGTAGTTTTTATCGGGTTTCGGCGAAGTTCAAAATTCAAAAAACTTTTCGAAATCGAGTTCAGGGATTTGGGTTTTCAATTCGAGTTCGGCAAAAAAGATCCAAGTTCAGCGAGTTCGCAGCTCTCGTTTAAAATGTTGAAGGAAATTTTAAAATCGATTAAAGAATCGCTGTTGTGCGAATCTGGAACCGATTTAAGCTGAAATCTTATGCTTGTAACTTGTTTTCGTCTTTTGGTTGTGTTTTGTTGAATAATGGAAGGAGTTGTTGGACTGATTTTCCCTGTGGAGTCGGAGGTCACCATTTTTTGCTAATTTCTGAACTGATGATTACTTACCCTGTCTTCATGTTTAGTTATAGTGGTTCCAAAAGCCCTTTCTGTGTCATAATTCAATTTTTGATGCCATAACCGCGTCACTATCTACCTCCCATTTTTTATCGGACGTGTAAAGACTTTTTTAGAGATCGAAGGCGCATGAAAACGAAGCTTCTCATGTTTAGGGACTTGACCTCTGAATTTTTTGCAAGCTACGCCATAATCAATTTTCTGATTATGACATCAAAAAATCGATTGTGATGCAGAAAGTTTGTAGGGTTTTGACCCACTTAAACTTCATGAATATGTGGACAGGGTGAATGGGCCCGCTTTTTTAACGAAATATGTTCATACCAGATCTAGGCTATTTGATAATTCAGTAAATTCCACGAATGTTTTCATTAAACAAACAGCCTATGGTCTTCAATGATCAATAATTACGGTTGCACTTTGATTACGTGTGGGAACTGGTGACGAACGCTAGGAGGCGCCTCGCTTGGACTCCGATATAGGTCAAACGCCTTAGTCGCTCAGTTTTCCGAAAAAGAGCCGTAATGTGGTAAAGCTTTTGCCCACTTTTCGGTGGAATCAGATTCCCCCTACAATCAAATCTTACACATTTTATCGATTTAAGAAAGAATGTGGACAGATTCTAATTAACAAGTATGATTAAAAAAAAAATAGTAAACTGTTAAAAATGATGACACTCTTCTTTGACTAACATTCATTTATTAATAGACACGAGCTTTCGCCAGTGTAACGCTGGCTTCATCAGGTGGCTGCAAAACATATAAGCACTAACGATAGTAAGCAAAAATCCTAAGCTAAAAAAAGTCTAATGTCCATGAAGCGGGCTAAAAATCAAAATAAAGTACTAACCTCGTAGGTTGGGAGAAGCAGGGAACAGTGAGCCTCGTGGAAGTGTGAGAGGTTAGAGTCTATCTGTCTATTTTAGACATTAGGTTAGAGTCTATTAGACAGATAGACTCTAATCTCTCACACTTCCACGAGGCTCACTGTTCCCTGCTTCTCCCAACCTACGAGGTTAGTACTTTATTTTGATTTTTAGCCCGCTTCATGGACATTAGACTTTTTTTAGCTTAGGATTTTTGCTTACTATCGTTAGTGCTTATATGTTTTGCAGCCACCTGATGAAGCCAGCGTTACACTGGCGAAAGCTCGTGTCTATTAATAAATGAATGTTAGTCAAAGAGTGTCATCATTTTTAACAGTTTACCATTAATTATGACTAACACGGCTAACCCCACTGTTATTTAAAAAATATATATATAAATATCAAACCATTTCATGTTACCAGTATGTTAAACCCCTGGACTATTGCTTTCTGTTCAAATCAAACTTGGGAGTGTATTTTGTATATATTTTTGTGAATAGTTTGCTTCAGCGTATAAGTAATCTCATTTTGCTCAATGATTTTGCTTTTGTTTTTTTCGTTTTCGTTGATAATTTTTGAAGATAGCATATTGTGATTTCAAGGTTTGTGGTGGCAGTTGCCTCGGTGAGCTTTGCTCTTGCGCTGCATTCCACGGCTTTAGATCATGTAGCGCATTTTTAACGTGTGATGTGCTACTGTGTGCTATATTTTCTCCCTGCCGAATAAAACATGTTCTATTCTGGGTAACGCTTCTTATTTAAGAGTCGTTTATTTGATCTGTATCCTCCTGTGCGAGATAGCAATTAAAGCGATTTCTGGTAGAGTCTAGCCAATAACCTTGAAATTTGTATTCACAACTTCTCTGCTGATGCTCAGCATTAAAGAGACAGTGTGAAGAACAAGCCGGCCAGATTACTTGAGCCGTAGGGAAAGACACTTGGCAGGGTTCCCTCTTCTTAGAGTGGTAGACAGGTGGCCGGCATCTACATGGCGAGCTCGATATAGCGCTTTGATCCCTTTGTGGTGATGGGAAGATAAATGTTCCTCTAGATGTCCATAAAAAAGTTTAGTAGCTTTGAACAAACGTTCATAGCACCACGCAAGGCAGCCTAGCTTTAAAGCGGATATTTTCCACAGTTGTAGATAAAGCGACACCTCCAGGTATAGAACCCGCAACCTCGACATATTTCTGTTGTTTTAACAGCGAGAAAAACATTGTCGAATAGTCTAGACACGCAGCGTCAGATCGACTTCAATATTACATGCTTCACTTAGAGAGGCAAACAACCATCAAACGGCATAGCCTTCATACTACACGTGACAACAACGACTACGAAGCAGGGCTACGATCTCGCAAGCCTTTGGAGAGCACTGCGAATTGCAAGCTTGAGTTCGAGCTTTTGATTTTTCATTTTTCGAGTTCAGTTGTTTTTACCGACCGTATGCTCAGTGCTAGGAGTTTTTATAGGGTATAGGTTAAGTTCAAGCAAACATTGTCAAGTTCAGACTAAGTTCAAAACTCAATCAAGTTTTTCAAGTCGAGTCTTGTGTTGTTTGTTTTTCGACGTCGCAACCCTGCTATACAATACAAAATCAAGACGAAGTAAAAGTATGGATCACTCAACGACAAAAGAAGTAGCCTAAATCCAATGGTCAGCGGCAGATTTAGGGGGGGGGGATGTGGGGCATGCATCCCCCCAACCAGCCAATTTCAACAATGCTTTTGATGAATAAAGTTTTCCATGATGTCGAACCTTTTTGATTCATCAATAATTCTTACGCCTTAGGGTGTGTTTACACAGATTGCGGTGCGACTTTTTGTACGTAAGGTGACGTAAGCCACGAAAGAGTAAGAAGTCATGACGTAAACTACGTCACTTTGCACGGCAGTTTAGAAAATAATCGCAAAGTGCTTTATAAAATAACCTATCACAAGCAAAACTGTTGGGGTTCGAGTTGTGAGCAGATATTTCCGCCAACTTCTTACTCAAAAAATGGATAAAATTTCGTGCGACAGCAAATCGGATTAAAATCGCATTTAGTACAAACAGACCTAAGCCACGCATAAATCGAAAATGTGCGAACAAAATGCAATATATTTGGTGAAGGACTAATTAGGGGCAAAAGATCAAAATTTGCGTTACAAATTGTTCGAAAAGCGTTGCAATGCCCATTACAGTATGTAAATTTTTAAAGAAATTTCGGGAAGGAAGCGTGCCCCCGGACCCCCTTAGAATCATTTTTGTTTCCCTATTTGCTTCAAATTTAACTTTGCCAGAAAAAATACACTTAAAAAATGCCAAAATTTGGTGCTAAAAAGTTCTGAATATACTCCACGTAGACACATTTTCTGAAAAGGGCTTAGGCCTATTTACGCTCTTTTTCGGGTTTAACAACTTTGCATTCAGTTAACATTCAACCTAATTCAAAACTGCATCCTCCCACCCAAATTTTCTAGATCCGCCCCTGCCAATGGCGTGGCTCCTTCGCTAAATCCTCAAAAAGACGATTTCTTGACTATTGTGACCGAGAAGATGCTGCTTTAACCAAGTCTTTTACATCAAGAAAATTAGCCCCCAATTGAATTAAACATAAAAGTCAAATTTGTTTCAAAACATTTTAAGTCAGCATTAACCTACATGGCCAAGTTAGATTTGCTGATTTAATAACAGCCTTCCAAGTAAAAAAGTACTCAAATAGCACACTGTAAAGTTGGTACTATAAAAAAATATGCAGGAAGACAACTTAGTACGATTAAAAACAATTAAGGGCATTTAAAAACGCAGTCGCCGATGCAGTTGAGGAAGCGAAACAGCAAATTTTTAATTCCTAGAACGTGGTTTAGGCCCAAAATTGCAGAAATTTCATCAATGCATCACACAAACTAAAAACCACAAGATGGCAGTAAACAGAAGGAGAAAACTGCTGCTTCTAACCGCACAAGCGTGTCCTCCTTGACCTAAAAAATCAAATCTTCATTATACTCGCAATATTGCGCAGAAGCGTGTAACGAGTCACGGGGCCCATCTAAGCAGCTTAGGACCTGTGCAACACAACTCCAACGAAACGTCGCAGCGGTGACGAGCCGTTGACGACACTGTGTTCAATTTGACCGGCGCGTGAATCAAACCCAAGACCTTCGTCGCCGATAGCGATGTCTTTAACCACTATGCTAACCGGCCGTTTACTACCTTCTTGACCTGATTCATATTTTTTCCAAAACGAATTCAGATTATTTTTTAGGAAAAATTCAATTCTGTGTTTTAAGAATTCTGTTATATCTAACATTGCTGTTACATCAGTGGTGACGTCTACTTCTGGAGCTGCAGGATCGGGTCAAACCAATGACTTTACAATCGCTGTTCACAGCTTCCTTGCTAACGATCGGCATTAAATTAAAGGGACAATGTTGAAAACATGCCGGAAGTTTACTTGTTGTGCCGTTGGGAAAGGCAGTTTGCGTGATTCCCCCAATCTTACAATGGTGGACAGACGGCCGGCAACTACTAAGCGAGCTCGCTTTAGCGCTTTGATCGTATTTTCAAGACAAGAGTGGCCTACTACTTGCAAATAGACAAAGAAAACGTGGAATGCATCAAAAAAACAAATAAAAAATTGAAACAACCTCTACACCTAAAGATGCCTCCTCTTTTACGCCACAAGTACCATGTCCGCATGTCCACTTTAAGAGAACCAAAAGCCACGAGCTTTCCGCATCTCAAATATATTTTTGATGTCATAATTACTTTCTTTCAGTTGCTGCATCGAAAATGGGATTTCAATGCGGAAAGCCCATGGGCTTTTGGGCCACTTTGCTGGACATGCAGACCGGGTAATGGCTGTTATTTGAGCAGCTAGCTCTAAATTTTACCAATATTAGTTTTGAGTGTTACCTGGTCGGGTCGATATCGGTTCTGCAGCTGAAGGTATCCCCTCCCCGCCGCGGTTGACGGCTCGGACCCACACATAGTAGTCAGCTTCTAGGGGTACGGTGAATTCCACTTGAGTTACATCGTAAGCTGTTTCTTTATAGGCGCCATCTTTCACCGTTTCATTAGCCAACCAATATTGAACCTGCAAACACAAAAAACTCAAAGTCAGTAGATTCGTTTTATACATGACTCTCCCTACTCCGAAAAACAGAAAACAAATATTTGTTCGTATTTAGTTACACATTTATCCTCCCATCACGAAAAAACGATCAGCGCTATAACCAGCTCGGTCAGGAGTTCCCTATGGCCATCTGTCCACTACACCAAGATGAGGAAATCCTATAAAGTGTCTTTCCCAACGGCGCAACAAGCAAGCTTGCCGGCATGTTCTCCACACTGTCCCTTTAATGCTGAGCATCAAGCAGGGAAGCTGTGAATACCAATATCAAAATCATTGGTTTGACCCGACTTAAAATCAAACCCGAGTCTACAGCTCCCGAGACTTTTACCATTGGACCATTTGAACTGTAACTCCCAAAATCCAAACCTTAGGGCACAGACATTGTACAGTATGCTCCAACCTCTGGTAGGATTCAAATATTTTTTCAGCCGGTTCCATTACAAAAGTTATATTTTTAGCCGTTTGTGTTTCAACTAATGGTTTGCTACAAGTATAAACACTAAACAGCAATGCTGGCGGGTTCGCTGATCGAACAAAATCTTGTGAGACGGTTTTATAGAACCGGTGCGAGCCGGTTGATTCCGTTACTGACTGCAGATAAATTTCGCAAATCATTGTTACACGATTAGTAGTCAGTGCTTCTGGTTTTTGTGTCTTGAAATTCCAAAAATAAGGAATGACACAAACGTGCCGAAACCATTGTTTGACCTTTTCAAAATGCACTCAAGTTTAAGCCATGGCTACAAACTTGAACTCGGGTATTTTTGCTGAACTCGAGAAACACAAATCACTGAACTCGAACTCGAGCAAAGTTGATTGAGGTTTGATCTGATTCTGAAGCCGACAAAAATTACTGAAACTTTACATAAATTCAGTAAAAACCACCGCACTTGAACTCGAAAATTAAACGTGAAAAACTCGAACTCGGCAGCCAATTTTTAAGTGTTCTTGGACTCGACTAAGAATGCTTGCGAGTGTACGGCCCTGGTTTAAACAGTTTTTACAGATGACATGCATGAAATTATGATTAAATTTTAAATCAAATTATAATTAAATTTTAATTATAATTACATTTTCTCACCCAGTAACTATGAACCTTGTTTCCTGGTTCACCAGCAGGAACAGGATCCCACGAAACCCGAACAGACCGGCCATGCGCCCGAATCTTTACATTACTTGGGGCAGTCTTCGGAGGTGGCCCGGCAGTGGTAAATTTGTAAGAGTCCCCAATGTCGCTAGACCATGGCCCCATTCCTGGAAAACGCAATATCATAGTTGAATTAGTTGAATTATTGACATCGTCAACTTGGTAGGCTTCAGTTAAACAGGTAAGGGACGTAGAGGCAGACCTAACCGAAGATGTATGGATGGGTTAAAGAAGAACATGAATATAGCTGGTGTTAAATCAAATCTTCATTAAACTCGCGGTATTACGCCGAAATGTGTAACGAGGGTTGGTTCTATCTCCGCAACTTAGCGCCTGGGCATTGGGTAACACAGCTCCGAAGAAACGTCGCAGCAGTGGCGAACCGTTGACGTCACTGCGTACGATTCAATCAGCCCGGGAATAGAACCCAAACCTCTCGCACTGATGATGCTGTTATCACTATGCCAACGCGTGCTTAGAGACAAAGTAAATCTTCCATTTTTACCTCCAAGATTAAAGGCAGCCGCTCTCACATAATATTCTGTTTTTGCTTTGAGCTTCTCGATGATAATTCTTGGTTTATCGTCTTCAGTTTTCAGATCCATGACGTTTTTCGGATCTTCACAGTCGTTGTAAGTGCCACAAACTTCAACCTAAAATAATATGTGACAATCAAAGCTGACAAGTTGTTAAATAATAAATACCGGCCTGTTGGAGTAGTGGTTAAAGACATCATTCTTGGGTTAGATTCCCGAGCCGGTCAAATCGGGCATGGCGTTGATGAGGGCTCGCCATCGCTGCGACGTTTCTTTGTAGCTCAAGCAGCGTGATGTCGCGAGCAAAAATTTGAGTAAATAAGTAATGTTTTATGAAACAAAAATGATCACCGTAGGTGTTTTTTTACGTTGTTAAAAACTCCCACTAAAAAATTATTGAACCAAGTCCGTAAGTTTTTGGATAGTTTAGGAACAATGTAATCAAAAACAGTACAAGTTAAAATGCAATTGTTTCATCAACTAATCCTGGCTAAAAAACGTAGTTACTCACGTTGTACCCTTTCGTGAAACCATTTTCATCAACCACTTCGTTCCATTGCATTTCAGCGGATTCAGCTTTGGTCCAACTCAATTTAAGTCCAGTTGGAGCTATGGTGGGGGCTGATTAAAAAAAAAACTTATGTTATACTCACTATCAGGAAAGTTAACAAACTGTCCAAACAGTTTTTTCTATTAAGAAAAGTGTTAGGTATGCGGGTGCCCAAAAACCTCTGTAGAGAACCGAAATGACTATTATAGTAGTTTACCTTAGAGCGGTACAACGCTGTTTCGGGCTATTAGTTTTCACCAGCCGCACTCACGTAACGGTACTTTAACTCTTAGATTGATTGCACGTCAGCGGGCCATTCGCCTCTCCACCTTTACACATCCAAGAAAACTTTGCCTTTGGGGTACATAACAGAAATTAGGCAACGTTACACTCAGATCACATTTAATGACTATAGTTCTTCATATTTTTACCAGTTGCATTTCTACGGAACTGATTGTGGTTGAAAATGGCTCAACTGTCGGTTGAAAACAGCCAGCCCCCCCTTTCCTTAACTTTTGCGCTAACTACGCTGCCCCTGGTAAAGAGCGCAAACCGTTGAATAATATTTCCAAGCAAGAAACCAAACGCCTGAAAATTACGAAGTTGTTTTGCTATTGTACCTTGGGGTGATTGGCTGAATAAAAGTCAATCATTCTGAAGGATGAATTTACCTTTTACCTGAGTGCGGCTGAGGAGAGCTAAGAGCCCGAAACAGCGCTGTCCCGCTCAATGGTATTCAACAATTTGCTAAACTTTTTTGGGATCGAATTTTTGAAGGGGCCATAATCACTTAATGGCGAAATGGGGAGGTACTAGCGGACACATCAATGTGGCAGGTCCAGTAGCAGGATGTAAATTTATTGTTATTTTCAGCCGGTTCTGTTTCAGCTGATGGTGCAAGTATAAACAGCAATGCTGGTCGGTTCGTTGATCGAATAAAATTCCATCAGATGGTTCTATAGAATCTGTGCGAGCCCCATCACTGCCCATTTTACCTAATTCAGCCGTGTATACAATCGTTTCAGTGCTGAATGGTCCGTCTCCAGCAGCGTTGGTGGCTTGCACTCGAACTTTGTAAGGTACATGGATTTCATCAACATTGACCTGTAATTTTAAAAAATATTAAAAAAGCGCTTAATAGGTTTAGAAGGTGCGAAATACACTCTATAGCACGCTTCAAGATGTGGTAGTTTGGACCATCTAGGGGTGTTCAATCAATACGTCGACTGAGATGTAAACATTGTACAGTATATTACTCACCCAAGTTGACGTGTTAAAATTGAAATAAATTGCACACAGTCAAGTTGAAATTGTAAATGTTGAAAACAAATAGCCAAGTTGAGTGCAACTTTTTGATACCGTGATAGTGGTAGTGTTTTGTTTTCCGCCCGTAACCATCTTCTCTGACCAAAGTGATTCTGCCACTGGACCCGAACCATTGACCATTGGATGGTCTTTTCGATATGTGACTCGATAGTCAACGTTTTCAGATCCGAAATATTTTTTTGAAATCGGCTGAAAAAACGTAAGAGTTTAGCAAAAAATTGGAAAAATCTTGTCAGCGACATGGTCTAGTAGTTGCTCGCTCAGATTACAGATCCTACGAGACGGGTTCGATTCACGGCTGGAGCCGATCACATTTGACATATATACCGGGTGATTGCTGACCAGAAGAGCGCAAGCTCACTTCCTGTCTCGCTCAAATCTGTTAAATGCTTTGTTAAATATAATTTGCAAAACAGGCCCGATGACGTAGTCGTTCAAGGCGCCACTAATGGTGAAGGAGGTCTGGGGTTCGATTCTTGAACCGGTTAAATTGACACAGTGTCGCCAACGGCTCAACAGCTCTGCGGAGTTTATTCGAAGCTGTGTTGCCTAGGCGATAAGTCGCGGAAATGGACCCTGCCACTCGTTACACGCTTCGGCGTAATACCGCGAGTGTGATAAACAATTGAATTTTTTCAATATAATTTGAAAATAACCTAAGTTATATTCACCTTCCAGCAAACCACCAAATCACCAGGTTCGCCTCCCCCACCACCAACCTCAGTGGGTTCTCCGAATGGCTCTAAAATAATCGAAGACAATAATTTTATGGAAAAAGTGGATTGAATGCAGCAAAAATTGTATCTGTATCTGCCTTCAAACTGTATCTGCCTTCACCTGTATCTGCCTTCTGCCTTATCTGCCTTAACCTGTATGTATCTGCCTTCAAGGATATCAATCATTATACAAAAATTATATAGAAAATTTCATAAGAAATGTGTGAGACGTAAAGGCCAATTCTTACTCAATGGTATATTTATCCTTTTATCACGAGAAAGCGATCGATGCGCCATACGAGCACGCTTAGGAGTTGCCGGCCACCTGTCTACCACACCAAGATGGGGGAATCCCGCTAAGTGCCTTTCCCAACGGCACAACAAGTAAACTTGCCGGCTTGTTCTCCACACTGTCTCTTTAGCAGGAAAGTTGTGAATACCAATTGTAAAGCAACTGACTTGACCCGACTCGGAATCAAACCAAAGTTCGCAACTCTAGAGCCAGACGCTCTTACCACTCGGCCATGCAAGTTAATGAGGCCCTGGAAGCGCATTTGAGACCCCTTTGTGGTACGTCAATCCAACATTACGATCCCCTGTTTAAGCATTTATAAATCACTTATGCCCAAGGAGACTTACAGTAATTGGGTCATTGACAAAAATACTCATCGTCATAAGTAATAAGGCAAAGTAACCACAAACGCTCGATAAGTAATATTTCAACAGATCAATGTACAACGTGGTTACCATAGTTTACAGATTCCAAAAAGGTCAGCTTAGAAAGCGATAACACTATTTGAGTAACTGACCGCAGAAACTTCCTTCTTTTTCAGATTTTTACTTACAGTCAAACCGGGTGGCGTATAGTGGTTTACAACATCGTTATCAGCGCGAGAGTTCATGGGTTCTAATCCCGAGCTGGTCAAATCAGACACAAGTCGCCAACAGCTCGCCACCACTGCATCATTTTTTCGGAGCTGCTGTCCAGGCGCTAAGCCATTGAGATAGACCCCATCATTCGTTACACGCTTCTGCCTCGTACCAAGAGTATAATAAAGATTTGATTTTTTTAGTGACAATCACTTACTAGATGACAAGGTCTTTCTCTCGTTGCTTGAGTCACTGAAATCGCTCCTTCCGATTTTATTCAATGCCGCAATTCTGTACGAGTAAGCATTGTAAGGTAGTAGGTCGATGACGTCACACTTCGTATCATTGATGGTGGCAGGTGACGTCACCATGGATGTCCATACGCCATCGTATTCATTCTTTCCTTCTAATACGTATGACGTGATTGATGCTCCATTTGCATTGGCAGCTTTCCACGTAACCTCTTGAGAATTGACTGCTGATGTCGAAACCATGACGTCATAAGGCGGATCAGGACGCGCTAAGCAAAGTGATCCAAAGATTTTAATTATTTTTGTCTTTTGTCATAAAAAATATGCAAGAGAAATCACAATAAACCATTCATTTTCTGAACTCTCGTCGTCGCTTTAGCTCGAGTTATTTGTGCTTTAAAGGAACGATAACGATGCCCCCCCCCCATCTTCTGACTGTTCAAAAAGCCCTGACGGAATGAGGTTAAAATTCGTCAAAAAAGTCAATGTATTCGATCAAGCTCATTTTGTTCAATTTCATTAATGTTTGTGATTTTTGATGTGAGCTTTTATTAACATAAACACAAATGTTGAAGCAAACAGTGCTTCTGGTGTAATCTTGAACTGAAGAAATTGACTCTCAAAAAAGAGACCATCAGATCAAAATTCAATTCAATAATTCAATTTTACTAGTTATTCAATTTTACTGGTTAATATTTCAATTTCAATTTTACTAGTTATTCCACTGTTTTGTGGAATCATTTCAAGTGTCTTTGAAGAAGCTGGTTGGTCTGATCAGCCAAACACCAGAATCATTAAATTGAATTTTGATCTGGTGGTCATTTTTTTGAGAGTCAATTAGTTCACTTCAAGCCTACATCAGAAGAACTGTCTGCTTCAACATTAAAGATGCCTGGTGTGCAACTCAATTACATAATAAATACAAATGTTTAATAACAATAAATAAGCTTACAAATACTAACGTATGCAAGTTAAAGCAAGACTTCCTCTGCTAGAACGCTTGATAGCTGTCAGCAGCTTGAGCTTGTGTTATAAAATAAAATCACATAATCATAAAACCACTACAGCCTGTTCCGCCGTTGATGGCTCTTCAGGTGGTTATTCAAACGGAAAAAAAAGATAAAGTGACTACTGGTACTTTCTTTGAATAACCACAAGGAGTGCCGATAACGGCGAAACGTACTACCGGTATAGTGTTTTTTATGACTTCATTTTATGTGTTTAGTTATATCCAAAAGTTTCCCTTACCAGTGACGGTTATCATTCCTTCTCCACAAACTTGAGCGACGTCATCTTGAGCGCAGCACTGGTACTTCCCGGTCTGTGCACTTGTAACGTCATACATCTACGACATAAAAACACAGAATGCTTATTTCTTGGAAAATAACAAAAAATCAAATCTTCATATAATACTCGCGGTATTACGCCGAAACGTGTAAAGAGTGGGGGAGGGGGGTTTCTGCATCACAATTAAATTTTTGATGTCATAATTTAAAAAAGTGATTATGCCATCAAGCCCACATCAATGTGAGCTTAAAGCCCACACAAATTGGACATGTGGACTGGGTAACTGTGTCCGATTGGACCGATCCGGTAACGTAGAACCAAAAACCACCTGCACCGACAGCGATATCCCCATCATCAACTGTTGCACCAAATGGTCGTTTTTGGTAAAATATATTTTATTGTAAAGCCAAAAGCTCACTGACTATTGGCTGTGATAACCTGGACATTTGGACAGACTAAATGTGCTCAAAGCACCTGCTGTCCGTACTTTTCAAAGATTTCAAGAATTTATTTTGTTCAACAACACTGCTTAAAGGCGCCGCGCCAGAGATAAAGATCATACAAAATGGGTTCGATTCTTGGATGGAACCGATTGCCATTGCTAAATATTGCAGAAAAACTGCTGAGTGGAAAAGCTTCAGCTCGCTTAGGGCATCTCCCTTAATTCAATATTGAATTTTCAGTTCAATAAATTGAAAATAAGCTCAGTTATTTGTCTAACCAAAAACATTCGATAACTGTCTGCTTTGCGTAGAGTTGACAACATCGCTATCAATGCGGGAGGTCTGGTTTCGATTCCCGGGTCGGTCAAATCGGACTTATTGTCCCTGACGGCTTGCCACCGCTGCGACGTTTCTTTGGAATTCGTAACTGTGTTCCCAGGTGTTCATGAATACCGCTACTCGTTACACGTTCCATAACACTATTAAATCGCAAATGCGCTGGAATGGACATGTGACGCGGTGTCCCAGGAAAAAACGGACAAAAACTGCTGCGTTCAAACGCCGGTTGGTCGAAGGCCTAGAGCCCGTCCCAGAACTCGATGGCGAGATAACGTAAGCCCTATATGATCTTAGTTAATCTCTCCCTGGCATCCCAGCAGAGCATCTATCTTTTGTTGCAGAGGATCGAGATGCTTGGAGGCTCCAACTCGAGCAGCTGTCACCGCAACTTCTCGAGCATAAACGAGTTTACAAAAGTAAGCAAGATTTTTTTGGAAAGCTTACGGTTAGCGTGGCTGCAGATACGTAATAATGTATTCCGTTTTTTACAATTCTATTATCGTGCCTCCACTTCCATGAAACTTTCAGGTCTGCATCCACCATGACCTCGCATGTGAGCACAGTAGAACCCCCTTCCAATATTTCCATATCTTGCGGTTGTTTGGTTATGATAGTCGGAGCTGCAGAGGATAAAAATTTCAGTAGCAAAAAAGAACATTTTTGTAATTCTAATCGCACCTCTGAATTTTTTGAATTTAATCCCTAGTTGCAATAGTTTACAACAACCAGTAAATTTCCAACAATTCTTAAAACTGGACGTTTCGACAACATAGATTCAGCTGCCATCATCAGCAGTGTAAGCAAGACAGTAACGTTACTTTCAGTTTTGTACTGCCTTGCTTACACTGCTGATGATGGCAGCTGAATCTGTGCTGTCGAATCCAAGTCTTAAGAATGACCGTGGCTTTATTTTTCCTCTGAAAATTATTTTTGTCCGATGTATATTTTCGCGAGACGCATGTCCCAGAAAAGAATAGCCAAAAACCTGCTGTGTTTAACACCGATTGGTCGATGCTCGATAGCCCAGAGGCCGTCCCAGAACTTAATGGCTAGATTACGTTGAAGATCTTAGTTGGTATCGCCATAGCGTCCAACCACAGCATCTACCCGTCGGAGCAGAGGATCGAGGTGCTTGAGGGCTCCAATTTCGAACAGCTGCTCCCGCGACCCCCCAAGGATAAGCGGGTGTACAAAAGCAAGTATTTATTTTTCCAACTTACCATAGACTAACAACGCTCCCTTGCTTCTTATCCCTTCCTCCAGTAACATATTGAAAGCCAAGCAAGTGTACGTCCCTGCATCTCCCATTGTGACGTTGTGAATTACCAAGCTTCCTCCCGTTACTAGGGAGTATCTGTCACATCGAAATTGTTAGCTGATTTACATCGCAGGCAGCTCCGTTCCCAGGGGTCAATTTAGGGAAAGAGAGGGACAAACCAGACTGAAGATCATATCAATGTATTGTAAAAGAATACTTTACATAACCGGCTGGTGAGCTCGGTTGTTAATCGGATCGATATCGATCCGGAAGGTCTTGGATGGATTTCCGGACCGTTTTTTCGTACACATTTTGGGTTGTAGAACAGGTACAACCCCACATGTCATTGCTCAATATTATTGAACACGGCAAACTAAAATACTGCGGACACATGTTGAGATCTGGCAACAGCATAGAAAAAGTGGTTGTGCAAGGAAAAGTGGAAGAGAAAAGTAGAAGGGAAGACCAAAAAGTAGATGGCTAAATCAAGTTATGGAAAAAATGGGACTGACCTAGAAAGCACTCTGAAATTTGCAAAAACAAAGATGAATGGAGAAAGGCAGTTTATGGAGTCACCAGGAGTCGACACGACTAGACGGATGAATGAATTTTGGGACACAACGTTGCCACTGCTGCGATATTTCTTCGGAGCTGTGTTGCCCAAGCACCAAGCCACGGAGATGGACTTCGCTACTCGTTACACTTTTTGTCTAATACCGCTGAATAGCGTACAATGAAGATTTGATTTTGATTCTTTTGAATTCAAATCAGGGCTGCGAACTCGATCGATTTTTAACCCAGCTCAAGTTCGAGTTCAAGAGATATTTGCAAGTCCGAGTTCAAGTTCGAGTTCTAAGAATTTTGTTTTTCGAGTTCAAGTTCGAGTTCGGCAAAAATGACCGAGTTCGAGTGCGAGTTCGCAGCCCTGGACTTTGTAGGTCGCAATGGCATGAACAAATAAACGATATGCAGCTTTTCTTTTGGTAAAATCATAACTTCAATTTACACGGATTGTGACTACTTGAACAACAAACTATATTTCGTAGAGATCTTTTATTTCTTTTCAACAATTTTAATATCTTTTTAGTGAACTCAAACAGTTTTATCGAGTTCAAGTTCGAGTTCGAGTTCAGAAAAAATATTTTTTCGGGTTCAAGTTCGAGTTCGGTAAAATAATCGAGTTCTTTTGAGTTCGAGTTCGCAGCCCTGATTCAAATCCTTACTTTTGTCCGTTTATTGACAGCGTTTGATTCTCTTTCATCCACGTTATATCCGCTGGAGGAGCGGCACTTACGACACACGTGAGTGTGACGTTACTTCCAGTGTATGTTGGTGTTTTAACAGGAACTGATTCTTCGAAAGTTGGTGGTTTCCCTAGAAACAAACATAAGTTAAATTAAAACAAAAAAAGGACGAATTTTGTAAATCGTATGACCTAGAGTTTTATAAAGACAGTTAGTGTAATGCGCTTCAGCGCCAGGGGGCCCAGGGCCAAATAACTGCTTTGAACCCTCTCTTAAAGGGGCTCGTAAAGGGTTCACTGCACGCAGGATACAGATTCCCCATGCCGGGTTCGATCCAAGGCTAGAGCCGATCGCATTTGACATACATGTCGGGAGGCTGGTGACTGGAAGAGCGCAAGCTCACTTCAATCATTTTTTTTTTCAATCATTTCACTGATCAGTTTACCAAAAAAAAAAAGATCATCAGTATTAGATTAATTGTTCTCGTACTAAAGTTATAACAAAGCATCTTATACTTCAAATTTACTACTGGTGAAGAGGTTCATGACATCGCTATCGTTGCGGGAGGTCTTGGATTCGATTACCGGGCCGGTCAAATTGACACATTGTCGCCAACGGCTCGCCACCGCTGCGATGTTTCTTCGGAGCTGTGTTGCCAAAGTGCTAAGCTGCAGAGACGGATCCCGGCGCTCGTGCAACACTTCGGTGTAAAACCGCCAGTGTGAAGATTTTTTACTTACGAAGAACATTGAGTTTTGTGCTTGAAAATATGTATCCTCGATCATTGCCTGCGATGCACTGGTAGATTCCAGCATCCTCATCTGAAGCATCAAGTAGGTCCAGTGTACTTCCCCCGTTGTGCATCATTATCGCCAAGTTGTCTCCTGAACTTAGTTTAACTCCATCTTTCAACCATTGGAACGCAGCATCCGGAACAGCAGTTACCTCACACCTCAACGAAGTTGATTTAGACAAATCAACATTAACAGAACTTTTGGGCTTTCCGTCGTTTGTCCACTGCGGTGCATCTAAAAGAATTCGAATCTTTACAAGATAAACTGATTCACTCAGCTCCGATTGCCGCCACTGAAGCTGCCACTGAAGCTGCAGACCGCCACTGAAAGCTGCAGACGTGGGTTCGATTCCGAGGTGAATCAAACCATTCAGTGTAAAATTGCTATTCACCGCTTCCCATTTCGACGCTCAGCATTCAAAGAAGAGTGTGGAGAACAAGCCGGCAAGCATACTTGTGGTGCCATTGGGAAATGCGAGGGATATTCCCAACTTTGAAGGGCAGACTGGGGCAGCGACTCCAAAGCCAGCTCGTTTGCACTTTGATCGTTTTCTCGTGATAGACGAACACAAAAACATAGCCTTCCATTGATGGTATAATTAAAATTCATTGGTTTATGGGTTAAATTACAAGTTTGCGGGTTGAAATTCAGAGGTTCACGGGTAAAATTGTGAGCATTTTGTAAAGACGCGTTTACCGTTACCCTACCACGGCAACAAGGTGTACTAAATGTAACAAATTTTTGCGTGGTCAGTAAACAGTAAAAACGAAGCAATGAGCAAAATAAATCATCGCGAGGCGTGCGCCACTTTGCCGCCTTTATCATATTAGCAAACGCATGTAAACGCCGGAAAGCCAACGGCGCGTTTGCTTCAAGAAGACTAGGAAAAATATGACGGAGATTCTAAAGTTTTGAGAACACGTTGATTATGAAACAGCTACGCAATTATACTTTGCCTGGCGTAGTGGTAAAAGACATTGCTTTTGGTGCGAAAGGTTGGGGTTCAATTCCTGAGCCGGTCAAATCGGACACAGAGTTGCCAATGACTCGCCACCGCTGCGATCTTTTTTCGAAGCTGTTGTCGAGACGCAAAGCAGCGGAGATGAGCCTCACCTCTCGTTACACACTCGCTTTGAGTTAGAAGTCATAGAATTTTCGGCAATCTTGCAAAAAGCTGTACCCTTAAGCCAACTTACATTCTAAAGTAAGGTCCGCAGACGACTGAATGGGGTTTCCTTCACCGTTTTCGGCTACGCAAGTGTACCTTCCTTCCGCTTCTTGAGTCACATTTTTCAGCAAGAGTTGACCGGCAGGAGTAATTACGTGTCCTGATGGGAGATTCCCAGAATCTTTTGTCCACGACAAACTGGGCACGGGACTGAATTGGACAACAGCAAGCGTTAGACACATAGTCAATTTTACTTACGAGTTCACGGTTCAGGTGGCCGAGTGATGAAAGCGTCTGACTCTGGAGCTGTAGACTAGGTTTGATTCCGAGTCAGGTCAAACCAATGACTTTAAAATTGGTATTCACAGCATCCCTGCTTGACGCTTAGCATTAGAGGAACAGTGTGGAGAACAAGCCGGCAAGTTTACTTTTTGTGTGGAAAAGCACTAAGCGGGATTCCCCCATCTTAGAAGGGTAGACAGGTGACTGGCAACTCCTAAGCGAGCTCGTAATGACGCTTTGATCGCTTTCTCGCAATAAGAGGATAAATATTCAAACAAACAAAAACAATTAAAACAATGAATGCCTCGTAGGCTTTATCGAATATTTCCACGACTCTAACCATTTTCAATCTACATAATTCAAACAAAGAGCATCTAGTGTTAATGTACATGTTGATATATGTACCAAGACGCTTTGACTTTCTTATGACAGACTTGAGCTGAATTTCGCTAAAATGTAAAATTTTGTCGTCTAATCATTTCGATTCTTAACAAGCAGTGGGTAGCCAGGAAAGAGGGTTCACTACTTTTACCACCTTTTGAACCCAATTTGAAATACTCATAAAATATTCGAATAAATTATGACAGTTCTGGCAATATTCGACACAGGCCTGGCGCTAAGGGGAATCAGGGAGGACCTGATCCTCCCAATCGACATGCTTGGCCCCCCCAATCAACAAGCTAACTCTTTTGATTTCAAATTTGCTTAATTGAGCTTAATTTCAAATTTGCCCCCCCCCCCCTGATAAACGCTAGGCCCCCTAAATCTACTGCTCTGCCACCGGCTCTGCTTAATTCGACATATTGTAATTTGCTCACCCTCTTTTCAAATTATTCGCTGGCTAGCACCAGCTCCAGGGTTTATCAATCTTTTATAACCTGAGGCCCTTTCTAGCGATCCAACACCAATGGCTCCCTGCTCAGCAATAACATTTGCTGTAGGTAATGGAAGCAGTGGCTACAACCGTACGCTGGTCTTAAGTGCTTAACTACGATACGCAAATCTTGCTCTTGTGCCCCTGCTTAATGTCTCATGGCCTCTAGGTGGGCCTGTGGCCCTATTTGAGAACCTTTGCCCTAACAACAAGTTAAGTAGTTAACTCACTGTCCTCCAGCAAAACACTCCAAGATCACATTTCCACCGAGGGTTGCGATCGTATTTTCCGGGACAAGCAGAAATTGTGGAGCGTGCCTTACCTCTGTAATATGATAAAGCAACATCTCAGATGAACGAGTGATAAAAACTTCCGCTTCTCGAGACCGGTAACTATGGACCCTGGTTTGATTCCGGGTCGAGTCAAACCAATGAATTTGAAATTGTTATTTACCGCTTTCCTGCTTGACCCTCAACATTAAAGAGACAGTGTGGCGAACAAACCGGCAAGTTTTTTGTTGTGCCGTCGGGAAAGACACTTGGTGGGATTCCCCCATCTTAGAATGGTAGACAGATGACTGGCAACTCCTAAGTGAACTCTTTACAACGCTTTGATTGCTTTCTCGTGACTGCAGAATAAACGCGCTTTTAGATACAAATATAATGTGTAAAACCTTATATCTTCATTACTTTTATTAAGTGCGGCGTAAAAATTTATTGTGAAATTCAAATGAAATTTCGGCCAGTTGGCGTAGCGATTAAGGAGATCGCTGTTGGTGTTTGATACCTAGGAGTTCGGTTACCGGGACAAAAATCGTACGCAGTGTCGCAAACAGCTTGCCGCCGCAGCGGTGTTTTTTCGGAGCTGTACTGTCCAGGCACTACGCGGCGTAGATGGGTCCCGTCACCCATTGCACGTTTCGGCGTAGTACTGCGAGTATAGTAAAGATTTGATTATTGTTCGCTTTGGTCTAGGATGATTTGCCAACTGTTGGCAAAACATCGCCATTTTTCTCGCAATGTCGCATTGAGCGTGCATACATAGCCCAAAGTAAACATGCGCACACCAATGTAATTTTTTAGAGCAATTGTAAAAACGAACGTTAATACAGCACAAAAAACTGCCCTACTATATGGTTTACCAACCTTGGCCCGTCACGGCCAGTCGATATTCGACATTCGATGTTTTTTGTAAGTTTCTGCCATTGCTAGTGGTCCACCGGGAATGAATTTCACATGTGTAAGAACCTACATTGCTGGCATCGACGTTGGAGAAGTACAAGGCGGCGGTTTTGGACGAAATGTAAAATTTATTATTGGATGGGGGCGTTAAGTATCGAAATGAGTCCCCCGTTAACCAACCAACTCTAATTTCCTCCACTAAAAACAAAAATTTATGCCTTGATATTACCTAAAATAACACAATAAAGTTAAGCAGCATTAGATCTTCGAGCTGTTATATAGCTTAGATGGCCGTAAGGGCGTCTGCCTTTGGAGCTCTAAACTCGGGTTTGATTCTGAGTCGGGTCAAACCAATAACTTTCAAATTGGTATTCACAGCTTCCCACCTTGATGCTAAGAACTAAAGGGAAAGTGTGGAGAACGAGCCGGCAAGTTTACTCGTTGTGCACGTTGTGAAAGTGTCTTTCACAACGTGGTAACAGATGGCCAGCAACTTCTCAACTTTTTTGGAGAGCTAAACAGATGGCCAGCAACTTCTCAACTTTTTTGCAGAGGTAAACAGATGGCCGGCAACTTCTCAGCGAGCTAGTGGTCGCGCTTTGATTGCTTTCTTGTGATGAAGGATAAATATGTAAGCGAATGCATAAACAAGCCTAATCATTATATTTGGTTCCAGCCTTGGGTGTAACTTAGGCTTACCATACGTCTTCCTTCTGGAGGACATGTCCTCTTTTTTAACAAGACATGATTTGTCCTCCGAGGACGCTAAAAAATGCTTAAATGTCCTTTTCGGCATTATGGACAGTGAAAACATGTCAATTCATTCTTGCACGAAAAATTTTGGGAAGTTTTAATTCAAACTTCGGCCTGCAGACGTGATGACCCTTTTTTTTTGCTCATCACTTGATTTTGGGCGGAAAATTGGGCATCTGCGGACGTAATGACCTTCAAAGAATTTATCCTCCTTTTGCGTAGATAAAATATGGTAACCCTAGGGTAACTAGCAAACATTTAGGGGGCAAATTGCAAGAGGGCAAATATCACAAAGATTACTGCATAATATAAAAATGATTTCAGCATATTCAGATCAGGCTTAGTTAAGGGGGAGGGGGAGTAGCTCGGTCTGATTTCAGCTTAAGGAAAGCTCTAAAACATAGGCGCGGGAAGAAGGGAAGTAGGGGGGCACGCGTGTATGTACGGCTGTACGCACTCTGTACCGTTTCGATTGTTTCCTTGTGTAATTATAAACTAGCACTTTTGATGTCGTCATACTGGAACATGCTGTCACACCGTAGACTAGGCTACTATGTAATGGACTGGAAACTAGACACAATGCGCTTTATACTACAGTCTGTGGTCACACGTAAGTTGATTACGCGTTCGCATTTCTCGCGCTTTGCAGCACGTGCTACGACATTTTGCTTTCGTTTTATATTTAGCATTAAGCGTGGCAAGCAAGAAACAAAAAATAACACAAAAATAAGATACGATTTTTCAGATTGTTCTCATAACCGCTTACGTACTGTCACCGTGGTACTAAATTATGGCACGCGAAAATATTTGAAAAGCAGAGATTGCCTGTTAGGGCCGTTACTCAAAAAAGTTGGACGCCCCTGCTCTAGACATTATGAAAAATGAATTGTTTGATGTTTACAATCTATTTCAAGCAGTCTTGACTGAGGATGTTTTTGAATTGAGCATTTAGAAATTCATCAGCATTTTCGCTTTTAACAATGCTTGATTTTGCCAGGAAATCACACGCAATAACTACTTTGCCAAAGAGATACGCAAACCAGGAGCGGCCGTCGATGGAGTGGTAAAGTCACCGCTATCAGTGCAATAGGTCAGTGGTTTGATTCTGGGCTGATCGAATCGAACACAGTGTTGCCAGCGCCACCGCTGTTACGTTTTTTCGGAGCTGTGTTACCCAGGCGCTAAGCAGCGGAGATGGACCCCGCCATTTGTTACACGTTTCGGTGTACTACCGCGAGCCTATTGAAGATTTTGACTTGATCCACATACAAGAATGCAAGCGAAAACGATCTATCTCGCACAAGCTCCTACCTGGGTAAAAATCAGCACCCGTACACGGGAAAGAAATTCCTGTTCCTGGCATCATATTAGCCGTATTTACTTCAACAACCGAAGGAAAATCATCAATATCTGAAAAAAAAACGGTTAAGTCACTTCAGTTTCATTTATTTAGCTGCGCTTTTGGTACCATATTTCAGATGGCCTAGTGGTAAGAGCGTCAGCCATGGAGTTTTAAACTCGGGTTTGATTCCGAGTCGGGTTTAATCAATGACTTTACAATTGGTACCCACTGCTTTCCTGTTTGACGATCAGCAATGAAGGGACAGTGTAAAGAACAAGCCGGCAAGTTTACTTGTTGTTTGGGAAAGACACTTAGCGGGATTCCTACATCTTGGTGTGGTAAACAAGAGGCGGGCAACTCCTAAGCTAGCTCTTAATAACGCTTTTATTGCTTTCTGCTTATAGAAGGATAAATATGCAACTAAATACAAAGCAAAATATCTGTACTGTACAACTAATCATTCTTTGCGTTATTTTTTTGAAGAGCTGTTTGAAAAACAATACCTTGGATGAGCATGGTTGAAGGTTTGTAGTTGATAATATAAATACAAATAATGAACTGGTTTTGACCTTTTAAGTCTCATTAGCGGCTTAAAATTCAAAATTCTAAAATTTTAGGTTTTACAGACTAGTTTGACCTATTTCAATGCATTGCTCGCTTGGTTGTTATAGGCCTGGCCTATAACAACGGTATCGATAGCAGGTCACAGATCCTACGAGACGGGTTCGATTCACGGCTGGAGTCGATTGCATGTGACATATATACCGGGTGGCTGCTGACTCGAATAACGCAAGCTCACTTTGCAGTCTCCCTCACTTATTCTTGAATTTTCTGTTCAATATAATTCGAAAATAAGCTCAGTTGATTTTTACAACGTCATTGCGCAAAGAAGCAAATTTTTTAAAGGACACATGAGCGAGTTTTCTGCACAAGGACGATTTTTTTTCAGAAATCAAGCGATAAGATATTAACGTTTCTCGACGGCCCAAAGGCAAGCACCCATAAGAGCTTAAACAGCTTAAACTATAGTGCATTCCATAAATTACACATGCTGCGATTGCACATTGCGTTTTTGAATATGATGTTTTACGATAATTATCTCTGCTTGGTGGAATCCAATAAGCAGCAAATTAAAGAACTCCGAAGCAAAGTTCAACCGAAAAACTCGTAAAGAAAGGTAACTCCCAAGCGAATCTGGATTCGTCCTGTGTATGGCGCCTCCGTCACTTTCTCATGACAGGAGGATAAAATTTAATAAAAAACCATCATCATAATCTTATCTATTTGTGTGCAAACTTACAGCTTAGTCGCACTTACAAGCATAAGTTAACTCCCCATAATTGCTGATTTCGATGCCATCATCACTCCTTGCAACGCACTGGTATCTTCCAACATCATTTTGATCTGGTTTCAATATATCCAAGGTTGGTCCATAGATTACATATTTTTCAGGGTCTGCCAACGCAAAATATTAATCAGAAATGAGGAATAATTTTTTTTTATGCCGCTGGTTTTCGCTGGTAACTGGCCCGTTGGCGCAATGTTAAAGACATCGATATCGGTGCGGAAGGTCAAGAGTTGGATTTCCGGCCCGGTCAAATCGGACACGTGTGCCCACCGCTGTGACGTTTCTTCGAAGCCGTGTTGGCCAAGCGCTAAGCCGTGGAGATGGTCCCCGACACTCCCATCGGCGTAATACAGCGAGTATAATAAAGATTTAGTGTATTATTACACAGTTTATCAGAAAACACGGATGGTTTATTCTCTTTAAATCCAACATTTATTAAAAATATAACTACGCAAAGTGAAGAATGATCTTGCTAGTTTAAGCCCTTAGAGCATCTTATGCATCGGTGAGCAGGGCATGCTATGGAATGGAATGGAAGGCGATTTTTCCATATTCCATACTGCAAAATTTCTTCCATTCCATATCAATTTTTTTTCCATATTCCATTCCATTCTTCCATACTAATGTAATTTAACGCAGTGGTGAATACACTACATCAGCAAATTATGCGACTCGCGCGTTGACTGTAGCATAAGCTTTCCTATCCAAAACTAGTTATACTAATTCGTTGAACTATCCTATTTTGCAAAAAGCATAATAAATGAACACGTGCATGTAAACATAGAGCTTAGTCTTTTGAGGAGAGCAGCTTTTGTGCTTAATTTCAAAATTTGGCCCCCCCCTGATAAACGCTGGGCCTCCTAAGTCGACTGCTCTGCCACCAGCTCTGGACGTAAACAATGTATTGATGCTTAACGCAAAAAAAAACAATACAGTCCCGAAAAAATTTGGAAAATTTTCCCGTTTCCCAGGAAGTTGAAAATCCGGGAAAAAAGGAATCCAACTACAAACAATGACCCTGAGCCACAGCTAGGCTTCTGACCTCATGAACTTCTCTTGCCAAAAACTTATAGTTACAGTTCTGCCACCGCAAGCTCAATCCACAGCACTTGCAACGATGCAAGGGTTTTTTAACACTAAGGCAAAAAGCAGACAGCAGCAATGAACATCTCTGATAGGCTTTAACAATGATATGTGTCGTCAATTATCACAGAATAAAATTTTTACAAAACTTTGTGTATTATGACGTAATTATGATTTTCGTTCCGGATATTGAACACAGCGCGTGGTTTCATTGTTAGCATTAACAATAATATGCGGATACACTGTGATATTACCATGAATACTACATACTCGTCCTGGTATGCAGTATCTATGGCATTACTTTATTATTTGTTGTAAGTTTGAATATATTAAATGAGTATGGAAGTAAGAAAGACGATATTCCATTCCATTCTGAGCATCTTCCATAATCCATACCAAAATTCTCCTTCCATTCCATACCATTTTCCATTCCATAGCATGCCCTGTCGGTGAGATAGCGTTTCACCAAGCACAAGTCAAAAACATGGTGGCTAATTCAGTAATATGACGTTATTTTATCAGAGCATCACGGATTTGCGGTTAGGATTTAGTGAATACCGGTAGTGTGTTAAATATTTTTTCGTTCATCTGTCCACCACTCTAAGATGGGGAAATTTCGCCAAGTGCCTTTCCCAACGGCACAATAAGTATAGCCTACCTGTTGGCTTGTTCTCCTCAGTGTGCCTTTAATGCTGCATGAGCGTCAAGCAGGGAACGTTGAATAAAAATTTTATAGTCATTGGTTTTGACCTGACTCGGTATCAAACCCGAGTCTACGTTTCCAGGTGCAGGCGTAGCTGTATCATATCTAAGTTTCGAACCTTGTTATTATTTTTCCATCTCTAATAACTAAGAAAAGTTTCAATTAATAATAGCAAAATTTGTGTTTGTGTCCAGAACCGAATTTTGCATATCCGATGTGAATTAATCCCTTCTCTGTTCTCACCACTGGTATCTAATGCAGTGTTATTCTTCCTCCAACTATATTCCACACCCGGATTGTCGGAGATGCAGGAAAGAGACAATCTTGCAGTGGATCCTTGATAAATGAATTCGTCTACTGGTTCCCGCGTAAAAGCCGCGTCTGAAAGTAAATAAACTGAATAAAGAAACTTGAAAAACTAGATGATGAAAAGGCGCAACGAGATTATATAAGAGGTTTTGTATCGGTAGTTTTTATAAAATTTACCTACTTTATCCACCTATTTTCAGCTCTGTCCTTGGCCGGGGTTAATTTACATTTACAAATAAGATATTTCTATGGCGCTGAGACAGCTTTGGAGGGTTGTTTTTGTGAAAAGTTTGAAAACTTTGAATTGTTGTTTGAACCTTGTGCTTTTCAAAGAATAAATGTTCTGCATGAAAATTTGATTCAAAGGATAAGGTTTTCAAGCATAATCTTAACAAGTTCTGCAGGGCGGCGTAATGATTCAGGGCGTCGTTTCACGATGACCATAATCGCAAGGTTATTAATTCAACTTCCACCCAAGTCTCGTTGTTGCGTCCTTGGATAAGATGCTTCACGATAATTATCTTTGCCTGGTGAAATCTAACCAGCAGCAAATTAAAGAAGTCAAAAGCAAAACTCAAACGAAAAACTCGGAAACAAAGGCAACTATTTAGCGAGTGTAGATTTGTCCTATGTATAGCGCCTTCGTCGCTTTCTGTTGGCGGGAGAATGAAAATGAACGTATCAATCTAATGTGACCTTGGATAATGTACCGTTAGTGAAAGCAAGCGCATGTATTTCGCCTTTGAAAGCAAGCGCATGTATTTCGCCTTATAAGCCCGGATGGTAAAATTAACTATGTAACCACGTCGCTTAGGTCTGGTTAATAATTAATTAAACGTTCAAAAATCAACGAAAAGAGCGGGACAAAACTTACCAGAAAATTTGGACGTAATCAGCACCAATATTATTGAAGAAACTAATGAATTCATGTCGCAACTACTAATATTTCAGTTTAACATCATAGATTACAATAGATAATTTTCTACAAACATCAAAGATAACCAAGGGAAACTGATCCCCTCGTTTTTTGACGTACGAGAACTGTTTTTAGATCTATCTCTTAAGACGAATGACAGCAGGCCCTCTCGTTATCCGGCCCTCCTCCTCAATTTTCGCTGGCTTCATCCTTGGTTAAACTCGTCGAGAGGTCATTAGTTTCTTAATTGCTGTACAGGTCAAGACAGACCACGGCTCAAGATTTTTAAGGAAGAATATATTTTCAAAGTTTCACTTCTCTATGAAATTAAGCCTTCCGTTTATTTTTAGTTTGCTAACGAGAAATATTGCTGTTTAAGGAAATTTAGTTCTGCTTTATTCAAATATGTGCAATCTATCTTACAATTAAATAAATCTCTTATGCTTTCAACCTGCCTTTAGGGTGCTAAAAATTATGTAATTTAGAAACGTTTAAGGGAGATTGACAACGGCGCATCAACGTTTTTCTAGCAAGCTGGATGGCGCTTTTTCCTCAAATTTTTCATTCTCTGACGAAGAGCCCAAAAGATTAGACGGAGCTGGTCGAGTGATTGGTGCTTTGGGCTCCAAAACTAGTTTCGCGTGATCAATGCTCAACTGGATCATCTTCCATGATGCACTACTACAGCACCTAAGCTCCAAAATTATGTGGCTTAAAAAACCAAGAAAACCCAAAAAGTGTCGTAAAAACTTCTAGCTTCTCTTCACTGAGGCCACGGTGATGTCAGCGACATGATGGCCTAGCGGTATCGCACGCTGATCACAGATCCTTCTTGGTGGGTTCCATTCACGATGGGGTCCAATTGCGTTTGACTCATACCGCATTGCTGCGGACTCGAGGAGCGCAAGCTGCCTTCGCAGTCTACCTCACAATTACTGTTGATTTTTCTATTCGATCTTTCTGATTTGTTTGTTTTCGTGCACTGCAGAGAAGTTTGCTATGTCTTAGTTTTGCAAACTCATCACTAGTTTTCTGTTTCTTTAATTGTTCTTTTATTTTCTACACTAGAAAAATTTTAGCCTAGTCTATAACGTTCAGAACCTCAAACCTGCACAGACAATTCGTGCAAAGACCGGCGTTCAATGATTAACTCAGGTCTATCCAAGCAACGACGACTGGACGTTGTTTAACTTAATGACGCAACTTGCCGCTTTATTGCTTATTATTCATAAATTTTAACCGGGAAACGAAAAAGCAGCCACATAGACTCAACACTTCTTACAATAGGCTAATTTCTATTTAGCCAAACCAAATCAGTAAAACAAATTAAATAGATGCAGGCTATAATATGCGTCGTGCTACCACAAATCTTCATTCTACTCGCGGTATTAGGCCTACGCCGAAACATGTAACGAGTGGGGGATCCAGGTTGCAAAAAAGCATGCTAGCGAGCGGACGTGTGTAGACGAGCGAGGAAACTGCAGCTGCGCAATCTAAAAAACCTAAGAAAGCAGAGCAACAACCGCGCTTTAAGGATTTTGTTTGCAAGCTAACACTGAAGTCTATTTCATAAGCAGCGCTGCACTACTGTAAAATCAATCATACAGAATGGAAGGAATTAATAGCAAGCTTGATAAAATTCTGGACACCTTGACGAACCTAACGGAAAGAATAAATTCAACTGAAAGTAGACTTGCTTCTAATACTGAAAGAGTGAGCGAACTTGACCTCAAGTTAACCAAAAGATGCGATAATATTGAAGAATGTTCTGTGAAGTGTGAACGAATTGAGGCCTTAGAGAAGAAATTTGACTTCATGCAAGCTTCAATCGATAAAAAAACTGACGACCTTGAAAAACTTACTGATGAATGTAATGTACTCAAGACGAAGCTCCAAATGCTTAAACACGAAACTGAGCAAGAACTACTGGCTCACGAAATTTATAGTAAAAGGTTCAACATACTAGTTCATGGTATCGAAGAGAACAAAGAAAATGCATGGGAGACGAAGTGCGAAAGCGAAGATAAGTTTCGAAGCTTCTTGACAAACGCCCTGAAGATCCCGAACTCACACAAAATTGTTGTAGCAGATGTGCACCGGTTGCCTCAGCACTCGGTTTCAAAACATGGCCGTCGAATTACGCGACCGATTATAGCAAAACTAACAAGCTACGTGGACAAAAATTTAATTATGAAATCCTTGAAAAATCTGAAATCGTTCAATCAATCCCGAAAAGATGAATTTGGTGATAGAATGAGCTACGTATACGTGACAGAGCATTTGCCACGAGAACTTCAATTCCAAAAAAAACGGCTTCTTCCGGCATTTAAAAAAGCCAAGTCACAAGGTAAGAGAGCCGTATTTAAGATCGAGCACTCTTCCTACTGCCTTTATATTGACAATGTCAAATATGATCAACCTCTTAATGAACACGAGGCGGCGGGAAGTTCATCTGACTCCGAAAGTAACTAACATCAACGTACTGTATGGCGAACGCTATTATTATTAACCGATCAGTGTAACTGCGCTATTGCTTATATTCTAGCTCCATGTGGTGCTACATAGACTTGATAATGTGATAATGATATGAATAATAATAAGCGCATACAATCGCTAACGTTGAACGTGTGCTAACTAGACCATCCATAACCAATCGCAAGCTGTGAAACTTAACTTCTTATTCTCAGTCTCCATCACCCCTTTGTAATATTCGAGCATCTAGGGCTCTGCGAGTGTTTATATATGTGCATTAGAACTGCCGCAGCTCCAGTTACTTTGCAAAGCTATATGAAACAGCTTTTCTACGTCTTAGGAACCTCGTTTTTGTTTAGCTGCATTTAATTTTGCTCTTTGTTTTTTTCCATGGCGCCTGATCATTCGTGTGATGGGGAGTTGTCAGGATCCCAGCATTCGAGTCAAGCAGCCGAACCCAGTGACCATCCAAACGAATTGTGCGACCACGTTTTTAATGAAATCACAAGTAACGTAAACAAATGTGAATATGCCGATCTAAGTAATGACGATGTTATTTTTACCAATGAACTCGATTCCCTGATCCTTGTGCATCTCAATATAAGCAGCTTGAGTAAATACTCTGACGATTTGCATACATTCATAGCCTCCTTACCTTTTAAACCTGATATCATCTCACTTTCCGAGTCACGTATTAACCAACCCAGCGTAAATATTGATATAGAAGGGTATGATTTCGTCCATGTTAAGTCAAAATACGGACGAGCGGGTGGGGTTGCCGTTTACATAAACGTGCAAATAAAATTTTCTCAAGTGCAATATTTTGACTTTTGTGGTTCAGAAACAATTTGGATAAAACTTCGGCTTTCAAAAAACAACAAATCTTTATTAATTGGTACGATTTATAGACACCCTAAGGAAAATATGAATAATTTCATTGAAGATTTTTCCGAATGTTTAGAAAAATTAGCAAGTGAAGATACCACCTTCTACATCTTAGGAGATATTAACATCAATATCAACGAAAGTTCCAAGGAAGCACTGCTAGTAAAAAAATACACACACGCAATAATTAGTAGCGGAGCTGTTTCTCTAATTACCAAACCTACACGAGTCACAGATAATTCGGCAACCACAATTGATCATATCATTACCAATGATGTTAATCATGATATAGTGCCCCGTGTCATCTGTAATTCAATGACAGATCACTATCCGATCACTTGTAAACTCTCAAAGATTCCAGTTTCTCGTAAACATTTTAATATACCTGTTTACAGGGATAAAAGTAAATTCTGTAGTGAAGATTTTTCAGAAGATTTATTTAGTAAATTGGAAAACCTGATGTCCTGTAACCTACCTCTTACCCGCGAGAATTTCGACGCCGTATTTGATCAGTTTGTTGAAACTATTGCTGGCACGATTGACAGACATGCACCGCAGAAACGCTTGAGCCGAAAGCAGGCCAAACTTGCAAGAAAACCCTGGATAACTAAAGGAATCTTAATCTCAATTAAAAAAAAGAATTTTATGTTTAAAACTCATTTTATCAACGGAAATACTATCGAAAAATACCTTTTTCGTCGTTATTCCAATATTCTAACCAAAATTAAAGCTCTCTCAAAGAAGCAACATTTTTATACCGAATTCGCAAAAAATAAGACGAATGCACGTAAAACCTGGGAGATCATTAGATCGGTATTGCCTAACAAATCGAAACGTGAGCCCCCTTGCTCCCTTAAAGTTAATGGTACAACCTCGGAAGATCCAATTACTATTGCTAATAAATTTAATAACTTCTTTTGTACTATTGGATCAAATTTAGCTGACAAAATTGAAGAAATTCCGAACCAACGGCCCGATGACTTCTACGACAAAAGCGTTTATGATTCGATGTATCTTGAACCACCAAAGCTTACAGAAGTATATGATCAAATTATGGCTCTTAGAGACAAAGCAGTCGGGTACGATAATATTCCCTCGTTTTTTCTAAAATCGGCCAAGCACGTGATTACCCCATTTCTGCAATTATTTATTGACTATATGTTTTCTGAAGGCTACTTCCCTAGCAGCTGTAAAATCGCTAGAATAACCCCCATATTTAAAAATGGAGCGAAAGACGAAACCAATAACTATCGACCTATTTCCATATTGACCTGTTTCTCCAAAATTATAGAAAAACTCATTTTTACTCGCCTTATGGAATTTTTTAAGAAAAAAAAAGTTATCTATGAAAATCAGTATGGTTTTCAAAGCAAGATTTCTACGGTACATGCCCTGCTGGATGTAGTAACAACTTCATATGATAATATTAGCAGTAATCAATTTACCGGATTAGTACTGATTGACCTTAAGAAAGCATTCGACACGGTATCCCATAGCACACTTTTAGCGAAATTAAATAATTATGGTGTTCGTGGTGTGGCGTACAATTTGATACAATCTTATCTGTTAAACAGAAAACAATTTGTCTCCCTCAACAAAACTCGATCTAAGCTTGAAAACGTAACATTCGGGGTTCCACAGGAGTCCTCACTAGGTCCACTGTTCTTTCTCATTTATATTAATGATTTGACTAATGCCTTAGAAAGTAAACCACGATTATTTGCAGACGATACCTGTCTAATGATTTCTGCTGATAATTTACCAAGTATGCAAAACAAAATAATTGCTGAGTTGCAGAGGCTCCATATATGGTGTTCAGTGAATAAATTAACCATAAATCTTTCCAAAACCTCTATTCTTATAGTGCCACCAAAATTAAACAGGAACATCAACTTGCAGCCGAGACATATAGTAAGTAACAACATCCCAATTGATATAGTAAATAGCGTTAAATACCTAGGAGTGTTTGTAGATCATCAGCTAAATTTTAAGGACCATATCAAAACAGTGGAAAGCAAAGTGGCTCGGTCTATAGGCATCATGTTCAAGTTAAAACATGTTTTCCCCAAAAAAAACTTACTACAGCTGTACCATGCGCTTATACATCCAATCTTAGCATATGGAATTCTAATCTGGGGGGCGACTTATCCTTCATATCTAAAGAAAATAAAAACATTGCAAAACAAAGCAATGAGAATCATCTCTGGATGTAACTATCTAGATGACGCTATCCCCATCTATAAGAATCTCAAAATATTGCAAATAGAGGATTTATTTAGATATGAAACCGCCAAATTTGTTTTCTCCTGCGTTTCGAAACAAGCTCCAAAGCCTTTTTCTAACTACTTTTTGAATATTAACGACGTTGCTTATAGAACCACGAGACATTCAATTGATAACTTAAATTTATATATTCCACGATATCGAACTAATAGATTACAGAGATGCATAAAGTATCAGGGAGTCAAGGTTTGGAACTCCATTCCAAAAGAATTGAAATCTCTAGAGTTTAAAGCTTTCAAGACCCGTTTGAAAGAATTAATAATTTCAAACTATAATGGTGATTAACACTAATCGAGTTTGGTAATGCAATTTGTAAGGCACATTGTCGCATCCAACGACTTGATTGTAACGTAGCACTTATGTGATCGGCGCTGCTCGCGTCTCCATTTTACGTCTGACGTGGTCGCACACGCATTTGAACAAACTTATATGAAATTCATAAATAAAGCAAAATTCTTTTTTATATATTACTGACACTGGGTGGTTGCTTGACTCGATGACCGCAGGGTCCATTCGCAACTTCCCGGTCGCCATATCCTGTACTTTGTGTTGTATTAAGTTGCTTTTACCGTATAAACTGACTAAAGGTATGTTTTTGCGACGAAATAAATCTGTTCTGTTCTGTTCTGTTCTCTGCGGCTTAGCGCCTGGGTAACTCAGTTCTGAAGAAACATCGCAACGGTGGCGAGTTGTTGAGGACTTGACCGGTCAAGGAATCAAACAACAGACCTCCCGCGCTGATGGCGATGTCTTTCACCATTACGCCACTCGTCGGGTACGGTATCAGTCAATAATGATGGAACTAAGTCAAGGAAGGGCAAACAAGACAAACGGTACTGTCCCAACTACATATTATGCGCCTGTGTCGAGCGCAGGGGGGGAGCTGTGAATACTATTTCTGAAGCTTTACCTACGGCTCGACTGAGAGTTAAACCCAGGTCTCATACATGACTACAATTAAAAAGCTGTCGCTCATCAAGTGGCACCATATTTATTGAAACTTCTGTTTTGCTGCTCATAAATTCGAAACACGAGGGTTCGATAACCGGTGAACTCACAAAAAAAACTTTTAAATATTGCACTTGCTGTTGGTCGCTTGATAACAAGAAAAATGCAGCAAATGCAATAAGTCGGAATGTCATGACACCGGCTACTTGGATTGACATTGACATCGGGGCGGAAGGTCTAGGGTTCGATTTCCGGATCGTTCTAATCGGACACAGTGTTGCCAACGGTTCGTTACCGATGCGACGTTTCTTCGGAGTTGTGTTGTCCAGGCGCTAAGCCGCGGAGATGGACCCCGCCACTCGTTACACGCTTCGGCGTAATACCGCGAGTATGGTGAAGATTTGATTTTTGTTTTGAGGAAGTTACATTGGTCATGAATTGCATTCGTCCAGGTGCCACGTACTCGTTTAAGTTGGACCGGTACGCTTACTCTGCAGTGGTTCCCTCGTCAGCAGAGGCTTCGTCGCCAACGTTTTCTTGAGTTCTTTCGATTGAACGATATAACAATTAAGTTTCACTTTTACAGTAACTTTACTAAATATGGTCCATCTAACCTGAGCTATTATCTGTGCAAACATTAACGAGCCTGCCAAAAAGCCGATGAAATTAATGATTAACGCAGTGAATACATACTGGCCTGCGATGCTGGAGATTCCAGTGAAAAACAAAATTTTCCCTGAAAACCGCCAAGTCCCTAGATGTGCATTTATATCAAAGCAAATCTTCATTATATTCGCGTTAGTACGCCGAAGCGTGTAACGAGTGGCACGCTTGGCGCCTGCGGGCAGCACAAATACGAAAAAACATCGCAGTGGCGGCGAGCCGTTGGCGACATAGGGTCCGATTTAACCAGCCCGAGAATCAAACCCATGACCTACGCGCCGAGAACGATGTTTTCTACCACCGCATCAAAAACAAAGAACCATTTTTTACGTAAATGCTTTGATGCCTCGTGTCATGACCCTATGTAGGCTGTGGCGTGCGCAGGAGGGTCCTTGAGCGCCCTCAAAAGCCACTTTCCATAATATGTCAAAGCCTTTTTTCACCCACCCACTCAGAAAATTTCGGCGAACCGCCCATGTAGGCGGATTTCAACTTACAGTAAATATTTTCCTGTTTTATTGAGGACATATGAGTGGGTGATAATTGTCATAAGCAGACATTTCGTATTTGCTCCGGGTGGTTTACGTCACAAACTAAATAATAATGAAATATTTTAAGATTTCAACTAATAATGATGTCATTGTTGCGACATAAACAGGCCGCACTAACCAGCACCAAACTCCTTTTACCTCAAAACCAAACCTGCCCACTTCGTAACTCCCTGGCTGATCTATAGGCTAAGGCTATCGTTTTTATGAAATGGCAGTACCGGTAATTCAAAGGCAGCATTCTTAATTGTTGTCCCTTTTAATTTAAATAAAACCTCTTTTAATAGATCAGTGACCAGAATACTTTTCCGCTTCATTCAAATTAGTTTTTAAATTTAGCGCCATTTTTGCGTAAGTTTCATCATTTGATATCTCATTGTCATAATAAGCTTTGAAATTATTTTCAACGTAGTCTCGTAACGACTTTTTGTTGAAATTTGTTCAGTTTTTACTCTACACTGCAGGTAAAAATAATACAGCCCTATGAGTTCAACCAGGTTTAACGCGGTATTTGCAAACCACCGTTAGTTGGCAATCCATACTTTCCAGTTGCCAAAATACAAACCAAGATCCTCTGAAAATACAAAAGCGTCCATGCAACGCTAGCCCCAAAATAGTCCGCAAGAATGATCTCCAATCTTAAAGTGGCAAACCTCCCATCTTAGAGTGGTAGACAAATGGCCGACAACTCCTAAACGAGCTCGATATAGCGCAGTGGTTCTTAAACTGGGTTCGATCGAACCCCAGGGGTTTGATGAGTCGGTTGCAGGGGTTCGGCGGACATCAAGAAATTGAAGGCACCTACAATTAGAAAAACGCAACGTGGTCTAATTTTTTATTTTGCGCAAAACTAAGGTGTAGTCTCTAGTGATTGGTATCATGAAAGTAAGTTTTTCATAACTAGACAAATATTGCGTTTTGCACAACCTTGGGTGTGCACTGCGCAATTATTACGTAACTTGAAACAGGTGCAAGGCACTGCAAAACTGTTTGTAGTGCCTGCATGCTTTGCTGATGATGACAGCTGAATCTGTGTTGTCGAAACGTCCAGTTTTGAGATTTACAGTGGCGTTATTTTTCCTCCTTAAGCTATTTTCGTCCCATATTTATTGTATTCCGAAGTACTGTTTATACTTGACTTGAACTTGTAACCCTATGGTTAGGAGACTACCATTGTTAGATTTTGTACTCTACTCGCTTCAAAACATTTTTTAACTTTAATTTTAGCAGGGGTTCGGTGAGCACCTGCATGAGACTTGAGGGGTTCGGTAGCATAAAAAGTTTAAGAACTACTGATATAGCGCTTTGATCGCTTTCTCGTGATGGTAGGATAAATAAGCTGCTGAATACAACCAATAAATGCTGCTCTGAAATGTCACTCAGCGGATTTGCGAGAATGTTTTCGAAGCACTTTTTCGGCCACTGTTGATGCTACAACATCACGAAATATCGCCAATGAGTGCCTTTATTCTATCTTGCACACGGAGCTAGCTGGGTGGTCCGGAGTTGGTTTCACGGTTTCGATGCTCTACTAGGTCATCTTCCATGATGCATGTACATAATTGTACGCTAATTATACAAAACCTAAACTGCAATTGCATGAGCGCATTCTTCAACATAACACAAAAAATATTAAAAAAAAATCAAATCTTTTGTAGGCTACTGGCGGTATTGCGCTGAAGCGCGTAACTAGTGGGGGTCCATCTCCGCGGTTTAGCGCCTGGGCAACGCAGAAACGTCGTAACGGTGGTAAGCCGTTCGTGGCACTGAGTCCGATTTGACCGCCCCGGAAATCAATATCAAGATCCCCCGCGCCGATACGTTGTCTTAACAGTAAAAATATTGACAGTTTTAAATCAACGGATGGGCGTTAATGAATCGAGAAATCTAACTCACAGTAGGCCTAACTGCGTCCCCATGTTTAGCTTAAGTGAGCCATAAGACCTCGAACTTCTGCGTTACCATTCAATTGTAATGACATAATCACTTATTTGTGATAATTATCAAAAATTCGATTATGATGCAGAAGGTCGGTGATTTTTGGCCTGCGTAAGCTGGTCTGTGGACAGAGAGAATGGTTTTGGTTTTTCGCCATTCTACAATAGTTTGTTGAAATTAGCCTACTGCTGGTTATTGAAATGATTTCAAATCGACTTACAGTAGTTTCACTGTTTTCGAGATCAAAGTTTAACGGAAACGTATCGCCTGTTGTTAATCTATTCAGTAGTTCTGAGGAAGTTCCCAACTTGAAAGCAACAAACAATCAATCAAAAAAAATACAATCTTTATTAAGTTATGCTCACGGTGTTACCCTGAAGCGAGTAACGAGTGAGGTATCCATCTCTGCAACTTAGTACCGCAGAAAGCAACACAGTTCCCAAAAAACATCGCAGCGGAGGCGAGCTTTTGGAGACACCGTTTTCCACTTGACCGGACTGGGAATCGAACCCCAGACTTCCCGCACCGACAGTGTTGTACTTAACGACTGAACAACAGTAAAGGCAGCACTACTCACCTTGAACCAAGTGGAATGATTCAAACCCGTGTCCTGTGTCTGGTAAATTCATTTCAACATTAACATCTTTCCTCTTATACCTTGCATGATATCAACCGTATCACTCACAGAGCTTTCCATTCTGATTTTCTGTTCTGTCAACCAGCAAAATGCCTAAAATAAAGCCACAGTAATTTTTTAACTGGACGTTTCGACAATGTAGATTCAGATGTCATCATCAGCAGTGCAAGCAAACCTTACAGTTGTTGACTTTTTTGATGGTGACATCTGAATCTATATTTTTCGAACATCCAGTTTTGAGAATCACTGTGGCTGTATTTTTCTTCCTTAAGCTATTTTCGTCCCATATTCGCTGTGAACCAGTTTTCTGCAAACCTGCCCTGCAAGTTGCAGCTCTTCCGTTGCGAGCTTGACTACAGGTCGAAAAAACACGTCATGCTTGCATTGAAATGAATTAGCTACAACAACATTTGAAGCGTTTACCTCTGGAACAATAGACTTGAGATCGATTCTGAGTCAGTGTAAACAAATGACTTTAAAATTGGTAGTCCATTCCCAGCTTCCCTGCTCGTCGTTCAGCAACTCAGATGGCTGAGTGGTAAGAACGACTGCATCTGAGGCTGAGTCGGGTCAAACCAATGACTGTAAAATTGCTGTTAAGAGCTTCCCACTCAGCATTGAAGGAACAGGGGACCGCTAGGTCTTCGAGTCAGAAGCCACCCTACAGCCACATACTGGCGTTAACTTAATTATACTAAAGTAAGCCAGCAACTTGAACAAAATTACCACATGACTGTACAGTGAATAACAGTGATGCAAAATTATCAAAAGTAGGTCAGACAGAGGCGTTCGCAGGATTTTTCACTAAGAGGGTTTCAGTGACGTCACATTGTGTCGACGTAAAAATTCTACGTCATCACGATGTGACGTTGTTGGAAGTGTCAATTTAGATTTTTAACGTTTAGGCTATAATAATTTTTCATAAAACAGGACGGTTATATCGTAGTTTTAAAGATGTCGCTATCCATGCGGAAGATTTGGAGTTCAATTCCCAGGCCGGTCAAATTGGACATAGTGTAGCCAACGGCTCGCCACCGCTGTGACGTTTCTTCGGACCTGTGTTGCCCAAGCGCTAAGACGCGGGATCGAACCCCGCCACTCGCTACCACGCTTCGGTACTGCAGCGAGTACAATGAAACGAGTACAATGAAGATTTGATTTGATTTAAAAAATAAATTTGTGAGCAGCCATAGCTGACTGCAGAGACACCGTGTTTAAGGAAACTCCTATACTTACCAACTGCTTCACAGCAGCATCAATGACAAAAATGCAGTTCAAGTAAAACACATTAGAAAAGCTGGATTACCGATGTTGTTGCATATCGCATCCGACGCATCGTAATGAAAGTTTCTCGAGGTCAAATTAGAAAGTTGGACAGAACAAAAAAAACATAATAAGCCTAGCAATTTCGGCAAGCTCCGCACGAAGAAAAGTCGGTTTGTTTCAAAATTAAGAAAGGTTTCATTTTTTCTGCAATCGTCAAGGGGGGGAGGGGACTCCCGGCCCTCTCCCTTGCATACGCCACTGGGACCCAGCTCCGCGACTTAGCGCCTGGGGAACACAGAAATGTAGCAGGTTTGACCCCCAACCCCCCGTGCGTACGCCACTGGGGTCAGATACATCCATAACTGTACAAAGCAATTACTGATGAAGCTAAAGCAAGAGAAAAAATAATAGTAGGGCTACAAAGCACAAAGGCAACAAAGCTCGGGGCGGAATAATATCATAAACACTGTAACGTATAAAGTTGACAGTATAAGAGAACTGTGAACATAACAGTAGTTTTTTGTATTCTTTTTTAAATTTTCTGAAAGGAAGATCTCTTATTTCATGAGGAATTGCATTCCAGATGTTAGCACCAGCGAATTTGATTGATTGTTGAGTACGTTTCGTATTAAATAAGGGTATTCGTAAATTGGTGAGGGATTTAGCAAACCGGGTACAACGATTGTGGGTATTTCCAGGCCTTGTTAAAAAAAAATATCAAATGCAGAAGGTGAAAGTTTGTTCAGGTGATTATGAATTAATTTGGCTGTTTCAAATTTGTTCAGGTTCGTCAGATCCAAGACTTCATTTTTTAGATACAAGGGTTTGACACTTTCATCCCAGTTACTTTCAGTAATTATTCTCATAATTTGAAAAGATACGTTGGATAGGTGCTGCTCCAAACTGCAATGCCAAAGATTAAGTGCGAGTGCATCAAAGAATAGTAAAGTTTAAGCAAGGCAATTTTGGGTTGGTAGGATTTTAATTTGCTGAGAATGCCGACAGAGTGTGAAAATTTAAGTTCTTATTTTTCTATATGTTCCTTGAGATTTAATTTATTATCGATAACTACTCCCAAATATTTAGAGTTTTTTACAGATTTAATTACACCCGTTTTACACTTTGTTGTGCGGTTGGGAAGGGCACTTAGCGGGATTACTTGGTCTTAAAGTGGTAAACAAATGGCCGGCAACAGTACTCCTAAGCGAGCTCGTATATCGCTTTCTCGTAATAGGAGGATTGTTCTAAATGCAAGATATAAATTCACTGATTACGAAAATGCGAGCGTGAAGTAATAAATGATTTTATCTCGACTTAATAGCGTCTCGCATCGATCATCTATAGACGCCACAAAAGCCGGATCCATCACATTGATAGAACAAACGTAACGAAGGCTAAGGTCACCTAAACAGCTATATCCGGAACTAGAGTGTTACGTATTTCTCATTGTCATGCACAGAAATCTCAAGTAGAACTGATTCTCACTTCACTGAACACAATGGAAACACTTCTATAGCACTGTTAAATTCAAGAACAAACAGTCCAAACTTTGACCAACTGTGAGATGCTCCATTGACTATCACATACGTTGACTGGGTAACGTCTAATCTAAACCTTTTAGAGAGAAATGCAAATCTTCCTTATACTCGGGGCATAACGTCTAAGCATGTAACGAGTGGTGCGATCCATCTCCTGTGCTAAGCGCGTGAACAACACTGCTCCGACGAAACATCGCAACGGTGGCAAACCGTTGGCGACACTGTCTCTGATTTGGCAGCCTGGGTAATCGGAATCAAGACCTCCCGCGCCGCAGATTGCGAGGACTTAATCCACTGCGTTAACTGATCGCTTATGTTGAAAGCCGCGCAGTCTTAAAAAAGCCTTTTTTCACCCTAAAGGTTTTACTCATGATACGAAAAACTAGGTTAAAAAAAAAATCATGTTTTGAACAATCACTCAGAAATAGCAAATAAAACCATCAATAAAAGAATAAAAGCAACAACAATAATATTTTAATGAAAGAAAAATGCTGACGCATTTCGTTACCATCAAAAGAAAAAAAAAATGCAGCCAGAAAAAACAAAAAATAAAAAGGAAGAAATGTCAATAAAAACACAATAACTATTTCCAATATGCTTCGGGATACAATAAACATGGGACGAAAATAGCTTAAGGAGGAAAAATAAAGCCGCTGTAAATCTCAAAACTGTTTTGAGATTTTTCCAATATTTTTTCACAAAAATAGTAATCACGAAACATTTGTTTCCAATAAGCTGTTTCCAATATTTTTTTACAAAAATAGTAATCACGAAACATTGTTAAATTTAGCCGGTTTACAGCATTTCCAGTGGTGGAATTTAACAGGTTCACACCAGTTTTGTGGAACCGTCACATGGAATTTTATTCGATCAGCGAACCGGCCAGCATATTATACTGTTTATACTTGTACAGTTATTTGGAACAGAACCGGCTGAAAATATAACTTTTGGAATGGAAACGGCCGACAAAAAATTTAAATTCCACCACTGAAAATTTCGAAACATGTTTCATTTATAACTCAAAGCTTCATTGCAATCGCCTCTCTAACACTGGTGTACAACGTCAATAAATGCTACCCGTTTATGCGCATACAAGCCACAGCAATGAAAAAACTGATGAACCAAAGCAAAAATCAAAGTATGGCAGCTCCATATGACCTCAAAACTGATTGTTAAAAATTAGCGATATATTTTTTCAATCTAAACCGGAGCCATCTTACAAAGATAACTCTCTAACCCTGGGCCTGGCTTGCAGCTCTTTGTTATCAACGACGTGAAGTCTCCAGGGGCGTAGCGAAAATTTTTATAACGGGGGAGGGACATGAACTACAAAGCTATCAAAAAAGTCTGGCATATTTCAGTCACTTAGCAATATATTTCCCTGCTTTACTAAAATGCAAAATCAAGGGGGGTACGTGGGCATGGCACAACGCCCCTCGTTCCCTAAGTACGTTAATGGGAGTCACTGAAAATCCACCTGATGACTAGCCTGACCATTTAGGGACTGACAGTCAATCGCAGTCAGCTTGCCCTTTTACAACGGCTAGAATGGATTTGGTTCTTGTTGAATGAATTCAATTCCTGTACGAACAACAATTAATTTTTGTTTACGCAACCTATTTTGTGTTTCATGATATTATTTTCCGTGACCTGTTATTTTATTTTGTGATATTTTCCATTGTAATATTGCAATCCATTCTTCTACTTCTTTGCTTGTGTTGGCTGAAAAGTTCCAAGTACGGTCCGGAAATTCCAGGTAAAAACAATTCGTTTTACCGGGAATGTTACTGTATCCCGCTCTGCGGCAATCGTTCAAGTTCAAAGTACGAATAGGTCGGTCACTAGCTCTGTCTTCGTAGTAGCTCAGTTCGTTCCTTAAAATTACGATCCACCGCTGCTTCCAACTTTTAATGTTCCCTCCTTCTTTTTTCAAAAATCCACATTTGGATGCCAGAGCTACTGCTTGCGATTGCAAGTTCAAATCTTCGATCGTCGCGCTCGAGTGTACTGTCGAATGCAACGTCATTGTTACGTCATAAATGTCAGGTTCTTCCACTTTGCAAGGATAAGGATACTTCAAAGTTAAAAGCGTTCCTTGCTCAAAATTTTCTGTCAACGATTCAGCTTCCCCGCACAGAATTATGTTGTTAGCAATGGCTTGAAGCAACTTGTCGACGCCCGCGAAGGTCGTGTTCGCGAACAGAACCTCTCCGCTACGTGTGATCTCGATCTTAAAATGAGTCACTGCGTTCCGAGAGCGAACAGTCAGACAAAGACCTTCAGGAATATTTCGCAATAAAAAGCTTCCTTCTTTCCCGTTTGCAATCAACAAAGCTTCGGCCATATGCCTTGAAATATCAGCGTGATACCAAACCAGAGACTCCATTACTTCGAATGCAGCGCTGCTTTCTCTCATACTTCAAATTTCCGTCAACAGCTTTCTGTTCTATGCGAAATTTAAACTCTGACACTGCTTTTATTCCAATCGTGACCGACGTCACTATAAAAAGACGGATGCTACGTCATATGTACTGCACGTCACTACAATATTGTTATATCACTTTCTGAAGTGACTGGCCCCGTCTCAGAATAGCTCTATGTCACGCTAACGTCTATGAATAACTGTTTATAAAAAACAAGACCATGCAGTCATTTGCAACCCATTTCATGCCATTAAAACTTCACTCAGGCATCCACAAAATGAAAAAGGCACTTAAAAAAGTTCAAAAATCAAATCAATCAAGTATTACGCCGAAGCATGTAACAAGTGGTGGGTCCATATACGTGTTTAGCGCCTGGACAACACAGCTCCGAAGACACATGTTAGCCGTGGCAACACTGCATCCGATTTAACCTGCCTGTGAATCGAACTCATGGCTTTCTGCATTAAATGTCATTAACCACTACGCCAGTCAGCTTGTCTTGACAGCATTTTTCTACTATAAAGCGCTGAACGGGTAGCATGTTTATGTAATGTACCCAACACCAGCAGAACCAACATTCTTGTTTTATTCTATTATCTTGACGAACCCGATTGTTGAAAACATGTCACAAGCGAAGCCAAGACGAGAATCGCACCCAAAACTAGTGCAGCGCTTCCCTACCTACGCTGCGCCACGGAACACCGTTGCAATTTTGCACGAAAAGGCGTTTATATCATTCTTTGTCAGAAAAAAGCAAGGTTCTGCTGGTGCTGGGTACATTACATAAAAATCCGAACGGGTGGCTGGCAGCTCGCTAAAAACAGTATCACAGTGTTGCCACTGCTCGCCAATGCTGCGAATTCTGCGTTCGTTACAGTGTTGCCAAGCTGTTAACTGTTAAGTTGCGGAGACGGGCATTGCCAACTGGTGAAATGTTCACGGCAGGCGGCTAACGCGCCTATAAAAAAGAAGCATTGTTTATTTTGTTTGGAGTTGCACATTTATCCTCTATGACGAGAAAGCAATCAAAATGCTATAACGAGCTCGCTTAGGAGTTGCCGGCCATCTGTCTTCCACTCTATGATGGGGGAATTTCGCCAAGTGCCTTTCTTAACGGCACAAGTAAACTTGCCGGCTTGTTCTCCACACTGCCCTTTAATTCTGAGCGGCAAGGAGGGAAGTAGCGTGAACACCAATACTTTCAAAGTCATTGGTTTGACCCGACTCGCAATCAAACCAAGTCTATCGCTGCAAATGCAGATCCTATTACCACTCGACCACCTGAGCTGTTATATAGTAGCGATGATGTTTTGTCGCAGAATAAGGAAGTTGATCAGGTGAAATAAAGACATCTGTTTGTTGCCAATAGCGTGACGCAGTTAATAACAGTATCAACGCGTCCATTTACACAAAAATGACATCGTTCGTCGCAATTGTTCATTTGCGCTACTATTGAGCATTTCCTTGCAATTTTGCAAAAGCTTTCAATAACATAAAACTCCATCTGCATGAACCGGATAAGCTTGAAATGTTGTTGTGTGGTTTTATGGCGCTTTATAACCGTTAGGTCCTGTAGCGCCGGGACCAAGTTTTGTCAAGAATTCACTGACGTATTTTATTCATTGTTCATTTCATCCTTTGCGCTAAACTTAATCGCTGAGCGTTTAGCAAGTGTAACAGTAGATACCAGTTTTAAAGTCTTTGGTTTGACCCGACTAAAAATAGAACCTAGTCTACCAATTTCCAAAGCGAACGCTCTAACCCAGGGGTTCTTGACCTTTTTTCCTTCATTACCCATTTCCACTACTTAATAAATATATATTCCCCTCGCACATGGAGTTGGCCGAGTGGTTGGTGCATTAGGCTCCGAAGCTGGCTTCGCGGGTTCGATGCTCAAGTAGGCTATCTCCATGATGCATGTTCTTCACTACCACAAAAATCCTAAGCTGGAATTAAGTGGCTTGAAATAACAAAAAAAAATATATAGATATATATATTCCCCACTATCCCACATACTTTTTAAAACTGGCTGAAAAATTAAAATGAATTCCGATGACCTGTTGTGGTAACTTATATCCAAAAGCACAACGGTATGTACAGTACCGGTAACAAAAAGAATAATCATTTATTGACAAGAATAACATTTACATTGGTTCAAATCGTCAATGTGATTTTTGTAGTTGTTTTTCAGCGGCAATCAAGTTAATGTCAGGTTTTGTTTTACAGATTATGATGTCATAATTTGACTTTTTTCATCACCATGGTATCACAGTATACTGTCTTACTGAGAAATATTATCTCAGTTTAACAGTTTATAACCTGCCGTGAACTGCATCTGACGATGAAAACAGTTAAGTTTTCGAAACGTCATGCTTATCGATTCCTAACATCGTTTTGGCTTTCACATTCCTGCTTAAAGTTTTTACTGCCCATGCCTTTTGTGTTCCAGAACTTCAAATTACCCACCTGAAATCCTCAAATTACCCATTAGTGGGTAATTAGTAATTACTCACAGGTTAATAACCTCTGCAAGTGACGTGACCGTCTCTGCGACTTAGCGCCTGGGGAACACAATTCCCAAGAAAAATCGCAGCGTTGGAAAGGCGTTGGCGACACTGTGCACACTTTGACCGGGGTGGGAATCGAGCCACCAGACCTCTAGCGCCGATGACAATGTGTTTAACCACAGTCCTAACCTTCATTTATTATTGTGCAGTAAGGTGAAACAAGAGATTAAAATTTTTAGGCAAATTTTTTGAAATTTTAACACAACTCTGTTTAACCATGCCTTATTTCCAGCAGACCCCCTACCTCTGCGGTAAAAATGTTTAAGGCGTTTTGTCGCTGGTATAGTGCGACTATGACTGGATGTACCTTAATGTTGCGCTGACTTATTTTCTATACTTTGCTTAAACAGGTTGAAACCAGTGGAAAAATTCGTCATCAAAATAAATAAACAAACATATCATAATAGGGGCCTACGTGAACTATAAACAGAGAAACGAAAATGTCAGTGTGAAAGCGAAAAAGAGTCAGAGTTTTGAAAACGTTAGTCTTGTTTCAGGTTGCGATTTGTCAATTGTTTACGCGATGTTTCAATATAAAGCAAACACAGAAAATAATAAAGTAAAACAAAATACAGCAAAAATAAGAAACGAAACAAGGCGTGACGAAGGGAGAAACTGCTTTATTTAAAAATGCTAGTTCTTTCAAAATAAATTTGAATAAAAGTACAAACTATGCAAGAGAAGCGTTCGGAACTAGATCGTCCAATTCTTTTCGGGGCTGCTCTGCCGAACCGATCGCTGAGAAAGGCACAGCTCAGGGGCGTAACTAGGATTAGCCGAGACCCTGGGCATTGCCCAACAGGAACCGTTTTCACCCAAAATCAAGTGAAGAGTTAAAAAAAAAGATCATCATGTCCGCAGATCTCTACTTTTCTGCCCAAAGTCAAGGGAAGAGCAAAAAAAAAAGCTGCAACGCCTGGAAAAAGACCCTGGACATTTGCCCCCCCAAAAGGCCTTGTTACGCCACTGGCACAGCTTGGTGCCTCCGCCTCTGGAGCTGTAGACGCAGGTTTGATTCTAAACCGGGTCAAATTAATGACTGCATAATTGGTTTTCACAGCTTTCTTGTCTGACGCTTAGCATTAAAGTGACTGTGTGGAGAACAAACCGGCAAGTTTACTTGTTGTGGTATTGAAAAAGGCACTTCGCGGGATTTCCTTTCTCACAGTGGTAGACAGATGGCCGGCAACTCCTAAGCGAGCTCGTAACAACGGTTTGATCGCATTGTCACGAGAGAAGGATCAATGTGCAGGTAAATGGCTGCATCAGAACTTCTTTACAACCAGCCAACATATTTTGCCCAGAACATCGATCTTCACCCCAAGCTTAAATTAATGCGACAAATCCGATATCTCCAATCCTTTACTAGCTTGAGCCATAGATATCGCAGAGGAAGACTATGTAGCGCATCGCTTGTCGGAAAATGAAACAATTCGAAGCGACGCCATTATGCGTTGCTGGTTACCCAAAACTATGGGGTGCCGTTTGTAAAGTAGAAATTGTACGCACTTTACGGACAAATCAATGCTCTTTCTTACGCCAAGTCAAATGGTAACGAAAAAAGCATGTTTTCCTTCGCCAAGTCAAATGGTAAGGAGAAAAAGCATGCTTTCATACGCCAAGTCAAATGGTAACGAAAAAAGCATGCTTACCTACGCCAAGTCAAATGGAGACGAAAAACTATCTCGTTTTGAACAATACAGCACCAACTGTAACATATCGCCAACTGTAACATATCGCCAACTGTAACATAGCGCCAACTGTAACCTAACAGACATTACGTGTCTGCCGAACAAACTACGTTTTTTCTAATGGAATCCTAACAGACTTCCGATCAAATCCGAACAGACCAGCAAAACCGGCGCTTATTTGGATTCCATTTGAAGAAAAGGTAGTTAGTGATGTCTGTCAGATTGCAGTTGGCGCTAAGAACAAGATAGTTTTGTGTTATAGCCTATACTATTTGACTTGGCGTGGGAAAGCATGCTTTTTTCGTTACCATTTGACTTGGCGTAGGAATGCATGCTTTTTTTTCGTTACCGTTTGACTTGTCGTAGGAATGCTTGCATTTTTGGTTACCATTTGACTTGACGTTTGAAAGCATGCTTTTTTTCGTTACCATTTTACTACGCGCAGGCAAACATGTTTTTCTTGGTCACCATTTTACTTGGCATTGATGCATACCTCGAAAGACTGGAAGACTTTGGAGGGCACTCTAAGCCAAGACATGACAACATTTTCAGCGTATCTCCAGACTTGGAGGCTGAAGCTCAGCCACACTAAGACGGTGACGACGGCCTTTCGTTTAAACAACCGAGAGGCGAAACGTGAGCTCAAAATCTTCAACAACGGCAAACTATTGCCATACTGTCCAACTCCAACCTACCTTGGTGTAAAGCTGGACAGGTCGCTCATTTTCCGTCATCATCTAGAGGCATAGCGCAAGAAACTTTCCATTCGCGTCACACTGTTGAAGCGACTTGCTGGCTCGGGATGGGGTGCAGGAGCCAAAACATTGCGAACAGCTGCCTTGTCCCTGGTTTACTCCACAGCTGAGTACTGCGCACCTGTTTGGTGTCGTGGTGCTCACACTCGGCTAATCGACAGTGTTTTAAATGACGCCTTGCGCATGGTCACTGGATGTCTGCGACCCACTCCAACGGACTACTTGCCAATCCTCGCAGGCATCCAGCCAGCTGAGCTTCGCCTTCGAGGAGCGACACTCTCCCTGGCTAACCGCGCCACCCTTAACCCTGATCATATTCTACATGAGCAGCTGGTCGGGAAACAAAATGCGCACCAGGGAAGGCTCAAATCAAGACGCCCGTTTGTACCCGCTGCACAGAAACTACTGGATAGTCTGACCGAATCAGACATTCGTGCAGCGCAATGGATGGATTATTATGTATGGAACATGGAGTACTTGAAAAGTGCATCAAGGCTTCATGCTTTTATTCCCAGGGCCAGTCCTAAGCCTCTTGGAATGGGTTTGCCCAGAACATCTTGGGTAAAACTGAATCGTCTGCGGACTGGCGTAGGACGATTCCATTCATCCATGTACAAATGGGGTGCTGCTCCTTCACCGAATGGTGAGTGTGGTGCCTCTGAGCAAACTGCAGACCACATCATTTCTACATGCCCCTTACATCGTGCACCAAAAGGAATACACGGTCTGTTGGTCCTGGATGATGACACCCGACGCTGGCTAAAAATCAACGCCGTCAACATCTAAACCGTCGGAAGAGGATGCCCAACCACACGACGACGACGACGACGACCATTTTACTTGGCGTAGGAATGCATGCTTTTTTTCGTTACCATTTGACTTGGCGTAAGAAAGAGCATTGATTTGTCCGTAAAGTGCGTACAATTTCTATTTTACAAACGGCACCCCATACAAATTGGCGTAAATGCGTGTCTGGCAATAGCTAAAAACAGCAACAAAAGACCTGTTTGGCTGAAATATTTTAATGATTTTAACGTTATTATGAAATCATTGATTGACCTGAAATCACTGAAATCTGCAAAGTGTTTATTATGACTAATTGTATATTGGAAACAATACGAAGTATCTTCTTGTTATGGTATATTTCATAAAGTTACGGTTAGGTTTTCGGCTTAATTACGCTTTTAAACAAGTACTTTTGCGTAAGTTGTGAATCCAATCTGAAATAAGTTGGATGTTTTTTCAAACTTTTTCTATAATTACACCAGGGCGCCAAGGACTTAAAATGGTGAATTTTTCCGCCTTTGAGAAGATACCTTGCAGTAGATTTCATTATTGCGACCAAAATAAAAAATATTTTTGGAGCTAAAAAACATGGTTATAACCGGGGTGTTGGAGCAGGGCAAATTTTGAAGGTGCTCCAGCTTCTGCTCCGGAGCTCTTCGCTATCGTGACATTGTTCCAGCTCCAGCTCCGGAGCTGATTAAAAAGAGCTGCTCCGCTTTGGCTCCAGCTCCAGGTTATTCAGACCGGTACTGAGTTTTAGTTTTACGTTGTCATTACAGCCCACTAGGGTTGCCTTGGTGGGGGCGGGGGGGGTCCGAGGGGCTCGGTCTTCCTAGTTCTAAAAAACTGTTTGTATGTAGGGCCATGGGGGGCTCCTAAAATTGGCCAAGTCTTGTGAACTACTGAACGTTTAGAGTAGAGGTTCTTAAACTCGGAAGCGTAAAAGCAGAGCCGGCGGTAGAGCTGTCGACTAAGGGGGGCCAAGCGTTTATCAGGGGGGCTAAAGCTTAAATTTAACCACAAAAGCCGCTGTTTTCAAAAGAGTAAGCTTGCTGATCGGCGGAGCCAAGCATGTCGATTGGGGAGCAAGTCCCCTCTGGTCCCTCCTTTGGCACCGGCCCTGCGTAAAAGATTTGCAAGGGGGGTGAGAGCATAGCAATCACTTAATGATTTGAACGTATATTTTCAAATCATTTTTTCGTCAAACATCAAAACTTGTTTCCCCAAAACAGCTGCATCCTTCCCATTACGACGATTAAGACGTTGCAAATAAATTGTTATATTTTGTGCATGTTTTTTGTAGCGTGGTGGGCAGTGCCGTATCAAAGATCAAGGCATCTCCGAAGTTTGGTCCCCCGGGTTGGGGGGGGAGGCATTTGTAAGGGCCCCACAATATTGTTGCATACAATATTATTGTATTAGAATCATATATAGAGGCAAAAAATTTCGTGAAAAAGTTATTGAAATTGCACTATAATTGCAATTACGTGATGCAAATTACAATTAAATTTTCAAAAATTTCCGGGGAGCACGCCCCTGGACCCCCTTAGAGTCATCATCAATCTTTATTCTGCTTCAAATATGCTCTGATTGTGCCACACACCGAAAAAAAATGCGTGCACGAAAGTTTGGGGCGTCCCTCCTGAGGAAATTTGTGGATACGTTCTTCGAAGTAATGCAGCTATTGAGTCGAAAAAGCTCAAAGCTGCTTAAATGCTAGTAAATATCAAAGAGCCCCATCTGGAGATTTTTTGGGGGAAGGGTCGAATTTTACCAAGATACCCTGTAGCCCACCTACAGTTTTCTCCATAAAAATAAATTTCAACATACCCCTTGCTCAAAAATACAACCATCAAAATGCTGCACACAGTTTAATGACATGTAGGGAAACGATAGCCAGTTATCTGTTTGTACTATATCGGTTAAATCAAAAGCCACATAGTTGTCGATCGGGAATGGATTTTGAAAAATTTTCTGGCTTCAATCGGGCCGTAAGCGGAGAAAATGCGAGATTTTCGGTGAGTGATAGGGATTTCGTGATTGCTGGAAAGCAAAGAGAACACCTGGTATAAATATTGTTGCTCGTAACTGGGCCGACTGATGTGGATGGGTAAAACATATTTAACTCAGACCTCCTGCAACGATAACGGTGTCATTAACAATTGCGCAAACCGGCTGGTCATTTGTACAGTTTAAACCAGGGGTTCTTAACCTTTTTTGTCTCGTTTACCCCTTGCCGAAAGAAAGAAGTAGGCTAAACCTAATTTACCCCCAGTGTGCCACTACTGCTTTTTCATTACTGAAAATTAAAATTTTTTTTAGTCTTTAATTCAGAAAATTTCCCCCCTTGATAGGTAAAATTTACTCCCAGGGAGTGAATTTACCCCTGGTTTAAACTGATCCAAACCTGCCGCCTACAAACAATCATCTGAAGGGCTGCTGACCCAGATTCTCGTGACGACAGCAAAACTGCGAACCCGCTTGCCTTTTCAATCGATTTCACCATAATTCCAAAGCTAAATTCAAGCTCTTGATTTGAAGGTTTTTGGGAGCAAATTCTAATTCAGTAATATTTACGGAGTTTATGCTAAATTTAAACAGTTTTTGTAAAGCTTTAAAAATAAGTTCTAAACTGAATCAACCTTTTTCGAGATCGAGTTGAAGAGATTTTTGTTTTTCGATCAAGTTCGGCAAAAAAGACAATAGTTGGCAATCGTGGACATTACCAACATGCAGTTCCACCTAATGGAGAATGACAGACCTAATTTGAATCATTCTCGCTTTTAGGAAGTTGTGCTATTTTTATACCAACCAGTTTTGACGCTGCGTTGCAGAAACTAAGAATCACGCCAGAAGCTTTCTGTTGCCGCGCATGATGTTAGTCAACACATGCCTGCTTCACAGCGCGGTCAGCTAGTCAGATTTTGCAGCAAGATTTGACATTTTTAACAAGTTCTGTATGTGCAGTTAATTGGCAGATGAAGCATCAGGTTTCCACGAGGAACCAACCAGACAAAGTCTTATAATCACGCTTTTGATCAAAATAATTAAACTTTGTATTTAGTTGCATAGCCTAGCCAGCTCAGCAGTTGCCGGCTGTCTTCACCACATCGACATTGGGGAATCCAACTAATAGCCTTTTCTAATAGCACAACAAGTGAATTTACGGCTTGTTCTCCATACTGACTCGTCAATGCTGAGCGTCCACCAAGGAAGCTGAGCATACAATTTTAAAGTCATTGGTTTGACCCAACTCAGAATCAAACCTGAGACTACAGTCCCAGAGGCAGACGCTCTACCCACTCGATCATCGGAGCTGACAGAACCACGAAATAATTTCTGTTTTAAGAGGACTGCGATTTGAAAATTGGCTGAAAAGCGAAAATTTAACATGATCGAGTTCAACCGCACTTTTGCGGTCACTCCGCAAAAACTCAGCTGCTGATTGAAAGGACGTATTCCAGCGCTTGGTGATTAACGTAAAAAATAGAGGAAACGGACGCGGACATTATGGTTTTATGGACTCCGGATTTAGGCGTACTAAAAAATATAATGAAATTCTTATTATAATTGCGGTATTACGAAGCGTATAACGAGCAGGGATGGCAATAGCGTCGCATTGAAGAGGTTCTGCGATATTTGTAATGATCACCAAACTGCGATGCGATGTGCGATATGATACTTTACTCAAACTGCAGATGCGATTTTTGTTGCGATTATCCAAATTTTTTCGATGCGATTTTTTGCGTTTGCATTTGCGATTATTTGTGCGATTTTCGATTATTTCGATTTTTTTGAGCAATTTTGAACTCTCATATTTTACAAAATTTTTTACAAACGGTCAATATCATATTTATAAGATTTGTTTTTGCTGCTAAAATGCACCTTGCATCTCATTACGCATTTCGGCGCAATACCATCAGGCAAATCGTAAGGGGAAAACATTGAAATAAACGAACAAAATAAAAAACGACTCTGACCAAAAATAGATCCTCGTTTCACCAACACATAAATTACGCAGTTTCAATTTTTATCAAATAAGTTACAGATTTCTCTTTAGCTAAGACAGACCCTCACGACTCGTATATCGAATAAGTCGGACCACAACCGAGAAAAAAGAAAAAATAATCGAAGCCTCTAAAAAGTGTTTGGCCTACCATCGGCTGTTTTCTTCGACATAAATACCGGTACCGGTACTTCGCTTTTTACTCACTGGATAGTTAGCCCATATAGCTTCATCAGATCACGCAGATGATTTGTTTTCATAAACATTAAACACAAAAAGAAATAAATGAACATAAATTAGCTTTTTTACATGTTATGAAGGTATAGATGTTGCCTAGTCAATCAATCAATCACAACTTTTATTTCTGACCGCCAACAATAACCAATCAGAATAACGCATGAAAATAAAATGGCACAGAAAAAGGAATATGCAACAAAAACGCAAAACGTTGTAACATGCCAGTTACGAATAACTGTGCATGATTGCACAACCTAAATCAAAAACAAATACATACGCAAAAAAATGCAGCTATTATGTATGCCTACACCGTACAGCAGCCCTTTATCCTTTTACTCACAATAGATTTAGTACTAACCGTTTCAGGCACGTAACCCTTGCTGAGGGGGGCTTACAGGTATTACACCTTGCCCAAGGGTGACCTGGAGGGAGTTGTGATAAGGTACCTTCATTAATCCGACTCATCAACGATGAGCTCACAACCGGATGCAGTTTGAGGTCATACCCAGGAGCGAAAGCCTAGTAATTAAAGCCCAGCAGTCTAGTAATTAAACAAAATAGCCTAGGCTATGTTATCACAGCTACGCATTTGGTACTAAATTACATCGCCCTATGTAAGCATGTTTATGGGCTGTGATGGACCTAAAAAACATGCTTTGTGTTGTCGCTTTCAAAAATATCGGCTTTATCGTCTGGCTGCTGAGATTTTCCACTCAGCTTAACAAAGCAAAGCATTGACCCTTCATATTCTTTCAATGCTTGCTCCCTTGCTTTTCGAACTTTTCTTTGCTGAAAACCACTGGGTCTTTTTATTTATGGACCCCACCGCGGCATATCAAAGTGATTTATTATATTCTTTTACTATCTTATGGAGCTTTCTTACAACGTAGTTTTGACTTAGGCCTACATGAATGATTGATAACTGTGAGTTTGTATTTCGCTGCAAATGCAGGCATACACACTTCAATTTTAAACATTACTACTTCTATGCGATTCGGCTGCTTACTGAAGTTTTCCACTTAATGCACCCTCCAAGTTAATGCACCATGGCAGTGGCGCAGTGAGAAATTTTAAAGAGGGGGAGGGGGGTATAATTTCCCCCGGACTCTCTATAGAGCTTTTCTTGTTTCTCAATCAGCTTCAAATTTGTTCTGCAGAGTCCGAATCCGGGGACATGCAAGCTCTATAGAGAGTCCGGGAAAATTTTTGAAATTTTACATGCTGTAATGGCTATTTTAGCGCTTTTTGAATAATTTTCATTCAGGTAAATTTTGTTTAAACTTTTTGACCCTAATTCTGAGTGGATCATCGAGATCGAGACTTCACATAAATAAAAGTTCTCACCTAAAATGCGCGTTTTAGCCACCCATTTCCTATCACAGATAAAAGCGTCGATAAAAGGATAAAAGCTTCCACATTTTTCTTCGCGGGTTCCTTGCAAACAACTCGATCAATGACAGCAATTGAAGAAGGCCTATGATTGCAAAGCAAAAAAAACTCGCTTTTGGCTGCGAATGCTTTTGAACGCATAAAGCTTACGTTGACGACAACATGCAACAACATCTTAAAATGTTTTCAGTAGCAATTATAAACTGTTTTCATCATAATTCGGTGTCACCCCAAAATAGTGACACCCGGGGCGGGCCGCTCCCCCCCCCCCTAGTGACGCCATTAATTAAATCTACTCGCAATTAAAATCAAGGCAATATCAAACGTGTTAAATAAAAATCGCCGCCGAAATGAAAATAATTGGGCAAAATTTCAGAGGCGTAAAAATTCTTTCGCCAGAAGCCGCAAGACTCCGCCACGTTTTAAAACAAAGTGTTTTGTTTGATGGACAGCTCGATTTGGTCATGAAGTCAATTAAATTTCACAGCCACAAAATGACGAAATAGTTACTTCACTCTTTAAAAGAAATGGAACTGGGAATAATACGAAGCATTTTACGACCTAAAAAATCGCAGATTTTTTTCGTCATTTATGCGATGCAATTATTGATGTGATTCTTTTGTGTTTCGATGCGATTCTTGGATGTGATTTTTTGAAAGAAAAAACGTTCGATTCGATTGCCATCCCTGGTAACGAGTGGCGGGACCCATCTCCGCGACTTGGCGCCTGGGCAACAGTGCTCCGAAGAAACATCGCAGCGGTGGCGACACTGTGTTCGATTTGACTGGCCTGGGAATTGAACCAAAAATCTCCGGCACCGAGAACCATGTCTTTAACCATTACGCCAGCTGCCCGGTTCGTCTCAATTTGACAAGCAATTGTAAAAATACTGATTGCGATTTATTAAATAATATGAATATAATAGCACTTGCAGCGCGTAAGTGAAATTAGATTGACAGAAAAAAGATTGACTAAAAGCGATTGAAAAAATCTTTAACACTCGGCATTACAACATAAAAATGATCCAACAGTATGGGCGTTGGTATGTGACAGCTTTATATGCATTCCACTTGAAGAGCACTAGATTACGTTAAAATTTGCTGGATTTAGCACTAGATTACAGTTAGTCATTGTCACTTAAATCGACATTAAAGCACCTTAAACTAATATAAAGCACATAATACAGCACTAAGCACATAACACTTTAACACAGATAAAAAAATACACAGATTTTCAAAGTTAAAATCTTAAACGCACCAATGACCGACTCAAAAACAGTCGCAAAGCACACAGTTAATTTTAATTTTACGCCGAGAGAGCGGTGACATTCAGGCAATGAAGATTCATAGCTACAGGTGGAAATTTTTTAAGGAACCAAACTCACATGAAAAATTACATCAGGAGAAAAGTAAAGTCACATAATTCTTATCACTGGACGTTTCGACAACACAGCTTCAGCAGTCATCATCAGACGACAACTTCATCATCATCACATGACATGACATCATCATCTGATAATGACAGCTGCACCTGCGTTGTCCTAAAGTCCAGTTTTAGGAATTATTGCGCCTTGATTTTTCCTCTTTAACTATATTTGTCCCACATTTATTGTATTCAAAGGAAATGGTTTTGAAATCGTAGCGACTTTTAAATTTGTATTGTTAAACAAGCTTGTACAAAGTACATAATATGCAACTAATTATATAAAACTTAGCGATTAAAGCGAAAAGATTTAACTGTTGGTTAGACGCTGTCGATAAACTTAGCAGTGGGACGACCGCAAATGTCTCTGGGTTGAATCATTTCATCAAAACACAAGGTTTTTACAACGTGCAAAGTGAGGCAAAATGTGACAAAGTTTCGTAGAAAGTGATTGAAAATTAAAAGAGTCAAAGCCACAGTACATTCATAAAAAGGGACGTTTCGACAACATAAGTTCAAATGTCATCATCAGTACAAAGCTTCCAGTTTTGTACTGCCTTGCTTCCATTGCTGCGGAGGCTGACTCTATGTTGTCGAAAACTCCAGTGTCTAGAATTACTGCGGCTGTATTTTTCTTCTCAAGCTATTTTCATCCCATATTTGTCGTATTCTTCATTTATACTTGTTGACGAAATTACGCGTGTGCAACTGAAATACGTCAAGTCGACTGTGAAGTAATAAGAAAAGGCTAAAGATGATTTTCAACCAATAGGACTTACTAAAAATATATGAATTATTATAAACAAATAAAATCCTCATCTGCTCTACAGTACGAAACCAAAAGGTAGCCAATAAGCATTAAAAAATGAAGCAGAGGAAGGGCGTGGTGTCAAAGCATCGGCACCACATGCCCTGTCCACATGTACAATTTTCGAGCGCTTTGGGCTAGAGGCTTCTGCATCATAAACGATTTTGTGATGTCAAAATCGCTTTTTTTAAATTATGACGTCAAAAAAATGATGATGACGCAGAAACTACACCAAGAAGCACCAACCTAAAGCCACGACAGTTGGACATGTGGACAGAGGGCAGGGTAATTGCTGGATATCTCCAAAGGGTCAGTGGAGGGCACTTGCTCGTGAAGAATTCATCACAGTGAATGTTAGAAAAGCATCGATTGGCGACGATTTTTCTGATTGCTTCGTCTTCCAGGATTTTTACTTAGCACCACACTTGGCAAAGTGAAGATGGAAACAGCTAAAAAAATGTCTTGATTACAACTTAGTCCAACTTTTCAACTACCTCAAATGCGGAAGCAAACATGAAAATAAAATAAAATCTTCATTATACTCGCGATATTACATCGAAGCGTGTAACGAGTGGCGGATCCATCTCCACGGCTTAGTGCCTTGGCAACACAGCTCCGAAGAAACATCGCAGCGGTGGTGTGGCGACACTGTATCCGATTTGACCGGCCCGGGAATCGAACCCCAGACCCCGTCACAACGTTAGCAGCGTCTTCCAAACCTACGTAAAATGGCCGGATAAACTATATGTTTTTGGTGGCTACATTTAAGTTTTTTGAAAATTATTTTTACTAAAGCTTGGTTTTTCCCAAACAGAGCCAACTTACTATCCGGTAGCTTGCGAAGATTCGGACCCAAACTTGCGAAGAAAGGATGATCTAATCCATCACTTGCATTCATTCGCTCAGTGGGATTGTACTGAAGATTATTGAAAACTATTGTCATAAGTTCATTCGTAACTTAACTTAGTTTAATGATAAAGGTTTTGGCCTGTTCCATCACCAGAAAACGTTGAGCTTATGAAAAAAAAACATAAGTCGCTACCAAGCGATCTTTACTATTCGAGATTGCAGTGAAAATAAACTTTTTCATTTGCACTTTACGTGAAATCCGCCATAATCATTAGAAAGCAGCAGAGAAAATGACAAAACAGTAGAGCACCTTGTTTCTCATGCACTGGGCGCCTACGTACAGTGCCGTACATCCTTATCATAGAATCATCATCCATTTGACAACTTTTAGTCAAATTCATCAGATGATGGAGTGGATGAAGCGTCTGCCTCTTAGAGCTCTAGAATCGGATTCGATTCCGAGTCTAGTCAAACCAATGACTCTAAAATTGTTATTCACAGTTTCCCTTCTTAACGTTCAGCATTAAAGGGACAGTGTGGAGAACAAGCTGGCAAGTTCACTTGTTGTGCCGTTGGGAAAGGCACTTAGCGGGATTCCTCTATCTTGGAGTGGTAGACAGACTCCGGTAACTCCGGTTAGCTCGTCACAGCGCTTTGATGGCTTTCTCGTCATAGGAAGACTGCAACGTGCAACCACATTGGGTGACTAGAAAAATAAAAAAAGACTCACTTTGAGCAGTCTCGACATAAGATCAACGCCATCTTGTTCGAGTCGAAGAACGATGTTTCGGATCGGTTCCCCAGGATAGAAGCGAGAACTGTACATGCTAATATGAAAAAACAAAGCTGTTTGTTAAGCAACAATAATCATCGAAATATGTAACGAAAATAGAATGAGAAAAAATATAGCCACATTAAATCTTAAAGCTGAACGTTTCGACAGCATAGATTCAGCTGTCATCATCAGCAGTGTAAGCAAGGCATCACAAAACTGATGACAGATGAATATATGTTGCCGAAACGTCGAGTTGGCACTGAGGCTTCGCTTTTCCTACTTGAACAATAAACATAAAAGTAGTAATACCGATATCGCTATCGGTGCTTAAGGTATGGTTTCGATTCCTGAGCCGGCCAAATCGGACACAGTGTTGTCAAGGGCTCGCCACCAATGCGACGTTTCTTCGGAGCTGTGTTGCCCAGGCGCTAAGTCGTAGAAATAAACCCTGCCATTCGTTACACGCTTTGGCATAATACCGCGAGTATAATAAAGGTTTGATTATAAGCGCCGAAAAATACAAAACTTACTGAAAATCCGGCAATGATGTCACGCCATTCCATTTCTCTTCGGTTGGAGAGCCCATAGTTTTGAAGATTAACAGGATCTGGTCATTTACAGTGGACCCGGGGAACATGGGGCGACCGGTTGACATTTCGTAAAATATGCAGCCGATACCCCTAAAAAATAACCAGTTTTCTACACAAATGTTAGTTAAAAACCAAGCAGTTAGAAGGGCTAGCACTGTAATTTCAGCATTGTAGAACCGCAAAAGATTGTTAAAATAACTTACCACATGTCAATTGAAGAATTGTATTCAGTTGACCCAAGTAAGACATCTGGCGGTCGGTACCATAACGTTACGACCTCGTTTGAATATGTTTTAGTTGGAACAGACTTGGCACGCGCCAGGCCGAAATCGGCTAACTTCAACTCGCCTTTGTCGTTAATTAACAAATTTTGAGGCTTCAGATCACTAAAAAAAGCGAAAACATTTAAAAAATCAAATCGTCATTACACTTACGGTATTACGACGAAGCGTGTAACGAGTGCCGGGATCCATCTCCGCGGCTTAGTATCTGGGCAACACAGCTCCGAAGAAACATCGCAACAGTGGCGAGCCGTCAGCGACATTGAGTCCGATTTGACCGGCATAAGAATCGAAGACCTTCCGCGCTAGCAGCGATGTCTTCAACTATTTTGTTCCAGCAAGTTTTTGTTCCAGAATATCTATTGTTTTTGCACGCGACAGGGCCAGCAACAATTTTTAGCACCATATTTTTTATTTCACCGATTGACCAGCAGGTTGGGGTGGTGGCTGAAGACACGGTGCGGTTGTTCGATTACCAGATCATTCAAATCGGGCACAGCGTCGCCAACGGTTCGCCACCACTGCGTTGTTTCTTCGGAGCAATGTTGCCCCAGCACCCAGCCGCGGAGGTGGACTCCGCCACACATTGCGCGCTTACGCGCAATGCCGCGAGTAGGCCTGTAACAAAGGTTCCGTAAAACCCTGCCACGGCTGATTATCGGTCGTCTACTGCCAGTCGATGCCTATAAAAGCAGCTTCACTATTTTAGTTGAGAAAAATAGATGAATTAAGTTACAAGAAGCAAAAAAGAGGCATTGCTGCTGCATCCAAAGTCAAACACTAGACATTAGAAATTGATGGAAAATAATCGGCAGGCTTGCGTAGTTCGTTGAAAGTTTCGCTATGATGCGGAAGATCTTGGGTTCAATTACTAGATCAGTCAAATCGGGCACAGTGTCGCCTAAAACTCGTCGCCGCTGCAACGTTTTTTCGGAGCTGTTGTCCAGGCGCTGAGCCGCGGAAATAGGCCCGGCCATTGGTTGCACGCTTGGGCGAAATACCGCGAGTATGATGAAAATTGCACAAAACCTTGCTACTGCTACTTATGCTTAAGCGCGGTCGTATACCGTCATGCGCATCGTACTGTTTTAGTTGAAAAAAATAAAATAAGTCGAGAGGCACAAATAGCCATGGGTGCAACGTTCGGCATCAAAAACTAAAAAACTTCAATCTTGATTATACTCGCGGTATTGCGCCAAAGCGTGTAGTGGCGAGTCCATCTACGCGGCTTAGCGCCAAGTTACTGCGAAGAAACATTACAGCGGTGGTAACACAGTCCGAATTGACAGGCCCGCATTCGAACCATAAACCCTCCGCACAGTTTGCGATGCATCTCACCACTGCGCCAAATGGCCGGTGCCGGTTCACCAAAAAACAAGACTAATTAAAGCTTCGATGCGTAATTTACCGATGTAATATTCGTCGCTTATGGCAGTACGAGATCCCTCGGAGTAATTGGTAAAGGAAGATCTACAAGTAAATTAGCTAAGTAAATATTGGTAAGCTAATGTCAACAAAATCAACATAAAAGGAAGCTCTCCCACCGCAAAGTGGACAATAATTTCAACATTAGTGCTAGTTTATAACGACCGAGCGTTGGCTTTGCAGTTTGGAAAACGAGTTCGAAACTCAGTCGAGGCATTCCTAACGTTTCAAAAAAGGTATCTTTAAATACTTCGCATAGCCCTCAATATCTTCAAATATTATTCGATGTCTATCTAACAATGCAGGACTGTTGGTTGTGAATCTGAAACCAATAAGGTTCGACTCTAGGCTCGGTCATATCTATTGCCGTGCACACAGTAATGTTCAGTTAGCAGATCTATAAAAATTGCGGAGTTTAATAACTCAAATTCATAACACACTCGAGAGTATAAAGCATCAACACTAATAAAATTGCACAACTACTGTTGCTCACTTGGACGTTGTTGATACTGAGGATATTTCCATAACCTTCCATATATTGCTTCAAATCCCGTTCCTAAAAGTAATGGAATAAAGGATCACAGTAGCGCCCGTTTGCCGTAGTGGTGTGGACCTTTAGGTTATCTAGTCAGCTGCCACCCTTATATTCGATCAGTAGAAATTTTTTGATCTCTCGTGCAATGAGCCAGTGTAGAAAGTTTTCTTTTAGTGTAGAAAGTTTTCTTTTATAGTTCTATTAATTTTTGCTGAAGACCGATTCGTACATCAACAACAGCGAATTACCCTGTTATATATAAATTTTAAATGGTGAGCTAGTCGTAGTTTTGAATGAGATATTTCTTGAATTTGGTTTTAAATAATTTTGACGAAGAACTTTGAATGCCTAAAGGAACGTCATTCCAAATTTTTACTCCTTGATGCTTTATAAATCTGCGAAGCCGATTGGATGAATAGCGAGATATGTATAAACGGATAATACTTAGAACCTTTCTCAACGGCTCAGTGTCGTTCCTAACGGCACAACAACAACACTTGCCGACTTGTTCTCCACACTGACTCTTTAATGTTGAGCGTCAAGCAGGGAAGCTGTGATAAGCAATTTTTAAGCCATTGGTTTGACCCGACTCGGAATCAAACCAGAGTTTAGAGCTGCACAGGCAGACGCTTCATCCACTTGGTCATTTGAGCAGTCAACCAAACCGCTTTACCTTATTGAATCAAAATCAAAAAACTAAAACGAAATGCGACTTATTGGGACACAACAACAAATTCTATACAACATTGCAAGCACAATATTAACTAAAGCATTTTTCTCAATAAATCTTGTGATTTACGACCTTGCTTTGAAATTCTAAGATCCAAACATTGTGTAATAATGCCGAGCTCCACTTCTAGTAATTTTGTGCAACTTGTACGCTTATGGAAATGGCAAACAGACGCTGACGATCAACGAAAGGCAGTAAATTAACTTGCTGAGACGAAAATAGCTAACGGAAAAAGAGTGAAAGCAAAGACAAAGACTCCAGTATTTATGGAAAGGTTCATGGATGGAATTGTTTGTTTGGTTTCTGTCATACAAAGTTTACAAACTCCACAAAACAAAGAAATGAATAAACAAATTTGAAGTGCGCTGCGAAACAATGAACTTAAATTCGAATCAAGTAACAAACGCAATTACCAACCGCTGGGCGGAGAGCTTGAACACTTTTCTACAGGCGCGGGAGGTCTGGATTTGATTCCTGAGCCGATCGAATCGGACACAATGTAGCCAACGGTTTGCCACTGCGCCTGGGCAACACAGCTCCGAAGAAACGTGATAGCGGTGGCGACACGGTGTCCAATTTGATCGGCCCGGGTATCGAACACACGACCTTCCACGCCGATAGCGATGTTTTTAAGCCCCACACCAAATCAGCACTTGTTCACGCAATGAGTAAGTTACTAAACTTACCAAATATTCAAAGACGAGTGTGAGGGTTTTATCAGTGTGTATGATGTCATGAAGAGTTACGATGTTGGCGTGTTTCAGATCCTTCAGCAGGGAAACTGAAAAAATTGCATAAAAATTAGTATTCAGTTGCATAATTATCCTCCCGTTACGAGAAAGCGATCAAAGCGCTATAACGAGCTCGCTTAGGAGTTACCGGCCACCGGTCTACCACACCAAGACGGGGGAATCCCTCTAGGTGCCTTTTTCAACAGCACAAGCAAACTGGCCGGCTTTTTCTCCACACAGTCCCTTTAATGCTGAGCGTCAATCAGGGAAGCTGTGAATATCAATTTCAAGGTCATTGGTGTGACACAACTCGGAATCAAACCCGAGTCTACAGCTTTAAAAGCAGACGCTCTCATCACTCGGCCATCGGAGCCGCTACAAATCTAGGAATATCTTACAAAACTAAACATTAAGTGCATCTGAACCAATAAAAAAGTTTAGAACAATGCTTACAATTTGAAAAAGTTACTGCGGAGATGCAGCTAGCAGCTAACGAGAAGTCACAAAAATTAAACCAGCAATGTAGAAGTTAATATGGCTTTGAAACGAATTTTACGATGACGCAACATTATGCTTTAAACCAGTCCAAGAAAAACTGGAGCATACCATTTCTTGCTATTTAAATATGTTAGAAAAGCATAAGAACGCACTGCGACATTCGCTTTTTAATATCTTTAAATTGCTTTCTCAAAACAAACAAAAACCTAAGCCTACGACACAATATTGAAATGACGCGGCAAAGAATGCTGTTAAAGAACAACTTACAATCGATTTAAACGTTTTAAATTTCCTCGGTCTTTTCAATTCGCACACAACATGCGCTAGGTTTACCAAAGGTGCGTTTACATGAAGATTTCTGATAACTGGGAAATTTTGTTAGGTCTCGCAACTACTTCGGGATCAAAGATAGAAATTTATACAATTATTTGGAAAACCACACAGTTACTGCACGCACTAAGTTACAATTTTTCGGAAACACCAAGAATTTAATTACTGTAAAATCAAAATCAATTCTTCGCTTTGCTCGCAGTATTACCCCGCGACGTGTAACGAGTGACGGGACCCATTTCCGCGACTTAGCACCTGCACAACACAACTCCGAAGAAACATCAAAGCGGCGGCGAGCCGTTAGCGACACTGTGTCTGATTTGACTGACCCAGGAATCGAAGCCCAGACCTACCGCACCGTTAGCAATGTCTCTAACCACAGTGCCAACAAAATTGAATTTGCAATACTTGCCGCAAAAAAAAAAAAATAAATAAGACCAAATTCTTAGATAACGTCACTACGCTTTGAAAAAGCTGCAGATGCAATTGTAGCAAATTCAATAACATCTTTTAAACTTTTGTTTCCGAGCAACAACAGTAATTTCGAGTCATCTTCTTTAGTTCCAGCATTCACTACGCTATGTACACACAGTGCATCAATATGAAGTTTAACGAGCAAATAAACCGACTTGTAACTTTCACAAACATCTTTGTCTCGCCACGATGAGACATTAACGTATAGAAACTCAATGATGGCGGCCTTGCTCAAGCGTTGGCACAGTGATTACAGATCTCGCTATCGGTGCAGGAGGTCTTGGGTTTGATTATCGGATCGGTCAAATCGTACACAGTATTGCCAACAGCTCGCCACCAGAAGCGGACCCAGAAAGTTTTGGTGGAGGAAGGTGTAATTTTGAATTAGGTTGAATGTTAACTAAATACAAAGACGTTTCGATCCGGAAACGGGCGTAAACCTTTGGAAATGTTTCATGTCAGGAGCGTATTCAGAATTTTTTTCTGGAAGGGGACACCACATTTCGTCACTTTTTCAAGCGCAGTTTTTTTCCCGGCAGAGCGGGCAGATTTAATTTTAAGCAACTTAAGTAACAATAACGATTCTAGGGGGGTCCGGGGGAATGCTCCCCCGGAAAAATTTAGAAAATTTGCAAATTGCAATGGCCATTTTAGTGCCTTTTGAACATTTTCAGACAAGGTTTGTTCATATTTTTGGCTCCTAACTTTGAGTGCTTCACCAAATATGATGCATTTTGTTTGCAGTTTTGATTATGCGTGCTTAAGGCGACTAAGGCATGTTGTTATGTAGAGGTTCGAAATTATGGAAAAAGTTTATTTACCCAAAGCATTGTTGAAAATGGCTGGTGGGGGGGATGCATCCCCCACTGCTCGCCACCACAGCAATTCTTCGGAGCTGTGTCGCCCAGGCGCTAAGTCGCGGAGATGGGCTCTGCCACTCATTACAAGCTTCAACGTAATACCGCGACAATAATGAAGATTTGATTTTTTTTTTGCTCAAGCGTTTATGGATCCAGTCAATCCAATTCAACAGCAAGATGTCAAGCTAACGTTCAAAACTGATTACTCATCATGACTTGACACTTTTAAAGCCAAGTTCGATGTATTGTCCAGCCAATAACTAGTATTTACTGACGCAGTTACAATACATCTTATTAAAAGCGCTTAACTGGGTAGTAAATACTAAAGAAAGACATCTTGTACTCAGTAACAGTCTTAAAAATGTGCAGACTGAGCAAATTCACATGTTCCACAGTCGCTATGATTTCTCGCACTAAAAAAGCTCGGAAATAAGATTTGTCTTACACTCTACTTCGCACCAAAGCTTCGAGATCGCAAACATTTTTAATTAGTTCAAGTTCACTAAAATTCGCAAGCTAAGTTCGAGATCAAGTTCAATTATAGGTTTTTTTGTTTTTCAAATTCAAGTTAGAGTTTGGCAAAAAGACTGAGTTTCACGAATTCGAGTTCGCAGCCCTGCTTTGCGCACCCTCTCTCTTGAGTGATGCTCCCATGACCCACCTTCTCTGATGGCAGTGCAAGGTGCTCCCTCTTCATGTTCGAGTCGAATTTCTTTCAAAGCAACCATGTTGTCAGTTAGTTTGCTTTTGCCTTTAAACACAGTGGCATATGTTCCCTGTGGAAGAGAAAAGTGAAAACGCTGGTTCGTCAATAGATAAGAAAATTGCTCACTTCGCCAAGTTTATCCAGTTTGACGTAAGATTCAAGTTTCCCATAACCGATTTCCGTCTGCAAAGTAATTTTTCATTTTATAATTTTAGCAAAACACCTTCAACCGGCTGTAGCAGTTGTGGTTAAAGATACTGCTATTGGCGCAGGAGTCTGGGGTTCGATTCCTAGGCCAGTCAGATCGGGAACATTGCCGCTAACTGCTCGCCACCGCTACGATCTTCTTTCGGAGCTGTGTTGCTGCCAAGATAAAAAATGAAGAAGTTAGCGGAGTGGATAGGCACAGCTAGTGCGGAAGGTCCGGGCTTCGATTCCCGAGCAGGTCAAATCGGGTACAGTGTCGCCACGGCTTAACACCGCTGCGATGTTTTTTCATAGCTATGTTGCAAAGTCGCTATGCTGCTGCGATGAGACTCGCCAGTGGCAACGTTTTGGCGTAATACCGAGAGTATAATAGAGATTTAAATTTTTTTGAAACACCTTCACAAAGTTCAAGTCCATGAAAGTAATAAATTCATAACGGGACCCCACTTTCCAGAAAAAAAGCCAAATTGCATGAATAAATCACCTTTGCAGATTGGGTCCCATGCAGCAAAAAACTTTACAAAAACATGGATCCAACAAGGAAGTTTCGGAAACATTAATTTAAAGAAAACGATTGCGGCAATACAAACGTAACATCGAATCAAAAAAAAATCAAATCGTCATTTTGCTCGTGGTATTACGTCAAAGCGTGTAACGAGCGGCAGGATTCATCTCCGCGGGCGGCAGGCTTAGCGCCTGGGTAACATGTATCCTAAGCAACGTCACAGTGGTGGTGAGGCGTTGACGACACTGTGTCCGATTTGACCGGCCCAGGAATCGAACCCAGGCCTAACGCGACGAAAGCGATGTCTTTAACCAAACAATAATCGTAGAAAGCAAAATTACCAGAGATGCCCGTCTCATTCGTCTAGATTCGTTGTTCGGTGACGCTGATTGGAGAAGTAAAGAAGGCAACAAAACATTGCCAGGGAGAGATAAACGTTTGCTATTTTGTTTGGGGATATGTTCTCGCATTGTCACGGACGAGTGTCCTAATTCTTGTGAGGTTTGAGCTGCTTTTATTTCCTTACCTGCAAATTAATCATGAACAAAGTCATTTAAAAATACTTCAATCAATAAACAGATATCCCCAAAGCCCACTAAAAGCGTCGTGGTTCAAATGTCATTTCTATTTAGGTAATTCAAACCACCGCTCATTTCTCATCAATTTTTAATGAGCAACATTAAATTAGCTTGTACCGGAAAAAAAGATTACGGGCTAGACTTAAAATAGTTAAAATAACAAAAAAAACAGCAGAATCGAAAATAGACCAAGATCTAAAATAAAACTAAGCTAATTATCAAGTTTTGAAGTGCATTGTGCTATTCGTGGTAAAATTTGAAGCTTTAATCGTGCCTGATATGTTTATATCTTGCCTGTTATCTAGCATTCCTTAAAGAAATCTGCTTTGGTAAGTAACAGCAAATCGGTTGCACTTAATCACCACCTATGCCAGGAAGAACAATATATTTACAATTTTTAAAGGAGCAAAAATAAAGCCACAGCAATTTTTAGTGCTGGACATTTCGACAACACAGATTCAGCTGTTATTATCAACAGGGTACGCAAGCAAGCTTAAACCTTGCTTAAGCCAAGTAAGCAAGCTTAAACCTTGCTTAAGCCGATGACCCACGCAAGGTTTATACCAGTCGAAATCGATTTTAGATTAGAATAAAATTTTAACGGTTGAAATATTGCTTGATTTTGCATACTATCAGTTTTATCTAGCAAGCCTAATGACACGCACATGCAAAATCGTCAGACCATCAACCTCTGCCTTGTAGGTAAGATATTTCTGCTTCTAAACATGGTTCTAAAACCCCAAAAAATATTAAGTTGTGTTTCAGAAACATTCTTTCATTCTCGTACTACATCATGGCCAAGTGTTTTGAAGCATCGTTTCTACGACAACTATGACCTCAAGATTGATGCTTCAACTCCGACCCAAACCTTGTTATTGCGTCCTTGGATAAAATGCTTCACGATAATTCTCTCCTTGGTGGAGTCAAACAAGCAGCAAACTAAAGAAGTCAGAAGCAAAATTCAAGCGGAAAACTCGGAAACAAAAGCAGCTCTTGACCAAGTCATGATTCGTCCTATGCAGAGCACCTTCGTTGCTTTCTTGGGACAGGAGGATAAAAAGAAAGTAATCAAATCAATATAATACCCTTGCTATAATCAACTCCATTTTCTTCATGTTCAGAAATTGCTTCGATTGCTAGCGAGTTTCGATTTTTCTGAAAACTCAGGGAAATTTTTCTTTTTATATTTTTCATTGCTGTAATATCCAAAAACTCTTCATAAAAACATCACAGGAGGTGAACAATGTTAAGCAGAATAAACAAAGTTGAAAGAGACGTTGAACACCATTTTACACAGTAGTTGACCTAAAAAACATCGATATTGTTCACATTAAAATGATAAACTGATCATTTTTACTGTGCAGCAATAGCGTAGTGGTAAAAGACGTTACAATCAGTGTGGAAGCTCAGGGGCTCAATTCCCAGGCTGATCAACAAACACAGTCGCCAAAGGCTCGCCACTGCTGCAATGTTTCTTCAGAACTGTGTTGCCAGGAGCTAAGCCGCAAAGATGGACAAAGCTATTAGTTACATGCTTTGGCATAATACCCCAAGTATAATGAAGATTTTGTGAAAATGAAACCTTTTTGAACCCTACATGCACAAACTTGAATCCAAATTCATTGCAAAACGTTTTAAAGCTTTCAAGATTTGCAGCAAAATCTTTTACAAAATATTGCTCATTAAAATCAAAAAAACAAAAGTATGATAACATTTTTGTAGATGCAAAAAATAAACAAAAATGTTGATGAAGCTAAGTATATTGCAATATTGTGAAAGACATTGGGAAGAGTAACTACCTATGCCACATCTTATGGTGTCAACAAGGTTTGAGTGAAATATGCAGCAGCAAAATCCATACAAATGAAGTGGATGAATCATTCAAGATGCAACACCAGTGTACCCTAAGATGCAGCTTCAAATACTGGCTTTGCCCATACAATCTACAGTAGTCTAACACAGTGCATGTCTAGCTTAGGCGATGGTGTATTGGAGAATTTCTGCTGGCTATTTTTACATAAACCATCCACTGTAATATGATGCCGCATAAAAATAAAGGACACCAAATTTTGCCACAGCTTTAGAAAGGTGAAGTGAACAATTGGTCGCTGCAACTTTTATCATTTCATATTTTTCTGATGCGTTAGTCGCTCAATGTCACCCAGCATCTAAAGTCAGAAGAACATAAAACAAGAAAAGTCAGAGATGGCCCATTATATCAGTGCACTGTGCACTGACGATTGATTGTTTACTAATCACTAGACTACACTGCTATTATACACAACCTTGTCTACTGGTATTTTGTATTTAGTTGCATATTCATCCTCCTATCACAAGAAAGCAATCAATGCGCTGTGCCAGCTTGCTTAGAATTTGCCATTCATCTTTCTACCACACCAAAATGGGGGAATCCCACGGCACAAGTAAACTTGCCTTTCCCAACAGCACAAGTAAACTTGCCGACTTATTCTTCACACTGTCCTTATAATGCTGAACGTCAAGTAGGAAAGCTGCGAATACCAATGTTGAAGTCATTGACTTGACCCAACTCAGAATCAAACCCAAGTCTGCAACTTTCCAGGCAGACGCTTATCAGTCTTACTACTCAGCCATCTGAGCTGAGGATAATCTAACAACCTATGGCTTCAAGACTTACATCATTGAACTGCACTTACTTTTAATTACCAGTAACGATATATGCTGATATTTGCACTCTTTGACTAGACTACCGTAATTGACATAATGACAAGTCCATTAACAGATGAATAAACTATCAAAAACTGTTAACATGTAAGAGATCTCCACATAACACTATGCTTCCAGTGTGCTTCACATTTCCAAAGTTTTTCTTGTGATAAATCAAAGAATATTAGTCTGACTTAGTACTGGTACAAGTACCGGTACCTTTCTGCGCAACAGCATTAATACTGGATGTCAAAACAAAGTTAGTCTAGCCCTGTACTGCCTAGATAATACTACATTATATACGCTACCGCACATTTTTCAAACTTTTTGCACTGTGCAGTAACTAAGCCAATAAGCTAGCATATGATGAAAAAAAAGACTGTGCCTGCGAAGTGTCTAAAACAAGTCTGCGAAGCGCAAACCTTCTTGTTTGACATACAGCATAGTCCACACCACTGTTGCTTCTAAGATTTTAACTAGTGCGAATTTGCCCAAATATGAAAATCACTAAAAATGCACAAACGTTTTAAGGGTGTAATTCAAGGTCTGGAATACTTTTTGTTTAAAATATGAGTTTCTATGGTGAAACACTTCCATTTGACACAAAAAAACTTAAGTACTTTCTACTAATTTCCTTTTAAATCATTATAGCAATGTGCAAAAATTGAAAAATTTTGCCCAAAATTTCTCATCTTTCACAAATTTCGCACCTTAGAGGGAACACTCTCATGTCATATGGAAAAACGGTTGCCAGTAACTTCGCCACATGGTAACTTCGCCACAGTAACTTTGCCACATGGTAACTTCGCCACACTTTCATACATCGACAGTTTACATTGCCTACACCGAAACAAGGCTTTGAAGCCACTTGTAGTGCAGTATCGGTACCAAAACTGCAAATTTGCAACCATTCAATCTAAACTTATAACAAAAAATCCAAAGTAAAGTTCGTGTTGAGAGATTTGAATCAATAAATTTAAATCACTCAATTAGTGAACTTGAACGTTTTTTTTTCGAGTTCGATTTCAAGTTCGAGTTCTAAAAATTTTATTGTAAATTGCGTAAACAAATTCCGTTAAGGCAAAGTAATTTGAATCAATAAGTATAAATCACTCAATTAGTGAACCGAACTCGAATGTTTTTTTTCGAGTTCGATTTCAAGTTCGAGTTCAAAAAATTTTATTGTAAATTGCGTAACAAATTTTGTAAAGGCAATGTGAATTGTCGATGGCAATGTATATTGTCGATGTTTGAAAGTGTGGCGAAGTAACCATTGTCGATGTTTGAAAGTGTGGCGAAGTTATCATTGTCGATGTTTGAAAGTGTGGCGAAGTTACCATGTGACAATGTTACCTTAATAAAATTTAACTGAAAAAGCCCGATAGAATTTTCTATGACAATCAAGAATTCAAAGCCTTGTTTCGGTGTAGGCAATGTAAACTGTCGATGTATGAAAGTGTGGCGAAGTTACCATGTGGCGAAGTTACTGTGGCGAAGTTACCATGTGGCGAAGTTACTGGCAACCTGGAAAAACCTAGTAAGTCACAATTTTTCGAAAATTAAAAAACTGTTAACCTAGTGGGTGGTTTTGCACTGTTCTGCGTCTGTTAGGATCATTTTGAGCCAAAAATATGCTCAACTTTACGAGATATTGAGCTCGAATGAAATGGAAAAACTTAGTAGGCTAAGTGCATGAAATTATGCTATTTTTTTCAGGAAAAACCTAGTAGGTTTCAACTTACTAGGTTTTTCCAGATTAACATCTGTTTTTTTCGCTTACTTGATTTCTAATGCCGCGACTGCATTTCTAATGCCGCGACAGTCACCTATGCGGTATAAAAGTGCTATGTTGTTGTTTGTTGATTGTTTTTGTCGTGAAACAATTACGTAAGCTTCAACTTACTAGGTTTTTCCAGATTACCATCTATTTTTTTGCTTACTTGATTATTTTATTGTCGTGAAACAAAAACCTAGTAGTCTAAGTCACAAAAACAAAATAAAATTAACAAAAACTTATAATCTTATCTATGTCATAAACAGTGCCTTCCCTGCGCTCTATTGTGGTACCAAAATTTCTGCATTTTAGTCTTCCCTAGCTTTATGCCAGGGAAAAGTTTTTTTGCATTTTTCTCGAAAAGTTAAAAATGCAACTTACTAGGTTTTTCCATATGACATGAGCACTGGTCCACACATAGCCTACTCTGCAGTCTGATACCCGTATTCACATGAACTAATAAAATCAGAGTCAACCAAATAGTTCCATCTTACTGCATTGTCACTGACTACCAATTCTGCTTTACAATAGTCTAGTCATTTGCAGTTTAGCGATTAGCCTGGTCAAGTAGACTGCGGTACCGCACTCAGCACTTCAAGTTCAACTGTTCAAGTTGCTTCGGTAGGCTCTAGAATAGACGAAGTTTTCTGGTCTGTAGAATAAGATTTGAAAAACTGTAACCAAAATCACGACAGAGGTGCAAATTCATGTTGAGCATTGAGGGGATGATTTGGCCAAATTGACCATTTTTTGATATTGGGGAGGGAGGGGGGGGATGATTCAGCGAAATGTATCATTTCTTGATATTGAGGGATGAAATTGGCTCGTATGGGAAATTTTCTACTTGCATGAAATATATTGGGGGGATGCTGTCAGATTATTGGGAAGCATACATCCCCCCATTCCCTCCTGGATTTGTACGCATGTTGATTGAATTTCCGAAAAATATTGGCAAGTCACGTGATAAACCTTATCCTACAGACCAAAAAACTTCGTCTATTGTAGTGCCCACAGTTGTGCTTTCTTAGTCAGTTAGTTGCATATTTATTCTCCTATCACGAGAAAGCGATCAATGCGCTATACGAGCTCGCTTAGGAGTTGCCTGCCATCTGTCTACCACACTAAGATGGGGGAATCCCGTTCAGTGCCTTTCCCAGCGGCACAACAAGTAAACTTGCCGGCTTTCTCCACACTGTTCCTTAAATGCTGAACGTCAAGCAGGGAAGCTGTGAATACCAATTTTAAAGTCATTGGTTTGACCCGACTCGGAATCGAACCGCTGATCGGTAGCAAACATTCGATTGCTACCGATCTGCGAGCGTCTGCTACCGATCCAGAACCAGACGCTCTACACCATTAGGCCATCTGATCGTTTAATTAATTAACCGTTTTAATTAATTCGTTTAACCGTTTTTATTAATTCTTGTTAACCGTTAATTATTAATTTACCGTTTTAATTAATTCTTGTTTAATTAATTAATCAATCCGTGGATTGAAAACTTCGGTTTGGAATGAGAAATGTATCCTCACGTAGCCTAGCTATTTCTTGTTTACAAAAGAGTTGACCCCGACTCGACGTGGTTTGCTAAGCAAAGTTTTGTTGTAAATATACACCTTATCACGTTGATCTTATTGCTAAAAGGACGCAGTTTAGCCTGTATTATTATTATTGGCATATTTATCCTCCTATCACGAGAAAGCGACGAAGCGCTGTACGAGCTCGCTAAGGAGTTGCCGGCCATCTGTCTACCACACTTAGATTGAAGAATCCCGTTAAGTGTCTTTCCCAACGGCACAACAAGTAAACTTGCCGGTTTTCTCCATGCTGTCCTTTTAATGCTGAGCGTCAAGTAGGGAAGCTGTAAATACCAATTTTTAAGCCAATGGTTTGACCAAGGTGGAGAATCTATGGTTTGACCCGACTCGGAATCGAACCTCAAGTCTACCGATTCAGAAGCAGACGTTTCGAGAAGCTAAATACGCGAAAAATCATTTTCAACAAAATGGCTACAGCGTTTTTGAGAGTCATGTGATGCGGGAGATGGGTTTAAGTGCAAAAATTTTACAGTAGAATTGCAGCAGTGTCGTGATGTAGGGGATAGTATGCTGGATCTCCTCTCGTAGGGTTTAGGTTCTAGGTGTTCATTTTTTCTCAGCGTTTTAGGCTACTGATGTCGCTGTAGCGATTTTGTTGAAAACGATTTTTTCGGGTATTTAGCTTCTATATGACGTTCTATCCCACTGGGCCATCTGATCGGTAATCAGCTTGTTTAAGATTTATGTGATACCATTTGCCAGAGATGTCCAGATTTAGCATTTTGTAATCCTGATACGATCCAAATCCGTTGCCTTCCAAATCCTAAACTTAATTCTCACAAAATCCAAATCCTAAATAATCCGATACCGAGATATTAACGATATTATAGAGAACTATGGTCTAACATCTATGAAAAATTCAGGTCACCTGTTTACGTTTATAAGATATAAATATAAATCAATATTACTGCAATTTCATTGGCAAGAAGATAGTTGGAACGATGTTTTTGAAGATATTTGAATATTGCAAATATACGGTAATAATGATGAAACTATTTTAATCAAAGCGACTTAAGAGTAGCCATCACTGGTTTAAATTTTATTTAAACAATCATCAGGCAATTGCCTTTGGTATGCCTACTAACAACCAGCCTGAGCACTTCATACCGGTATTTAATATTTTAGTTATCTAGATCACATTTTTTATTGTACCCGTATCGTAGGCCTATTTAATTTTTGTATCATACAAGTAGCCTACTCGAATTGAGGGGGGTGCCATCCCCCCATAAAACATTTTATCGTCAGCCATTCGCCTACAGATAGTGACCACCCCTATTTACGTCTGCGTGGAAAGCTTGCAACATCCCCCCACAAGTGTTTTTACAACTCGAGCACAGCATAGGCTATAACATAGTTATGCATACCGGTATTACTGCTTACATTCTAATTAACTATGCTATTAATGGCACTCACCTACACATTAACTTACAAATCACCTACAAATTAACAAATTAACTTACTCTCACCGACAAAATATTAAAAAAAAGAGTTGGACTACTGTACTCTCTTGCGTTTGTGCTACCCGATATCCGTATTCACTCAAAAGCTCCAATCTAAATCCGATCCAGATCCGCGGTCAGGAAAAAGCTTCAAAATCTAAATCCGGTGAAATTGCAAAAATCCGGTCCAATTAAATCCTAATCCAAATCCGTGGACATCTCTGCCATTTCCTAATATTTACAGACTCCAGATACCGTACCATTTCAGAAGATGCCGCCATTTGCAAATATGAATAAATTCATCATATCTAATTTTTTTTTCTTATTTTTTTTTATCATAAACCTAATTGTTACTTAATTAGATGCTGTTTCCAAATTGTCGTCATTTGATCTGAGTAGGCCTATCTACATTTGTTTTAGTATTTCGCTCCCTCATCAACCAAAGAATATGGATTTTTTTGTCTTCGTTCTTTGCAAAACGCATTTGTGTCTTTGTGCTTTGAATGATCCAGTTTTTTTTTTCTTCTCTCTGATCAAGTCCTATTGTAGGATGTGGAGGGGGATATGGCTGGAAGATGTATGCGTTTTTGCAAAACGCATCTGAGTCTTCGTGTTTTGAAGGTACAAAATTGTTGTTTTTCTTTTTCTAAAGCAGGGCTGGGCAAACTACGGCTCGCGAGACTAATTTAGGCGCCTCGCCCTTGCAGGCACTTACAGAATGTGTGGATTACGTTGCGCTTTATCCAGTGGCGTACGCACGGGGTGGTTTGGGGGTCAAAACCCCCCCTATTGACGATTGGAAAAATTTTAAAACCGCTTATTTTGGACCGATTAGCGTTTTTTCATACAGAGATTGTGTTTTTTTGTGCTGTATCAAATTGCTTATATAATCTCAAGAAACTTTCATTGTGATGCAATAATACCGGTAGTCAAACTTTTTTGGTGTGTAGCGCTTGAACCAATGGCTATCTCAAAATGCAAGCCTGCACAAGGTCAATGGGCACTAAAGCTGGAGTCGTGTTGTGATGTCATAAAGACATTGTTCTCAACGGCTATGGCTGGACAAGACAACGTTTCAGCGCTGAAGGCATTCTTGGAAGAGAATGGTTGCAACGCAGGCAAGTAATCCACTTGCGATGTCATAATTTTGAGCCAAACGGACTAGTTGGGGTAGTGGTTAAACACATCGGCGCGGGAGGTTTTGCGTTCGATTTTTGGGCCCGTACCGGCCGTTAGCTCAGTTGTTAAGCGCACAGGTTATCGGTGCGGAAGGTCTGGGGTTCGATTCCCGATATAGTCAAATCGGCACAGTGTCGCCAGCGGCTCGCCACCGCTGCGACGTTTCTGTGTAACCCAAGCGCTAAGAGATGGGCCCCAGTGACGTTTGCAGGGGTCGGAAGTCAGCACTTCCCTTCCCCCTTGACAATTGTAGAAAAAATGAAACCTTTTATTTTTAAAACGAACCGACTTTTCTTCATGCGGAGCTTGCCGAAATTGCTATCATGTTTTCATCCCAAACAACACTATCCCCCACAAAACATTTGCGTAAACCATTCCCTTACAAGTACAATGATCATTCCTCCTTAACTACGTCTGCGTGAAAAGTTGTACCATCCCCCCATAAGTGTTTTTGCTACTCGAGCACTGATTCCGATGCAATGCTGCAATACCGGTACCCGGTAGTCCAACTTTTCTGTTGTGTTTTGCTTGAAGTGCATTTTTGTCATTGATGTTGCTGTGAAATAATTTAGAAGTAGGAGTTTCCTTAAATGCGGTGTATCTGCAGTAACTATGGCTGCACGCAATCTTTTTTTTAAAATCAAATCAAATCTTGATTATACTCGTTTCATTAAATTCGTTGTTGCATCGAAACGTGGTAGCGAGTGGCGGGGCCGGACCCCGCTACTTAGCGCCTGGGCAACGCAGCTCTAAAGAAACGTCGCAGCGGTCGCGAGCCGTTGGCTACACTGTGTCCGATTTGACCGGCCTGGGAATTGAATCCCAAACCTTCCGCATCGATAGTGAAATCTTTTAACACCACGCTATAATCGCCCGTTTTTTTGAGAAATTTTATTAAAATATAAAAAACTAAATTGACAGTGCTCTAAGTGCCAAAAGTAAGATAAAAATAGGCCTACTGCCAAAGACGACCATAGACCAACGAAAGATTTGAAGAGGCCTAGGGGCGTAGCGAGGGGAGAGACATCATTGTTTTTTGTACCGTAGGCTGACTATCTCAGGAGCTAGAGTTCTTCGTTTCACATAGACACCCCGATTATGTGTTTGAAAGCATCTGATATCGACGCTGTGATTTGGTAAAAAAATGCTTAGATAATATCGACGCTGTTTTTGACTTTAATCGGGTGATTTGGGATTCCTCTCGCGCATAATTTATTTTAGTTTAAAAACGTTTTGGGAGGGAGGGCAGTTTTTTCTTATGCTCCAATATCTTCACATTTCAAATTCCATGCGAGAAACTGCTTCCTTCATAATGAGTGTGCCGTATATTGACTGTTTATAACAAGGTTTAGCCTATATGCGTTGTTTATATTAATGTTGGTTCTTGAAAAAAGTTTGTTTGGAGAAAAGGAATTGCTTGTTTTACCCCCTGGGTGCACCCTGTTTGTGACGTTGCGACAGTTAGCCAGCCTATTTTAGTCAATTAACCTTCCCACGGCCCAAACATGATTTCAACTTAAAATTTTTTCAGAAAATTTTTAACCACGGCCTGATAGCTTGAGTTTCTGCAAAACCTTTTTTCTCCTTAAATGAAACGCAAAGCATCAAGCAAAAGTGTGAATGAAATATCTTTGTTGTTTCCTTAGTTATGGCATTATATAGCTTACTCAGGGTTACTCAAAGGTAGGCCTACAGTTGACTTAGATGACCGACCAATGGTCTTTTCGCTGTTTCCTGCTTGTGCTTTTTTGTACGTTGTCCAAGTTAGCAAAACAAGGCAAAACAGCAAAACTTTTCTTGTACGTTTGTCCATATGGGACCCACTTAAACACCAATTGCTTACCCACATGGAGCCCACTTGCCACAATTATACTCCGCTTTTTCACGGGCGAAGGGGTTGGGCAGAGAGTTCAACGGCTTAAAAAAAAAGCAGAGAGTTTTTTTGCAGATTTTGGTAACTACAAACCACAAGCAAAAAATTCTTTTCCAGGTATATATTGCCTTGATTAAATGTCGATCTGCACTGATGAGACCTAATAGGTCGAAACGTTTTCTCTGTCTGCAGTTTCGCATAGATACTTACAATTTGATACATGTTTAAATTGATACAAATTGAATCGATACATGATACATGTTTAAATGAGACGCTTCGTTTAAGTTTCACTAACCATTATCAATCTAAAAAGAAATATAATCACTGAGAATAGGACTCTTGGAAAATGCTAAGGAACAACCACAAATTTTGCGAAGCAAATAGGTCTGCGTTCACTATCTAAAGCAGGGGTGGGGAACCAGTAATGCATAGCGGGCCACATTAATTGAATAATATTTTCAGTGGGCCACATTTACTTTCATTTTGTAAATTTTGCCTTAAAAATGCGCAATAATACGTTCCAAATCTATTAAATATTCACGCTGAGTTGTTTTTTTACCGAAAACATCGGAGACTTTTGCGCGGTTTTTACGCCACAAATGTAGCAAGCAGTTGAATGTGAAACAGTTTTTTGGAAACATTAATGTTTTCTATTCCACCAGTTTGTTGTACACTTAGCAAAGTTCTGATGCGGGCCACATTCAAAACTTAAGCGGGCCGCAAGTTTCCCACCCCTGATCTAAAGTTATTGAACCTGAAAAACAAAAGCCGTGGGAAACGTGAAAAAAAATTTAAAAAAAGCTACCTGAAGGTTAAAAATAAGAAAAAGCAAAAACTTCCCTTTTTATTATTTTTTTTGATTCTTTTTTAAAAATTTTTTTCGCGTTTCTCAGGCTTTCGATTCTCAAGTTCAATAAACTTAGATGGTGAACGGAGGCCTACTTGCTTCGTAAAATTTGTAGTTCCTATGCATTATCCAAGTGTCTTACTCTCAATGAGTATATTTTTCTCTAGATTGGAAATGGATAGTGAAACTTAAATTAAATTGTTCTGGCTGTAGAATTTGTAATTAAAGTGCATAAAATTTTAAATCATCCATGCTCCGAAGTTCTTTTTATGTTTACTTATTTTTAGAATTAGATGGTGATAGAGCTATTTAGCGGTAAGTTTAATTTCGCAGTGATGTTGAAAATTAATCTAACTCAAGTCTCTTCAGTGGTGCTTAAAACTTCAAATCCATGAAGTAAATCCATCAACATACAATGCATTCTACCTAGCACCTTTAAAGGTTGCTTCTATATCAAACTCAAGTTTTTGGCCCCAAACAGTTTGATATAGAAGTTTGAGTTTGATATAGTTTGAGTTTGATATAGAAGTTGAGTTTGATATAGAAGCAACCTTTAAAGGTGCTAGGTAGAATGCATTGTATGTTGATGGATTTACTTCATGGATTTGAAGTTTTAAGCACCACTGAAGAGACTTTATTTAATAGTCGAAACGTATCCCGTCTGGTGCAAAATAATCTAACTCAATTTAGCTTGGTTTCTACTGTCTTCGTTTTTCACAATTTTATCGTTTTCTGTGTGATGTTTTGTCTGATTACACCAAAAATCATCAACAAAGCATCACTTACATTGATTTAAGTGATACGTGAATCTGTTGTTGCTGTTAAAACGCATGATTTTGTAGCTGAAGTTTTTGTTACGTATCTGTTTTTTTGTTGAAGGGATATAATCTTGGGGTTAACCAAAAGTTTCGGTAAGAGCTCTGGCAAAAACCGTCAATCGAATTTACCATTGATAGCGGAATACTGATAATCTCTAATGCACGACGACAAAAACGAGGTAAAGCATAAATTATGCTACAGCCTTATGGGCTACTGGCCACTCAGTATGAAACAAGAATACATTTTCATCAATCAATCAATCAATTTTCTGGACCCGCTTATCCTTGGGGGGTCGCGGGGGCAGCAGCTCAAGTTGGAGCCTCCAAGCATCTCGATCCTCTGCAACAAAGGATAGATGCTCTGCTGGGATGCCAAGGCGAGACCAACTAAGATCTTCTACGTAATCTCGCCATCGAGTTCTGGGACGGCCTCTAGGCCTTCGACCAATCGGTGTTGAACAGAGCAGTTTTTTGGCTGTTCTTTCCTGGGGCATTCGTGCCACATGTCCATACCAACGCAGTTGCGATCTTTCTAGTCGGAGAAGCAGCGATTCGATGTTTAGAGATTCACGAATATCTGCACTTTTAACCTTGTCCAACAAGATCAAACCGCTAATTCTTCGCAAGAATCCCATTTCGGCTGCTTGAACTCGAGACCTCACTTTCTCATTCATGATCCAACACTCATGGCCATAAGTCAAAATAGGAACATAGACCGATCTGAAAATGGATAGCTTTGCCTTGGTGCAAAGCTCCCGTTTCAGTACCACAGATCGGTGGAGCTGGCGCATTACTGCACTTGCTTTTCCGATGCGGATATCCAATTCGCTATTTTGTCTGCCGTCACTTGTGAATGAGACGCCATGACTAATACATTTTCATTACAGTATTATATTGATAACTTCACTGATGCATACGCAAATCAAGCATCTAGCCTACAAAATAAGCCTATAGCCTAGGCGAAACCTGCGTTCACTTTCGAATATTTTCAGCAACAGTAGGCCTGTATTGCATACTAGCAGTGGTGTAAAGAAGTAGTTTTATTTAAGTAGACTGAGTATTATTGCTTGGTAACTACAGTATATAGTACATACTTAAGTGATTTAAATTTCGACTACTTCTACTTTCGTGGTTCCATCAGAAAGTAACGCTACTTAAGTGGCTTTAAAAATGATAAGTAGTTAATATTAAGCAATGTATCACGCAAATGATAAATAATCATGCTTGATAATAAAATTGGCAACATTAGTATTAGGTATTGTTATATTTTATATAATAAAAGTTTTACAATTTCGTGAAGTGGTCTTTTGTTGTTTGTGTTTGGCGTGGACTGTGAGGTAGCATTTTGCAGATTATGACACACTTCACTTTTTTATTTTCGTCAAATAAATGTGCTAATTATCTTAAACATACTTAAGCATCGGCAAAATATATGTCAAGTTTGGAAGTGAGCAAATTATCTTTTTCCAAAGTTCAGCTTTATGGCATTGGTTTTGCAAGCGCTACTTTTTACTTTAGTAGCTTCAAATTGTTGGTACTTTTTACTTCTACTTGGTTACTTTTTACATCCCCTACTTTCTACTCTACTTCAAGTAGCTTCCGCCATCAGTAACAATACTTTTACTTAAGTAGATTTCTGGACTTCTTTTTACACCACTGTATATTAGACAACACTAGACGGTACAAAATCAAATAAGCATCATAGTAGCTAGTAGCTTGTATCGACAAAGTTTGGTCCACCCTATAATTGTTGAAAAGCTGGCCACTGATGTGCTATTCAGAATAATCGTCCAAAAAAGGATAATATTTAGCTTCTTCTATTTTGTGATTGTTAAAATGTGGGGGAGTTTGCCTGAAATAAAACTGCACATTAAACAAGGTTGTTAGTAATATATTTAGTTGCGTATTTATTCTCCTATCACGAGAAAGCGATCAATGCGGTGTATACGAGCTCGCTTAGGAGTTGCCAGCCATCTGTTTACTAGGCCTACACGATGGGAGAATCCCGCTAAAGTCCTTTCCCAACGGCACAACAGTTAAACGTGCCGGCTTGTTCTTCACACTGTCGCTTTTGCAGAGCGTCAAGCAGGGAAGCTGTGAATAACAATTTTAAAGTCATTGGCTTGACCCAACTTGGAATCAAACCCAAGTCTGCAGCTACCGAAGCGAACGCTCTTACCACTCGGCCATCTGAGCTGTTAGCAGATCGAAATTTGTAGATATAAACTGAAAAGGTTTCGAACATACCAAGTTGATATTCTGTAATTCTTGTTCAAGTTTCTTATGCGCGTCATATCTTCTTCACTTATTTCAAAATCGAATATCTATAAATCAAAATACATTTAAATAAGTTTTTGTAAATCGGTTATTTAAATGTCGAACAGGCCGGGGCGCTAGTAGTTAGAGACATTGCTATCGGCGCGGGAGGCCTTCGGTTCAACTTCGATTTCCCAGTTGGTCAAATTGGATGCAGTGTCGCCAACGGCTTGACACCGTCGCTTTGCTTCATCAAAGGTCCGGGCGCTAATCCGCGGAGATGGATCCCGCCACTCGTTACAGGCTTCGGCGAAATGCCGCGAGTAAAGCTTGAGATTTGATCGTTTATTTAACCCTCACGAGCGCGAACTCTACGGCAAAACTATATTGTCAGCACAACAGCAACTTCACGAGTGGTCCAACTAAACACCGCAAAGGACGGCAAAGGACTTAGAATCATACCATAACAAAGAACGACAAAGAACTTTAAATTAGAGTTAGGTTAGGGTTAGGCTAGGTTTAGGTTAGGGTTAGATTAGGGCTAGGGTTAGAGTTTTAGGATCCTTTGTCGTAATTAGCGGTGTTTAGTACACCAATTTAAGGTCCTTTGTCGTCCTTTGCGGTGTTTAGTAGGACCCCTTCACGAGTGACTTTTAAATCTAGCAAAGCACGAAATCTTCTTTACTAGATTCTACATGACTGCTATTGCCACTAAAATTTTGGCGGAGCAATTGATTTTAGTTAAATATGAGATGGTGACTCTCCATAGGTCTCTACTCACGTTTTTGTTCTCTTCAATTCGTCCTGGGTTTGTGCTTCTCGGAATCACCACCACATTTCTCTGAATTTGAAATCTAAGAAGAATTTGAGCGACTGTTTTTTTCATTTTTCTAGCAATTTCAAGGAGCGTTGGATCATCTATTACAATATGATCCAACTTTCCGCTGAAATTACAAAAACAACACGTTTAATAAAAACAACACGCATGGCTTATACTACCTACGAGATCAATAACAAAATCAAATCTTTATTATACTCGCGGTATTGCACCAAAACATGTAACGAGTGGCGGAATCCAGCTCCAAAGCAGCGTAGCAGCAGTGGCAAGCCGTTGGCCACACGGTGTCCGATTTTGACCAGCCAGGGAATCGAACCAAAAATCTCCCGCACCGATTTTGAGTGAAATAAAAATCAAACTAATTGATAAACTTACTATGGATAATTCTTGCATCCCAACGGAGTATGAGCCACTACAGCAATATCGTTCCGTTGGCAAAAATTTACAAGATCTTCTTCAAGCAAGTATGGGTGAGATTCGAACTGATGAACCGATGGAGCAACTAGGCTTTCTTTCAAAATTCGAGCGACTTGATATTGGTTAAAATTAGAAAGACCAATATCTCGCACCAAGCCTTCCTCTTTCAGCTCAATCATCGCCTGTATTTAGTTAGTATTTAGTTGCATATTAATCCTCCCATCACGAGAAAGAGATCTAAGCGCTATAACGAGCTCGCTTAGGAGTTGCCGGCCACCTGTTTACCACTCTAAGATGGGGGAATCCCGCTAAGTGCTTTTCCAACGGCACTACAAGTAAACTTGCCGGCTTCTTCTCCACTCAGTCCCTTTAATAGTGAGAGTCAAGCAGTGAAGCTGTGAATAGCAATTTGAAGTCATTGGTTTGACTTATCTCGGAATCAAACTAGAGTCTACAGCTCCTGAGGCAGACGCTCTTATCACACGGGCATCTGGCCTAAAATGCATTATTCTCCGTTTGCATTTTTTGTTCACAAAAGCTGTTAGCAAATCAGGGGCTGGTCCAGTATTTTTTAAAAGGGGGACATTAATATAATCGAAAAACGCTTTTTTGCGATTTTGTGTATCTAATTTTAAATTGTCGAAGTACGAACTCATTTATATTGTGTAACCAAACAATTACAAGAGCTTCAGCCCCAAAATCTTTCCGAATTCGTTCATGCAAGTTGGGTATTCGTGATCAAACAGGTCAACTACCACATATTCAGTTATAACAACAGAAAATATAACATAACTGGACGTTTTGACAAGATGGATTCAGCTGTCATCATCAGCAATGTAAGCAAGACAGTTTATTCTGAAAGACTTTCGTCTTCAAGCAATCTTCATCCCCATATTTACCGCATTACGAAGTTTCATAATAATTAAACCAGTAAACAATCTTACTTTCCATGTATCAAGGTAATCAACGCTTGTGAATGGAGAGCCAGAATCTGAATCGATCTGTGAAAGAATACATGATTAAACATGACTAAATGACACCGCTCCTGGACAGGAAGTCTTGGATTCGATTCCAGGGCCGGTCAAATCGGACACAGCGCCACCAATAGCTCGCTACCGCTGCGACGTTTCTTCAGAGCTGTGCTTCCCAGGCGCTAAGCCGCGGAGATGGACCCGCCATTCGTTACGCGCTTCGGCGTAATACCGCGAACGTAATGAAGATTCGATTTCATCTACACTGCTTTTGCACGCGTTTTCAACAATACCGGGGCTGGCTAAATACTTTTAACCAAGACTCACAGGAGATCGGAGGCTGACAGGAAAATGGATAAGATACAAATCAAAGTAATCGGTTCGATATTGCTTCAGGGAATCCTGCAGAGCGATTCGAACTTTCGAGGGATCATTAAATTCCATCCACACCTATGAGAGAAAATAAATGTAAAGCACTTTTTATGACCCCATCTTCTGGGACAAACTCAGGACTTCTTTTAAGGGGGGAGGAGTTAAAATTGAAAAAAATGCTCACCGTGTAATTTGTTCGATTAGAACAGTGGTTCTCAAACTTTTTTGCACGTTGACCCCTGATTGAAGTATAAAATTTGCTACAGACCCCCTAGCCTAACTTAACAATTACAAGGAAACAAAATACGTCAAAATAAAGTCGAGTTTTTAACTGAAATGCTTGCTAAAATAATACACAATCCAAAAATATGCTTAGGACCACAAATGCAAGCACAAGCACACCCGTTTCTCTACTTTTAAACTGTTTACTGTGGCTATCTCTCACGTTTACAACGATTGTTCTCCATCTTACTGCATCTAGCCTAAACACCCGTTTACCAATACGCGACACGCGACAAAAATTTTTCACACTTTGTTTGTTTTATTTTACTGTTCACCGATCACGCAAAAACCTGCGAAATCCTTCTACGTTTACTTACATTATCACTTCAGTCGCGTCATCGCGTGTCGCGCAGCCGCTTATCGGTAAACGCGCCTTAACTGCTGTACCCGTAAAGTTTCTTTGTTTCATTATGTTTAGATCGCGATCGGCGATTTCTATTGCGCCCAACCGATTCGATCTGCGCTGCGCAGAAATCGCTCCAGTAGCGATTTGCGATTTCAACTACGCGCGAATGCAGATTGAAATGTATGAGCCTGGCTATTCATCTGTGTGTAACGTTCAATCAAGCGATTTGAGTTTCGCTGCACTGCGGCTCAAAAATTGCGATCTGTGTGTAAACGCGCCTTAACAACTGCGCCACATTCACGACAATACTGTTTATGATTAACAAAGGAAAAAAGAACAGCTTTGATGATGTCATCACAATAGATGATTTAATAAATAAACTTGTAAAAACGAATGCACATTAAAACTATTGTAGGTGAGATTCAATCAGCCCTCTTAATTTCGTTTGATTTGTTCAAAAACGTCTTTTGCATTCCTTGGCGGATTAATGATAATTTTGCATTGGAAGCTTTATTGCTCCAGTAGACCCCAGCAGTTATTCATTGACCCCCATTAGACCCCTTGGCTATTTTCGACCCCTTGGATGGTCCAATTGACCCCTGGGGGTCGATATCGACCACTTTGAGAACCACTGGATTAGAAGAATCAGCAGGTTGGCGTAGTTGCTCAAGATATCGCTATTGGCGCGGGAAGTCCTGGGTTCGATTCCTGGCCCAGTCAAATGAGACACAGAGTGGCCAAATCATAAATGCTTGTCACCGCTGTAATATTCCTATACGAAGCTGTGTCGCCATGCGCTAAGCCGCGGAAATGGTCCCCTCCGTTTGTTACACGTTTCGGCGGAATACCGCGAGTATTATGACGATCTGATTTTTTTAGAAGTATCGAAGTGTGAATGTTTCAGTAGGTAGTCTATATACTCTATAACTAAAAATCTATAGAGATCTTGCTTTCCTTCCACCTCTTCCTTCACCTGGATCTGCCAATGATCTTAGGAATATACAACGTAAGCAATCAAGTTGCAGAGTAAAAAAATGTAGCACAATGCTGCAAACATTGGTTTGACTTGCTTTGAATCGAACCCAAGTTAACCGTTTTAGAGGCAGACGCTCTATCCACTAGGCCATCTGATCAGAAGCTTTTTGGGAAAGTTGCTTTAACTCTCGCGTCATCAGATCATAAAGTCAATGGTTTCTATTCTCGTTAACGCTCGGTTTTGCTATTTCTAAGCTTACTGTACCTTGTTTGTCAAAAATAATTCTTCTCTTTTGACTATTCCTTCCTGGATGGCGTCAGCGATTGCAGCAGCAACTCCGTCTTGGGTGGAATAACACCAAGCTCCGTCAAAATGTCGATAACCACACTGAATCGCGCGACGGACAGCTAGCCGCATTTCTTCATTCGTCGACTAATAACAAAAGACAAAAACAAATTCTAGCTTTACTTTTTGCAATCTAGTATTAGACAGGGGCGCGCTCAGAGAAACATTCAGGAGAGGCCGGGCCGGATTTAGACAATGACGGGCCCTGTTTTTTATTAGCCCTTTATAGTGATCAAGTTCTAAAAAAAGTCGTCACACGTTAGAAAGGAGAAAGGAGGGGAAGTATTCCAGTGGCCACGCTACTGTTTCTAGAACCTTTTACACGATTACGTACCGGTATACGTAGCGATATAATTACACGCCATTTGATAATATCTTTACCTTCAGGCTTAAAATCTAGCCTAGCCTTCATCATGCATTATAAAAGCGTGCGGTACTTTATACCTAACAAATCTAATGAGTTGCGGGCAGGTGCAAGAGAGGCATGCAGAGTGTTCCCCCTAAAAAAAGGTCTTGCGTGCCAATTTGTCAGTGATCTCCGAAAAAAACCGGGTTTTTGAGTGAAGTCACTGTGGATAATTGTCGTTTTGCATTCTGTGAATACAACAATAAAGGTCGAAAATATTTGTTGGGTTGGTGTGATTGTTGGCTTGAAAATATCTTCGGGGAAGCAATGCCCCTATTGTTCCCAGGGACGGGCATAATGGGTTGTCTTTGTCTGTAATTAGTTTCCAAAAAAAGAAGCTACCAATACCCACAAGTTTTTCTATGACATCAACATGCCTCCAATCACTTTGAAAGCCTCCGAATAATCCGCCTATGCTAACGTAAAAAGATCAAATTTTCATCATACTCGCGGAATTGCGCCGAAGCGTGTAACGAGTGGCGGGTTCCATCTTCGCTGCTTAGTGCCTGTGCAACACAGTTTGAAGATACGTCGAAGCGGTGGCGAGCCGTTGCTGGGAATTGAACCCCAGACCTTCCGTTCTGACAGCGATGTGTTCAACAACACTGCGCTGAACGGACTTTTCTTTGTTATTATGAATAAGTAAATGATAAAAATAAAGGTCACAACATTATTGCTTGTTTTTACCTTGGAAGTTCCAAGTCCAACCATCGGAAGCTTGTTTCCACTTTTCAAAGTGATACTTGGAATAATGTTACTCTTATTCATCATTAAAATGATGCACGTGTAGCCTACTAAGAAAATTTCGTTAGCTGAAAGAAGAGCGATAGATTGTACGTTGCACAGGCATACGCTTGTTTCATGTTTTTCTGCGATCAGTTCGTGTTCTTAGCAAGATACAAAAAACACAAACTTCACAACGCTATAACGCACTGATTGGTTAAAGCCTTTACAGTTTACCTCGATTTTTCTACTTTGTACTGAAGCTAGAGCCGGACTTTGGCTGAAGTAGGGCCCATTTTCATTAATTCGTTCTTAGTGATAGACCTAAATAAAAAAGGTTTTTATATATGTCAAAGGTGGGGGGTAGACGGGCAGTGCCTCAGATATTACCCCTCCTGCATGGTTACGTCCTGTTTAAATCTACCCAAAGTTGTATTGTCTTGCACTGTTTGGGCGGTAGACATAATCTTCCACTGAACCTCCCACTGCTACATTCCGGTCTATCCTGTATTTAAGGACGAAATTCAATGTCGGTATTTTTCCTCAGTAAACCTCGACTCTGGCTGCCAGATATCATTCGCTTTTCGGTCGGCTGCAGTTTGCTTTTCGATAAAACACCTTTCGTAGTTTTATTGTATTCCTGAAACGCCTTGCCTGGAAGCCTTGAGTTTTAATCTGCTTTCCGTTGTTTTGCTTAACATTTTTTTGCTGACAATTACACACCAAAACTAAAAGAAAGTCAAATCTTCATTATACTCGCGTTAACACGCCGAGGCGTGTAACGAGTGGCGGGGCCCATCTCCGCGACTCAGCGCCTGGACTACACAGCTCCGAAGAAATGTCGCAGCGGTGGCGAGCAGTTGGTGACAGTGACACTGTGCCGATTTGACCGGCCCGCGGGAATCAAATTTTTAAAAATTTACATGCTGTAATGGCTATTTTAGTGTTTTTTAAATTACTTTCGCGCAAATTTTGTTTATGTTTTTGACCCTAATTCTTGAATGCTTCACCAAATATGATGCGTTTTGTTCGCACATTTTCGATTATGCGTGCTTATGGCGAAAGGCTTATCGCTATCGAAGAGGTTCGAAATTATGGAAAAATTGTATAGGCTTACATCAAAAACATTTTAAAAATGGCTAGTGGGTGGATGCATACCCCTCATCCCACTCCCCTAAATCCACCCCTGGCCATAAGCTTCGGAAACCAACAAAGGAGTCTCGCATACAGTATTACAGTCACTTGGCACCATTAATTTTGTTCTTTTTTACTAAAAGGCAGAGTCAAAAGGGGGGCCGTGGCACAATGCCCCCCCCTTAATACGCCCCTGGCGTTTTACATCTACCTAATATTAAAGAGAACTGAGCGCTCTTAGGAGGTCTGCGTACGTCTCTGCGCGCTTTTAAGAGCGCTACTGCGTAAGCCACTGCTCAAACAGGCCAACCTACCATCATCCTGCAGCAACTATAATTTTTTATCTATACAAATTAACCTTAACCTACTTATCTGTCGCTGACGTTAATTCTCATGAGCAGCTTAAAAGTTCAGTAAGCTAGTTTAGCTGTAAGAAACGGCAGACTAACTTTACTAGACGTTAACGTGTTAATCATTAATCCTTGCTGGAAGCAATTTACGCGACGATTTTGACAAATATAGCGCAAAAGCAAAATTTGATAGCTCCTTGGATTTTTTGCAATTGGCTCTAGTTCAACGCAGCGTTAAACTGCATTTACACTTCCACGATTTTGTGGCACGCACTGTCGCGACTCGAGTCGTGCCACGCACTGTCACGACTCGAGTCGTGCCAGTGCGCAAACTAATCGTAAATTGGCGTGAAGTATTCGTAAACTCGTCGTGAGTGCGTGTCACGTCGAGACGAGAATTTTGAAATGTTCAAAGTTTTGGTCACGACAAAATTTCGCGTCCGGGTCGTGACCTATGCGCAAACTTTTCGTGAAGTCGTCGGGACGTCGCGGAAAAATGCGTGCCTGCAGATATGTGGTAAAATATGTGAAAATTTTAAATATTTGGACTGTATTTGCTGTTTTCATGTTAATAAATTGTTTTGTCTTAATTCAAAATACTCCCCCAATCACAAAAACAAAAGGAGGATGGAAAACATTATTTCTTTAATGTCTTCGTTTTTGCTGTTTTCATAGTAAAAAATTATTTCAAAACTCTCCCCCATTCCCTCACACAAAAGGAAAAATATGGGGGGTCGTTTTGTTTTATTTCAAGAATGGAACAATTGTGGATGCAGCTCATGGAGCTACTACTAATCTTTCTTGCCAAGGGACAGCACCAGCAGGGGAGATAAAGTAATGTCTTATGTAAAAGGTGTTGCCTACGGTCAACCTTGGACTGCTTTTAAGTCCTTGACCCCAACACGGGACGTCCTCTGACGACTTTAGTCTCAACTATTCCTCCTCTTTTTCCAGTTGAAACGCGTTTATTGCCTTTTGATTAACAAGACACTCCTTTGAACTTATAAGGTCTCAAGTCAAGCACGAAAGTCTTCTCGTTGATCCGGTTTTATCTCATAAACGGTTTCTAAATGCACAAACATTAAAATTGAACAACTCCCCAAAACACTAAATACGCTCAAGAAGAAAAAACATTACCTTAACTGTTTTGAGTCAGGATTCATACGTGCGTCGCTGCGAATTTCCAATTTCAACTTTAAAATACACTGGTACGCTTAGCATCTATTAAAACACTTCAAATCGGAGGCTTCTTACACTTCAATTAAAATTTTTAAAAGCTAAAAGAAATAGCATTTTGATCGAACTGTACCTATTCTCCGTAAATTCAACTTCATAAAAACACTGCATTACTGGTAAGTAAAATATACAGCCTCCTAAACAGCTTCACTGCTAAAGTCGAGACGTACCGTAAACTCAAAAGGGGCACAGATTCGGTAGAACTTAGTGCAGTCAGACCACATGTACAATAAGTTGCAGTAATTGCCTATTTGCAGTGCGTGATTACTTATACATTGCGGAAGAGAACAGGGTGTGATCATCACGTGATTTAGTACTAAGAAAAAACAAATACTCGAGTTCAAACTCGGGTGGAGAAAAGTCGAACCTTTCAGCATTTATAGTGAGCAGTGTAGAACAACACAAGTGCAGGCAACGTACTTGAATATACAATATTTAACAAAAGCTACAGTGGCGTAGGCAGCCCAAAATTTCGGGAAGGGGCAAAACTTTATAGGTGTGTCCAGTGACGCATTCTGGCTTCGGCAAAGTAAGGGGGCACAACCGGGGGTCTAAGGAGGCGAAGCCCTCACCGCTGGAGGCTAAGAGGGTCTGGGGATAGATCCCTCAGCCGCCACGGATTTTTGTTTTTTCTATAGACAATGCAAAAATATTTTCGCTGCTTATGCCTAAAAGCAGATACTTAGCTGAATTAAGTGAAAGGAGGCTGCAACCATTATTAGTTTGAAAAATTATAGACTGAAAGTTAGGTTTTAGCACCTTACTGCAAAGATAAAAGGGGGGCATGGCACCGAGGCTCCCCTGCGTATGCCTATTGATACCTGGGTACCCCCAAGTGGTCTTAATCCGTCTCTGCTAGCGTTGTTAGTAGACTTACGTTATAGCATTAGTATCTTTATTTGTAGGCTAGTGGTAATTAACTGAAAATATTTTGGGGGGAGCAATTGCCCACTTTGCCCCCCCTGGCTAGTGGCTACGCCCCTGGAAAGGTAGTTTCGCAGATCCTTTGCATCTTTCTGGGTGTGATGGCCGGTGAGAGGCGTTATATGCAGGTGTTATATGCATTATATGCAGGTGTTGATAAGTTCTCCATCCACCAGAGATCAGATCATGTGTGTCCGGATCTTCGCTGTCCACGTATTAATTTGCGTGTGGGTATCTGAAGAAGATGAGGTTGTGCAGAACACAGGCACACATGCTAATCAGGATGATGGTGTCGGAATGTTGATGCATCGTCGTCAAGAAGCAACGAAACCTGACAAAAAATTCCAAAGGCATTCTCCTCGACACGCCTGGCACGAGACAGCCTGTAGCTATAAGTGCGTTCTCGTAGGATCTGTGACCGCTGGGACTATGTCATTTATTTATTTGTTTTACCATAACGCACTAGAAAGCACAGGTAGGAAACAGCGAAAAGACCATTACTCGGTCATCTAGGTCAACTGCACCTTTTTGCCATACCTTACTCTGACGTTAGTTAGTAAAAAGTAAACGCAAACACACACACATGCAAAATAGTAATAAAAGGTTGAGCAGGTTGTCAGTGACGGCATAACTTAACGACAATTAGAAAGGGAAGTTTAGCTATGGTTTCATCATCCAGGTTTGGAGAGCTAAAGCATCATCCCTACGAAGTGATAGGGCACTGGCTGGTCATCATTAGGGATTGGTACCGGTTGAGGCACTTCAGCTCTGTCTTTTTTTTACAGCGTCATGCAGGAAACAATTAATACTTCATGTTCTTCCATCCGACGCTCCACCTCTACCCCAACATCCATATAGAGGAACTTGTACGTAGCTTCTGCCACTGCCATTAGTAGGCCTACAATGCTGTGGAAGCCCTTGTAGTTGTATTAGTAAAAGCAAGCATTGGGTGGATTCTTTATGGCGATGTGCTTGCCATCCACAGCCCCCAAACAGTTGCGGTAGTTCCATCTGGAGCTAAACCTGGCAGCAACTTCCTTATACTCTTCTTCAGTTGTGGGGAAGCGCATCATTTCGTCTTTGCAGGCCGCGATGATGGCTTTACACACCTCGGGTATGAACTCACAGATGGGAGGCTATACTTGCTTGAACCCTAAAGCTGTACTGCAGACTTGGATAGGAATTGCCAGTGGCTAGGAACCGGAGGGTGGCAGCTAGCTTAAGACCAACTTGAAGCGGTTTCCTCATGAAAGTACACCGCTAGTGGAGACGAGGGGTTAACTTCTCAAACATCTCTTGAAACAGATCAGGTGTGATTCTGAGGTAATTTTTGTGGCTTCTTTCATCTTCCTTGTGGAGTTTAGTCAGTATACTGTCATACCCTCCAAACTCGTGCCCTCTGGTCAACCATTCCTTGACCCACACTTTCCTTTGTGTCTTTCTTCGAGGTGGGGTTGCCTTCTTTTGCTCTACTGCCTCTTCAAGCCTTGTCTGCTGCTCTTCAACAGTAGCCATAGCAGCTGCCAGATAGAGGCATCTTCTCTTCTCTGCAATGATTGTGTCGCTGGCGTTCAGCATGTTGTCTTTTCCTCAGCCAATAGAAAAATGACCAGGAATTGGGGTGTCCCATTTTATATGGCGTGTCCAAGTTCGCACGATACCGTTCAAATTGTGCAAACTCGTCGTGAATGCGGGAAGTGCGTACACTAAACGCGAACTATGCGGTAATTCGTCGAGCCAGTTCGTGTCAATGTGAATACTGATGGGCACGCATTCGTCAATTACTCTTGAACTAGTCGTAAACAGTGTGGAAGCCTACCAGTTCGTGCCCCCCAAAATAGCACGACTTGTCACAAAATCGAGGACAAAAGTCGCGCAAGTGTCAGCCAGGCTTTAGTTTTTCAGACTGTTTCATGTCAAAATGCTTTCATCAGCAGCAAGATCTTGAATTAAAATTTTACTTTACAGAAGTTCTCTGACATCCTAGCGCTAAGCAATCGTTTGACCGGACAGCAAAAACCAAAAAGTCAAATCTTCGTTGTAGCCTACTCGCGGTAGGCCTATTACGCCGAAGGGGGCGGGATCCATCTCCGCGGCTTAGCGCCTGGGCAACACAGTTCCGAAGAAACATCGCAGCGGTGGCGAGCCGTTGACAATGTGTCCGATTTGATGGTCCCGCGAATTGGTCTGTGCGCTTTTGTGTCGCTACAATTTTTGTTTTTAGATTGCAACACTCTTATTCGTCTAGAACAGGGGTAGGCAAGCTTTTCATACGAAGGGCTAGATTTGAAAAAACTGTTGAAGCCGCGGTCCGCACGGTGATTGGAAAACAAGGCGAAGACTTTTTTTTAGAGATCACGTGTAGTGATCTAGTCACTACAATGTATGATAACTTAAACTATATTGGCAACACTGTATTATAATCTGTGATTATTAAGTGGCAACATTAATGAATGCTTCTTGTTCTTTTGCCGGATAGCAGCTAGGCCAAAACTAGGATGCTGTTAGTTAATCAAAAGAAGAAAGCAAGAAGAGTGTTGTAGAAGTGAGTAGTGCCCTACAACATATGGCGACCTCGCCCTATAAAAGTTCCACGTACGAATGTGATCTTCAAAATGAAAGGTTTTCACCTCTTTTTTTATTTCAATTTTGCACCGTTGAGGCTTGTTTTGTTGAAAATCACTGCCATCCATGATCTTTAAAGGAAAAAAAAAGGTCTTCCGATCAATTCACGATGGGAGGTTAAGTTTGTGTAAGGGCCAGCGGGCCAGAATAGAAAGACCGGCGCGCCGGATTTGGCCCGCGGGTTGTAGTTTGCCCATGTCTGGTCCAGAAATAAGCAAAAACTTGCGTCCTAAGAGTTGGATAAATTACTTCATGAAAATTACGGTTCCAGGTTGAGACCTCGCGTAGAAAATAAGACTAGTATTAGCACAGCAAAATATTTTTCGGTTGAATTTTTTTCTGTAATTTTCTTATATTCTCAAATTTAAAAGCTTACCCAATGTATGCTCATAGCTTATAATGCAATAAAAAGAATGCATAGAGTGAATGTTGTAGATGTTAGAATAAAAGTATCTCATAGCATTGAATTCTAATTTTACTTTCAAGTTCTCCGACATCCTAGCGCTATGCAATCGTTTGACCGGACTGCAAAAAGTCAAATCTTCGTCGCAGCCTATACTCGCGGTATTACGCCAAAGGTAACGGGGTCCATCTGCGCGGCCTAGCGCCTGGGCAACACATCTCCGAAGAAACATCGCAGTGGTAGCGAGCGTTGACAATGTGTCCGACTTGACCCTCTTAGGAATCAAAACCCAGACCTCCGCGTAACTAAAACGTGTTAGGTGATTCGCCAAATGGTCATGTGTCAAAGCCGATCTTGCTCGTAAATGTAGGCTACGTCTGGACGGGCAATGCTAACTGATTATGCGTATATTATGATGATTTTAATTGCTTCGCACCAATTAATTTACACGCACGCAAAAACAGTACAACAACAGTTTGGCAATTGATAAATCATGAACTCGTCAACATAATAAAAAGAACTGAAGACCCATGCAATGATTACTTGTCTATTCTTCCTTGTAGTCTTCTCGAAATGGCCAGTATTTATGATCCGATATCCTGCAGGAAAACGAGTTTCAAAAAATATCAAATCTTCATTACACTCGCGGTATTACACGAAACGTGTAAGCGCCTTATCTCATCAGCTCTCCGCGCTTTACCGCTAGGGCAACACAGCTCCTGAGAAACGTCGCAGCGGTGGCGAGCCGTTGGCGACACTATGCCGATTTGACCGACCCGGGAATTGAACCCAGGGCTTACAGCGCTATAGCGATGTCATCAACCACTAGGCCCATCGTGAGTTTGTATTACATTGTTTTCTGTAAGCTGCAAGGTTAGTAAAAGTTTTACACTATCACTTGCATCGAAGCTACATGTAATGCAGCACTTTTATTGAACACCACCACTATCCTCCTGGACAATTTTGAACCCAGGTCATTCGCTTTGAATATAAATTTTATTAGTACTTCATCGTACGACACACGAATGTTATTTTTGGCACTCGTTTCACGCGTAAAACATCGGTGAATGTTTTTTATAAACAGTTGAAATCTCAAGTTCGGAATAAAGCAAATATGGGACGAAAACAGCTTGGCAGGAAAATAACATCACAGAAATTCTTAAAACTGGTCGTTTCGGCAACGCAGATTCAGCTGTCATCATCAGCAGTGTAAGCAAGCCAGCATAAAACTGATGACAGTTGAATCTATGTCGTAGAAACGTCCAGTTTCAAGAATTACTGTGGCTTTATTTAACGTAACCTACTTTTGTCAAATCGATTTTCAACAAGAAAACTTTTCTACAAAAACAATAAAATTATTCCTATAATCTCAGAAGTTTTTGATGGATATTAGTTTTATCAAAAGAAGCATATTGCAAAATTAGCAAATATTTTGTCACAACCTACCATTCCAACTTGCAGCCTCTAAAATTTTGATTAAATCCTAGTAAAACATTCATATCATCTTTGCAAAGACTGAAATCAAAAATCTGAAAAAGCCAAAGAAATTAGCAATATGCAACGCATTTGCGTCAGCTTTAATTCGGCACGCTGTGTTAACGAGACCTCATCTATTTTCTACACTGACACAATATACTGCTTCACTATATAATTTAATCATAAAATTCCCATATCAAAAGTGGGCAATACAGAGCAAGACAGCATACTACACCACGTGCGCATGAATTGATAACCGGTCGGTTTACGTAGTTTTAAGTTAAAGACATCGCTATCGGTGCAGGAGATCTTGGGTTCAATTCCAGGGCCAGTCAAATCGGATACTGCCGACCACTCGCCACCGCTGCGATATTTCTTCGGAGCGGAGTTGTTGCTAAGCCGCGGAGATGGATACCGCCACTAGCTTTACGCTTCTGCATAATACGGCGAGTATAATAAAGATTCGATTTTTGATAGAAATTGATTTGATTCCATGCTTCGTACAAAAGTGTTTAAATTCTCTATGATTATGGTTGAATTAGCTACTTGCAGCGCAAGTAAACTTTAAATTACAAGTTTGATACCAGAATTGGCCTGCTATTGTTATAGTGGAAAATAACTGCCTGTGGAAAAATGCGAATAGCCTACAAATGCTTTGTGATATAACGGTCCAGCAAAAAACACGCTTAGCAGCAGCAGTAGATAAGCGCAGAGGTCCCTGGAAATTTGTTTACACGTGTAAATAATCCAGCAAAACAAATCTTACATTCAAATTTGATTCAATTCTACTCGGAGTAACACTTTTTGGGATAACAATAACTCCTCTTTCAACCTGAAACCTCAACACCACTTGCGCGGGACTTTTGTTGAGTCTTTTAGCTACTTCCAAAATTTTAGCGTTTTCTAGCAATACAGGCTCGTCTTTCTTAGCCCTGAAATAGTAAGCATATTGGTGAAATGAAGATTTAATTGCAATTAACATTATTAGCGTGACCGGCAGATTGGCGCAGTGGTACTGACACTTCGCTATTGGTGACGAAAATCTTGGGTTCGATTCCCGGACCGGTCAAATCGGACACACTGTCGCCACCGTTGCGGTGTTTCTTCGGATCTGTGTTGTCCAGGCGCTGAGCCACGGAGACGGACCCCGCCACTCGTTACACGCTAAGGCGTAATACCGCGAGTATAATGAGGATTTTGAATTTGCGGCAATCCCTAGGATAAGCGGGTTTAGAAAAGCATTTTTGCTTACCACGGTCTGTCAGGGGATCCGAGCGGACTGTACGCCGTCACTGCGATCTTATTTTCTTTGCAAAACCTAACCATATTTTCTTGGGTGAGGTACGGATGAAGTTCAACTTGGTTCACAGCGGGAACAACAGAAGACTCACGAATAAGGCGACTGATTTGATATTCATTGAAATTAGAAACACCAATATCTTTGATCAAGCCTTCCTTCTGAAGTTTAATGAACTCCTGCAAAATTGTCATGCTGTTAAAAGTATTAATGGGAGCAAGCAATGAAGGTCTGTACCGAAGTTGAATTTCAGTCAACGGATTGAACTTGAATCTAACCCACCAAGATCTTAGGCTTAAGAAGCGCAATCAGAAAAATCTGAATACGAGTGGGATTCAAACCCACGCACACAGCGACTAGTGACGTGTCACCAGCCCAACGCCGTCAAAACTAGGTTTGTTTAGTTGCATACTTATCTTCCCATCACGAGAAAGCAATGAAATCGCTGTAACGAGCTGACTCAGGAATTGCCGGCCACCCATCGACCACATCAAGATGGGGGAATCCCGCTTACCGCTTTTCCCAAGCAACAAGTAAACTTGCCCGTTTGTTCTCCACACTGTCCCTTTAATGCTAAGCGTCAAGCTGGGAAGCTGTGAATACCAATTTTTATTGGTTTGACCCGACTCAGATTCAAACCAGAGTCGTCTGCATCTCCAGAAGCAGACGTACTTACCACTCGGCCGAAGATGTTAAACTCAATCGAACTTAGCTAGATCAGCTTGTCAGATGGCCGGAAGAAAATAAGTGTCTTTCAGTACCGCGGCAAAGATAAGATTCGATTACAAGTCAGGTCTAACCCTCGACTTTAAAATGGGTATTCACAACTGCCTGCTTGACGTTAAGCATTACAGAGGCAATGTAGAGAGAGCGAGTTTGCGCAAAAACGCGCAAAAATCTAGCGTCAATATTGACAAAGCGACAAACAGTTTCTTCAAAATGTTAAAATTTAACCAACTTGTCACTTATATACATTGTAACGTTATGTAACACAACCACGTGTACAAAAGGTTGTGCAGCATGTCAATCACAATGTTGGTGAATTAAACTTTATTTTGAGCTAGTCCGTCTTTATGCTGTTCTGACTAAAACTGGGTAATGGTATGGCGATAACCTCAAAAGAGTTGGGCCAAAATCAAAGTCAATTTTCACAGGCATCTCAATTCCTGCAAGATACTTTTCAGCAACTGGCTGGATGGCATAGTGGTAAAAGCCATCGCTGCGATGTTTCTTCGGAGCTGTGTAGCCAAGGCGTTAAGATGCAGAGACGGGCCCCGCCAGTCGTTACACGCTACAGCGTATAGCGTAATACCACGAGTACAATGAAGATTCGATTTTACTAGCCAGTATTGCCCAACAATGCAGGCACATACGCACGTAAAAAAGATCAAGTTAGAATCTGTCAATCTGTAAACTCCGTTCATGCCAAAATGCAAACTCTGTCGGTGCCAGGTTAAACTGATAAATATATGCAAATTTACCATAAAGTTGCAATCGCGAGCAAATTTAAAATTGATAGCATTGTTATTAAAAAACTGAATGACGTTTTTTTGGTATAGAAAAAGTATCTCCTTACCGAAGCTTTAATATGCATGTTTCGAACTTACTTTCCACGTATCGAGATAATCTGTGTCGTCATATATAAATTTACCATTTTCATCCTTAGGAAACATTTCTCCATTGTTCTATAAATAAAGAATTTCAACTCACGGATTGAACCTGAAGCTAACCCACCAAGATCTTAGGCTGAATCGAACAGAATTAGAAAAACCTGATTACGAGTGGGATTCGAACCATGCCAGCACCGACTAGTGGCATTACCAGTAGTAATGCCACTAGCATTGGCAAGCATTGGGCATTGGCAACTAGCTGTGAGTGATGCTTGCGGTGAGTCATTACCAATGCTTGCTTGCGGTGAGTCTTTACCGAAAACGAGGCCTTAACCACTCGGCCATTGTAATATGGTGCCGGAGCAGCAGAATTTCTCGTACATATAGACTTGGATACAATCCTTCATTTCTTATCTCATTGTTCTACAATTTTACAAATCCCATTTACTTCCAACTACTAATTTACCATTAAAATTAGCTACAAGATTATACAAATTTTTGTATTCTTTTCCATACAATAAGAAAATAATTAAGTACCGGTTCTAACAGTTTTTATCAGAATACAATAAATACGAAACGGAAATAGTCAAAGAGGAAAAATAAAGCCATAGCACATTAAAACCGGACGTTTCGACAACATAGATTTAGCTATCATCATCAGCAGTGTAAACAAGGCATTACAAAACAGAAGTATAGTTTATTATTATCATTCAACACACAAATCCATGAATGCACTTACTACATATCCCTGAGGCCAATGAATGAGATAAAGATCTAAATAATCAGTCTGTAATAATTCCAAAGATTTCATGACGGAAGGTCTAACATCTTTCGGAGCGTGAAACACATTCCAAAGCTAGATGAAAATGAAAAACTTGTGTCAAAAAGTCTTTCCAAATCAAATCAAATGACTGTAACGAAAGTGCTTGTATTTTTGTATTTAATTGCATATTCATCCTCCTATCACAAAAAAGCGATCAAAGCGCTATAATGAGCTCACTTAGGTACGAGTAAACTTTGCCCGCTTGTTCTACACACCATTACTTTAATGCTGAGCATCAAGCAGGGAAGCTGCAAATGTCAATTTCAAAGACATTGGTTTGACCTGAGTCAGAACCAAACCAGAGTCTTGCGCTCCAAATGCAGATGCTTCGTCCACTCAGTCATCTGAGCTGCTAAACTGAATTGGAACTATACAAGAATATATTTAGGAAATTTACTTTTGATGTGATAAACAAATCTTCTCTTTTGACAGATCCATCTTTGATTTTGCTCTGGATTCCATTACCTACTTCCCCTTCATTTAAATAAGCAGCTGCACAATCAATATGACGATAACCAACTGAAATGGCAGTTTCTACAGCAGCTTGAACTTCACCTGGTTTTGACTGAAACAAATCAAACGTTTTAACTTGGCGTAAAGATCAAGCAAGACCAATTGATCGATTTCTTCATGTTTATTCTACTGTCACAAGAAAGCGACAAAAGTGCTACACATAGGTCAAATCCAGACTCCCTTAAAAGTTGCAAATTTGCTTGCAAGTTTTCCGCTTGAGTTTTGCTTCTGACTTTTTCAATTTACTGCTTGTTAAAAAATTCCACCAAGCAGAGATAATTATCGCAAAGCATCGTATCCAAAGACACAACAATGAGGTTTGAGTGGGAGTTTTAACCTTGCGATAATAGTTTTCAAAAAAATGGCAATCCAAACCAATACGCCACGCTGCTGAGAAATAGTCAACCTGTCTGCGCACAGAGTTCAAGTGGTTCAAAGGGCCACAAGCTTTCTGCATCATAATTTATTTTTGATGCCAAAAATACAGTATAACAATGGATTATATCAAAAAATTAATTACAATCAGTGTTGCAGAAAACGTGTCCACGGGCTTTTTGAACTACATAATTAAACAGGACATGTGGACATGCTAATTCTAGGTTCAAACTCAAACAGCTAATTTAAAGAGTTTAAGTTTCACAGGTCAAATAGAGAGAACTTAAGACTGTTAGATGCTGTTGTAAAAAAAATCCTACTGCCTTTGAAAGCAGCATAACAAAATTAGCCCAAATCAGGTATCTTTACAATGCAGATGTGATTATCCTGGATTGGCAAAGCCAATCCCAGTAGTTTAAAAGAACACACTGCATTGCACTTACAGTTTTATGAAATAAAGATCACAGATTAATTACGGTACAATTTTCACTAAAATCAATCAAATACTATTTAGTTATGTGGATTGCATTATGGCACAACAGTGACTCAGACAGAAAATAATACAAACAAGCATGATCACACCTTCACAGCTTTACTACAGCACAATACCGTAAACCCTTTTTTAAACCGTAAAAATCTTAGTCTATTACCTTCCAAGTGCCCAGTCCAATAATTGGTATAGTTCTGCCAGTGTTTAATTCAACATTTGGAACTGTAAAAACCATGTTTTAAAAAATTTTAGTACTGATACAATTCAGCAGCTATCATGCAAAGTGTGCTGTGAAACAAGACAATTCGGGACTTTTCAAGCCACCTCACACTTAAATTGCAATCGATAAGATAATTCAAGGCTCCTGGACTGCGGCTTTTTGTTTTCAAGCCACCTCATATTACGACAGATGGCTTACTTTAAAGTGACAAGCAGGACATCCCCAATACGTCATCGTGTAACCTAGACACACATTGGGTTAGGGTAAGAGGGTTGCCAGAGGATTTGCCACATGGAAGATTCGCCACAGAAGATTCGCCACAAAGAAGATTCGCCACACAGCGGGTGAGACGTACGAATGTGACCGAGAAGTTGAGCGTAAGCGTCGGACAAATGTTTGCAACAGTGCCGATGTGGAAGATTTGCCACACAATGGTAATAGGTTGGGGTCGGTGGGGGGAGTTGGGGTTAGGGGGGTTAAAATCGAGGGGTTGGGCCGGGGAGTTAGGCCGGGGGGTTGGAGTCGGGGGAGTTGGGGTCAGGTTTGCAACCCTGACCCCCCCGACCCCAACCTCTGACCCCAACCCTCCAACCCAACTCCCCAACCTCAAGCCCCCTAACCCCAACCCCCCTCCCGACCCCAACCTATCATTGTTGTGTGGCGAATCTTCCACATCGGCACTGTTGCAAACGTTTGTCTGACGCTTATGCTCAAATTCTTGGTCACATTCGTTGTGTGGCGAATCTTCTTTGTGGCAAATCTTCTGTGGCGAATCTTCCATGTGGCAAATCCTCTGGCAACCGGGTAAGAGCATGTCTGCATTGCACATGACGTTATGGGGAATTCCCATAAGCTTTAAAGCAAACCATCTATTGTAATATGAAGCAGCTTGAAAACAAAGAGATCAGAAAATTCTAGCCTTGGATTACACTGTTAGAAAGCTATGATATCGTATACTGGCAATGGCAATTTGAAACACTAGGCTACCCAAAACTCATGAAACATAGCAACCAAGCAAAACACAACCGGTAGCTACCTACAGTAGGCCTACACACTGGTAGTCTACACAGGGGTGTAGCCAGGAGAGGGCAATAGCCAAACAATTGTAGACCAGACTATTTCAATTTGCAGTGTCATTTTTTCTTTATAGACCAACCACCAAAAAGTACCGTACAGTTCTACCCGACCCCCTCCACAAAATTTCTAGCTGGGAACGTCACTGAACATACAGTAATCTAATCTAGGCCTTAGCCTGTTAGCTGCTTAGTCCAAATCTGCAAATGCTGACTCACTGTCAAGAGTCAACTGGCCAAATTAACTCATAGACTACCGGTAGCTGTACAGCTGGATTTCTATCAAAAAGCAAAGTCTACCACCCTAAGTACTCCATGCTACCACCTAGAAATTTTAGACTTTCTGCAAAGCTATGGAACCGGGACTGCTTACTACCGACACAAAACAAGCAAGGCGTCACTCAAATATTGCAGGCCAGTTTAATTGCAGCAGCGCATGGTCATTGCTAACTCCTCAGGCGCAGTCCGCAAATTGTTTTGTTCCAATTACTTGTTTGCCAGCTGTGTGCAGTCAAACGTAACCGTGTATCTTCAATTTCATCAATAGGTATTGATGACTTGACAAAATTTTAAAATTTGTATGGTATGGGGCGCCGTTTGTAAACACAAGTTTGTGCAACGTTTTTCTGTATATTTACATGAATAGTCAAAAAATAAATAATCAAAAATAAATACAATTTGCGCGTTATAGGTCTATTTATTGAATTTTCTGGACGATTTTGAGTTTTGCCATTTGCTAAGTTGCCGCTAGCGATACCATATTCTACTTTCTAACAGCTCAGATGGCCGAATGGCAAAATCGTCCGCAAAAGGAGCTGCAGACTTGGGTTTGATTCCAAGACGGGTCAAAACAATGACTTAAAATTTGTATTTAATTTGTATTCATAGGCACAGCTTCCCTGCTTGACTCTCAGTATTAAAGGGATAGTGTGAAGCTGGGCTGCGAACTCGAACTCAAAAGAACTCGATCATTTTGCCGAACTCGAACTTGAACTCGAAAAAATATTTTCGAACGTCAATAAAACTGTTCGAGTTCCTTAGAAACATATTTAAACTGTTGGAAGGAAATATTAACATCACTACGAAATATAGTTTGTTGTTCAAGTAGTCACAATCCGTGTAACTTAAAGTTAAGATTGTACCAAAAGAAAAGCTGCATGTCGTTTATTTGTTCACGCCATTGCGACCTATAAACCGAGGGGTTACTTCGGTACGGTACGGAATTTTTTCCGTACTGAATTCCTCTAAAAACATACCGTACCGTCAGCGATGGCGGAAGCATTTCTAAAGTGGAGGGTCCAAAACCAATGACCAGATTTTTTTCATCCACAACCAAGGACGGCAGTGGCGTAGCGAGAAATTTTGAAAAGGGGGGGCATAATTTCCATATTTTTTCCAGCGTATTTTTTCGGCAGAACTAATTTGAAGCTGATTAAACCAGGAAAGTTCTAGGGAAGTCCGGGGTCATGCTTCCCCGAGAAATTTTTGAAAATTTACATGCTGTAGGCTAATGGCTATTTTAGTCCAGGGCTTTTAAATAATTTTCAGGCGAATTGTGTTTAAATTTTTTGACTCTAATTCTGGGTACTTCGCCAAATATGATGCATTTTGTTCGCACATTTTTAATTATGCGTGCTTAAGACGTATAAGGCTTATAGCTATTAAAGGGGTTAGAAATTATAAAAAAATTTTATGCATCACAAACATTTTTGAAAATGGCTGGTGGGAGGATGCATATCCCTTGTCCTTCCCTCTGGATTCGCCCCTGGCCATAAGCTTCAGAAACCACCAAAGAATCTGGCATATTGATAGTCACTTGGCACCATTAGTATTGTTCTTTTTACTAAAAGGTAGAGTCAAAAAAGGGGCCATGGCACAATGCCCCCTCTAAATAAGCTCCTGAGGGCCGGATTTAGACAATGAGAGGCCCTAGGCTATTTGATCACACTGATTAAAAGAGCAAAAAAAAGGTCGTTATCGCCTACGTCCTCAGATGTCCTGTTTGCACTGAAAATATCGGTATAGTAAAGAGCAAAAAAAAGGTATGCACGCTCTCATATGTTCTGTTTTCCCGTGAAAGTATCGGTGAAGAGAACGACAAAGGTCTCGATTGTTCGTGATGAGGCCCCCCATTTTCTACGAGGCCCTAGGTTTCAGCCTGTTTAGCCTACACGTAAATCCGGCCCTATGCCTACAACCCATATTTAGCCTTTCCACATGTGACATGTCTAATTTATGTGGGCTTCAGATCCACGGTTCTTGCTTCTAATTTCTGTTACCCCACTTCACAAACAAAATTTTAAAGAAGACATCTCTGGATTTAAGCTCTTTCCTGGGTTTTAATTTCGATGGTGGGCCTATTAAGTTTCAAATGCATTCATGCAGAGGCAACATTGTAGAAACGCGTAAATTAGGGTCCCCCAGGGCCCCCCCTGAAAAAAAAGTGGGGAGGCCAGTGCCCCTCCGGTTCCGCCACCTATGACATATATACGTATTATTAGGCAAGTACTGGTACTGATAGGTCTACTAATTGTTTCGTTAAAACATTGTTTGACTACTTTTTTTGCCAATTTGCTACTTTTCAGTGAATTTGGGCTATAAACTACGAAAATATGGCAACACTGAATCAGACTCTAGAAATATTTGGCAACATTATTGAAATGGCACGAAAAACGGTAGGCGCGACAGAGTTGTCCGGAACGAAGAACTTTGTTCCTAATTCCATTCCATACCTAAAGCCTTTGTTCTTATTCCGATCCGTTCCTAAATTTTTGAAAAAAACAATTCCTAATCATTCCTAAATGTTCCTAATCAACCACAATAGCAAAAGGTGTCATCAGTGGCGCAGCCAGCCCAAAATTTCGGGGGGGGGGGGGGGGGAGCAAAACTTTATAGGCTTGTCCAGTGGCGCACACAGGATTTGGCAAGGGCAGAGCCCCCAGCCGCCACGAATTTTTAGGGTTTTTACAAGAAAAACACTCATTTTGGCGTATTTTTTTTTTTCGAGAAAAGACACACAGGTAGCCTACCTCCTGAGTGGTCTTAATCCGCCCCTGCTTGTGTTGTTAGTAGATTTAAGTTGTAGCACAGTAGCATTAGTATTTTTGTTTGTAGGCTAGTGGTAACTGAAAATATTTTTGGGGGGGCAATTGTCCCCTTTGCCCGCCCCTGGGTATCATTATTCGAAGTTTATGATATTTTTAGTGCCCAACTGCCGGTAAATATCGATTATGTCAATACCAATATGAAGAATTACCATTCACACAGTTACTGTACTCTCCAAGTCTCCAGTATTGGTTTAACTGTTTAACAAGCACAAAAGTTTAAGCTAAAATAATCAAAAGCATTCATCATGAGATCTAGTCTGTCATTTAATTTCAAAATGAGCTACAAAATCAAAACAATGAAATTAATATCTACTAAAATGAAAGGACAATTTTAGGTATGTTGCACTTGTTAAAAACTGAACTTTCGAAAGCTGAGGGTTATTGACGTTTCAGACTTCTGCCCAAAGATCTTAAGTTCTGTTTCAACTGTTTAGGCGGACCGCCTGAAACTTCACTCCGCTGGCATAAGACGAGATAAAAAGTATAGTTTTCTTCTTTAATAACCAACAAAAATAATACCAGCAAGAGCAAAAATTAATCGTAGGTTAAACCGATTGAATTTCTACTCAAACGACTTGCTTGAACCAAAAATATATGACTTGAAAAATAAAATGTCTTGATCGCTCAACTGCATGAGAACATTTGTTTATTATGTACGTGAATAAAAACAATAAAGGCGCATTAACAGCATAGTTTTTTTTTCGCGCCTGGACTCATAGTAGTAAGGAAATGTTAATACAGTAGTAATACGAGACGTCAGTAGTAATAAATAAATGAGAGGAAAACTCAAACAACTGACCCAAGAAAAGAACGGTGATTATAAAGTTTAACTCATAACGTGCACTGTGCAAAACTACGAAATTACGTTGATTACACGAAGAAAAACACGCATTATACAGTTTGATAGATTACGAGCATGCGAGGTCTAAAGCGCCTTGCACAATGACTTCAACATACTTGACTTCATTCATAGTAAATTTTGGAGACGAGAGTTCGAGACTGTGGCAAGGCAAGTAAATAAAAAAGATCGTGCGTTAACAGCACTCTTCTGGCATATATACTGTAATATGGGAAAAATTTAAACTGGTCTATTATTACTTTTGTAATAGAGTATGCAGAGCCGTAGCAGCCGCCCCCCAAACCCCCCAATTGGGGGGGCCCACACTGCCAAAAGGGGCCCCAAACTGTCTTGAAGGACCCGAAGTTGCATCAATTCAAAAACAAAGTTTTGCTTGGCGAATCGCGTTGAATGGGATTTTTTGCGCTCAGATTCTATATATTTCAGTTTTAAAATTTTTCGCTATCGTTTACTTTCAAATAGCGTCATAAACTGCATAATGATGTCATAAACAATACACTGTGTGTAAGAGTGCGCGTAGGACTTAAAAAAGGAGGCCGGTGCAGAGTTGGATGCAATCATTTTTCAAAGCTTAAATTCAAATGCATTCCTCTTGAAAAAATTAAATTTAAATTCATTAACACCTTGTGAGCAGATTTAAAATTTTATCTATTTATTTTTTATTTATTCGCAATTTTATTCTCCTATCATAAAAAAGCGACGGGGCGCTATACGAGCTCGCTTAGGAGTTGCCGACCATCGGTCTACCACACCTAGATGGGGTAATCCCGTTTAGTGCCTTTCCCAACAGCACAACAAGCAAACTTGCCGCTTGTTTCGCGCTATCCATTATGCTGAACGTCAACCAAAAAAGCTGTGAATACCAATTTTCAAGTCATTGGTTTGACCGGACCCGGAATTGAATCCCGGAGTCCACCAACCTAGAAGCAGATGCTCTATCCACTCGGCCATTCGATCGGTAAATTAAATTCAATCCTACCCTATTTCTGTGTCAGCAACCATAATCTGACATCGAATACAAAAGTCCATTGAAAAAGGATTTGCTAGTTTGAAAACGTGTGCTTTTGAAATAGCGCAGGAATTGGACATTGGTCCGGTCTTCCTCAATCAAAAAGTAAAAAAAAAAGAGAATGAAAATAGAAAAAGAGAATGTTTAGTTACGATGCAAATCTATATCGTACAGCTTCTGAGGAAGAGATTCAAAGCAAACTTTTTAAAACAACTGGTGGACCAGGCTATTATGTCGATACTAGAAAGTTTTAAGCTGACATGTGATGTCGCTTCTGTCTTTGCATTGCTGTTTACAGCCAGCAGCTTCGTGCATGAACAGCCATTGTCAGCAATATGATCTGGCAATACCGCACGCAGGTTCAGATTCTTTGCGACGGGTTCGATTCACGGCTGGAGTCTATTGCATTTGATATTTATATCAGATGGTTGCTGATTAGAACGACACAAGCTCGTTTGGCAGTGTCCCTTCAACACCGTTGAACTTTTAATTCAATAGTAATACCTGTAAGTGCTCGCTTGCCTTGCTTCTCGAGTTTACAAAATGCGTTGTTACTGTTACCAGTGCTGAACAAAGCTTCAGAAAACTGAAATTTATTAAAACGTTTATTACATCTAATATGGCAAACAGCAGACTATCTTTTTTCTTTCCATTTGTTGGCATTTTTATCCACCTATCACAGAAAGCAATGGGGCGCTACACGAGCTCCCTTAGGAGTTGCTGGCCATCTGTCTAGCTACCGCACTTAGATGGGGGAATCTCGTTAAGTGTTTTTCCCAACGGCACAAGCAAACTTGACGGCTTTCTTAACACTATCCCTTTAATGCTGAATGTCTAGTTGGAAAGTTGTGAATACCAATTTTTAAGTCATTGGTTTGACTTGACTAGTAATCAAACCCTCAGTCTATTCACTCCTTCTCAGGCTCAGAAGCACATGCTCTATCCACTCGGCCATCCGATTGGTTCTTCGCTGGCCATGTTGTCAATCGAAAGTTAATGCGCCCGATCTCCAGATTATGATGCTGTCAAAAGAACATCTGTGTACGAAAAAGTGCGCTCTAGCTAGACCGGAGGTTTTCAACCTATTGGCCATGGCCAAACAGTGGGCCACAGAGCTTGACTAGAGAGCGACATCAGCCTTCCCTAATCATGCCATCACGTTGACTTTGTACCTTTTAGCAAAAGTTATTGGGCCACCATCATATTTTATCATTTTAGTGGGCCATGAGCAGAAAAAGGTAGAAAAACCCTGAGCTAAACGATGCTAATGGAAAATGTAACAAACTTGTCTTAAAATTACACCTTTTATTTTTACACAGTGATAACGCGTTATATGTTTTAATTTTACCACAGTATTCGCATTGTGGTGAGAAACTGAGTTGTTACCCCTGGAAAAACCTAAAACTATTCATATCGAAAGCTAAGTATTGGGGACTTGAAAGGTTTTTTTGGGGGGGCCCAAAGTTGAGCTGCTACGGCACTGAGAGTATGGGCGGTATTACTAAAACCTGCAGGTGCACAAAGATCACAAGGTGCACAAGGATCGCAAGGATCACATGGAGCACAAGGATCACATGGAGCACAAGGATCACAAGGTGCACAAGTATCACAAGGATCACATGGAGCACAAGGATCACAAGGTGCACAAGGACCGAGGATCACAAGGAGCACAAGGACCACAAGGATCACAAGGAGCACAAGGACCACAAGGAACACAAGGATCACAAGGAACACAAGGATCACAAGGACCACTAGTGGCGCAATTAGGAACGCATAGAGCACATTGGGGATAGGTTCGATGAGAGTTAAATTCAATGGGGGTCGGGTTAGGTTCGGTTAGGGTTCGGATTAGTTTCCATTAGGGTTCGGTTTAGTTAGGGTTAAATCGGTTAGGTTTGAGTTCCTTGCGCTCCTTGTGTTCCTGCAGCTTTTAGTAATAGCTCAACTGCGCCACTAGCGGTCCTTGTGATCCTTGTGTTCCTTGTGATGCTTGTGATCCTTGTGATCCTTGTGGTCCTTGTTGTCCTTGTGATCCTTGTGATCCTTGTGCTCCTGCAGGTTTTAGTAGGACCCGAGTATGGGTACCGTACTTTAAAAATTTGCCGGTTTAGTTTTGTCAGGTTGCCAAATTGAAATGATCTTTATGAGGAATCGCGTCTTCTGCAGAGACACTGCGGGTCACTTTCCCTAACTGTGATCAAAAGTCAATGAAGAACCTATAGGCTACCTAGTCTAGTTAACCAAATTTTTTAGCAAAAAGGTGAAAATTGAAACAAACAATCAAGGCATGAGTTCTGTAACATTTTTAAAACCGTCAACCGGAATTTCTGTTTCGATAAGCCACAAAAAAGTTCCATTCTGGCTCCTGTTCCAAAAAAATCTATGCATTCCTGCCGGAACAAATTCCTATCCCAGTCCATGGACAACTCTGACGCACAAGAATAGACGTAGACGAAGTTTTCTGGTCTGTAGAATAAGATTTGAGAAAAAGTACGGGTAAACAAAATCATGCTTGATTGACAGGGGTGCAAATCGATGTTGAGCAATGGGGGATGATTTAGCAAAATTGCTCATTTTTCGATGTTGGGGGGATGAAATTGGCTCGTATGAGAAATTTTCCCCTTCCATGAAATATATTGGGGGGGGATGCTGCCAGATTATTGGGGAGAATACATCCCCCCCTGGATGTGCACCCATGTAGATTAAATTTCCGAAAAACATTGGCAAGTCACGTGACAAATCTTATCCTACTAACCAGAAAACTTCGTCTATTCTAGTGCTTACCACGAAAAACAAAAATAGTCTAGTCAAGATATAGAAAGCAAGAATTGACAGCAATCAAAATTTGTTTTTTTAGGCCTGCGTAGAAAGACGGTATTAAAACTTTAAAACTGCAGAGAGTGGTTGTTAAAAGTTTTTTCATGGATTTAAGTCTTAAATTAGCAAAATTGCACAGAAAGCAATTTTGTGATGAAATTGAAAAAATTTGCAAAAAATATGAAAATGTTCCAGAGGACACCTCACTTGTCAGTATTATTGAAGGAACGGTTGTCCACGCAAAAAATTTAAATCGTAAAGAACTAAGAAAAATATATTTTGATAAATGTGAATCATCATCATCAAGTGTCAGTAGTTGTGGCAGAGCTTCCAGTGACAGAAGTTCGTTCAATGATTTTAGTTCTGAATTTTTAAGTTCAGATGAAGAAAACAAAGAAGATGCTTTGAAAAATCTTCCAGCTCAACAACATCAATCAAATTTAGGATTTTGTGAAAAAAAACAAAAAGATTGGGACATTATGAGTTCAGTGTCAATGTCGCATTTTAAAAGTGTCGCAAAAGTTTCTCAAGAGCTAAATTCCAAAAGGTTTAAACTTGATTGCTTAGAAAGTGCCAGCACTTCTGACACTGAGGAAGATTCTGATTGTATTTGGGACACGTTGTTTGATACACAAAGTGATTCAAGTGGAAGTGCTGGTAATGAATTCGCTGATCATCTAACATTCGAACCATCCCTGAAAGGTAAAGGCAATGCACAGCTGGAAATAATGTCATGTTCAGATCATTTGTTTCAACTGCCAAGGTTGAAAACTTCTTGTAAGCAAAACTATTCAAGAATACCTCACTTTTTTAGTAATTCTTCATTTTCATCAAGCAGTGCAAACTCCCCATCAAGCAATTTGTCTAACAAAAAACTTCAAGAAAATGCAGTGACTTTTAATAATTTAACTCGGTACAGTGATTCAGATTCATCTTTCACTGACCATATTGACCCTTTAAGTACTGAGTCATCTGCTCAACAACAAATATTTGATAATTTTGAAGACAGCAGCTCGAAAACCAAGGTCAATGTAGATAAAAAGCACCTTCACTTGAAATCTCCATCTTTTTTATGTTCTCCTGTTTCTTCGATGAAGTTAAATACTTCTTGTAGATCTGAAGAGTCTGAAAAATTAATGCCAGTTCAAAAAAATCTACAATATATATCTACGCAAACAGAAAAAGCTTTTCAATTTCCTAATGTGAAATCTTCTATTGGTGAAACAGTATTTACTGATAAAACTTCAAATTCTATGAAAAATTTATCCTTTTCTGGGCAAAAAGGTAGGTATCCTGATGGTCTTACTAAAATTTGGAAAAACTTTTCTCTTCGACCTATAAGTGTTATTTTAAAACCTTTGGATTTAAATCATCTCTCTGTGAATAGTAAAATTTCTACTTCCAAAGAGCAGACAAGTTTTAAAAATTTATTTGTCAGGAATAATGAATGTTTGGATGATGATGTTTTGGAGATATCACCATAATTTGTATTGATGGTTTTTGTGGACACAATTTGACCAGCAATTATGTGAATTTTGTTTAGTTTTCTCAAATGGTTTTTGTGCACGTAATGGTCATGTAGAAATTATTATTTACTATCATGCAAGAAAAGCTTATCCAGTTTATAGCTTAATCATGCACTAAAATCAATGTTGTTATTCTGGTTATTTTAGGTATGGTGCATGTCACTGTACAGCAAATTTACAAATAAGTCTTTACTCTCCATGAAGTTTTTATTGCACCGACTTATAACAGCAGATATAGAAATTTTTAATAGACATTGAATAAAGCATCATGAAAATGTTCTTGTTAATCTTTCAGACTTTCACACTTAGTGGCTGTTTTTTAAACTGGATGAATCACAAATTTTCTGGTTAGGTCGTACTAAAAATTCCGTGGTAGTATATGAGATACTGTATGGGCTTGTTAGGACTGTATAGAATTGTGTACAGGTTCAAACTGATCTATATGGTAAGTAGTGCCACACCCTTCCGAACGGGTCCATGCTTACCCCGTCCGCTTTAAGTGGGCCATTAGCTCACGTGATTCCTGCATCGCAATTATGATCCAGAAATCCTGTAGACTTGTAGCCCACTTAGACTAGACATGTAGATAAGGTAACGGTGTTTCAAACCAGCCCTTTGTACAGTCTTAAACCAGCCTAATCATCCAAATAGAACCATGTGGTCCTTCGTCTTACCCCTCTGGATAACATAGGACTTTTTAAAGCGTTAAAAAAATTCACAACTGCGATAACGCTTTATTTACAAATAAGAATTCTATTGATGTCCTAGTACTTCAGTGAGATACACTGTTTCAGGTTGCTCTGTTGTGAATCAATTGCATAAGATTGGATTGGTAAACGTGTTGTTCCTAAGTACATAGTGATGCCAACGGTATAAATGTTTCGAGTTAGACGGAAAAATAAAGCCGCGGTAATTCTTAGAACTGGACATTTCCACGACATAGATTCAGCTGTCACCATCAGCGTATGCAAGGCAGTACAAAACTGAAAGAACTAGAATTTACAATTGTAACTGGAAATTTACAAAGAACAAGACTTAGGGCAACTGATTGTAAATCTAGTTCTTTCATTTTGTGCTGCCTTGCTTACATTGCTGATGATGACAGCTGAATGTGTTGTAGAAACGTCCCAGTTTTAAGAATTACTGTGTCGTTATTTTTCCTCCTAGTGCTGTTATTCGTTGTATTTTGTGTTGAATATGCTTTTGCATATTTCGCATGTACTTAAAGCATGATGTTGAGATTCTTCAAATTTTTACGTCTTTTTTATCCGCAAGAATATTGACAAATTTGGAATGAAACTTCAAATCAAAACCTTCATTATGTTCGCGTTATTGCGTCGAAGCGTGTTACGATTGGCGGGTTTCATCTCTGCAGGTCTATGGGCAACACAGCTGAAGAAACGTCGCAGCGGTAACGAGTCGTTGGCGACAATGCGTCCGATTTGACCGGACCTGGAATTGCACCTCAAACCTCCCGCACCGCCAGCGGTGATTTGAACAGCTGCGCTGACCAGCGATGAGTTAAGACGCGGCTCCTATCACAATTGCCAATATCCAAGACTTTATTACCACAAAAAACCATTCGAAAGCCCAACGACATTAGTTTGAATTTACGACTACACTTTATACAACACTCGTGATTACTTAAAGAAAAGCAGCCAGTACTCTTGATAACAATGCAGTGAGACGCTAATACTGCACAAAAATTATTTGGTTCGATCTCACTGCGGCAAAAAATAAAATTTGCGACGAGAAATTTAAACTACTAATACATACTTTCCATAGCCTCGTTGTTGCGTCCTCAGACAAGATGCTTCAGGAAAATTATTGTCGCTAGGTGGATACTGACAATCAATCAAAGGTTTATTTGTGCATTCAGTTAAAAGACATTCACGAAATACACGAAAAATTTATTTGTTATTATTAGCACCAGGAGATGGCGAATATGAGCATGCGAAGTCAGCCACCACCTGTGAGCAGGCATTGTATTGTTGGAATATGTTTAGCTTACGTGTTGGTACATAAACACAAATAAAACACCCAGCAGGGTAAAGAAAACTAACAAAACTTTAAATCAAATGTGCTCCAATGGTTTCTTCAGGCGATATAAGCAAATCTTAGACTAGAAACGCAATTAAGACACCAGGAATGTCAAATAAGAGGAAGAAAAGTAAAAATAATTGCAAATTAAAGAAGTTAAAGCGAAAAACTCGGTAATAAAGACAACTCTTAAGCGAGTTTGGATTCGTCCTATGTGTAGCCCCTTGGTCGCTTTCTCGTGACATGATAAAATAAAATCATCAATCGAACCATAATCCACAACTGGACTGATTTGCAGTTCGCATGAAAAATTCGGTCGATTCAAAACACAATTGGTACGATCGAGTAGTACCCTTTACCATAATTTTGTTATTAATAGTACAATAAAGTTAAAATTTTCAACCAGAAATGTTAATGACCGACGCACATTCGAACACCTAGAGTGCTGTAGACAATGGCGGGGGCATTTTTTCAGACATCGACCGCCAAGGGCGAATAAAATCGAGGCCTCTCATTGTCTAAATCCGGCCCTGCCCCTCACCCTAAATTTTCCCAGCGTACACCTTGTTTTCAAGTAAGTACAGCACCGTATATACCTCAACTCGATTAACCTTGACTTTTGCATCTGCACAGGCAGTTATGCACTTGAAAAGACTTTCAAGCATAGTTGGCATTAACATTGGTTTGTTTCATGGTGACTTTACAACCCTAAAAAGCATTTTGTGTCGCCATTCACTATAGATCTGCTGATATTAACATGAAGCAATATATAAGCAATAAAAATGAAATAGAAAACACTAAAATTTACAAAATCATTGCACAAAAAAATTCACAATGATTATTAAAAAAGCGTTTGCCCCGAAAAAGAAATTTGCTTGCACTAAAATGGGTAACAGTAAACTACAAAGGAGTGAAAAAGGCTAACAGTCGATGTTTAAGGCTGCTGAAAAAATCCGTGGCGAACAACTAACTACAGCAGGAAGTAATCTATCAAAGCAAAGCGCAGCGGCGTAGCCACAACAAAGGGGACAATTTCCCACTCCCCAAACAATACTTCAAGTACCAGTGATAGTGTGGAGATTTAAGGTTATGTTGACCCAAGTGGGGTCAATTTTGCTGTCAGTAAAAACTTCAGAGATCGACAGGCTGGACTACTGTTCTGCATCCCCTCTTCTCCGAATTCCTGACCGGCTACGCCACTGCCAAGCAGTATTTTCTTTCGCCTTGATCACAAAATCAACTTGCCTAAAAGTTTTCACAGACATTAAAAAATACGAATACCACAAGAACACTACATAAAATACAACAACAACTAATGAAAAATCACGATATCACGAACAGCATCAAGCAAAAAATGACATAAAACTGGACGTAAACATAAGAAAATGCAGTGGAAACGTTAAAACAACCATGATATTGAATTAGACAGGAACAAAACTAGTATAGGCCTAACTGGGAATTCAAGTAATTAAAAGTTCCATGACAACCAGTGGTTGTTTCACACAGTATTAGGCTACGGTATTATTGTAGCGGCGGGACCAGTAGTTCCCAACCTTTTCTCATCATCACCTACTTGGATGCGACTGACCCTCAATTATCCACAAAATAAATGTTTTAAACTAAATCAAAATTCGGCTGCAAAAACCAGTGTTCTCAGAAGAAAAGGCCTTCACCCTTGGGAGTGAAATTCCGGGACAGGACGGTGTTTCATTTCCCACCTGAAACCCTAAATTCCCCACAGGCAGGGGAACTCATGGACTGGAGTGATAACAACCTGACGAACAGAGTAACTAAAAAAGGTCGAAGAGATTATAATCTGCAACATTATTTTTACGTCGAAATGGAGCAGATTTGCAAGCTCTAAAAATTGCCTCCTACAAGTTTCTGTACAGTAGACGAAAGCTAAAATAACGCATTTAAAACTAAAGATTTTGCTAAAACTTTTAAAATTTAACAAAATGAAAAGACTCAATGCAACCGACCAATAATTATTGAAACTGCCTTCAATATAGAAATTGCAGCAAGTAAAAATCAAACCGCCAAGCTGCGTTTTAAACCTGACGCGTGATGACGTTATAATGACGTCGATATGACGTGATAGAGTCCATGGACGAAGAAGGTAGGACCAAGTCCGTCACTAATTTGTGTAAGCAAGTCCACATATCCAGCTGCATCATTAGGAGGGGGAGCGGGAAGATAGAGAAAACTGACCAGAGTGGAGGACTGCTGCGACTTCATCAGCGCATTCGCTCGCTGAAAATAAAGTCAACGTTCAAAACACGGTAAACGTCCAGATTATTGCTGGAGCTGTATTTTTCCTCTAAAATCAATATTACACCGACCGATTGGCGTGGTGGTTCAAGGGATCGCTATTGGTGAGGGAGGAATGGAGCTCGATTCCCGGGCGCATATTTATGTAATGTAGGCCAACCCTACACAGCAGAATCTTACATTCCTATTGTATTAGGTATTTTCACAAACCCGATTGCTAACCACATGTCAAAAGCCGCGACAAAAATCGAGCCCAAAACTAGTGCAGCGCTTCCCCTGAAACGCTGCGCTCCAAGTCATCGAGCTACGGAAAAGTCGCAGTAATCTCGCAAATAATGGCTTTCATAAACCCACGCTTTGTCCGAAAAAAGCAAGGTTATGCTGGTGTTGGGTACATTACATAAAAATGCTTCCCGGGCCGGCCAAATCGAACAATGTCGCCACCACCGCGACGTTTCTTCGGAGCCGTATTGTCCAGTCGCTAAGTCGCGGAGATGGTGCCCTCCACTCGTTTCACGCTTCGGCGTAATACCGCGAGTATAATGAAGTTTTGTCTTCGTGATTCTGGTAACCTCGTGTAAAGCGTTTATTTTACTAACTTTTAAATAAGCTTGCTTGTCGTGCACGAGCGAATTGATTGGTTGAGATGAATGCAAATTATCTGGCGTGCTATCCAAGTTGTCATAACCACCACTGGAAGTTTGTACTGAAGGTTCTGAAGGAGGCGAAAGCTCGTGCGTCGGGACGTCTCCCCACTCCACTTGTTTTATTTCGGCGTTGATACGCACAGTTTTTAAAAATTCCTGAAAATAATGGAAATGTTTCAACAGACAAAATACCAAGCATAAAGACACTGCTAATGGCGCGGGAGATTTCGAGCTCGTTAAAGCGGTCAAAGCGCTATAATAAACTCGCTTAGGAGTTGCTCGCCACCTGTCCACCACTCTAAGATGAGGGAATCCCGCTAAGTGCATTTCCCAACGGCACAACAAGCAAACTTGCCGGCTTGTTCTCCACACTGTCCCTTTAATGTTGAGAGTCAAGCAGGGAAGCTGTGAACAACAATTTAAAGCCATTGGTATAACCCGGCTAGAAATCAAACGCAAGTCCACAGCGTTCCATCCTCTCGACAATCTGAGCTGTTTGAAAGGAGCAAAAAACACGTATTCTAACTCGGCACCGTTCGTTTAATAGATCGAAGCTTAGCAGAACTCATACCTCGAGATCAGCATCTTTGAGAGCGGTGGACTTCTCGTTCCCTGGTTCCACGCAGAGAAATATTCTTAATTTAGTTCGCTTCTTCCAAAATGACGTCATGTTCAGAATGCAAGCCATTTGCATTAAAAACACGCAAGTTGTGTCGAAGTAAGAAGAAGAATTGAAAAAGCACTGAAAATTGTAATCAAATCTTCATGATACTCGTGGTATTACGCCGAAGCGTGTAGCGAGAGGCGGGGCCCATCTTCGAAGCTTAGCGCCTCGCCAACACAGCTCCGAAGAAACATCACAGCGGCGGCGAGCAGCTGGCGATTTTTTTAGATTTTTAAATCGACCACGAAGATCCGCCCGGTAATCAAACCACCACCTTCCGCATCGATAGTGATGTTTGTAACCACTACGCCAGCAGGCCGATTAACAAACGGTAGGAATTATTTTATAAAACATTAGGTGAAACACCAACCTACAACGTCAGGAACATGACCGCGCCGTACCGCATGAGGGTTACAGATCCAACGTGACGGGTTCGATTCGCGGCTAGAGCTGATCGCATTTGACACAAATACCATTATACCGGGTGGCTGCTGACTCGAAGAGAGCAAGCTCACTTCGCAGTCTCCCTCAATTACCCTTGAAATATATGTTCAACATAGTGGAAAATGAAACAGCAGCAATTTATTTTTTACGTCAACTTACCCCCTCCATTGTTGGGGTAGAAGTTGAGGAGGATGACGTCATATCTGGCTGAGTCTGTAAGAGCGGTCGAAGAAAATTTACCGGCCATACATCGATGTAATGGACGCCTCCTTTGTTCGCTAGCACAGTGGCTTTGTCCAACTAAAAAAATTCACTCTTAGATATTACTGAAAAATACCCAAGAAGATGACGCAGTTTTCACGCCAGGCGGTTTGGCCCTGTTAAGTGTCCTGTCTACCTCCGGGTCACCTACACTGGCAAGGCGGCACTGACACTAGAAAGGAACCTCCGAATCACTGTTGAAAACTGTTATGGATCCGTGGCTTTACAGACTGTATTTGTCTCCAGACAAATGCTGCCTGCAAGTCGGAAGGATGTTCTACTTGCCATTCAAAAGAGTTCCGTCATCTATGAGTATAAGTGCCACTGTGACAGTCGGTACGTAGATAGAACAGCCCAGCGACTTCAAGACCGCATCAAGCAGCATGTTCCGAAATGGCTACGACAGCACACAGCCTCCCAGTGAGTGCAACCTAACCGAGCGTGCAAGCGAAAACAACGCACTCCAGAATGTGACCAGGCAGTTGGACAACACTTATTAGAAAACGACCAATGTGCTGCCAATTACAACGATGATCAATTCTCTATTCTGGACACTGCGCGCAGTCATTTCCACCTTAGTCTGCTCGAAGCAAGCTGAATTAAAGTACGGCGACCTAATCTATGCAAACAGAAAGAGTTTGTCTATACTCTTAAACTGTTCAAGTAGAATTTAGGTTCGCACGATTTGTCCAATCAGAACTGTGCGTGACTTTCCCGCGCTCGATTGAATTCGTTAATGTAACTACCGCTTCGCTGCCGTCCGAAACTGATATTTATCAATCGCCAGACCTTGCTTTCTCGTTTCCACTTTGACGCGATTACCCACTGAAAAGTGCGTCACAAAAAGCTTCTGGGACAAACAGCTTTTTTCAAAGCTACTCAAAAAGAAAGCTGGGACAAACAGCTTTTCTCAAAGCTCTCAAAGAGTTATGACAGAGGGTTTTTTGAAGCCTAACGCGAAAACAGCTTTTCTCAAAGCTAGTCTCAAGTTCTGTACCGCCAATCAATTACTCTTAAATATTTTTTCAAAGGCAAATTTTTGGTTATCGGTCATACTGCAACAACTACACATACGGCAACAACCTTTTGTCAACTGCTTGTAAAAACTCAGGGAGCCGAGTAGTAAGAGCATCTGCCTCGGGAGCTGTATACTCTAGTTTGATTCCGAGCCGGGTCGAACCAATCACTTTTAAAATTGGTATTCACAGCTTCCCTGCTTGACTCTCAACACCACAGAGCAGTGTGGAGAACAAGCAGGCAAGTCTACTAGTTATGTCGTTAGAAAAGGCACTTTTTGGAGTAATAGAGAGATGGCCTAAGTGAGCTCGTTATAGCGCTTTGATCGCTTTTTCGTGATAGGGGAATAAATATGCAGCTAAATATATGCAAAACAAGTACAGGGCCGTGCAATTTGAAACTCACCCTGCGCATAAGTCGTTATGCAGTTTCGGTCTGTTACAAATAATTGCAAGCTGTTAGAGTGGGCGTAGAAAATACACAACTTTCATTGCACTTACACTTCCTGCTAGTATTAAATGCTTCTCAAACATTAACGCTAACCGGTAACCATCTAAGCTACGATTATGAGTTATTCTTTTTTTTTTTGTATTTAGTTGCTTATTTAATTATTTGCCCTCCCTATCACGAGAAAGCGCTCTCACGAGCTCGCTTAGGAGTTGCCCGCCATCTGTCTACCACTCTAAGATGGGGAATTCCGTTAAGTGCTTTTCCAACGGAACAACAAGCAAACTTGCCGGGATGTTCTCTACACTTTCTTTAATGCTGAGCATCAAGCAGGGAAGCTGTGAATTTTAATTTTACAGTCATTGGTTTGATGCGACTAGTAATCAAAGCAGTCATCAGATTTAGAGGCGGACGCTCTTACTACTCGACCATTTGAGCTGCTGTCGCTTAACTTCAAGGTCATAGCTACGTACTTGATCAAAATATCTGGCCAGGCAAACATTTTTCTGGAGCTTTAAAGCGTCTTTTATAATCGCCACATATTCTTCCACACCCAATAAACGATGATAGCTGGAGTCGACCTCGGGGTTCGGAGGTAAGAAAAACGATCCTATGTTATTTTGAGCATCTTTACTTGAAGATGAAGTCGCATCGGAAAATAAGGAAGAAAGTTTGGAGCTAAAAAATAATCGTATTGAGTTGTTGGTGGCTAACGGTTCAGATGCGATTCCAGTGATTAGAAGGGCTGCGAACTAGCGAGCATTTGTAACCCAGTTTTCCATTTTTAATTTTGCGATTTCAAGCCCGATTTCAGTAATTTTAGCCGAATAGACGCCAAGTTCAAACAATTTCTGTCAAGTTCAGGATAAATTCAAAACTCGATTCACTTTTTTAAAATCGAGTTCACAGCTCAAATTCCAATTCAATTTGTTTTGCTTTTCGAGTTTGGCAAAAAAAGACTGAGTTGAACGAGTTTGTGAATAAAGCCCTGGTCACTACTAAATGATGAAAAATGCATCCAAAATCGATAATATGCTGAGTATAAGTCTACAAAATTTTGCTTGATTTTTTTACTATTATGCTGATAGGTTTGCACAATTGCTGAAAAGGGAAGTTCAATCTCCAAGCCGGCCAGATCGGGCACAGCGTCGCCAACGGCTCGCCACATTCATATTCGATAATTCCTTCGTGAGTACAAAACTCATTTCATGTAAACGAGTTCATCTTCGGCTTGCCACGTGCATAAGCATATTATCATCAAGTTTCCACTAAATGCAATGAAACTTACCCTGCTCGTTTCCGTTTATCTTCCAGCAGTCCAGTGTCCTTGAACGTGTCTTTATATGGATTATCATCAAAAAATCCAAGCACAATCGTGTTCGGTTTCATTCCACCCAGACCTAAAGAAAAACTACCTTAAAGTGCGTAAACCGATACGCGACGTGCGACAAAAATTATAATTCCCCTTATCCACATGTCCACTTGGCCCGCAGTTTTTGGTTTTAGTTCCTGCATCGTAATCAATTTCTTGACGTCACAATCACTTTTTATGATTATGACATCAGGATATTAATTGTGATGCAAAAATTAGAACAAAGAACCACGGGCCTGAAATCCACCAAGAGTGGACAGAATGATTTAAAATAAACGAAGCAGGTTTTCGCGTGATCGCTAAACAAAAAACAAAATGCGATAAAAAATCGTCGCATGTCGCGCATCGATGAAGGCACCTCGCTTAAACCCCTGACAAATGACCAAAAAAGTATATGCTTGCATGCATGCGTGCAGGAGCTAGATACCTGCTTACTGCTTATTTGCATTTGCGCTCGTAATCGCGAAGTTTAATGCTGACAGACAACCGCGCTATAAAGAGCTTCAGAGACAACACGACGTAATCAAGTCAGTATTTTAAACAAACAAACGAACAAAAGTTAAAGACAGAGCAAGGTTCACTGCGCAGTAATCTGTCAGACAAAGCGAACAATAAAAGTTTTCTATTTAAAACGCCAAGCACTCCACCCTCAAACTACACAAAGTGGCTGTATGTCAAGCAAAAGTGTATTCCGCATTAACCACATGCTCTCCACACATTAAATTCCGTTAAGTTTAAGAGGATAATCAAACCACAGTAATTCCCAAAACCGGATGTTTCGACAACATGGAATCAGCAGTTTTTGAAGCGTTCAGTTTTGAGAATTAACAGCTTAAATTTCCGAGTGGATCGAGGAGTGGTTCTCAAACTTTTTTATAATTTCGACTTTGCGGTCCCCAAAGATATTTTTCTATTACTCACGGTCCTTTATTTTTAACCATGAATTCCCACGTAAAATCAAGTGAAGAGCAAAAAAAAAGGTCATCACATCCGTAGATGGCCAATCAAGCACAATTTAATGGGATGATTTATCAGAAATCCGCGACTTCTTTGCGGTCCCCCTGAAACTGATTCGCGGACCCCAAGGAGACCGCGGTCCCCAGTTTGAGAACCACTGGGATAGAGCGTCTGCTTCTGAAACTGCAATCTCGGGTTCGATTGCAAGTTGGGTCCAACCAATGACTCTAAAATTGATATTTACAGCATCTCTGCTTGACGCTCAGCATCAAAGGGACAGTGTGGAAAACAAGTCAGCAAATTTACTTGTTGTCTCGTTGGGAAAAGCACTCAGCGCAATGCTCTTTATCTTAAGAGTAGTGGACAGATAACCGGTAACTCCTAAGCGAGCTCGCTACAGCGCATTGATCGCTTTCTTGTGAGAGGAGGATAAATACGCGAGTAAGTTCCTACTGTGGCTATATGTTTCTACACTAAGCTATCATCGCTTCATATTTTTTTTTTTTATTCAGTTGCATATTTATCCTCCTATTACGAGAAAGCGATCAATGCGCTATACGAGCTCGTTTAGAGAGTTGCCAGCCATTTGTCTATTACACCAAGATGGGGAATACCGCTAAGTGCCTTTCCCAACGGCGCAACAGGTAAAACTTGCCGGCTTATTCACACTGTCCCTTTAATGCTGAGCGTCAAGCAGGGAAGCTGTGAATACCAATTTTAAAGTCATTGGTATGACCCGACTCAATATCAAACCCGAGTTTACAGCTCAAGAGACGGACGCTCTATACCACTCGGCCATCTGAGCTGTTAAAAGTTAAAATCATATTTATCGCATTTTAAATCGGACAAGTTATCACACTTACCAGATATCCTCAGCAAATGTTCAGTGCCTTCTCTTACACTGTTAGATAGCGTGAGTTCGACAAAAGCCTTCACTCCGAGGCTGTCGACCAAATTCAACCAGTGCTGGTAGTCGACAGACAAAACATCGGTTGACATTTCAGACAGATGACCTATTTTGACATGACCGAGAACATAGAGACCTGAAAACACAGGATTTTACATCGTCAAACAAATGCATGATTGACAGATTAGGTTGTTTAAACAACAAAAGCGCACAATTGATCGCAAAGCAGGAAATAGATCTGCACTGGCCCGTCAATACGAGAGCAGTAACACACTTCCACAGATGCGACAACAAAATCTGAACGATGCAAGAAACAACGTAATGTTCCGACTACAAGAGCCAGCCTTGCAATGCACTAAGCTGACAAAGCAATGAAGAGAGGTTAAGGATAAGCACTAAGCAGTGTACTGGAGTCTTTACAGTGTGGTACGAATGAGTGCAGCCGGAACTGGCTGTGCATAGCAAGGCTAAAGAGCCTTTTCTTATGTTGAAAACTGAACGATGTCATGAACTTCCTACATGCATTTTAACATTCTTAATACAAAATCTGGAATTTTTACCATTAAAGCATGGGTTCAAGATGCAGCGCTGGGCATTAATTAAAATACCGGTGCAAAAACATTTGCTAGCACAATGTACATTTTTTTTTTGCATATGTGGCAGAACAAACATATTCACCCTGTCCAGTGTCCACATGTCCAACTTTCGTGTGCTTTAGACCTGCGCTTCCTGGTTTTTTACCTCTGCATGATCAATTTCTTGACGTCATAATCACTTTTTTCAACTATGACATCAAAAAATTGATTATGATGCAGAAATAGAACCAAGAACCCCGAGCCTAAAACCCACCAATATTGAAGATGTGGACAGGGGAATTGTTTGCTCACAAATACATCGTGTCACGTGAAATAGTCATATTTGAATAAGCTACTTTTACAAGCGACAATTAACAGCTGCAAGAACAGTTAAGGACAACAGCTGTTTCGTCAATATCACAACGAACAGTAATAAAATGTTTTGCGGTTATTAGCTGTTGCAACCATTTGGATAACAGTAATAAAGATTCACATTTCCGCATTCTACAACCAAAAGCGCAATTTCACAACAGCTTATTACAACGAGCCAAAAAGTAAACGTTTTATTTAAAGGCTAAGAAGCTACAAACAACGACCAGTTGGTTATTGGTCAAAGACATCGCTATCGGTGGTAAAGGTACGGCGTTCGATTTCCGGGCCCGCCAAATCGTACACAGTGTCGCCAAAGTCTCGCCACCGCGGCGACGTTTCTGTTGTCCAGGCACTAAGCCGTGGAGATGAACCCCGCCACTCGTTACACGCTTCGGCGTAATACCGCGAATACGAGTATTGAAAATTTTGATTTGAAAGCGAGAAAAACGTAAAAAAAATATAAAAAGGGGCAATGAGAAATAACAAGTGCTTCTCGTTTAAACAGGCACAGAAAAATTACTGTTTCCACCTAAACAAAAAAGATGTTTTCCACCATCATGGCAGCGCAGGATCATGAATTATTACGGTTTTTGTTTACGAGTCTCACTTTCTGGGTCAATTAAACACTGAAAAACCAAACAGCAATGTGGAATAAACTGAATAGACACGTGGCGCCAAGGATTAGGACATAAATGGAACACCATGAAAAGAGTACAAAAGGTTCAACCAACACAAAATCTAATCGAATTTGCAATTAGATACTTCAAACTAGCTTGTCGCAAGTTAATCTATTTTTTCAAGTTAATCCATCAAGAGGGTTAGTTAAGCCACTTGCGCTAAGCACATGGGGTGCATGTTTAACAGTTTTGAAGGCAGAGTGGCAAGAGCGTCTGCCTCTGCAGCTGTAGACTCGGGTTTGATTCCAAGTCGGGTCAAACCACTGACTTTAAAATTAGTATTAACAGCTTCCCCTTTTGACGCTCAGCATTGAAGAGGCAGTGATGAAACCAAGTTGGAGAGCAAGCTACATATTTTGCCGTCGGGAAAAATGCTTAGCTCGATTTCTGTTTGTAAGTGGTAAACACATGGCTGGCAACTCCAAAGCGAGCTCATTATGGCGATTTGATCGTTCTCTGTGATGGAAGATAAATACGCGGCTAAACAAAATATTCAAGATGTAATGAAACAAAATACCTGATTTTTTGATCGAATTGATGAAATCGATCAACTGACATGACGTGCGAGGATTTTTGACCATTAACAATATCTGTGGCCGCCAAAATTTCACGTGCTCCTTGCGAATATCCAGCATCAGCATATACTTGCGGACCTGTAATAATATGGGTAAATTTCAAGCTCTAACACGCGCCTTCGCGACTGCGGAACTAGCCTGCAAGGCTCGTTTGCCAACTTTGCAGCGGATGCTCAATCGAGAAAAATTTAAAAATGCATTTCAGACTAACAATTAGGGTAAAAGAACATACAAAATTTTTACATTTTGAAAGGTAAGCTAACTACAATCTTAACTTCTGTTCATAAACATGCAAAATAGAAGTGCTATGACCAAGTCCGCCAGCTGAATTTTGCTCAAATAGCGGTGATGGTGCTGATAAATGACAAGGTGAATGATCAAAATGCAAAGTTGGAATACATGGAAAAGCAATTAGTCATAAACATTATGCTAAATTGCATATTATATTATACTGCACTATGTACAAATTGCAGGTTATACCATCGTTTTATTGCGAGCCTAATATTGCGATTGCGTTGCATTGTATATCTAAAGTAGACCTACAATTTATTAGCTCAGCTGTTAAGTGCATGGCTATCAGCTAGGGAAGTCTGGGGGCTCGATTCCCGGCCGCAAAATTTTGTAATGTACCCAACACAGCGGAACCCTACATTTCTATTCTATTTGCCTATCTTCACGAATCCGATTGTTAACCACATGTCACAAGCGAAGCCGCGACCAGAATCGAGCCCAAAACTAGTGCAGCGCTTGCCTATGCACGCTGCGCTCTAAATCATTGAGCTATGGAAAAGTCGCAGTAATCTCGCAAATAATGGCCTTTATAAATTCACGCTTTGTCAGAAAAAAGCAAGGCACTACTGGTGTTAGGTACATTACATAAAAATGTTTCCCGGTCCGGTCAAATCGGACACCGTGTCAAACGGCTCGCCATCGCTGCGATGTTTCTTCGAAGCTGTGTTGTCCAGGCGCTAAGTAGCGTAGATGCAACTCCAGCACTCGTTACATGCTTCGGCGTAATACCACGGGGATAATGAAGATTTGATTTCCTTTGCTTATATTCTAACGTCAAAAATTCAGCAAAGGTATACGCGGACGAACATTAGTATTATCACGACGCATCCATATGACGACAACATGAGGCATTGCACGACAAAGTAGCAGAAAAATGCCTTAACAGTGTTGAGAACGACTGGACGTACGGTCAGAGCAACAAAATATGACATTTTGTCAAAAATCTTTCCGCATGTTGTGATATGCATGATATGACTGTTCGAAATCACAGCGAGAAAACAATGGTTTTCACTGAAACAAGACTAAAAATGCCAAACCGTTAAATGCAAGCAATACGGCGTAGCTACGCTTTGTCAGAAGAGAAAGTTTGTTTGTTTTATGGTACCAAAAACAAGATATATTCATAGGTCTTGAAATTTGGATGATCTTTGCCCTAGAATCTCAAACAACGCGGAACTCCTCTGCAGAGACCTAACAAGGCTGGAACAGTAGCAGCCAGGCAATTGAGTAAGCGTATGGCTAATGCATTTCCTTGAAATTGAAGCAAAAACTACCAATTGTGTGACTTTCACGGTATTTTGTTTTCAACGCAGTAACTGTTCATTGTTGCCTAAGGCTGTACAAACGCAAGACGCTTTTGTTATTGCAAACTATTTTCCATCATTACTGAGTTGTTTTGGTTCTTCAATGATGATGAGATGCATTTCAAACTTTTCTTGAAGTTTGCATTGGAACTCGAGTACAATGTGCCAGCGTGCTCCAATGAAAACATGTAATAAGCCTCGAATCTTCAATAGACAATCATTTCATTAAGAGACTTGTCATGAACGCCAAGTGAAGGACCAACCACTCCAAGATGAGGGAATCCCGCCAAGTGCCTTTCCCAATGGCACAACAAGTAAACTTGGCGGCTCGTTCTCCACAGTCCTTTTACTGCTAAGCGTCAAGCAGGGGAGCCGTGAAGACCAATTTTAAAATAATTGGTTCGACCCAACTCGGAATCAAACACCAGTCTACGACCAGAAGTAGGCGTTTTTACCACTCGGCCACCTGAGCTGTTACAGCAGTGAAATCATTACATATTCAGCAAAACTAGCAAGAAGTCAAAATTTCTTGCCTTTAAAAATGACGCAAATTACCACAATCGATTGCCGATAGCATATTTTGAACTATAAGTTGTTTGGAAAGCAAAAATCAAACTTACTTGGTGGAATATGAGAGCTTGACTGATGTATCCCCACGATGAAGTAGGCACTCGATAGTGAATCACAATCAGCAGCACAATGAGAACTATGATGCTGACAGAAGCGTAAATGGGATTGATCAAAAACATCATTGTTACACAACTGAGAATGCCGAGCAAGCAAGTATGCCAGGTGAAGTAGCGGAAAGTCGGTCTGCAAAGTAGAAACAATGGCAACCGCAATGTTTCCTCAAAAACCTTCATTTCACTCGCGATATCACGCCGAAGCGTATAACGAGTGGTGGGGATCATCTCTGCGGATTGGCGCTAGAGCAACGAAACTCAGAAGAAACGTCCGAGCGGCAGCGAGCCGCTAGCGATTTTTGTCCAATTTGACCGGCCTGGGAATCGAACTCAAGACCTACCGAGCCAGAAGCAAAGCGCTTAACTGCGCCAGCCAGTCGGTAAATTCATTCTTAAGCAACATCAATGTCAAACATTCTGAACCGGCTAGTAGTCCAAAAAAAAATCGCGCTATCACAAACAGTTTTTACAATCATACTTTTGTGAAAATAGCAGGAGTTCCAATTTCGCAAAGATTTTACAAAATTTGTCGAAGCAGATGTGCTGACATAATTTATTATATGCAACAGATGGAATAGTAATTGTCCACGCACATTTGATGGAAGCGAAAACTGCTCAAAATATATTTATTTAACAGACTTAGTCTTTCACGTGAAATCAACCTAACCGGAATAGTAATTATGAAAAAGAAATACAATGCGCAGCGGAAAAACAATTGACTGCCTTGACTGGTAATTAAAAGGTAAAAAGACAACGCAATCCGCACGGGAGGTTTGACTCTCAGCCCGATCAAATCGGACGGTTCGCCACCGCTGCGATATTTCTTCGGAGCTGTGTTGCCCAGACGCTAAGCTGCGGAAACCCGCCACTAATCACACGCTTCGGCGTAATACCGCGAGTATAATGAAAATTTGATTTTTGACAATACACATCTCGCCACAAAACTTCTGATCGCGCAATTCAGCGCTGATGATTTAATCGTTTCCGCAATTGTCCTACGCTGCATTTTTCTAGAACTGTGACGCAACAATGGCATGGTTTTCAACTGAAGCTCGGTTACCAAAACAGCAATGTCTTTAGCAAGTGCACAGTTTTCTGTGTTTACAGGCCAAGCAAGTGACAAGACCTACTTTGAACGAACACACAAGCTTGCCCTCTGTGCGATCTGATCTTACATGACCGGCAATACTTTGTGAGCGGTTTTGGCAGTAAAAAAAACATCAAAAAGCGTAATCTAAAGGTCAACTTTTACTCGCGGCTCGTAATCGTCAAAACTCTGAACTTCGTTCAAGCTTCGAAATAAATCAAAATCTTCATTATACTCGCGTTATTACGCTGTAAGCGCCTAACGAGTGGCAGGTTCATCTTTGCGACTTAGCGCCTGGACAACACAGCTCCGAAGAAACATCACACAGGTGGTAAGCCGTTGGCGACATTATTCAATTTGACCGCGTAAGGAATCAAACCCCAGACCTCCTACACCGATAGCGATGTCTTCAACTGTGTACTACGCGAACCGGCAAATGAAGACCTGTCACTGAACATCAAAATCTGTTCACGTTCGTGCTGTTGCAAATTGTCCGTTTGAGCAACTTCAGCTGTGGTTGTTCTGACGCAGCTAAGGTTGAAAATCGTGCTTTCAACGTACCTTGAATTATCGGAAAACGCGACAAATACAAAGCGAGTGAGCTGTTGGCAAAATAAATATTCATCTTTTATCCCTTTTAACTACAATAGTCGGCGTTAGTCGCGAGCGGGTATCAATTTTGATTGAGATCAAAGATCGCAACAACCCTTAAAATCAAATCTTCATTATACTCGAGGTATTACGCCAAGGCGTGTAACAAGTGGCATCTCCGCGACTTAGCGCCTGGACAATACAGCTCCGAGGAAACGTCGTGGCGGTGGCGAGCCATTGGCGACACTGTGTCGAATTTCACCAGTTCGAGAATCGAACCCCAAACTCCCGCACCAATAGGGATGTCTTCAGCAACTACGCCAATCAGTCTTTTTTAAGCAAAAACCTGTGGCAATCCACCTCCAGTCCACATCGACGCAAGCCATTGCATAATCGTAGCGATCGATGTCATGTGATTACGGCATTTACCTTTGTAAACAATAACTTCCGCGCTACCGTGACGCCTTATGACGTAAGTTGCTACCAGGTGCAGTTATTCCCAACAACATTTCTATCGAGCGTGGGTCGTATCCTACCCGTAATTACATTTTTCTGACTTCGTTAATATTGTTTGGATGGTGTAGTGGTCATAGACATCGCAATCAGCGCGGAAGGTCTGGGGTTCGATTCCCGAGCTGGTCAAAATCGCCAACGGCTCGTAACCGCTAAGAGCTGCGCAGGCGCTAAACCGCGGGGATGGACCCCGCCACTCGTTACACGCTTCGGCGTCGAAAGCTTGATTATTTATTTAGTTTTACATTTTACGAGTCTCAATTCAAGTTTAAATTCACTAATATTCCATGATAATTTTTTGGAAATTAGTTTTCAAAACTCAACAATTAAAGCAAAAATAAGAGATAAAACAAAATTATTACTAGCTGGGTAGTCGGGGAATAACAAGTCGCTTATTCAGGCAATTACATCATCAGAGTAACTATATTTTTCACAAGCAAGCACACGCGGTTTTTGGGTGACGATTGAATTTTTAATGTCATACTCATTTTTTATGTTAAAAATTTAAGCATTTAATTGTAATGAAGAAAAGCCCAGACATTTGGCCCCCAAAAAGCGGATACTGGGGCAGTGCAAGGTCTCATAAGTTGTCAAGACTAAAAATAACGGAATTTTCTCGGCTGTTTTGGACAATAATCAAAAAACTTACCGAAAATTTGGAGCTGAGGCCCACTCCAGCGCCAAGCAAGCCATATCAGTGGCAGCGTATGACATAAGAAAGAAAATAGTGGCTATAGGCGCGATTAAATTGATCTGTCCGACCAACAAAATTAGCTGGATCAAGAACCAAGTCGCCAGTACTGCCGCTATCGGGTTGCCGTTCTGTGTGGTTCGCGTCACAGGACGTAAAACGAATCCTGTGAAAAACATAAAGATGTAAAACCCGCTCAAAAAAATAAAATGAAGCAAGAAGTGCATAAAGGTTATGCCAGATTAGAAAAAAGATTTATGGTTGGTTTAACACTGGGCGCAGTAACGGTAAAATCCGTTGCGGTCAGCGGAAATGGCAAACGGCAGTGTAATTTCGTTCAACGTTCACACTAAACTTTGCGGTTACCTCATAAACTGTCATGGCAACAAGAAATTTTTACGCACTGTCGTTCACACTAAACGCTGCGGCAGCAACCAAAATTCCGCTTATCGTCAACGGAAAAAGTAAAAAATTTTTAACTTCGATTTTTCGGCTAAGACTCAGAAGTTTTACCGTTGACGAAAATACGTTCCGCTCGTCGTGGAATGTGACATGTTTTACCGTTTGCCGTTTCCGTTGACCGCGACGGATTTTACCGTTACCGCGCCCAATGTGAACCAATCATAAAACAAAAGTTTTTGAATGCTCCAAAATTTATGCAATGAAAAACATCACAAAAATTGTTTCGGATCATCATTATCAATTTCGACTAAAATATGCATAAATATCACGAGCCGCATAATTAGTCGCAGAACTCGTTTTTACAGCAGCTATTAAAGCAAGAATTAATCCCAACACCTTCATCCAGGTACAGATCAGTATCAGTACGTACCAAAAAGATCATCTCTCGCCAAAGCATGAAGAATTCTTGACGCGCCAATGAAGCAGCTGAGTGCTGCAGACAAAGACGCAGCAAAGACACCGATAGCGACAAATCCATTCCACAGATTAGTAAGGGAGAGAAAACTGTAATCGCAGTACAGCAACTCCCTGCAAAACTAAGAAGTTCACGGTATCTGCACTTAGAGGTGTTGCAGTTTAACTTTAGGATCCTGAAAGTCATGATCGCCGTGGTCTACAGTAGATCTGAGCTGTTAGTTAAAAGCTATACATAACGTTTCGAGATGACATTAATAAATTCCAACTAATTTCGCAAATTGCTAACATACCGGTTCTTCGGCCGGCGATCTCGTGATTATGACGTCACAATATCACGAGATAGAGTGGTTGCAAATGATGACTAACTGGTTAGACGGTGGCTGTGTTTCATAAGAGATACAGATATCTAATTCTTCGATCAGTTAACGTATATAATTAGTAATCCATTCTACAGTCCAAAGTCACATCAAATCTTCATTATACTCACGGTATTACACCAAAGCGTAGGCTATAACGAGTGGCGGGGCCCGTCTCCGCGGCTTAGCGCCTGGGCAGCACAGCTCCAAAGAAACGTTGCAGCGGTGGCGGGCCGTTAGCGACATTGTGCCGATTTGGCCGGCCCGGGAACGGAACCCCGGACCTTCCGCACCAATTGCAATGCCTTTGACAACAACGCCAACCGGGCCACAAAACTGCATCTGCCATTTCTCAAAACGCAAACTAATCATCGCGGCAGAGTAGCAACGCAGCATCGCTTATCTTGAAACCTTACCTTGGTGTGGTTGCACTGATCAAGACGATCAAGATTTGATAAGTAAAAAACGTAATAACACAAGCAGCGATCGTTCCAACTGGAATCGAGCGACCGGGGTTCTTTAAATCGCCTGAAAACATCGGTTATTTTAAAGACCTTTAAACCAGCAGGAATATCCACATAGAGGCCTGTTTAAATTTGAGGCTACTTTAACGGCTAAGTGGTAAGAGACTAAGAGGTTCTGCCTCAGGAGCTGTAGACTCGGGTTCAATTTTGAGTCCGATCAAACCAATGACTGTGAAATTGCTATTCACAGCTTTCCTGCTTGACACTCAGCATTAAAGGGACAGTGTAGAGAACAAGCCGGCAAATTTACTTGTTGTGCCGTTGAGAAAGACACTTAGCAGGATTCCCCCATCTTACCGTGGTAGAGAGATGGCCGCTCGTTATAGCGCTTCGATCGCTTTCTCGCGACAGGAGGATAAATATGCAACTCATACAAATACTCGATTTAGACACCAAAGCACGTTTATGACTTGATAAAGAAGCAAACCTACCCGACATGTTTGCTCCAGCCATGATACCAGTGCATCCAATAAACATAACCGCAAACACACTGACAAAACTTTGTTGGATCTCCGTTTGAGGATCAACTCGAAATTGAGCTGAGCAAAAACATTTTATCACGTCAACAACAAATCAAATCTCTATTATTATACTCGCGCTATTACACTGTAACGAGTGGCAGGGCCCATCTCGCCGGCTAAGCGCCTGAGCAACACAGCTCCGACAAAACATCGCAGAAGTGGCGAGCCGTTTGCGACACAGTGTTTAATCTGACCGGCTCGGGAATCGAACACAAGACCTCCCGCACCGTTAGCTATGTCTTTAATCCCTGAGCCATCCGCCCGGTGTCAACTACAACGTATAAATGAAACTTGAACGCTCCAAAGGAATGCCTCCGTGCTCCCACAAGACATGGGCAAAATTTAAACAAAAAGTAGATATCGATATTTTATTTGATCTCAACGGTCCCCGTATCATGTCAGCGTGTTCAAACACAATCATTTTAAGAGTGAAACAGTTCATTGAGATCAAACAACTTTGCCAACTGAATGTTTTGCAATGCATGAAGTAATGTCTCCAAACCGCTGAATAGCAGGCAATGCAATATACTCGCAGCTAAAAACTCCGATCTTTACTGAAAATGTAATGGTTAACCATAGAACTAATCAGATTTCGAATAATGTCAAAAAGATTCGATTCAAACCAAAACAAAAAGCAGCAAAAATCGATCAAAACTAAAGGAGCACATTAAAATTATCCAATTTTCCACTCATGCGAATTTTCATATTTGAGTACCACGAAAAGATTAAACACAAATTGCAGTTCCATCTAAGATGCAAAAATTTGAGAAAAATGCGAAATTTTGGGTAAAAGTTTTGCATTTTCTTTAAGCGTGCCACCTGGAATAATGATTTTTGGTCAATTTGAATCAAAGTGTTGAACAATTTGATGTAAAACAAAAGTCTCATTCTCTGGAAATTAAACTAGAGGCAAAAATTGGAACAAAGTTTCTTTAAACCCCCTAAATCTTTTATTACAATATGCATTTGGGCAAATTCGCACAAGCCAAAAACTTAGAGGGAGCAGTGCAAGTGATTACGACACATCATCATTATGGCTATAGCTCTTGTTCGACGCTCAAGTACTCCTGAGTAAAATAAGCTGAAGAACTATCACCTCAGGGTGGATTCTGCCAAAAAATAAAATCGCAAAAACTGTGAAACAACTTTTAATAATTCTAGTCTTCCACAAAGCGTCTCTGTTTTTTGTGACAAGAATGTGACAAGCAAAAAAAGTTTTTTGGGACAAGCAAAACTCAGAAAACGCATAGCAGTTTCTTATCACCTGGAATATTTTCATGAAGCGTGGAATAATTGAAACCAGTATACAAAATGTAGCTGGTGTTACAGGTCTCCGGCAACACCGTTCCGTTAAGAATAAAAGGTTGTTGTGCGAAGAAACTGAAATTGAATAGGCATAAAATCATGCACAGCATATCATGTTTTCATGCCACATTTTAGCCAATTGAAACTAGGCAAACAAGTCCACTAACACAATTGCGTTTGATTGCAAAATCATTAACATTTTCGACAAAAACTTTCAAATTTTCTGAAATCAGAAGATAGTCTGCACTCTTTAAATAGCAAATTCCATATCTCAATTCAATCTATTTTGTTTCAAAATGCAAAATCAAACCTTCATTATACTCGCAGTATTACGCTAAACAGTATTACGCTAACGAGTGGAGAGGCCTATCTCCGCGCCTTATCGGCAATAATAACGTCGCAGCGGTGCGAGCTGTTAGCAACACCGCGTTCGACATGCAGGCCTGGCCCCACCTCCGAACCTCCACCCTCCGGCGCTGACAGCGATGTCTTTAATCAGCACGCCAACCGGCTGGTATACCATTGCTGCGTAATATTAGTGCCTTACCTTACTATAACTGACAATATCGATACGATCACGATGACAAAGATTAAAAATGTGGCTTTTGCATAAATGTCTGCTCCAATTACACAAATGCCAAAACACAGCAATAATATGATTGATCCATACAAGTATTTCCACCAATAACTCTCCGGAAGACCTCTGTAAACATGAAAACTAGGAGTTATATAAATCAACCACAGATTGCATTTAAACAAACTAGCAGCTCAGATGGCCGAGTGAATAAAGCGTCTGTCTATGCAGCGGTAGACTCTGGATTGACTCTGAGTCGGGTCAAGCCAACAACTTTAAAATAGGTATTCACAACTTTCCTGCTTGACGCTTAGCATTAAAAGGACTGTGTGGTGAATAAACGGCGAGTTCACTTGTTGTACCGCTGGGAAAGGCACTTCGCAAGATTCCCACATCTTAGAGAGGTAGACAGATGACTGGCAACTCCTAAATATGCGATTTGATCGCTTTCTCGTTATAGAAGCATAAATATGCAACTAAATACAAACACAACACTTCTTAAATTTACTATCATGGGAATCATTTTCTTAGAATTGTTGACCACCGGTATATAGTATACTTATTTCCAACTCCACAATTATGAGATATCATTAAGTTTAAACAGAAATCAAGGACAAAGTCTTGAAGCAATTCGGTACTAAAAACAAAATTACTCAAAATAGCATCACTTGAAGGCAATTATTAAAAGCTTCTGAGCAAACCACTGAAAACGAAATAACAATAAAGCATCATTTGGTTTTGGTTACGATCTAAGCAAAATCATACCAATGGTTTGATTGCCATGCTATGCTTTATACAGCAATTCATTGAACGATTTCTTCATTTTTACCTCGATGCCACGAGAAAGCGGCGGAGGCACTATACACAAAACAAATCCAGACTCGCTTAGGAGTTGCCTTTGTTTCCGAGCTTTTTATTTGAGTTTTGCTTCTGACTTTTTTAATTTGCTGCTTGTCAGACTCGAGCAAACAGACATAATTACCGTGAAGCATCTTGCCCAAGGACGCAAGCACGAGGCTTTGGCGGGGAGTTTAACCATTAATCTTGCCATCGTGGCCTTCGCAAAAGTGACGCTCCAAACCATACTACTACGCTGCTACATCAATAGCAAAAGACTAGTATACACAATCTTATGAAATTATGGTAGCACATTGAAGTATATACTCATTAATATCTTAACCTGCATCATAACTTACTGTGCTATCTCTCCTTTACTTCCAAAAAACGACACCATTGCTTCTACTATACCAAATATATAAAGAGCACTGGACACAACATTTGCCAGAAAAAACATAAGTCCAATTGAACCACCGAATTCTGGGCCGAGAGCTCGACTGATCATGACTTTAAATGGAGAGTTAAAGATACAATGTCAATTAACATAAGAAAGTCCAGCAAAATTTTAGATAACATATTACCACATTCATTAAAATATAATGCACAAAATTTTGCATGTGCTATACATGGGGTTTTAAACAAGCAAGTTGTGTCAAAATTGATACCAATTTTTATAAAAAAGTTCGAGTTATACGTGAACAAATACAGTGTGACAGTCTCATTTCAAAATTGACAGCATAACTGAAAATACAGGCTGTTCCAAAAGTCTTGTGCACATTTGAAGTCCCCATAGCCTATCTCCTTTACCATAAATAGTAGTACGATAAAAGTTGTGCCATTTTAAAGCTAATTACATTTAGTTTTTGCAAAGTTATAAATATATAAATCAATAACTGAGGTTATTTTCAAATTATATTGAACTGAAAATTCAACAGTACCAGTAACTGAGGGAGACTACAAAATGAGCTTTCACTCTTTGAGTCAGCAACCACCCGTGATATAGCCATATGTCAAATGCAATTGGCTCATCACGTAGGATCTGTCACCTGCGTGCGGTACCGCAAGGCCATGTCGCTGACATTATTTACTTATTTAAACTTATAATTTTGATATCATACTGATTTTGTAAAGTTATTGATTCAGTTATTTGCAAGCCTTTATATCCTTAATAGTTTTTGCGATATACAATGTCAAAATGTGACCAAGACTTTTGCAATACTTGTATATATCTTATAGGCTAGCAGTAAAAGCAATAAAATCATATTAAGTTAAGAACACATATATTGCCATCCACACATGTTATTATCATATAATGATTACAATTCCAATCACAAAAATACCAGCCTGTTTGCTATTCACTATTGGTAGCTGCACATTATTGCTAGTTGTACAGTTAGACAGTCTTAAACAATTCATTCAAGTTTTGTTGTAGTTTTCTCACTATCTCTAAGTTGTGCAATAAGCAAATCAAAACAGTCTTAAAAATCTTTATTATACTGGTGGATTACACTGAGGTATGTAACAAGTGACGGGGCTAATCTTCATGGCTTGGCACCTCGCCCCTACGCAAGTCAGTTTTGAAGAAACATATCAATGGTGGTGAGCTGTTGGCAACAATGTGTCTGATTGGACCAGCCTGTGATTCGAACACCAGACCTCCTGCACTGATAGCGACGTCTTAACCACTAAGCCAAGCAAGCATTGAAAGTTAAAGTTATGACCAATAATTCAATTCAAATATCAGAAACAAAACATAGTTTGAAAAAGGATACAATATGCTCCCCCTCCTTCGATTGCACCATTAGTTGAAATTGCACAAACAGATAAAACAGTCAGAGCAATTATTGAATATGCCAACATGACCATAAGTATACTGTCGATTAAACCAGCTTGCGCCACAATAAATCCCATACGAAGAAACAAAATTGCACTGTACATAGACAGACAACATGGCACAACTACTCCGGACAATGTGGAAAGTTTTCGTTGATGCAAATGGTGCTGACGCTAAGAATACAAACAATTTACAAAAAGTTACAAAGTAATTGCTTTGTGATAGAATGAGACTTGACTTTTATTTGAATTAACAATCAAGGTTGTTTCTAGAGCACCAGCAAGCTTATTCTTTTGAAAGTTCTTTTGTACACACCAACCCCAAAGCTATGCTACATTAACTTTAGGCCTCTAATCCTATCACCAATCTCTCCACCCCTAACTGTACCGGTACTCTAATTTTTATGTTAGGTGTAACTGCTGATGACGTCACACCAGTGTGACAACAACATCATGTAAAGAAACAAACAAGCAGTCCGGTGCAGCAATGTTTATACAAGAAAAACTGGTTTAGTTCTTTAGACCACTGTTTCCTCTAAGATTTCAGCAAACTTGTGTCACTTTGCCCAAACGCATATTCTGACAAAAAATTTGCCCGAAGACCAAAGAGATTAAGCAGTTAAAGAAGGTGTGATTCAATTTTTGCCCCAAGGTTGAGTTTCCACAGTTTGAAATTTTTGTTAAGCCCAAAATATTGAACAACCCGATTTTAATTTAGCCAAAATTCATCATTACAAATGGTACAATAGGTTTACTGAAAAATTTTTTTTATTTTTTATTTGGTTGCATATTTATCCTCCTATCACGAGAAAGCGATCAATGCGCTATACGAGCTCGCTTAGGAGTTGCCGGCCATCTGTCTACCACACCAAGATGGGGGAATCCCGTTAAGTGCCTTTCCCAACGGCACAACAAGTAAACTTGCCGGCTTGTTCTCCACACTGTCCCTTCAATGCTGAACGTCAAGCAGGGAAGCTGTGAATACCAATTTTAAAGTGATTGGTTTGACCCGACTCGGAATCAAACTCGAGTCTACAGCTCAAGAGACAGACGCTCTATACCACTCGGCCATCTGAGCTGTTATTCAAAATTTTGCCCAAAATTTCTCATTTTTCTCAAATTGCGAATCTTTAAACAACAATCCTCCACACACACAAAAACTAGTCACCTGATTTTGATCACATTCAATGTTTCTTTCTGAATCAGTCTGCGGAGTGGTAGCATAATCGACATGCTTCGATTCTGTAACCAAATAATCTTTCTCAGATCCTGGTGCCATTTTATATCCAGAGAAAGTCTAGTAATTTCTGGTACAAATTTTATGAAAGGACATGTGGAATTTCAAATCTGGCACAAATTAAACTAAACTCCAATACTGCAAAAGCCCAGGTGAAACATTTGGCCAAAACTATAAATAATATTTACCGTATATGGTTCACATACTGTACTGGTATACTGGTATATATATACCGGTAGTATACCGGTACCTGCATAGGCTACCAGTACACAGTAAGCATACACAAAGCAAAATCTCTATTATACCTTGTAATCAGCTCCCCCACCCAGTTATTGAGCACTTTACTTAAGTCTCTGACATCCTTAATTAGGAAGTGTTTATTTCACCGAAAATTCCGGTTACCGAAGTTTGAAAAATCGTAGTTGCGTAACCGTTTTCGGTTCCTGTAGTGTGACTCTCACAGTAGGGGAACCGTTAGGGAATGTTTCCGGTTCTGCAAACCACGATTTTCGAACTTCGGTAACCGGAATTTCCGATGAAATAGACGCTTCCAATTAATTACTGGGTGATTTTATTTTGATAAAGTGTAATCTGACAGCTGGACTGTTTTTGGTATACCAGTATTGCCTAAATTGCTTTCTCAGTTTCTTCAGTCATTTTGATTTGTTGTAACACTACTTTGATTTAATGATCACTAGTATTCAGGTATTGGCAGATCGATATCCTGTATTAGTACGGTACCAATCCTAAACTGCATACTGGTAACACATAAAGTGAAACATTACACTGTTGTAGAGTACCATACTGGTACTATAGTTTGCCTTTATTTATACATGCCTATGGTGTAGACTAGTTTTATTTGCTGTGAAGTTGTTCACTTTTATCCTTTACTGTTAATCTGCTTAGCTGTGGGGACTGTTAGACTCAGGACTAGTCTAACCAAGTGACCCCTGAATCATTTCGCCAGCTCACTGCCTTCTTGCATCTGTGTATTGCAGTGTTCCCTCTAGGATATTGACTACTGCGAATTTGCCCAAATGATAAATTCATCTGTTCATTGAAATTTCTGCCAAAGATTTCACTACTTTGAGGACCCCTCTCACAAATTTTTTGCATTAAATTTGCTTTTGCAAGATACAAGCTACAGTCTTGCATTAAAATATTTAAGTTTTTTGTTTAAGTTTTTTTGGTTTTGCAGATTTCTGGTTCATAATATTAATTTCTGGTTCAAAATCAAAAATTTCGCATTTTTCTCATCGCATTTTCCCAAAAATTTCGCATTTTTCTCACTCTAGAGGGAACACTGGTGTATTGCGTTGCTTCGCTAGTATTGCGACAAGGGAGTGTATTGTATCGGTATCGCTTTGCTAAAATAAACTGAACTGTACACTGGCAAACAATAATACTGGTTTTTAACTTGCTAGATTACGTGTACATGGCTACCATCTGGACTAGAATCCATTTGTTTTCTGAAAATCCAAACTTGTTAAACTTGTTTTCAAAAAAAGTCCAAATGTTGGAGTGGATGAAAAACTAGGAGTAAAGAAAAATTTCGTGCTTAAACCATAGACTTCTTAGTGGACTGGAAACTGCTTTACGGTTCTTTAAGCGTACAAATTTTGAATTCATATTACTCAATAATTACAAAAAATTATAGATTGACATTTTACATGTCTCAAGATGGATCTTTTATAATATTTTTACAATTTTTTGTTTAACTAATTTAACCTCACATACTGCGTAGTTATTGATCTTAAACATGAGACCATAATGAGACATTATTTTGCCGAAGATCCAGTCACGCTTGAATGAATTCGTGCAAAATCTGATCACGATCTGATTAATCCATAGGTTTCCTACTGTTGCCAATGTCAACAATGGTGCTGCAAGACGAAAAAGCGTATATAAGCTCTTGTTTAAGCATAACCTGAATTGAAAATGATGCAAAGAATGTAACTGTACAATCAGGGTAGCCATGGAGTAAGTCTGGAGGCAAGAGTTTGCAGAGAAGTATTCAGATTTGCTTTGGATTTTTATTTATTTTTAATTTTTTTGTGGTCAGCATTTTCAGAATTTCTGGCTTCTTGATTTTGCTGTTTGTTAGAGTTCGCCAAGCGGAGTCATTTTGAAATCTTATAGTATCTAGGTCTACCATGCATGAAGATGCAAGCCTGCTCTGTATATGCAAAAAAAACTGCAGTAGGCTTGGACTCTTGGAGTTGAACCACAATCCAGCAAAAGCAGCCGGTTTTAGATGAACTATTTGGAAATGTCCATCCACTAAGCCACTTTCTTGACCATTTTCACTGGAAACTGTTTGATTCCACTAGTTTGCCTATCATTTTTCCTATTGCATATCAGTTTACTACTGGTATCTGTACATTTTCTGTATGCTTATATCATGAGATATGTAGCGATAAAAAGTCCTGAGTTCAAACATTTTACCTTATTGTTTCTTCTGTAGAATATCTATGACCTACTATACAGTGCTCTTCTAAATAATGGTAATTTTTTTGAAGTATAGATTTTGTTGTTGCAAAACTACCATACCGGTATCATATCAAGCATGATTCAATTGTGGGACGAATTCTCTGTAGAGGAGATAGAAATGTGTTGCATTCTTATTGAGGTAGGTGTTGGTATGAGTGTATTTTTCATGTTAGACTACCGGTAGTTACTGAGAACTTGTTAAAAATTCTTTTTAATTAATGGATGAAATAACTTGGAATTACTTTGTAAACCTACTGTAATCGAATATTAATTACAATCGACTTTTTGCAACGGTGACTGTGGGTAAGACTGATGACACTATTTACACTATGAAGTACTGTATTCAATGTTTTCAAGGTGGTGGTGGGTAGAAAACCTTAAATACTTCATAATGTAAATAGTACCGTAGATTGATGATTAATGTTTAGCTGACTATGCATTAACTTTGACAATGCTGGAGTAAAGATACTTAGTATACTCAGTTTGACGTTTGTAAACCCCTTAGAGTACCGTAAAATGTGGTTGCTCAAAAAAATTATTTTTTAGACTTTTGTTGTGATGAGGATTTTTTCTTCAAAATAGATATATATACACTGTTATATATACAATGTTTTGCAACCAAAAGTGTGTAGTCCAAAAATTTACTAAATGTTTTTCATTTAAAGTGAGCAAAGTTGTCACAACTAATTGCAATTTAGCCCATGATCCTTGACTTAGGTTTTTCAGCTACCTAATGCTTCTATTAGCAATGTTAGCACTGTGAAATGATTCATTGCCCACTTTTACAGTTTAAAAAAAAAACGAAATTGCTTACATTTTACTGCTTGACATGGTACGGTAGTTCGGCATACATGCTCGTACAAAATGCAATTCTTATGCTTTCCTGTTTTTGAAAAATTTTTGGTGGTACAGAATTTCAAAACAGATTTAAATAGTGCCGAAACTATCTTTTCAATATAAATTTAGGTAGTCTTGAAAAAGACTTGTTTTTGGACCAAACATTGGTCACATTGACAAAGTTATAAGCAAGATTTAAATATGGCAATTTTTTGCGAAAAAAATCTTGTGAATATTTTTTGAAATTTCTTTGCTTCGAAATTTTGTTTTTGCATATTGGTGATATTATCACAAGTTTTAACATAAGTTCAAAATTTGTCTGCCTTAAGTGATCTTTGACCTCCATGGCAAATGTTTAGGGATACATTTTTTTTAGCATGTTTGGGTTAGAAATTGTTGTTTGATATCACATTTTTTGGATTAAAATCAAAGCTTATATAGTTGGTTTATAAGTAAAACCAAAAAAAGTTGAAAAACTTTGGTACAAAAATTGGACTATGCCCCCAGGCCCCGGCTGTGGCCCATCCCTTTAAAAAAAAATCTGGGTGCGCCACCAACTCTTGGCATAACTCTTTTCGCTTTCAATTGTTTTGTATGGTAGGCGTAAGGGGTAGCTCCTTACTTCTGCGTTTGTCTTTTTTTTTCTATTAAGATGTCCCGTTTTCTCTTAAAATGTCCAGTTTTTTTGTCATAATTTAATCTAGTCGGTCTAACTATTAAATTTTTTCATGTACGTTACTTTAAAAGAGCTACATGGGCTTTTTTTGCACTCAAAACCATTATACCGTATGTGTTTTCATGTAACTATTTCTTTTTATTAGACACCATCTCCGGAGAGCACAAAGAATGAAACCAGTGTGCCTCTTTCTAACGAAATTAGCATGGAGAAGACCAAAGAGACTTTAATCGAAGCAGTAAAGTTGGCAAAAAAATTCAACCTGAATTAAATTACAACAATCCTTCTAAAGATGCTTTATCTTTCACAAGAAAAATTATAATACTGTATAACACGCAACCAAATCTCTCATCCTTTTATTCAGTTTATTCAACGGAATGTATCTTTGCCGCAAAATATTTCGGTTTGGAGCAAAGCTATGCTGCCCTTTTAATGATTAAGGTGTTTGATGTGATTGCGAAAAGTGGAAAAGAGAAAGGTGTGTCGAGTCAAGTCCAGGATGAAGTCACGGAGAGAGAGAAAGGTATATTTTTTTGCTGTTTATGGCCAAGTTTATCAGTGATTACTAAGGATTGTAAATTTTTCCGCTTTAATTCTCAACTCAGATTGTTACCTGCATTAAACTTACACAATGACTTTAAAATTATATCAACGATGATTCGAGATACTGCCAAAATTTTCTTTTTTATCTTTAAGTTTATACCAGTAGGCCGATTAAACAATTGCGTGGTTGTCAAGCTTTTTTTGAAGAGAAATAAACATTTATTAGCATCAGCTTCGATTCTGGTGCTATTGTCAGTGACATGACCTAGCGGTACCGCGCGCAGGTGACAGATCCTACGAGGCGGGTTGGATTCACGGCTGGAGCCGATCGCATTTGACATATTGATGTACTGGGTGGCTGTTGACTCGAAGAGCGCAAGCTTCCTTCGTAGTTTCCCTCAATTACTGTTAAATTTTCTGTTTACATTAATTTGAAAACAACCTTAGTTATTTATTATTATTGTTATTTTTGCGATGTGGTACATTCAAGTCCGACATTTATACCTTAATAATCAATTTAACTAAGTGCAACAGAACATTCAGTAATTTTGCATTGAAATTGACTAAATAAGCTCTAATAAATTCGAGGTTATTTCCACACCCCCGTACATTCGATTGACGTTTCCACAGCTCCAGTTTCGAAGCGCTAATATTATGTGCGATATGTGTATACGCCGCATAGCTTATATTATACCTAAGTTTTTGTGCACATTCACGATAATGCTATTCCTGTATCAATTTTTTAGGCATTGTGGAGTATATTGCGGGATACACTCTGAAGAAGGCGAAAAGAAAGCTTTCTAGCTTGCATTCCGAAATTGCCAAGCTCTGTACCAACCGACCTGCGTACGATTTTGGGAGCAGTATAGAAAAACTAGAAGGCCACTTGCTGTTTCCTGTGCTTGAACTGTTGCACGTATTTCAGCAAGTATATGCGATGTATGTAGCAGAAATTACCAAACATCCTAAAGACATTGATTTTTTGACCTTCTTAAACGTAATAAAAACAAGCACTTTCTACGCAATGGGATTGGATCAGCTTTTGGACCAATACGGCATTGAAGAAAACGAAGCAGCTAAAATATTTGACTTTTTATTTTCATTATTTATAAAAGTACTCAGTCATCGCTACGCAAAATTTGTGTTAAACAAGAATCAAAAGCGGCCCACAAAAGGAGCTAGCAGCTTTCGAAGCGAATTGCAATCATTGGCAAAATCATGATAAATAACAAAAGGTGATGTCAAACATTTCATTTGAGAAACTTTCGATCAAACTTTTTTTTTTTCTGAAGCGGTTCGTCGCACAGCTTTGTCCACGGATTTTTCTCTCCAAATGTTGTATTTCCACCTTTAATTTTTTTGATAATTTTGCGCTGTGTGATGTTTCTGATAGAAAATCCAACTTCATTGATATCAGGATTTGTATTTCTTCGAAGAGTTGTTCTCTGGAGATAGAATTGCTTTACTAAAATCACTGCACCAAAAAAACAACGGTCTATAATATGAGCAGGACGGGAGTATTATACAGTATTAATAAGGCTAATCAAAAAAATCAAATCTTTATTTAGGAATTTCGTAAATATGGAATGAAAACAGCTGCGGAGGAAAAATATAGCCAGAGTAATTTTCGTCACTGAACGTTGCTACAACAAAGTTTCAATTCCCATCATCAACCGTAATAGAGGCAGTTCAAAACTGAAGAACAGTGACGAGAAAATACTCTTGCTATAACTATTTATTTCTTTTATTGGCATATTTTTCCTCCTATCACGAGAAAGCGTCGGAGGCGCTATAAGAGCTCGCTTAGGAGTTGCCGGCTATCTGTCTACCACACTTAGATGGGGGAAGCCCGTTAAGTGCCTTTCCCAACGGCACAACAAGCAAACTTGCCAGCTTAGGCCTGCTACACACTGTTCCTTAATGCTGAACTTCAAGCAGGGAAGCTGTGAATACCAATTTTTAAGTCATTGGTTTGATCCGACTCAGAATTGAACCCCGAGTCTACCGATCCAGCAGACGCTCTATTCCACTGAGCTATCTGATCGGTTCCTCTTCAAATCTTTATTATACTCGCGGTACGACGTTGAAGCGCGTAACGAGCCCACAAGAAAATTCTATTAAGACTAAGCAGTCGAAGTTTTAGCGTATTTAGAACGCGACTATTACGCCAGCGTCCAACACGTATAAATTTTACGTCTAGCTGTCCCGAAAGCCAGACGTATATCGTCTAGTTGTCCCAAAGTATTCGATTACATGTAAACTTTTCCCGCCTTGCAAACCTATTTGGACCACAAAAATGTACAAAATCTAACCAAGTTTCCGAAAAGTGCTTCCAAGACATCTTGACTGAGATTGCGGAGACACACTTTTTTCTCCCCACGTAGTAGTAGAAACCGAACAATCATACAGAGGTTTCTAGTAGTAAAAGTCAAGCTGTCAAAAGTCGTTTTCGCAGTAATGCGTTTTCGCTCAGTAGGGTAGAAAATATCCACTTCATTCTGGAAGTAAAAACAATAGAAAGAAGTCAGCACAAGATTAATCGCCTATACTAACATACAAATCTAACCTTCCAATCCAATAAATACTGAATGAAGTCTAGCTTAAGCCACAGTAATCTTTCGTCGGTCAGTTCCGTAATAGGATTGTGCATACCACAAGTCACGCACTCAAACCATCTAGAACGATATATTATGTAAGTGCTTCGCTATGGTATAAAAAAATTGTGACAGATTACTTATCAAGCAACTTGACATAATTCGCTGTCCCGATCGAACCTTCAATATCTTGCGTCAACGCTTGAGCAACATTCCAGCTGAGTGTGTCGCGTGCAAGTGACACTTTCATCTGTGTAGCAACAATAACATCGTTAAATAACGCTCTCTTACTATAAAAAAAACTTTGTTCTTAATACAACCAATTAAAACCCCTAAACCAGTAGGCCTACCTTTGAGTACGAGTTAAGTTGCATGTGGGTAGCTGTTAATCTAGTTTTGCCAACAGGTTTCGATGTTTCAAGTTCCCATAACTTTTGCACGTGCGTCCACAAAAGGTCGTCACCAGATTTGCATAAATACTTAGTTCCGCCGGGTTTCGAAGAATATAGAGCATTGCGAGCAGTCTGTTAACAAAACAATCATAACTAAGGAGAGCTATGAAAACATTGCACTAAAAATTACACAAAATAAAACTTCCGACATACTTTGAGAAGATGGCTGGTATCACCACAGATGTATATTTCTCGCTCCAAACAACATGGATTAGGTGCAGTGTATCCCTCCTCAATGTTAAACTTGGATCCATGAATTATGTCGAAAAACTTGCGATTAGTTGCTGCACCGTCCGCAACTACTGCTAATACACTAACACCAGCAACCTCGCAAACGCAAACAGCCTCCCAAAATATTGAAGTCAGTTGAAATGCTGGAATGTTGCCCGTCGGCCACCACGACAAAGGTATAGATGGATTCCCGGAAAACGAGCGTAGATAGAATACTGAAAACAGCAATTCAAACGATTAAAACAGCAACTGTTTCAAATTTTTTAACAGAAGGAGATAAAAACAAGTAATTCTACATACAATAATAGCGTATTTGAATTTGCACAGCTGGGTACAGTGGGTAGTACAAAGTGTTTACTGCTTAGCCCCACTATAATATTACACGAAAAAAAATCATTAGTAATCAAAAACTCAAAAACTCACCGCATATATGTGAAGCCAAAATTCCATCATCACAACGCCTATCACCAAAGTCAACAAAGCCGACTAATTTTCCTTGTCGTAAAACCAAATTTTCTTTAACTGAAAGTAATCCACCGCAGTAATTGCAACTAGTATTCAATAACGTAATTCATAGAACTGCATGACTTGCATCAATATACGAATGCTTACTTTTCATTTCATCGACAGTAATGAAAGCACACTCCCCAACATGTCTTTTAAGTTCCGCCTGAGCAAGAAGATTTAAACCGCATTCAACATCGCCAACATTTCTGTGACAAAATCAATGTGAAACTTACAATCATATCAGTCAATGTGAAAATTACAATCATTGTATCATAGCCAAACCTGTAGTTCTGAAGAGTCTTTGATGACGGTAGAGTTAGTACTCCTGAAGTTCGCAACTGTTGGTAAGCAGATGGAGACCTAGAGTAAAGTTCAATAGCCCATCTAATAATATCGGGGTGATACCTTCTGGCAGTGGGGGATTTATTGGCATTGCTAAACTGAACCTCAAAAATTTTTTTCTGCCATTCGTTCATCTGATCGGATTCTTCATGAAACATTTTCTGCAAGTAGAAATATAGGCTATATTTTTTACACGGATATGAAGGAAACGTCGGATGTATTTAATAATTAACGTTGTCGGCGAATGTAAGCTAACGTCAACCAACTTTTACTGAAAGCTGCTAAGTCTGCCCTTGTCATTTGAGCGTTCAATATAAAATTAGAGTAATATTATATTTGCTTCAACACACTTTTACGTTACATATGATTAAAAGTTTTGTTTACATAGAGGTAGCCGAAAAACAAAGCTTACTGCAGGAGATACTTCACTTTTTACTGTGAAAGTGTGCTGAAACAAACACAAATTATGTTTTATACTTGTTTAAACTTCTCAAACTGAAAGTTAGTCAGTATATCTACACAATAGGCTAAGCTTAAAACTTGCTATTAAGTCGGAATGCAAACTGTCATCCACGGTAACTAGATCTTCTTCCAAAACCTCGGGAATGCTGCTCTTATCATTGTATCTTCTTCTGTACGCAGTTCTTACGTCATATTTGCTGCAACTGTGACAACTACCTTGACCATTTAAAGCTGCAACTTCAAAAGACAGTAAACTTGATAAAATCCGCAGTGCAACGTCTCGTCGCAAAAACATTCTTACTAATAACATTGCAATTCGTAGAACGGTGTATATATTGCTGCCGCAGCTGAGCTCCATCCCACGTTTGAATAACCTGAATCGTAGTAGTAGCAGTTTTTTCCTTCACACCTTCACACAATTTCCATCCCTCTAACTCATCTAAACAAACAATCAAAAAATGTACATAAAGGTACTCACAGATATTATGGAATGCAGAATAATTCATACTAAGGAAAGCAGTCAATGTTGAAGTTCTGATATCAGGAAGAAAATGATCAGTGAGATTGATTCTCCATCCACCAAAAGAAATCCAGTCATACGTCAAATCATCATGGAAGCAAATGCTGTCAAAAAAATAATTCATCATCGAAACCAAATTTTCAGTACCATATACTTGCAGTATTACACCAAAGCATTTCACTGTTTGCGTGGCTTAGTGCCAGAGCAACATAGGTTTGTACCCCCTTAAGATATTGCAGCGGTGCCAAGCTATTAACAACATTGTCTCCAATATGACTGGTCCAAAAATCAAATCCAAAACTTTGCACCAGAAGCAATGTTTTTAAAACTTTCCTGTTTAAGTAATCTTTATAGCAGGAAAAATTATTACAGAATCTGTATCATATCAAGCACAGAGGAAACGTGGAAGTGCTTACCATATAGAAGAAGATATTATGTTTGCATTTTCATATTTTTCCAGTATCAGCCTTTCACGTCTATATGTGAGACTCCAACAGCCTTAAAAACAGACATATTTGAACTTGCATTTATTTTTCAATAATAATCTAAGGCCATTCATTCAATCATAAAAAGCTACATTACATTTTAAAATTTTTCCAACAATAACGATCATCTGATCTATTTTTTTAAATATAAATGCAGCCTTACTTTTAATTCTGCTGCTAGCATTTTCAAAACTCCGTTCTATATGTAGATACTTTGAATGTTTTATGGGATCTGGCAACGTAAGGCGTTCTTTGGGTGCTTTTCTTTGCTAAAAACAATACAAATTAATCAATTTTAAGCTATCAGGGTTTTAATTTTTTTCTATAAAGTTTTTGCAAGCTTTTTGCAGAAAAAATGCAAACATTGAACGATGACGTAACTGCATCATCAGCAAATATACACATTCGTTCTATTAATTTGAATAGAACAATTGAGTTATTTATTTGAATAGAACGAATGAGTTATTTGCTGATGACGCAGTTACTAGGCTTACTTGAATCTCATTAGTAGGCTTACTTGAAATTGAGAACCTTTAAGCAATATAGTTTCCAGTAGTTTTGGCCTTTGGGAAAATTTGCTGCTAGTAGAAGCCAAATAGGGGTAATGTCAAGTATCTGCCCCCATGCGTTTTCCATACATATTTTACGTGCGCATCTTACAAACCCTATAGCCCAAATCATACGTAAATAGTGCATATGCGTCTGTAAAAAACGCGTGGGGGCAAGTAGTAGGCATTACCCCCAAATAGTTGTGTAATAATAAAGGCCAAAAATAAATATATTGTATACACCCGTTTTTCCTACAAACTGGAGCGAGAGGTTTCTGTATGCCCAACACTCTAAACAATATCAACTTACCTTAATCTCTTTCACTTTTTTTGGCAAACATTTAGTGGGAAGAACACCAAGTTTCAACTTTTTGCGGGAATTAGTCGGGACAATTGCATCATTTTCAAAATGCTGCTCACAAATACTAGCTACTTCTTTGTGCAGCATTTCTTTTATTTTGTCACCTTTCAAGCAATCACGCAGACTTAAAATAAACTTTGTTAAATTTTCATAGTGGGCTTTTTCTTCTTCTGTTTTTCTTCCTAAATCCGGTCTCAATATCTTGAACATTGACTATTTGGCATCTTTGGCTTTGTATTGGTAGCTACAACCAGGAATGCAGCAATGCGACATAATGCTTTTATTTTACGAAATAAGTTAAACTTTAAAGCAACTGTAATGACAAAGTAAAATAAATGAGCACACATACTGGTAAGTTGAGCAGTTGGGCCAAGATATCGATAGCTTTAACTACCGGTGACACTTTACACACCATGGGCCATAAAGCATACGTTATCCTGATCAAGTAACTCAGGCAGTTTGGTAGACTAATATCGATACATGAAAACCCAGAAAAGAGTTAGACTAAACAGTTAAACAAAACTTACAGGCCTATCAATCAACACTCTACCGGTACTAGACTATATCATATACCGGTAGAAGATGAGTCAATTCGTAGCCTAGCCTACACAGCCTAATAGACATGCAGAGTCTAAAAAACCCTCTCCTCTACTTCTAATAATAACACTTTTACTTTCTGGGTAACCAAATTAACAAGATACTTCACATAAATGCTTTTTACAATCCTATTTCAACGCGACAACCAGCAAATCGCATGCAAACGGTGCATACAACATAGCCAGGATACCGAATTCATTCAAGCGTGACTGGATTTTGCACTTTTCTACACAGTTTCCAGTCCACTAAGAAGTCTATGCTTAAACAATCATCCGTTTTGCATGGTCCAAAGTAGAGATGGTATGGGGATATGGGCCTCTAAGACAGTGGCGTACGCACATGGGGGGGGTTTCGGGTGTCAAACCCCCCCTATTGAAGATTGGAAAAAAATTAAAACCGCTCTTTTTGGACCGATTAGCGTTTGTTTATACATAGATAATAGATTGTGTTTTTCTGTGCTGTATCAAATTGCCTGTATAATCTCGAGAAACTTTCATTGTGATGCAATAATACCGGTAGTCAAACTTTTCTGGTGTGTAAGCGTTTGAACCAATGGCTGGCTCAAAATGCAAGCCTGTACAAGGTCAATGGGCACTAAAACTGGAGTCGTGTTGTGATGTCATAAAGACATTGTTCTCAACGGCTATAGCTGGACAAGACAACGTTTCAGCGCAGAAGGCATTCTTGGAAGAGAACGGCATGCAGATATTCCGCTTGCGATGTCATAATTTTGAGCCAAACCCGCCAGTTGTCGTAGTGGTTAAACACACCGCTATCGGCGCGGGAGGTTTTGGGTTCGATTTTTGAGCCCGTACCGGCCGTTAGCTCAGTTGTTAAGCGCACAGGTTATCGGTGCGGAAAAAATGGGGTTCGATTCCCGGGATGGTCAAATCGGCACAGTGTCGCCAACGGCTCGCCACCGCTGCGACGTTTCTGTGTTACCCAAGCGCTAAGAGATGGGCTTCAGTGACGTTCGCAGGGGTCGGAAGTCAGCACTCCCCTTCCCCCTTGACAATTGCAGAAAAAATGAAACCTTATATTTTTAAAATGAACCGACTTTTCTTCATGCGAAGCTTGTCGAAATTGCTATCATATTTTCATCCCCAACAACACCATCCCCCACAAAACATTTTAGCGTAAACCATTCCCTTACAAGTACAATAATCATACCTCCTTACGTCTGCGTGAAAAGTTGTACCATCCCCCATACGTGTTTTTACAACTCGAGCACTGATTACGATGCAATGCTACAATACCGGTACCCGCTAGTCCAACTCTTCTGTTGTGTTTTGATTGAAGTGCATTTTCGTCATTGATGTTGCTGTGAAACAATTAAGAAGTGGGAGTTTCCTTAAATGCGGTGTATCTGCAGTAACTATGGTTGCACGCAAATTTTTTATTTTTAAATCAAATCAAATCTTGATTATACTCGTTTCATTAAATTCGTTGTTGCACCGAAACGTGGTAGCGAGTGGCAGAGCCCAACCCCGCGGCTTAGCGCCTGGGCAACGCAGCTCCAAAAAAACATCGCAGCGGTTGCGAGCCGTTGGCTACACTGTGTCCGATTTGACCGGTCTGGAAATGGAGTCCCAAACCTTCCGCATCGATAGCGAAATCTTTCAACACTACGTTATAATCGCCTGGTTTTTTGAGAAATTTTATTAAAATATAAAAAACTAAATTGACACTGCTTTAAGTGCCAAAAGTAAGATAAAAATACTGCCAAAGACGACCATAGACCAACAAAGATTTGAAGAGGCCTAGGGGCGGAACGAGGGGAGAGACAACATTGTTTTTTCGAATCGTTTTTTCGTATTGTTTTTTCGTATTGTAAGCTGACTATCTCAGGAGCTAGAGTTCTTCGTTTCCCATAGACACCGCGATTATGTGTTTGAAAGCATCTGATATCGACGCTGTGACTTGGCAGAAAAACGCTTAGATAATATCGACGCTGTTTTTGACTTTAATCGGATGATTAGAGATTTCTCTCGCGCATAATTTATTTTAGTTTAAAAACGTTTTGGTAGGGAGGGCAGTTTTTTCTCATGCTCCAATATCTTCACTTTTCAAATTTCAAGCGAGAAACTGCCCCTTTCATAATGAGTGTACCGTATATTGACTGTTTATAACAAGGTTTAGCCTATATGCGTTGTTTATATTAATGTTGGTTCTTGAAAAAAGCTACTTTTGGAGAGAAGAAACTGCTTGTTTTACCCCCTGGGTGCACCTTGTTTGTGACGTTGCGACAGCTAGCCAGCCTATTTTAGTCAATTAACCTTCCTATGGCCCAAAAATGATTTCAACTACAAATTTTTCAGAAAATTTTCAACCACGGCCTGACAACTTGAGTTTCCGTGAAACCTTTTTTCTCCTTATATGAAACGCAAAGCATTAAGCAAAAGTGTGAATGAAATATCTTTGTTTATTCCTTAGTTATGGCATTATATAGCTTATTCATGGTTAACTGCAATTCAGGCTGGAAAGATTACAATACGATGCACTTTAATACCTCTAAACTACTGTAATTGTAATGTAGTATCTTTAAGTCATCACGATGTGACGTCACTAAAACCCCCCCCATTGAAAAATCCTGCGTACGCCACTGCTCTAAGAGACCCGCCAACGAGCAGTTAACCGGTCTTTTTACTGGTCCGCTAATGGCCCGGTTTTATTTTAGTTTATTTCTGGGCCGCTAACGAGCCGCTAACGCTTTTTGAACTCCCTTTAAGTGTGATTAATATGCTTAAAGATTCATAAAAAGAATGGGCTTTGGGCGGGCTGAGCTTTATTTTTGGTATGAATGGTCGGGTCGGTTACGGTTACTGGGTTAAAGGTCCCGGGCCGTGGGCGGTCCGAGCCTCAAAAAAGTCAGCCCGATCCATCTCTAGTCCAAGGTCCAACCAATCTCTAGTCCAAGGTCCAAGGTGATGTAGACCACGAAACAATTGGATCATCCGTCAAGCTCCGTCAAACAATCATCCGTCAAGCTCTCCAAGATGGGGAAATCCCGCTAAGTGCCTTTCCCAACAGTAGAACAAGTTAATTTGCCAGCTTGTTCTCCACATTGTTCCTCTAGTGCTGAGTAGGGTGCATCATTTCCCCCCTAATTTGGAATTTAAATTTGTGCCATTGTAAAATGGTGTCCGTATCAGATAAGATTTGACGAAAAATGATGGAGACCCAGGGACCCCCAACCACTCCCGCGCGCACCCCCGAGTTTTGAATAACTAAAATCGCCATATCTCATAAACTAAACAAAATAAACATATAATGTTTGGTATGAAATTGATTGCAACTACCTGATTTAGTTTAAATTTGCACAGAAATACACAGATTTAGTATGAAAAATACATATCAAAAAATTTCACTTGTTATCATTTTTCAAAAATTGTAAAATTTTTTCAAATTTTTGAAGTAGCAGCAAGTAGCCTAAAGATGTGCAAAAGCTATAAAAGCCTCTAATGGAAGTTGAGTAACACAAGGCGATTAGATCAAGTGTGTGACCTTTTCATCAAGTTTGGCCGACTTAATCTGCTTTTTTCATTACTTGCAGATTGCTTTCAAAGTTCTTTTAAAACAGTGGTTCTCAAACTGGGGACCGCGGCCCCCTTGGGGTTCGCGAAGCAGTTTCAGCGGGACCGCAAAGAGGTCGCGGATTTGCGGATTTCTGATAAATCATCCCGCTGAATGTGCTTGATTGGACATCTGCGGACGTGATGACCTTTTTTTTTTGCTCTTCACTTGATTTTGCGTGGAAATTTATGGGTTGCGTACAAATGAAGTACCGTGAGTGATAGAAAAAAATCTTTGGAAACAGCAGAGTCGAAATTTTAAAAAAGTTAGAGAAACACTGCTTCAAAAGGTAGCAGATGATTAAAAATCGGTTGCCAATGATTTTAATCCGCGTTCAGAACAGCCATTAACAACTACAGGCCTATATTATAACCATATTTGCTCGCTTTTTTCGTTTAAGATATTCTTCATCAAGAGACCAGTCTTTCACATCCTTTTGCAAAAATCTGTCTCCATAACCGAAAAAGTACCAGAAATCTTATCCTGTTAAGTCAGCCAGTGATGGCTCTTCATTTACTTCTTTTGGAAACTTTGATTTTCCATTTCCCTTTTACTTTTTGGGGATTGCAGCATGATGCCCTTTTCCTCGAAGCAAAATTTCGGCAATTTTTTCTTTTTCCTCATCTGCTACACAGCCGTCAAACAAACAGAGGGGCACCATCTTCTCAGTCAAATACCAAAAATGGAGCTGTAGTTCTTTCAAAGCACTGAATGCAACTGTCGAATCAATTGACACAGCCGTCAAACAAACAGAGGGGCACCATTTTCTCAGTCAAATACCATCATCATCATCATCAATTCGTTTTTATTTCCGCACTCCATAACGTCAAAAACACACGTTCACATCAGTTCAATAGGTGTTGGCAGAGCACGGATAAGCAGTGGCGCCGCCACGGGGTGGCGAGAGGGGGCGACCGCCCTCCCAATGGTTTTTTGATCATTTTTCCAAATTGCCTAGAACCGCAGAGTTTTTTTCAGGGGGTGGGGGGGTGACGTCAGATGCTTTTGGCAATGTAATTTTTGTAACGAAATGTCTAGCTCCATCACGTGTTCAGGGGGTAGGATGAAGGGTATGCGTCCTTCCGCCAGCCATTTTCAAAAATGTTTTTGATGTATACAATTTTTTCATAATTAACAAACTCTTCGATAGCAATAACCCTTACGCCTTAAGCACGCATATTCAAAAATGTGCGAACAAAATGCATCATAGGCTATTTGGTAAAGCACTCAGAATTAGGGATAAAATATTTAAATAAAATTGGCCTGAAAATTATTCAAAAAGCACTAAAATAGCCATTACAGTCCGTAAATTTTCAAAATTTTCCGGGGAAGTATACCCCTCCGGACCCCCTAGAGCTTTTCTTGTTTCTCAATCAGCTTCAAAAAATTTCCACCGAAAAAAAAAGTACGCTTGAAAAAATGTGAAAATTATGGCTCCCTCCCTCCCCCTTTCAAAATTTCTCTCTACGCCACTGGATCTAAGTGTGCCGCTACCAACAAATATCAATGAAAAAAATGCTGCAATAAATCATGGCAGAATTGTTTTAACAAAATCACAGAATGAATATCCTCGAAGTGCTAAAACTAATCGAGCTTTTATTGTTGATTGGTATAAAGACCACTCCTCCTGGTTTTGGCTGGAATATCCCGACATGTTGGAGGCTGTGTTTTGTTTTTATTGCCGTGTCTTCAATGCCACAGTAAGTATACTTATATGTAGCTAGTTTAATAAACTTATGTACATTGTCTCAGAAACACAAATAAGTTGGTCCTATTTCATCTAAGAAAACCCGTAGATTCGACTTATTATGGGTGAAAGACTATGGATCGATTCCAGAGTTTCCAATATTTTATAGCGCTTCAGCAATATTTCTGTCGTTGTTTACTTCTACGCAAAATATGCTCAGACGCAAACAAAGGATGAAAAGATGACATAGAAAAAGGAATGCGCAACAAAATGTTTAACCGTCGCAGCATGCAGATTGCGGACCCATTACCACTATAAAAGCAATTAAGGGTCTATATGGTTGCACAACCGATAATATTAGCAGAAACTTAATCACTACACCTAAAGTAAATGAGTGAAACAATGTGAAATATATCGTGTGATATTGACAAACGCATAATGAACATAAGTTTAGTCATTTTTAAAAAGTACATGATTATTCACCTTTTCGTAAACTTGGTAAGGCATGCAATGCATGCCTGGCATTAAATGCAGAATACGTTCCTGATTTACAGTGATTTTTTCCTTTTAACGAATGTTTCGTAAGTGTGGTGTGTTTGTGAATTATCAGTTTCGATGCACAAAACATGCCTGGTAGCATATCAATGTCTTACCTCCTAGAGTTTCTGAAAATAGCTGGTGTAACTTATGATCCTGTTAAAATTATACGTTACAATATAGTTACAAAATGAAAAAAAAATTCAATAAGTGCAGTGCAATAGCCTTCTTTAGGAATGCCGATTAAACTACACCTACGGAAAGCTAATGTGCCTATCGTCTTATTTATGTTTTCGCGTAGCTCTGCAAAAATCCCAAGTCATGCCGTTATTTCGCCCCCCAATGTTTTTTCCTGGCGGCGCCACTGCGGATAAGGGCACACGCTGCAAAACGGGTAATCGTTGCCTAACAATAAAAAAAACAAACAATTGGATTGAACAACAAAAACACACGCACATAACGAACCAACACAAAAACAAAATTAATTAGTTAGTTAGTTAAGCAACATGCCATAGCAAACGAAATCAATTTTGCAAATAAACTGGATTAGCACCAAGATTTCAGCCTGTGACCCCAGCTATTGGGAGGCTAACAGGTTCTAAATCTTGCCCAAGGGTTACCTGGAGGGAGTTGTGAATGGGTACCCTCATTCATCCGCACTTGTTTAAAAGACAAGTGCACAACCGGGTACAGTTTTTACTCATGTCTACGAGTGTATTGGTTTCATGAATAATTATCAGATTAAAGATAAATTAGAAATATATGCCAGTTTTTCAATAGGGTATTTAATAGTACGTATAACTGCAGTTTTGTATAATACTTTTAATCGCAAAGAGGTATTTTTTAAAACTGAGTTTTGATAATAATAATTATTTAACCATCTTTTCAGAAATAGGTAGGCTACTGTTCATCAATCAAATTAAAGTTAAATATTGCTTCTGCATTGTGGTTCTTGATTTAGTATTGAATGGTGTTGCTAGTCGCCATCTTTTTAGATTTCCAACTTCATGATTCCATTTATCCTTTGAGTATCTGCAAATAAAGATCAACAACAGCACCAGAACAGATCAAATTATAATAAAATATACTATGACCCAAGAGCGGTGGTGGTAATCGACTAAGTTTGTCAACAACATAATAATTAGTCTGTGCTCAAAAAATGTGCTTTACCTTTGTCTGAAAAAGATTTAAAATCCTTGCATTCCTTACTCGCTGTTGGTAATTCACTCCATATTTTAGGTCCTGAAAATTTTATGGACTGTCGGCACATAATTAATCTATATGCTGGTTAATCCATATTTTAGGTCCTGAAAATTTTATAGACTGTCGGCACGTAGTTAATCTACATGTGGGCACATAGTTAATCTATATCTGATAAATACCAAAAATGGAGCTGTAGTTCTTTCAAAGCACTGGATGCAATTGTCGACTCAATTCGCTTGAAGAAGTGGTGCAGAGTTTTAACCAACATTTGAATCAGAATGAGGAGCTGAGATTACAGAATTGCCTCGAAATTACTGTACCTCGGAACGCATGGATAAAGAAATGCATTCCGTCATTCCGTGGTGGTTTTGCTGAAAAGAAAAATTTAAGACATGACTTTTATATTCGTTGTATGTGACCACCCCAATTTTTAAGAGTGGGTTTTTGCATTTTAAAGGTCGTCTTATACGCCAGAATATACGATAAATAAATTTGAAATTCAACATCGGCCAATTTTTGCGAACCCTTCCGGCCAGGACCGGGGCAAAAAGTGGCTTCCCGGGCCGGGGCTCCAGTCGATCCCTACCAGGAAGCAGCGAAAAAGCTGTAGCAGTATTATCAACAAAAATCCACGCGGTACATCCAAGCAGCCTACAACAAATTGTCAGTAGCCAGGCGTAATGGGTTAATCTGAAACTAGTGGTGCAACTCCCACCCATACAAGCATCATTGTCCCATCCTTGAAAAAAATGCTTCACTATGAGAAATTGCTGCTTGGTTGATTCTTAACAAGCGGCAACTTGAAGCAAATCTTCACACTCCCTTCAATGCTAAGCGCCAAGCAAGCAAGCTGGGAACAGTGGCGTAGCGAGAAATTTAAAAAAAGGAGGGGGCCCTAATTTCCACATTTTTTTCAAACGTATTTGTTTTTTGACAGAACTGATTTGAAGCTGATTCAGAAACAAGAAAGGCTCTAGGGAGGTCCGGGAGCATGCTCTTCCGAAAAAATTTTGAAAATTTACACGCTGTAATGGCTATTTTAGTGCTTTTTGAGTAATAATCAAGCAAATTTTGTTTAATTTTTTTTACCCTAATTCTGGGTGCTTCGCCAAATATAATTGCATTTTGTTCGCGCATTTTTGATTATGCTTGTTCGCACACACTTCGATAAGCTATAAAAACCATCAAATCAGTGTGGCATATTTTAGTCACTTGGGACCATTAGTTTTGTTCTTTTTAACTAAATAAAAGGCAGAGTCAAAAGGGTGGGGGGCGTGGCACAATGCTCTCCCCCCCCTAAATACGCTCCTGGCTGTGAATACCAATTTTTAGGTCTTTTGGTATGGCTCGCAATAGTCCGTATTATAATGCTGCTCTTCATTATCCTCACTCCCTGGCCCTGATGTAGTTTAATTAAGCCAAAAAGTGTTTTTTTGTCTTGACTCTAGCTACCGCTCAACAAGTTCGAACGGCGCAACTATTCTAAATCAATTTAACCTTAACCTTTTACTGCCCGATGTTCCACTAATGGCACCTAGGGTACTTTTGATTCCAAATCAATTTAACCTTAACCTTTTACTGCCCGATGTTCCACTAAAGGCACCTAGGGTACTTTTGGTCAAATTGATTGGGGAGATGAGGATATCAAAAAGCTTATGTTTTTGTTGCATAAAATTCAAATTCTAAATACTATATACTTATCGCTTTGTAATTAAGTAATAAACTTTGTAATAAATTAAAGTACCGTACTGAAAAACATTACTCTTCTGTTTTACCTACAACAAATATTTCGGAAAAACTTTGAGGATAGCGCATAAACGACTTTCATTATTTTATGATGACATAAGAATACTACTCCTACAGAAGCGGAAAAAAAGGAAAGTCAAAGTAATATTTCGCAACGTAACTGAACTCTAGCTTTTCAGTTTTTCTTCCTCAGTGTAGGACTAATGACTCAATGGTTTTGGGGTTATGTGAGATCTGTAGAATACATTTGTGTTCTGCTGGGCTGCCTTGCCTCTGTGACGTATACAAAGGCCATTGATGCATTCAGCATAACCCGGACGGTAAGTCTGGTCAGTTTGTGGTCGAAACAAAACAATTCACAGGTCAAACAGAACATTTTCACGGCTTGCTTCATTAGTGGAGCAACGAACCGACAAAAGTTTGGGGGGTCGGGGGGGTATACCCTCGAAAATTTTTTCTCAATTGATTTGCACGAACTGAAAAAACAGCCCAAAACGAAGGTGGGGGGGTAACTTGCCCTTCTTGCCCCCCCCTGGCGGCGCCACTGAATACACTCATTATAATAAACAGAATAAAGCGCATACTAACCAATGCCAGTAAATTAGTTGCCAATAAATAAACCTTAGAGAAGAAAAAATAAGTTATACCGCAGGGGTGGGCAATTATATTCACACAAAGGGCCGCATTTGGAAAAATTTTTGAAGTCGAAGGCCACACGTTCGCAGATGTCCAATTTTCCACTCAAATTCAAATGAAGAGCAAAAAAAACAAAATAGATCATCACGTCCGCAAATGTCCTTTCTTTCACTGACATCCAGCGCGGAGTTGTAGAAAAAGGAAAAAGATCGTCTTGATTCACGTTAGGAGTGTATACTATATTTCCGTAAGTGCCCGCAAGCCGCATAAAGTGGTCTCGCGAGCCGCCATGCGGCCCGCACTTTGCCCACCCCTGGCTTACGGTATTGCATAATGAATATTAATAAGAATGCATGCCATAAATGTGGTTTATATAAAACCAAGACTATTAAAAGCTCTGCTCTTGCGGCATTTTTTAAAGCCACATTGACTGCCTTGAGCTCGTAATCGTTTCATTAAACCTTTTCCTGTCTAAACTTCCCGTAAAGATAAACAACGGGACCTTTTTGTGGGCCCACAGAAGCAAAGTTTTTACTGCGCTAAATAAACCTACACGTCAGACTGAAAAAGCACTAACTTGTTAAACAAACTTTGAGCTTGTAAAATCAAAAATGAAGCATAAAATCATTTTAGGCCTAACGCTAAAATTACTGGAACTTTCTATAAAAACAAATTATGGAATAATGCTGCAAATCAAAGTAAATTAAAGGACTACTCAAAAAATACTTATTAAGTTTGTCATTCAAGTTCATGCACGGCAAAAACAAGTATAGGTCATGGGGGGCAATTAGCAGCACGCCCCTATCACACCATAGTTCCCTCGAGCTCAAAACCAAAATCCGGTCCCCGTTTCTTGCCAAGTACTCTCGAAGTCAGAGGCGTATCAAAAATAGGGAAGAGAATAGCCTCGAGGCCCGCCGAGAAATTGTGTCCTCTAAGAAAAGATGCGCTGCAAACATCAAAATCAGATCTGCAACAACATAGGCCCCCAATGTGGTCCAGCTCGGAGTCGTAATGGAGATACTTAAACTCCTCATAACTTATTGCTAACATAGCCTAACCTTACCTCAAAAACAGGCGCATTGCCACAGAGTTGTCAACGGATCGAAGATGTTGAGCCCGACCCGATGTTTCAAGCTCTAACCCGACCCGAACACGAATCCTAATTTATCAAATCAAATAGTTTTTTATTTCCGCAATACGCACGCCAAAACCTACTACAATCATTCACAATTTGCAATAAATATAGATATCATAACGGAAAAAGGCACACGCAGCAAAAACGAGTCTAAGCCCGATTTTAACCCGAAATCAAAATCAACGCTTTGAATTTTTAATAAATTTTAATTAAAAAACAAAAAGTTTTACTCATCCACAGTCACATCAGCTATGAACAGCAATATTTTTACCATGTGATCTTTTTGCTTATATCAGCAATTGTGAAAACCACATCACTCATTAAAAATGTCGATTTCACTCCGGCGTCCGGCCCGATTGAAGCCCGACAGCTCAAAATCCAAGCCCGTGCTCGCTCTCGACCCGATTCGAAAAGCCCGAGCCCGATTGACAACTCTGCATTGCCAAGTACATTATGATTAGATGATATCGGCTGGGGAAAGTTTTGTTATGTCTGATTGTTTATCCAATAATTTGTGTAACTTATAACGGCGTATCAACAAATTTGTATGTTTCGTCAATTTATCTGCTTGGATCAATTTTTGAGGATTCTGAGTGACGACATTCCCGTCTTCTGCTTGGGTCGGCGCATCCGTTTCAACGGTTTGCTCCGAGTTGCTTTTTACGCAGATTATCGAACACTTTTTGTAAAAATAGTAGAAATTGGGGACCAGGTTCATTGGGGCTGGAATAGTGTAATCTCCACGGATAAAGCGGATCCATATTACGGCTCGATAAAACCTCCATTCCAATTCTTCGTTTTCGCTGGTGACCTCAAATGATTTTGTCATCATAGCAATAAGCATGTTTAAAAGAACAAGTATGACTGCAACGTGAAACGCAGCGACTAATAAAATTCCCAAGACTTCAATGTAAGGGTGACTTCCATTGAGAAGCAAAGCGTGGGGATCCAAATAACCAAATAAGGCCCAAAATAAATTTTTCAGCGAAGACCAGAGACCAGAAAAAGGAAAAATAGGATCTTCATCGCAATTTCCACCAGTGTCATTTGCTTTCAAGCATAACGCTCTTGCACCAAGAGTTGTCCCATAATACCAAAACAGTTCACTCAGTCCGATGCCAAAAGCAAACATAATCAAAGTAAAAATAACAAAGAAATTAATCACGTCCCCCAGCATTTTACTTAAAGTTATTCGCAAGGGGCCCAAGGTCCGATTAGTTCTAGTAAATCCCAGCACTCTCAAAAAAACTAAAACGTAAAAACAGGCAAGGAAACCAACGGATATGAGTCTGGGATCATTATTACTCCAATCCACTCTGAAAATCCGTTCTTTATCGTCTTTGTGATTGACAAAGTCAACGACTCTAATAAAAATAAGAAGATGGTTCAGCTTTTATTCCTTTAGAGACATCTAGCGAATAAGTTTGAAATGATCTACTTCGATTAAACTTTTTTGTATTTGTATTTACAGTAGTTGCATATTTATCTTCCTAACAGGAGAAAGCGATCAAAGCGTTATAACGAGCTGCCTTTTGAGTTGCCGGACGTCTGCCTACCACTCTAAAATTAAAAATCCCGCTAAGTGCTTTGCCCAACGGCACAACGAGCAAACTTGCCGGCTTGTTCTTCGCACTGCCCTTTAATGCTGAGCGTCAAGCAGGGAAGCTGTGAATACTAAATCTAAATTAAGTCGTTGGTTTGACCCGACTCGGAATCAAATCCGAGTCTACAGCTCCAGAAGCAGACGCTCTATACCACTCGGCCATCAGGGCTGTTCCATGTAAACATTTCGCGATCAAAATATAATAAAAAAAAGAATTTAACAGCTGATGATAAGTATAAAGAGCATAAAAATAAGAATTTAACGGTTGATGATAAGCATAAACTATTCAAAAAATGAAATCTTTGTACTCGCTATCACGTCGAAGCGTGTAACGAATGGCGGGTCCATCTCCACGGTTTAGCGCCTGGGCAATACAGAAACGTCTCAAGCGGTGGCGAACCGTTTGCAGCGTTGTGTCCAATTTTGTCGACCCGGGAATCGAACCTTAGACTTCCCGCACCGATAGCGATGCGCTTAACAACCTAACTATCCAATTTCAAAATACACCACCTCAAAGCGACGCATGTAGTAAAGAGAAAAAGACGCAGCAAATCATTGTAATTCCACCAATCGCCAAGATAACTCCGAATTCCTCGTTTCTCGCACTCCCGAATCTCTTCCACCCATTTTCCAAACACCCAAAGAACGATTAAAATTTCGTCAACCGTTGGAGGAGCCCCTGGAAGTGAGAAAAATAAAGAAAAGCAACTTCACGTGATTTGACCTTGGCACCAAACGAAAAACCATGACGGCATAAGCCGGACAGAGCACAAAGATCGTATACCGAGTAATAACCCCATCAGGCTGTTTCGCCGTAAAGCTCATCAACGAGGGCAGAGCCCCCAAAAATATCAAATCAAGTCTTTGTTATAGCCTACTGGCGTTGTTACGCCGAAGGGTGAACGAGTGGTGGGGCCATCTTAGCGGCTTTGCGTCTGGGCAACATAACGTCGAAGAAACGTCGCAGCGGTGGTTAGCCGTTGGTGACACTGTGTCCAATTTGACTGACCCGGGATTCAAACCCCAGACCTCCTGATCGATGGCAGTGTCTTAATAACTAAGCCAACAGGCGAGCTAAAACTGCAAAATCTTATTCAAATACAAGCAACTTCAGTTCAGGGCTTTGCCGTGGCTTAGTCTACGACATTGCCCAGCAGCGCGCGGAGGTTACAGAACAGATCCTACGTGACCGGTTCGATTCACAACTGGAGCCGATCGTGTCTGACAAATACATCGGGTGGATGCTGACTTGAAGAGCTCAAGCTCATTTCGCAGTCCCTCTTAATTGCTGTTGCATTTTTCAGTTTAATAGTCAATTACCAACTTTAGTCAGTTGGTTGCAATAGTTAGGCTCCTTGCCTCAGCCATGAATCAAACCCATCATGCAAGATCTGCATTTGCGTGCGGCGCCGCTGGGTCAGAGTTTCTGATTCCATGATGCCGCATCGCTTGGCAAAAGGCACGATTGTTGTATTTTTTTCGTTTGATGAGCAGCTGTTTGCATGCAAATGTGGTGATCGTAGATAGCACCAGTTTTCAAGAGGATTATTTTATTGTATTATTTTAAACAAAATTAAAAAAGTCAGGCTGGTGCTGCAAAAACGCTGCTTAACACTGATCTTATCAAAAATTTTTGCCCCCCCTGTTAAAGTTTCTGCGGACGCCCATGTCTCTGAAACAAATATTTTTAATCATTGATAACCAGTGACATAGCAAAAACTTTTAAGAAGGGGGGTGATACACTACAAAAGCCATCATAAAAGTCTGGCTTAGCAACAGTTGTTCTTTTTTTACTGAAAGGCTAAAGTCAAAAGGGGAAGTGGGCATGACACAGCGCCCCTCACTAACACGTTTGTACATGACATTAAAATTAATTATAATACTTACCCAAATAATCATTTTCAGCAGATTTGGTTGTAATGTTAATTATCAGCAGAGCCAGAAACATGTAGCTTGACATGGAATGACATTCAAAGAGGACGCTTGGAGTTCTGATGAAGCCTAAAAAGTTTGCGATTATGGGGCGCTCTTTGGAAAAAAACTATTTTTCTCGCAACACATATTAGCCTAATTATGTGTAGGATATATGTATACCAATGTACGTCGCGGACCCAAATACACACAAAACATCCAATTCTGTTTCCTTTTCACCTATTTCCTCGTAAATATCCCTCTAACTAGGTGTGTTTATTTAGATCAGATTTATCCATAGCGGTAAATGTAGTGAATATTTATTTTTGGCGATGAAATAACAAACATTGACAGCACAAACCACAGAGAGGCAAAAAAAAGGAAACAGCGACAAAACGATTAAGGCGTGCTTAACATTAGTGCAGGTAAAAAAAAGTTTGGTAGCACAGCCGCTGCATCTGACATCGGATTTACGGCCTGTAAGCTTAAAAAACATTGGTTACAAACAGCGCTCCGTATATTGATCCATAAAAAGTCTTTATTGCTCAAAAAAGGTTGGAGGTAGTGGTGCGATGCCCCCCTGTGCCACGGTGCTCCCCTGGCTATCCACAGACCCTATACCCTTCAAAAATTAAAAATGCTTTTCGGATCTAAGTAATATATTATGATTGTTTCGTTATATCAGACATTTTGTTATATTTTCTATCATCAACACATCATGGTACGAGTTACAACAAAACGTCTGATCCCTTATTATCATTTTTTTAATCAAAATTAAATAAAACATCGGTTTAGAAAACATTTTGCTTTCCTCTTTTTACGAAAACTTACTTCCAATTTTCGACCAAGGAGCTACCAAATAAAAAAGAGACCATAAAGGAAAGAGTAAACCGATTAAAAATCTGGGAATAACTCTTCTGAAAAAACCTCCTACTCTGACAAAAGGTGTGTTCCGGTAGAGAAGGTAGGACAACACAAGCTAAGAATATCATTCACATTAATTCGATTTATACGGAAATGCATTATAATAACTATAGGAGCATTAAGATGAGTTTTGGAAGTCAATTTTAATAAAAAGATTATAGCCATTGCTCATTGCCAGAGATGGACTTGATCTTGATTTTCAAGATCACCAAAACTCGTGATCTTGCCCATCTCTGCTCATTGCAATAGTAATCATTTTACAAATGTCTCCATAAAAACTTATACCATCATCAGCGCACCACTACAGAGGCACCAGGTTAGAATGGCTTAGCATGGTTTACAATGGTTCTAGATTAGTGCCTCTGTAGTTTTACGCTGGTGATGATATAAGTTTTTACCAAAACGTTTGTAAAATGATTACTAGTGTAGTGGTTATAATCCTTTTATTTAAGCATTATAATAAACTATTCAACCAGTAGTGGTGCAACGATAAAGATACCATTATTAGCGTGGGAGGTCATGGGATCGATCAAATAGAGTAGGCTTATCAGCAACAGCTGCGATGTTCCTTCGGAGCTGTGTTGCCCAAGCGCTAAACGGCAGAGACGGACCCCGCAACTCGTTACACGCTTCGGCGTAATACCGCGTGTAGACTATAATGAAGATTTGATTTGACTTTTTTACCAGGGTTAATTCATGTAGGGGGTGGGTATTATTTTCTGTAACGAAAGAATATTTCGGTTCCATTCAGAAGTTAGCTGTGACAAAAATCGAACTCAAAGCTAGGGTAAAGCATTAGTAAAATTACCATGGTTGAACCAGCACTGGGTCATTACAAATTCGTAATAATTTATGCATTGTCAAAAAAACTAGATTCCACTCGAGCTAAGTAGCCCAGATTATATAAAAAAGAGAGGGGGATACCCGATTTATTCATTCATTTTATTATAATCACTTGGCCTCGTTGTCGCGTTCTCAGATAAGATGCTTCACGATAATTATCCCAGCTTGGTGGAATCTAACAAGCAGCAAATTAAAGAAGTCAGAAGCAAAACTCAAGCGGAAAACTTGGAAACAAAGGCAACTCCTAAGCGAGTCTGGATTCGTCCAATGTATAGCGCCTCCGTCGCTTTCTCGAGACAGAACATTAAAAATTAAGAAATCATCACCTCCGTGCTTACTGCTCAGACTATAGAGTAGTCCTACTTACTTGAGAGTTTTCGTGATTGACAAATTCGAACAGTTTCATAGCACATGCTCTTTCCAAAATATTAAGATTTGTTTCTTTTTCGTCGGTATTTTCCGATACTTCAGAATCACGATACAAACGATATTGTTGGGTTCGATGACTTTTGTAACCATATAAATTAGCAAGCTCTGCAGAAGACTGGATCTAAAAATTAGGATTTATGTAAGGTTGTTTACAGCTTCGCTTTGCACAAAGTTTAGAAGCGTGTCATTGCTTAAAAGCCTTTCCCCAATATTCAGAATAGATTAACGACATCGCAAACGGTTCGGCTGGTCTAGAGTTCGATTTCCCACTTGTCAAATTGAACACATTGTCACAACGGGCTCGCCACCGCTGCGACGTTTCTTCGAAGCTACGTTATCCAGGTGTTAAGCTGTGGAGATGGATCCCGCTACTCGTTACACGTTTGGGTGTAATTCCGAGAGCATGAAGACGAATTGATTCCTGTTTTCTGTGCGATGAATTTTACTGTAGTAGGCTTATAATGAGTATAATGAGTATATAATGCGTATAATGAGCAACTAACAAAATAACAAGTCTTGAAAAATGGGAAGCGGTTTAAAAAACATGTTTACTAAAGTCGGTGTCTTGTCAAAGTTGTATTTACTTGCATATTTATCCTCCTATCACGAGAAAGCGATCAAACCTCTACAAAGAGCTCGCTTAGGAGTTTCCCGCCATCTATCTACCACACCAAGATGAGGGAATCCCGTTAAGAGTCTTTTCCAACAGCACAGCAAGTAAACTTGCCGGCTTGTTTTCCACACAGTCGTTTTAATGCTGAGTGTCAAGCAGGAAGCTGTGAATAACAATTCCAAAATCATTGGTTGACCAGAATCGGAGTCAAACCAGAGTTCCAGAGGAGGATATTTTTACTAATCGATTAGTCTGAGCTGTCAATCATAACAACTGTGGCCCGCAGTGTTTCCTATTGGTTTGCTGATTGATTTACGAAGTGCAAACACGTAAGAAAGAAGACGGCACATGGAGTTGGCCGAGTGGTTGGTGCATTGAGCTCCGAAGCTGGCTTCGCGGGTTCGATGCTCAACTAGGTCATCTCCATGATGTATGTTCTTCACTACCACAAAATCCTAAGCTGCAATTAAGTGGCTTGAAATAAAATAAAATAAAAGAAAGAAGACGTGTAGTCATAATGGTGAAAGTAGCAAGTTTTTCCTAGATAATCAACTTGGGATTAAAGCATTTTATGAAGTTACTATCTGTTTACTTGATCCAGTAATTGGCACATATAATCTTCAACTTGTGAAGCCAGTTCTTTGTAAAATTCCCGATGTTCAGTTTCAAGTTGCGCGTTGGCTCGCAACTTTGCGATGATATCGATGCAATAATCCATAGCATTTCTGTCTCCATTCTGTGAGAATATAATTATTATTTGCTTACTTCGTAAACAGATCGGCTGGTTGGCGTAGAGGTTAACGACACCGCTAACGATGCGGAAGGTCTGGACTCGATTCCCAAGTCGGTCAAATCAGACACAGTCGCCAACAACTCGCCACCGTTTCTTCGAAGCCGTAGCAGCTGGGTTGGACTGGCGCTAAGCTGCGGAGCCTTGTCGACAGTTTTTTTTTAGCGATTTAACTTTTTAGTGATTAATGGGTTGAAAATACTGTTTTGGCTAGATTTCTAGATTTCTGGCTGGCTGGCTACATTACTGGTTTAGACATTTGTTCAACTAGAAACTTATATTTATGTTGCGAAACACAGTAATTACCTCACATACTAATGTAATGTAGGCAGGACTACATTCTGTCATCCAGTGTAATTTTCTTATGGCTCTTGATTCCCAGGCGTGTTGAATACCTTCTTTAAAATTCAACGAAACCTGTAAAGAAAAAACAAACTTGAACATTTGGCTGGTTACCAGGTTATCAAACTTCGTAGCGCTATATAATACGCATTTTACCCAGTCGACTACACTGGTTTGCTCAAGCGCAGGCTTTGGCCCACCTTTCTTAAGCTTACAGCACTGTATTGCAAAAAAATAAAACACCGCTACAGAAAACTCAATAAAAATAACATACTTTATACAATACCATACTCAATAAAAATCCGTTCGCTCATACTTTTAGAAAATGTCCGTGTTGTTGTAACAAGCGTAAAATAGTGTAGTTGTTGTTCAAGGCAGCCAAAGAAAACGGAGTTGTTCCAATTTTGAAGTAGGAATGCTCTTTGTAAATACAAGAAGAAGAACAATGGTCTTGCTTCAATATCAACTTTACCCCCTCCACAAAGTTTTGATCAATCGCGTGGTAAATACTATCTTTTAACGCCACCTTAATTCAAGACAAAAGACAAACAGCAGTTACCAAAAAATTAAGTCTTGATTGTATTCGCGGCATCGCACCGGAGCGTGCCATGCGTGGCGAGGTTTATTTCAGTGGCTCAGCGCCTGGGCAACACAGGCCACAGTATGCAAAAAAAAGGTCGAAGCGGCGTCGAAACTGAGTCCGATTTGACCATCTCAACACTCGATCCAAGATCTACCGCACCGTTAGCGTTGTCTTTAACAACTGCACAAGCAAAATCGACCATGTCCTTGTTATTAATTTAATAATTTTTATTCTTAGCGTCACCGATGCATGACGACCTCACCTGACAAACATTTTTGAGTTTTCGCTTGACTGCTGATGCTGGAAGTGTGGAGGCTGACAGTGTTGCCTACTTAGCTACTTAGTATCTAGATCTAGATACTTTTTTCGTCCCCTTAGATATTAATTTTTTCGTTTAGATCCTAGCTACTAATCTAGATACTTCTATAACTATTCAGTTCGTTTATTGTTTTATCCCTTCGCGGAAAAATGCCAGAAATTATCGCTTTAATTTTGTGAGCCGTTCTTCCGAGTGTTCAGCTCAGTACCGGTAGGCCTACTAGCCTACAGGCATAGTAGGAATAGGATTTCAAGTATTTTTCCAGTCTAAGGCAAGTTTCAGCAAAATGACAATTTGCGTTATGAGGAGATGAACATGGCCCAGTTCTCTGATTCAATGGAGCTCCAAATTTTGTGGTTTTAAATCATTAGAATGATGACAAGTTAAATCACTAGTACCAGTACGCTGCTCAGACTGTAAAACTAATAAACAGGTAAGACTAATCTGCTAATGATATGGTAACAGCAGTTTGAGTAGCGGAGCAGGCTACTACTGTACAGCTTAGGTCTAGCAGCCTAGTGTTGATGTTAGCCTAAACATTTAGTTGGTTAGTTAGTTGCATATTTATCCTCCTATCACGAGAAAGCGATCAATGCGCTATACGAGCTCGCTTAGGAGTTGCCAGCCGTCTGTCTACCACACCAAGATGGGGGAATCCCGCTAAGTGCCTTTCCCAACGGCATAACAAGTAACTTGCCGGCTTGTTCTCCACATTCCCTTTAATGCTGAGCGTCAAGCAGGGAAGCTGTGAATATCAATTTTTAAAGCCATTGGTTTGACCCGACTCGGAATCAAACCCGAGTCTACAGCTCAAGAGACAGACGCTCTATGCCAGTGGTTCCCAACCAGGGGTCCGCGAAAAGCTTGCCGGGGGTCCGTAAGTGCATTGGCATTTGACAAAATTAATCTACAACATTCAAGAAATTTCTTGGTAATTAATTGGCACAAGGCAGCAATTTTTACGTACGAAAATAATGTAGGACGGTAAGCTGATTTGTTTCTTTATTTGCCTAAATATTGCGCAGTGCCGATGCTAGCGCCCCCTCGAACCCCCCCAACCAGGGGGGCCCCGCACAAAAAGGGAGCCCCGTTAATAGTCAGTACGTAGTACTATTAACTCAACGTATGATATAGGTGCCTTAAATAGGCCTATATTCTTAGATTCAATATATCTTTTGTCTTAACTCACGCGACGTGGGGCCCCCATATCATGTTTATGCTTTTGGCCATGGGGGGCCCCCCTGCAAATTTTTCGAAAAATAGCAGTCGCAAAACTAGCAAACAAACGTTTGGTGGCATACCGAGGGCCCCTCATCCTCAAGTGAACCCCCTGCAAAGTTTTCAAAAAATAGCAGTCGCAAAACTAGCAAACAAACGTTTGGTGGCATACCGAGGGCCCCTCATCCTCAAGTGAAAGGTGAAAGCAATTTTAAAGGCTTAAAACGCACAAAAAGCCTCCAAAATAAGGTCAAATTCGCAAAATTTTCTGGGGGGCATGCCCCCAAACCCCTTTAGGTTGGCATCGCCCCTTTGGGGTTCGCTCTTTTGTATCATTGTCGTAATCTAGAATCGAACTTGGACGTGTGAAGCGTAGAGGTTGCTACTAATAATGATGTGAATCTCTGCAATTCTGTATGTGCCGCTTGATTAATCTGTACAAACCTTTTCTGTTGTTTTGCGTTCCGTTGCACGGTACAGTAGATTAACTGCAGTGGTTAGGTGCACGTGTTGAGTAGCTGTAACTAATAATGGCCAATTAATCTTTTAGTTTTGCGATGTATGTTTTTAAGTTATTACTGTTGAGCATTTTTAGTTATGTATATTTTGGTTTAGATGCAAGTTGAAACGTAAGTGAATAAAAGCCATAGTTTTGGTAATACGACAATCATCATCCAAAAAAAAGTTTTTAAGGGGCCCCGAAAGATGATTTCGGGGGGGAGCACATTGCCTAGTTTCGGTCCTGATATTGCGTAATCGCTGACCACCAAACCTCAGTTCAATGTCTTGGTACGAAAAAGACAATAACAGACTTCTCATTATTGCACGAAGGTACTTGTATTCTTCGAAGTTACTTTTCGGATGGTTCTTGAATGTAACATGTTATGATTAGAGCAATTTGTAATTTAATTTTGTCTACAATATCACATTTAAAATTCGCTTGCATTTGTAAAATTTCGAAAGTTCCTAGTTCCTAGTTCACCAAATTATTTGTTTAGGGTTGGTCGTAAAAATGTAGGAGTCCATAAGCTTGAGAATAAATTGAAAGGGGTCCGTGACTAAAGAAAGGTTCGGAACCACTGCTCTATACCACTCGGCCATCTGAGCTGTTGGATTTAACCAATTCAGTACCGGTACATTATTTTGCCTGTTTGTACTTAGTAGATCTGTAGATATATGCGCAGTATAGAATAGTTGCCTAGCTTAGAATAATTTTGAGTACGGTATGCATAATTCACGTCTATGCATAATTCAATTCACGTATGATGTGTTTAAAGGTGTTTCGATGTCACTGCGACTAAAATGTGTCCTCATTAGACAGAATATTTTTCGAAAAACTGAATGTGTGCTATTATTAAATGCTGTATACTTCATGTCAAGACTCCGTATTATCGCTTGTTTTTTGTCGTTATGACGCAGTTTTTGTAGTTAGATACTAATCTAGATACTTTTGTTGTTTAGATGTGGTTTAATAAAAAATCTAGCTACGTTTTAGATACTTTTGGTAAACAATCTAGATACTTTAGTAAATTGAGATCTGGCAACACTGGAGGCTGACCGCAGCTCACAGCGAGGGAATGGCCATAACCTGCAAAGTAATCAGCCGCCACAGCTTCAAAAGTTATCAATGGAGTCTTTTTTTTAGTCACTTGGCAACATTTGATGTTTTTTTTACTAAAAAGTCAAAGTGTAAAGGGAGGGCCGTGGCACTATGTTCCACCCCCCAAAATACGCTCCTGCCCAACTAGTAATCAGTTTTGTCAGTTTAGTGGACTGCAGGAGAACAAAATATGTTGTCTGCAGAGGTGTAAAGTAACGAAAGTAGCTCTACTTAAGTAGCCTACTCTAGTAGAATTTGTCAGTAACGAGTACTTTTTAAGTAGTTTTATTTTTGAATACTTTGTACTTTCACTTGCGTAATATTAGCATAGGGTAACGCTACTTCCCTACTTTTTGTATTAAAAGTAGTTTTGTAAGCTTGATAGTGTTTTTCAATCAATGTTTTTGATGAGCAACGTTGAACAAAATGCAGGCTACCAACCGTGGTGAGAATGTGAATATGATATGCGGCTTGTGTCGACTGTCGATACATACAGGTACAATCGGAGTCAAGAGAGCGAACTAGCAAACTATAACTTAGCTGTGATTTCTGCGCTAATGGTGTACAGGGGTGCAAATCTATCAGGGTTTATACGGTCAGGGAAAATCAGGGGAAAACATATCTTTTTCGAGATGGTCAGGGAAAATCAGGGAAAGTCAGGGAATTCAACGAAAAAGTCAGGGAAAACTTGGAAAAAGTCAGGGAGATTTTTTTGGAAAGTTCTTACCTCCTTTGAATCAAGATCCATCGTTTATTTTAGCAATTGTATACTTGTCAAACAATCTTGACTTCATACTTTTCTTTTTATTTAGATATTTTCTTACGATAAAAGTAGCCTAGAATATATAAAAAATTGAAACAAACTTATTTCCAAGATGGTTGGTTATTGTTTGAAGAATTCAAGGCATGGCTTTGTAAAGCTTCTACCAAAGGTGAAGCAAGATGTCGACTGTGTCAGACAAATATAGCATTGAGCATAATGGGAATCAGGGCATTGAGGAGTCATGCTGGCGACAAATCCCGTGTGAAAAAAGTCAAGGAACGGGCCAAAATCAAAAATTTCTTTGCTAAAAGAAATGATATTAGGCCTGCTAACTTATCTTCTCAAGAAAAGCAGCTGCAATCTTCCCTAGATACAGAAGATTTGGTTTAAATTTAACCATCCTGCAGTGCAAATAGTCAAAGTACGATTCTACTGGTCTTTCAAGATGGAGGTAAATTGAATGCCGAAATACGGTGGGTTCTGAAGCATGTTGTTGGTGGATATAGTGACAATTCTGTTACTGGTTCTGTGAACCTATTTCGTTCAATGTTTCCTGATAGCAAGATTACTGGCATAATGGAACTTGACGAAGACAAATTAATATATGTTGTGGATTATGGTATTGCAACTTACTTCCCACAATTACTGAGAGAGCAAGTCTCTTTATCAGAATCGTTTGTAATTTCAGTGTTATTATTGTTGTGATTTTCTTAGATTTTTTACTTGAAGTTGTGCAGAGTGCTGTGAACTGCAAAACCAGATACTTGTGAAATATGTCACTTAATTCTTATTTTCGGTATTCAAGCCAAGCTTCTTGCAGTTACGACAGGTCACCTGTAAAATCCTTATTTCTGCTGCTGAATTGATGTTTTTGTGTATGTAGGCATTAGGTGTACATAGTTCTTTTTGTTGCTGGTTGATATTATACAGTTCGTTTATATTCTCAAACTCAGGGAAAAGTATGTTTTGTAGGATTGGGTCAGGGAAAAACATAGGGATTTTTAAACGAAAGTCAGGGAAAACAGGTGCGATTTTGAGGAAAGTAAGAGGAATATGTCAGAAAAATTCCGTATAAACCCTGTCTATTTTGAGCATTGGGAGGGATGATTTAGCAAAACTGACCATTTTTCGATTTTGGAGGGGTTGATATAGCAAAATTAATCATTTTTCGATATTGGGGGGATGTAATTTGGTTCGGTAGGCTTATCATACATCGAATGGGGAGTTTTCCACTTTTATGAAAAATATTAGAGGGGGTGCTGCCGGATTGTTGGTGGGGATACATCCCCCCTGAATTCGCACCCATGCACGTGTAAGTTACTTTCTTTTAGTTAGTTATTTTTCTCGTATAAAAGAGTAAGACAAGATCGTGTTCAACCAGGTAGTTTTTGGAGCGATTTGTGATTGAGCCGTAGGCCTACGTAATGGTAATACCAAGCAGTGGAAGATCGCTGTTGGGCAGTTATGGTTGGTTTACGCCAGGGATGGGCAAACTTTTCGCACAAATGGCCGCATTGCACAAAAATTATGAAGCCCAGGGCCGCACTGATTGTAGAGCAAAATAATAAGGGTCGTCACGACTGCAAATGTCCTAATTTCCATTCTAAATCAGGTAAAAAGCAAAAACGATTCTCACGTCCGCGCAGATGTCCTAATTTCCACTCTAAATCAAGTGAAGAGCAAAAAATAAGGTGCTCACGTTCGCAGATATCCTAATTTTTTCTCAAACGTCCGCAAATGTCCTAATATTCCACTCAATATCAGCAAGCTAGAGTTGTAGAGACGGCACGGGCTGACTTTTTTGCAACCCGGACCGCCCATGGCCCGGAACCTCTTGCCCAGTAGCGGTAACCGACCCGAAAACTCATCATTAATACAAAGCCCAGCCTGCCCGAGGCCCATTCTTCTCTGAACATTTAAACCACATTTAACAGAAAAATGAAAGTTGAAAGGGATTTCAAAATTTGGTAGCGGCTTGTTGGCGGGTCTCTTATAGCGGCCCAAACCATCTCTACAGTAAAGACTAAGGAGCAAGGTTTATATTTCTGTAAGATCCCGCGGGCCGCATAAAATGGTCTCGCGGGCCGTAGTTTGCCCACCCCTGGATTAGGCTAACATTTTACAGTATGTTATGATGTAGCTCCAACGAAATGGAACAATTTTTTTTAATCAAAAATTTCTACTAGGGTACTTGAGTAGTTTTGTAACCTGTCTACTTTCTACGTTTACTTGCTTAGTTCAATCTTTCAGTACTTTCTACTCTACTTGCACTACATTTTAGGGCCAGTAATAATACTTTTACTTGACTATTGTTTCTGACTACTTTTTACACCTCTGGTTGTCTGCAGGTCAATGATATGTATTTTTGAGTGTTAAGGTGTAAGTGTTTACTGTTTGGCCTAAGATACCGGTACCCTGTGGAACTGTTTTTTAGGGTTTGTTGCATGCTTGGCTCTTAAATTTTATCCGGTAATAATCACTTTGTTCCACAGTCTCTCACTTTGACCTAGCAAAGTAAGTGTTTTATTTTATCTGTTATATTTTGGATTTAATTATTAATGCTGAATAATCAGCTTTAAGCACTAGCGCATAGTAATCAACCTTGCTTTCAGTTAACTTGGTTTGTTTTCCGAATGTTTTTTTTGAAATAGGCCTACAAAATTACATGCAGGCACGTAAAGTGAAGCTGTGAAGGGGCCATTTGGCTCTGGTTACATGCTATCTGCTAGCTAGTGAATCTTTTCACTGGGTTGTGAACTGACAAGTATTCTCTCTCGAGTTCACTAAAGATTTACTAGCCGAGTTCAAGTTGAGTTATTTAGGGATCGACCGAGGACCGGGTCCCGTCTCTGGCCCTTTTCGCCCCGGTCCGGCCTCGGCCGGGGGGTCATAAAAATTGGCCGGGGCCGGGGTTGAATTTCAAATTTATTTATCGTATATTCTGGCGTATAAGACCTTTAAAGTGCAAAAACCCACCCTTAAAAATTGGGGTGGTCTCGTGCAACGAACATAAAAGTGATATCTTTATTTTTACATAAAGATTTTTTATTTTACATGGAAAATGCGTTGGTGCGTAAAAATAAAGTTCTTCATGCACTAATGAAAAGCGTGGACTATTACGAAAGCATTACGTAATACCATTGACGGCATTTACGTGAGGAGTGAGGACGCAAGTAACCTGCTTAGCTATGTATTCTAGACACAATATAAAGCATGGTATAAACCCCGGCCCCGGCCAAAATTGTTGCCCCGGTCGTTCCCTACCGTTATTTTTACCGAGTTTATCCCAAGGTAATGTTTTATCAGATTTAGTTCAAGTTTAGGATAACTTGAACACTCAATCAATTTTTTTGAGAAATCTAGGTCAAGGATTTTTGTCTTTCGAGTTTGTCAAAAAAGACTGAGTTGAGCGAGTTCGCAGCTATGGTTTTTTCCTCTCCATTAGAGCTTGTGCAGCGTCGGGAAGTCAATTTCAACAGGATCACCCAAGTGGTGTGTGATTAAGGCCTCTGTTAAGCTCACTGTTTTTTTTGCTGGTGCTAGTACAAGAATAAACTGAGATTGATTGATTGGAGATCAGTCGACTGCAGAAGTGAAGTTACTATTTAAACATCGAACTTTTATTACTCGCGCTTTATTACCCCAAACGTGTAGCAAGTAACGGGCCAATCTCAGCTGCTTACACCTGCACTGTAAATCAAATTGAGTAACGTAGACCCAAAAAACTTGGGTTATCATTTTGGGCTCGAAGGCTGAGAAACCCAATTTGCCAACTTGGGTAATAACGACCCAATTTACAAAGTTGGGTTTGTTAACCCAATATCCATAACCCAAGTACAGTGGGTAACTTGACCCAAACTACAAACTTGGGTCTTTAAACCTAATTGAAAATTTTGGGCTCGAAGGCTGAGAAACCCAATTTGTCAACTTGGGTAATAACGACCCAAATTTTCAATTTGGGTGTTTAACCTTAAATCTTGTAGATCAAGAAAATTGGGTAATTAATACCCAAGCTGAAAATTTGGGCGCTTTGTCCCAAAAGCTTTTAGCTAAGGAAAAAAGCCCAATTTTCAGATTTGGGTTTTCCGATTAATATTTGTGAATGCGTTTTTGCTTAACCCGTAATCACAACAGTCGTCATAATCACTTAATAATGGAGGGTTCACAAGAAATGCACAACAAAATATTGCAATAATGCTTTATATTGTCAAAAGAAATAGGTACAAATTAAATGTTCAACAAATAACAGCATTGATTATTTGAACATGTTTAGGTTTACATATGAAGCGATTATAAATAAAACTGATCCAAACGATGTAAATATTATGCGATTATGACCTCAATTTAAATGAGAATTGCAAGTAACCAATTCCTGCAAGCACAAATAGAAATCTGCCACAACCATATGCAAACCCAAGCATTTTTAACTCACAAATGTATGTAAAAAAATAAACAATCATAGATACGGAGCAGTTACAGTATGCTACTCAAAGAATAAAAAATGAAGTGCATACGCAGAGACAATACAAAATAATGCTTTTGCAAAGATACAAAATAATGAAGTATTATGATACATAAAATTAATTAATTTCAGTTATTATCAACAATTTACTGTGCACTTTAAGTGCAAACTATTGTGCGCTCACAAAAACAAGGTTAGCTGCAATCAAGTTTAACAAGATGTTAAAAGGCAATTACAGTAGCTCTCAACCATAACCAAGAGCTTGTGTCACGAAGGTTTCGACTATGCCTAATTATATTTACGTTATGTCAGTCAGATATTCCGCTGAAGCAAAATTATGTCAATAAGCAACCAGCCACAGTCATGATGTTGCATAAAAACTAACCAAACAAAATAGGCTAAAAAAACATGACACCCAAACGTTAGAATAGAACACAGGAAACAAAGACGGGCAAACAATGTTTAGTGCAAATGTTATACAATCGGTAAGCAGCAACACACTTCTTTGGAATAAATTCGACAAGTTATCAGTTCAAAGTTTTCCCCCTAAAACGTCTGTTTTCGCATATTATGCATCTGAGAAGTTTTTATTTTACCATTTGTCTCAATTGTTTTTTCCGTTCGCTTTCATTCAAGCCTTTTGTGCTATTCAGGACGCATTAGATAGCATCAACTGTCTTCAGAATTTAGTGTTTCGATGCACATTCTTCGCAGAATTCCCTAAAAAGATGGAGCAATTGTAAGCCCAAATATTGTATATAAATAATGAGCCAGAAAAGCGCATGATGAAAATGAAAATTTCCATCAGATTATATAAATTGCAGTATTTGAGAGAAACCGTTTAAACTTGGGCTTATGTCCAGCAGTGCTTTTGTTAAATTTCAACTATGAAAAACAGTTTGGAATGACTGGGTAAGAAAAAGCAAACTGGAGAGCCCGCGTATCTGCTTTGGTAGGCTTTCATTTAAGGTCAAATCTTCAGCAGTTCGAGTGATGGGGTGTCTTAGATATAGAACAAAAGAGACAATTCGGTTTTATTGTAGCGTGAAGCAATATGGTAATAACAAGACATATAGCGTTTCAAACCAAATTATTATTTACTCCTATCTACAGTGCGAACAGGTCTTTTGGAACTGAACAGTTTTAAGCGTTGATGAAAACCTTTTGCGCGTTATAGACAGGCAAGTAAACCAATGCCATAGAGTTTGTCTTAAATAACAGACAAGCAAACAAGGACTCTAGCGCTTTATAATTTATGCTTTCTTAGCGTTAAGCACATAAAAACCTTAGCATGGGCTACCATGGCAGTCTTTAGGTTGTTCACACCTTTGCATCCCAACTAAATAATTATCATTTATGTTTAACTGTACCAAACAATCAATTTCTGAAACTTCACAAAAACGTTTAGCAATAAACCACTTGCTTGGAGCAGGCTTGCTTATGTGGAATTACATTTTTAATTTCTTTACCCAATAAAAACCATTGGATAAAAATTGCTAATTGAGGTTTGATCATTTTTAGTAACAGGAACAACAGCTACAAAAAATTTAGCCAGTCTATAGCCTTTTCAAATTTTAAACATTATTTCAAATTTCCAATCAACAAAGTTCATTAACGCCACATTACTTGATTTAATAATAATTTTTTATCAAAGACACAGAAAACAACATGCAACAGCTTGACTAGCATCAAATTATGCTGACCTGTAATTGTCACAAAATAAGTTTGCTGATTTTCATGAAACAAAGAGGTTGATGCAAAAATAATCCACTGTGAATTATTTATATGCATGTTGCCCATGTGTCATAACCACTGCTTTAACTTTACATAATAAAACTGAAAGAGTAGTATACTATTATAACAAGTTTCTAACACACAGCTGCAGGGAGCAATGCAGTGCATGTCAAGCCATATTTTTTGCACCAAGTTCTTTGATTTTACTGCTTATTGCATACGTAAAATCATGAAACCACTCACTACATAATCACGTGTCACTTTCTATGAGTTGCATACCGGGCCTATTGGTTAAAGCGCCTTAGGTAGGCAAAATTTATAAATAGCAGTATGAAGTAGAATAATCACAATGCACTTGATTGGTAACATTCTCATATTCGTATTGATGTGCATGGCATATCGAGAAAAAGTTTGAACTGCTCTTCTGTCAATATTTTAAATATATGATGGCACATTTTTGACTGTTTCACAAAACAATTTAAATATTTATCACTGCCACATGGATGCCTAACAAAACTGGGTATCATATACAATCAGTTATTAGTGTGAAGCATTACATAATGCCTTAGCATTTACAACACAACATGCATAATGTTTACTGTTTATCAGTCACTTACCTTGATTCGTTGCATGTCTGTTTTGGTTTCACACACAAAGGTAAATACATGTTATGATGAATTGATGATGAGAAACTTCAATGACAATTCGACACAGTAGTTGTACATACATCACATTAACAGCATGAAGCATCAGCTATATAACATGACTGCTAGGCCCATTCTCTAATTCTGAAATTTACTATGTTTTTACATCAATAAATGTACATTGCAAGCTATTTGATTGCTTATATATCCAGTCAACACTTTGGATAAGCAAGATCCATACCAGTATCAGTGTAATGGGTATTGTGGTACTTTAACATAAAATTGGGAAGTGGCAGCAGTGTTAGTTAGTTAGTTGCATATTTATCCTCCTATCACGAGAAAGCGATCAATGCGCTGTACGAGCTCGCTTAGGAGTTGCCAGCCATCTGTCTACCACACCAAGATGGGGGAATCCCGCTAAGTGCCTTTCCCAACGGCACAACAAGTAAACTTGCCGGCTTGTTCTCCACACTGTCCCTTCAATGCTGAGCGTCAAGCAGGGAAGCTGTGAATACCAATTTTAAAGTCATTGGTTTGACCCGACTCGGAATCAAACCCGAGTCTACAGCTCAAGAGACAGACGCTCTATACCACTCGGCCATCTGAGCTGTTCGTTTCCAAATCGGTTTTCTCCACATGGAGGCCAGGGACGTTCTAGATATCCCTGATGGAGGCTCATTTAGATTGACTCATTTTTCTCAGATCAACTCAGCTTCAGATTTCCCCAAAACTTTTATCAACTCCAACCTCTAATGGTCCAACTTGCAACTACTAATAGTGGGTTTACACGAACAAAAAAACGTCAATGGAGCAGAGCTGAGCTTTGTTTGTTCTTTGAAGCTTGCAATGCAGCTTGGCTCCACTTTGCTCAACTAGCAAAGCCAAGTTGCATGACATTAGGCCTATAAAATAAAAGCTCAGCTTCTCACCGTTTTGCACTATTTGTTTAGCTTATGTAAACCCAGCTTAACAACTCTAAATTTGAACTGTAGTCACTCCAATCTCCAGTTCTACCATTCCTCCGTACCTGTACTAGTGCACTCTGGGAGTTAAGAATCACTGAAAAGGGTCAGTACCAGTAGACCTTGAAATTTTTTTTGCCTTCTGATAAGCTTTTCCAAATTCAAATTATTTAAAAGTTCGTCAAAAAACAAGTTGTTTTAATTTTCTATCCCGCCATTAGCAGACCTAAAAGAAGCATGCGCAACCAGTAACTTACTGACATCTGACTAGGCAGCTAGGTCTTAAGTCTAGTAGCTAGTAATAAAAAGACCTGCGGACTACTAGTACTTGTGGTCTTCGCAGCATTTCCAAATCTGTAGATACTGCATACTATGATAGCTCACTTCAGCAAGTTGAACACATGAATCTGCAGATAACTTTAAAATCATTGTGTCTACATAGCCTACCTAAGTCGTTACCGGAACCTTTAGATTTTAAATTAGCTTTTTACTCCAGCGAGAAGCAGCAGCTTCAGTTCCGACGCATCATTTACTTCGAATTTCGATTATTTTGGCGCTCACTGATTGCGCTGATCACTAAACCGTAAAGTTTATTGAAGCGTAAAGTAAAATTTAATTAATTTCTGAAAAGTGCTATTTTATTAGAATGATGAATTACATCATGCACATTTAATTATTATTAAAGTCTGCCAGCAAAATTAATAAATTACGCTGACAAACGATGGTATACTGCAAGTTGAAAGCTTAGGTTGTTTGGTTTATGCGGTAGAGTGAAGGTTAGCCGCTTGCGCAACTGTCTATCATAATAATGTCGAACTTGAAATTAAAATGACTAGACACAGGTATGTAACTTAAAATTGCTATAGCATAAGTAGTGAGAAAAAAGACAACAATAGCTTATTAAATGACATGTGAAATTGGGGTTGTCATCGGTTTTATTTCAAGTGGAAATATACTGCAAAATTTAACTAGGCCTATATCAATTTGGGGTAGATGACGCATTCTGTCTCATCAAGCAAAACAGCTACACAAATGCTAGTTTATAATGCTTAGCATTTACGTCTAAGCAAAATTTAAGCGCATGCGCGTGGTAAGGCCTTGAAAAGCAATAAATCACAGACTACTATGGCTTCCGGCTTTCCGTTTTGCTAATGTAGCAACATTTACCAATGCCCGTAGATAAATGCTATAAAAATTTAAGATGGCTTGCCCAGCTCCAATATCTGCCAAACACGCAGATAAATCTCAGAAAATTTTTAGACGGCTCGATTATCCTACAGACCAAGTGATCAACTTAGATAAAGCATGTAAGGTTTTTGGTGGTTGGCCTTAGACCAGGGGCGCCAAAGTTTTCTCCAAGAGGAACAAATTTCATAATGTAAAGTACCCGAAGGCTGATAGTCTTTTGTGGTTCTATGTTTCGACTATTAAATAAAGTCTCTTCAGTGGTGCTTAAAACTTCAAATCTTAATGAAGATTGACTGTACTGCAACATCAGCAATTGTTGGACCTATTCTTACCCTGACACATTGGGCTTTGTTGTTGCCTGACTTTGGGGGTGCCTATCGGAGAAGTGTAGGAAAGATGAATTCTATTTGACTTACATATCCTTCTTTGTATCATCTTGCTGGATCCTGTAACTGTACATGCAGTTCGACAAACGTACCGGGATATTGATGTTTAAACCACCGATAAGCGCTGACGTTCACTGTGTTTTCTGGGCTGCATGCGCAGACACAGTGCCTGCCTTGTCCCCCGCTTTTTCACGGGCGAACGGGTTGGGCAGAGAGGTTTTTTGTAGGTTTTGGTAGCTGGTATAGTTACAGGCCTTAAACAAAATATTCCTTCTCAGATTACCGGGAAAATAATGTTTAAACCAACCGGACTTTTCTATTCTTATCGATTGTTTACAGTGAATCTGTGACATCATAATCCAGCCTGTATTATTTTCTTGAAGGTTTTATTTCAAATGTTCTACCTTGAGCAGAACGAGGAGAGGCTTAGATTAGGAGTGTGTAGTTCTTTTGAAGGTTAGAATTTTTTTTTTTTTTTGGGAAGGTGGGAGGTTGCTATGCTGCACTGATGAGACCATAATAAGGTCGAAACGCGTCTGCAGCTGCAAATTAGTGGGTTGCCATAGGGGCTTATAGTGATGTGGGCTAGTTAGGCTACCGGGAACTTAGTTGTGGATTAGTGGTTATATTTTCTTTCATTGGGTATCGTTGTTTGGGGCCAAAAACTTGAGTTTGATATAGAAGCAACCTTTAAAGGTGCTAGGTAGAATGCATTGTATGTTGATGGATTTACTTCATGGATTTGAAGTTTTAAGCACCACTGAAGAGACTTTATTTAATAGTCGAAACGTATCCCGTCTGGTGGTTCTATGTGTTTTGCTGCTCTTCGTAACAAAAATGGTTTCTGTTGCAATTATGACGTAATAATGGTTTAAACTTTTCTCGCCGGTTTTTGTCATCTCAATCAGATAGTCTTGTCGCATTTACAGCGTAAAAAAGCAACCTCCAGTTAGATTGGACAGGCTATCTAACTTTACATGTGCTTGTAGGCCAAAAATAATATATTTAGCAGCAACAAGCGCGGGCCGTATGAAAACTCATCGAGTGCTATATGAAACAGTTGGGTTTTGCACTCAATGTTTCCTAAACTAAGAATTGCTTATGGGCAACACACCTCCAAAGAAACATCGCAGTGATATCGAGACATTGGCGACACTGTGTCCGATTTGACCAGGCCGGTCATCGAATCCCAGACCTCCCGCACTAACAGCGGTGTCACCGTAAGTTCGTATGAACTAACCTTGTGTTCCAGGAGCAGTTCGCACATTTCCGCATTTTTTTGTACGATGGCAATAGTTAGCGCTGATTTGTCATCCTGGTCGTGAATGTCGCGGTTAAATTTGAATATGACGTTGTCTTGGCACAGTTTAAATAATGACCTCACATCTTCCACTGAACCTTCTGACACTTTCTCCAAATAATATTCCTCAATTTGTCTTTTTGTGTCCGTTTTGTTAGAATGCCTAAAAAAGATAAAAAAGCATTTGTGCGAACTTGACGGAAATATTTTTTTGTATTTGCATTTAGTTGCATATTGATCGTCCTATTACGAGAAAACGATCAAAGCGCTACAACGAGTTAGCTTAATTAGAAGTTGCCGGCCACCTGTCTCTCAATGGAACAACAACTAAACCAGCCGGCTTGTTCTCCACCCAGTCCCTTTAATGCTGAGCGTCAAGCAGGGAAGCTGTGAATACCAATTTTGAAAGTTATTGGTGTAACCTGACTCGTAATCACACCCACGTCCGCAGCTCCAAGGGCGGATGCTTTACTCACTCAGCTATCTAAACTGTTTGCTGAAAGATACCCAATTTTCGCCCCCTTATTCTTCCTGGGTTTTTTTGTACCGTCAGAAGACTGGGGAGAGGGGGCGTCATTATCGCTCTTTTTAAACACAAATAACTTGGTGGAAACTCGCGCTGTAGCTATGGCGCAGCTTCATGAAAGCATAATTTTATGTCATCGCAATTTTTCCTGCAAAATTTTATGACGAAAGACCAATTCCTTTATTCGTTGATTGCACTTTTTCATGGCTTATTTTTTCTCGTTTTACATTCCAATGTCCGGTTGGCGTACTGGCAAGCGACACCACCATCGCCCATCGGCTCGCCACCGCTGCGATGTTTTTCGGAGCTGTGTTGCCCAGGCGCTAAGCCGTGGAGATGGACCCCGCCACTCGTTATACGCTTCGACATTATGCTGAGAAAATAATGAAAATTTTTTTAGCCTATAATAACGTAAAAATTTCGTACTTGCAAATGTCTGTCAGTCGTTTCCAAACTTTCAACTTTGACCTCATTTTTATTCGGTCATAATACGCAGCGCTTTTTTCCAATGTATCCCACTCATCAAATAATGACGTCATATCCGGTTCCACACAAGCAATGGTTTTTCTTTTCTCAGTTTGATTTTTAGTTTTGCCATCTGAAACGTGGAAATTGTACCGATTAAGAATATTTTAATTCTCTCTAAAAAAAACAGTCACAAAACGGATAGTTTTTGTCCAAACGCTGCCCTGTATACAGAAGAGTAATAACTGGTAGAAATTTCTTCAAGTTTTTGGAAAAAAGTAAAACCAAATAACTAACCATTACTTGTCAAGGTTTTTTTTCTTAGACGAACTTCTTTTGAGTGAGTGTTGACAATTTTTTTTGCAGCTTCTTTGAAAGACATCTTCGAGTTGTCGTTGACATTTCCATTACGAAGGGAGTCGGAGTTGCAAGTATGGGTTTCAGAGGTTGCTTCATCCACATAGTTCTCATCTAAACATGATCAGCAAGGTATTGCAGTAGTCAAGTAAAAACATCAATCTTCGTCATACTTGCGGTATTAACCGAAGCGTGTAATGAGTGACCGGGCCTATCTCCGTGGCTTATCGCCTGGACAACACAGCTCCGAAAGAACATCTCAGCGGTGGCGAGCTGTAGTCCACACTGTGTCCGATTTGATCAGCCCGGGAATCGAACCCCAGACCTGCACCAACATAGAAATGTCTTCAATCACCACGCCAACCAACCGGTATATTGAAAATGTAACCTAACAGCAATAGATACATGGTGAGTCAAGACATAAATTTAATTAGCACTAACCTCAATCGTTTCTAGCGCTACTTACGATTATTTGACGACAGACCATCGCGTTCATTTGGTTCACTTTGGCTGCTTTTAGTAATTTTGTCATCTGTTTTCCTCTCTGTCATTTTTCAATTTTCTCATTTACTCAGTCAAAAGATCATCCGTTTCGATTTACTGTTCACTGCATTACCTATTTGTACAAGTGTGTTGTCTAGTAGCGAATCGTGGCAACTAACAATAGCTTACTGCGGTTCCCAAACCTTGTAAAAATTTGTAATACTGCCACAATAGTTTTTTCACCCCTAAACCAGATTATCTTGGAAATACGATAAATATGGAACGAAAACAGTAGAAAAATAAAGCCGAAATAATTCTTAAAAAAGGACATTTTGACAACATAGATTCAGCTGTCGACATCAGCAGTGTTAGCAAAACCGCACAAATCATCAAATAATCTTATTTGACGGCTTTTTTGCTGAAAATTTATGTAGTAAATTAGAGTAGGTCGCTGCATTGAGGCTCGCACAATTTGTCTAATCATTTCGTTAAACGCAATCGAGAATCGAACCACTTGACCAAGCTCCTGGGTAAAAACTTACCAATAGACATGCGATTGGCATTTTCCTGCCGATTCTTTTACGACTAAAAGACAAAAATACCGCCTTAAAAATTAACAATTTGCTTAAAACGCTAGATTCACTTTAGCTGCTAATTTACTGGCTGACCATGCGAAAAATTGCTCAAATTTTATCCACAATGAGTGCGTTCGATTAATGGTTCGACCAAAGCTCGTACGACGCATGACGTGACTACCGGTATGTAATTTCATTTTGTTAAGTATTTTTTGATACGAAAAGCAGCTAGTTCTCGATGACACAATCCATCTTGAGCTGCGCATTCTTAACTTACTTTTACAGTACGTTTACAAAATGTTTTTATGAGGCTATCTAGCTCTAAGAATTTGAAGAAATTTCTGAAAACCTTGTGCAACATAGTTGACAGATTTAAAGATTTTTCACAACTAAAAATTATCTAGCACTTTACTTACTACGGATTTTACGGTTGGCTACGACCGCCTGACTGCGGATATAGACGAAAAGTTTCGCGGAATGCGACTTCTTGTTTTGTGATGTCATATATATTTGTGTTTACCCAACGCATTATGCGAAAAAAATATGGGACAAAAAACAGCTTTACAAGGAAAAATATAACCGCAGAATTCCTTAAAAATGGACGTTTTGACTGCATAAATTCAACTGTCATCATCAGCAGCGTAAGCAAAGCAGTACAAAACTGAAATGCAGGATAAAATTTTTATCCTTTCATTTTTGTACTTGTTTGTTCAAAATTTTCAGTTTTGTACCGCATGCTTTCACTGCTGATGACGACAGCTGAATCTATGTTGTCGAAACATCGAGTTTTAAGAAATACTGCGCCTTTATTTTTCTTTTCTAAACTATTAATCATTGACTGCAATTCTTTTAAAAATTTTGCTGCACTTATCTCGAACCTTGAGTGCAATTAATAATTATACTGCAGATTGTTGCTATTTTCAGCACAAAAGTTTTCTCGGCTGCTACATTGAAAGCGGAACTGTGATTTATTGTCAGCGCTGCAGTATTTCAGTCTTAATTACATTGCGGAAGTGCTTCGCAATCTGAATGGCCTATACTTCACTTCACTGTAACTTTTATATGATATCATGGGAAATTTAACAATAGCATCCTACCCATACCAATCTACACGCACACAATAGTAAAGGTACGATCACACTAACTGAGACGTTGAGGCCAATGCTGCCACAGCAAATTTTCAAAAATTACAAGATTTTTGAAAAAAAATCACAAGATTTGGATTCAAAATCACAAGTTTACAAAATCAAACTTTTGATGACTTTTTATGCCAAATTGAAGTCAGTTATTACATCTGAATCAACAGCCATGACTTTTGAACTACATAGACTTTCGTAAAAGAAACTATAATGTGTTTGTTTCTAATTTTAAACTCCGAGGAAAATCAAATGGTTTCTCAAAGTCACAAAATTTTCGTTTATGAGATGTGATCAGCCTCTAGAGCGAATGCTACCAAGAACTTAAACCACCAACTTCATGTAAGCTTAGTAATTTCAGGTTGATAAAAACGTGAGACATTGAAATTAACAGATAAAACAATTTCAAAAGCTTAAAAAAACCCAAACCACAATGCACAATATCAAAGAAAAAACAAGCATACTATACGATAATTTCAGATAAAATTGCCATCGCGCTTAACAATAGTGAAAATCAACACAAACTTGTAGAAAGCACAACTCAAAATTCAGATTGAACACAACTTTAATGGCTTAGCAAAAAGTAATGTCACTTGGATAAAATTACTATACCGCTTACACAACTCCAACAAAAACAAACATTTTCAAAATAGTGGTGGTGTTAGCTGTAGGTAAAACTGCAATTAGGCCTATGCTCCAGTCCAAACAACAGTGACTTTTTACCAAAACTCCACCTCAAAATTCAGATTGAACACTAACTTCACTTACACACTAAGCCCACAGCCACTACCGTAGCCCAGAGCCAGGATTTTGCAATGGGGGAGGGGGTTAAAATGACACCATTTTTGACCATACGTTGTATACAGGAGCGGATCCCAAAAGTTTTGGTAGGGTACATGTAATTTTGAATTAGGTTGAATGTTAACTAAATGCAAAGACGTTTAAACTCCGAAACGGGCGTAAATAAGCCTTTTCAAAAGCTCAGATGGCCGAGTGGTAAGAGCGTCTGTCTCTTGAGCTGTAGACTCGGGTTTGATTCCGAGTCGGGTCAAACCAATGACTTTAAAATTGGTATTCACAGCTTCCCTGCTTGACGTTCAGCATTAAAGGGACAGTGTGGAGAACAAGCCGGCAAGGTTACTTGTTGTGCCGTTGGGAAAGGCACTTAGCGGGATTCCCCCATCTTGGTGTGGTAGACAGATGGCTGGCAACTCCTAAGCGAGCTCGTACAGCGCATTGATCGCTTTCTCGTGATAGGAGGATAAATATGCAACTAACTAACTTTCATGTCAAGGGCGTATTCAGAATTTTTTTCAGGGAGGGGGCATCAATTTTTGTCACTTTTTTCAAACGTATTTTTCCTGCAGAGTTAATTTTAAAAAATTTAAGTGCCAACAACGACTCTAGGGGGGTCCGGGAGTATGCTCCCCAGAAAAATTTTAAAAATTAGCATACTGCAATGGCCATTTTAATGCTTTCTGAACAATTTTTAAGGAAAATTTGCATATTTTTGGCCGCCAACTTTGAGCGCTTCACCAATGATGCATTTTGTTCGCACAGCTTCGATTATGTATGACGTCATTTGAGACTCAATGGGGGATTGTAACCCCCAAAACCCCTCTCGTGGCTCTGGGTTACGCCAATGCCCACAGCTACTGGCTAACAACACTAACAGTTTTCTTCACTATCCAGTTCACTTTACTGACAAAAAACCTTCCAGTACTCTAACAGGTTACCCTGTACCAGTATCCGCACCACACATTCCTAAGTCGATCTACTGTAGACAGGTAGATGCTAAGCTGGACTATAATTAGAAGATCTACCAGCACTGAGCGCCAGTCATCCACCATTTGTTTCCTCTAAGGTGCGAAATTTGAGAAAAATGAGAAATTTCGGGCAAAATTTTGTTGGAATTAGAATGAAGGTGTTCAATACTTTGATGCGAAACAAAAGTCTCATACAATTTGAGGCCAAAATTGACTCAAGTTTCTTTGACCCCCCTAAATTTTTGGGCAAATTTTTTGCTAAAATTTATGTTTGGGCAAATTCGCACTTGCTAAAAACTTATCTAGGGAACAGTGCAGGCATCTATGACCATGCTAATGGTGGGCTATGTAGTAATTTCATCGCCTAAGTTAATCGGTCTATTTGCACGGATGAAAATCATGAGTCATGACACCTGACACCAACCTAACAAGTGACACTGTGACAAGTGCACAAGCCTCATGTGTGTTACCGAGCACTATTTTGCTTTTATGGTTCCGCATTCCGAATCCGATGTGCTGAAACTGCCGATGGCTCGAGATCCGTGATGAAAAGATGTTGCCATGTTAAACAGAAAACTATTTTCATGCGGAGTTGGAAAACTTTTTATGTATTAAAACATTCGATTTAAGCATTTTTTCTTGAAATACCGACCAAACATTGTTTCAATGAAAAATCGCAAGATTTTGCCCAAAATTCACAAGATCACTAGATCAAAATTACAAGATCTTGTGGAAAATCACAAGGCGTGGCACCATTGGTTGAGACCTTTGAGACATTGTGCAGGTTTATCGTATTATGACATCACATCCGCACAAAGTCATGTCACAATAAGAAAAACCTGCACAATCTCTCAAAGGTCTCAACGTCTCAGTTAGTGTGATTGCACCTTAAGTAACTCCGTGAACTCAATTAACACACGATAAATTTTTGATTTGTCCTTTGCCACCCACTTTTGCTTCGCAATGAGTAATAATTAGGAATTACTTTTCTGGGGAACCCCCATTGAATCAAACGAGCGAAGTACATCAGTAAACATAAGATAATAAGGAAAATACATGAAACTCGTAAAAACACAACACAGCGTCCACGCGGGTCCACAAAGTTTTAGGACTCAAAAAAGTGCTTATTCCGCTTTTGTACGTCTTATAATAATATCAGATGCAACGTGCGCGAGCGTGGACAGGGAGCATTGCCCACCTCCTCCCCAAAAAATCAAGTAGCAGTGTTAATGTAAAAATTTACGTCTTTCGTGACCCAACGGGGGTAACAGGAAGCAGTTTATTGCTACCAAAGATCTTTTTTTTCGATCGACCGGCTGAAAGTACTGTTTTGCCCTTTTCCCCACCAAAAAAATATTCTGGCTGCCCACGCCTCTGCCAATGTATTATATATAGACGTAAAAATACGTATTCACTTCGGCACATTGATTTCACAGTATTAAAAGGTAAAACCCGACAGCCTGTTTCACCCGGTACAGTTCGTCAGGGGTATCTTATTCAAATAAATACCCCTGATGATCCATAACGGGTAAAACAGACTGTCGGGTATCAACTTTTGATACTGTAACATCAAAGTGCTAAAGTGAAGAAGCTTTAACTTTGTTATTAAGCACTTTCTTGACCAGCTGTCTGACCTGCAGTTATAAATAGAAATTTCGGGAGATTGGATGGAGCTTCATTAGCACCTCCCCGAGTTCGCCAGTGGGCAATGGGCATTAGAATAAAACAACCGTTACAATACGTTATAAATTAAGACAGTTTAGAGAAATACATATTTGATGAACATTTCACCAGAACCGGACGGTCGGCGTAATAGTTAAAGAGACCGATGACGGTGCGTGAGGTCTTGGGTTCAATTCTGGGCAGCTCAGACGCAGTGTCACCAACGGCTTGCCACTGTTGCTACGTTTCTGTGTGACCCAGATGCTCAGCCGAAGAAATGGATTCAACACTCGTTACATGCTTCGGCGTAATATCGCGAGTTAAAGAAGAATGTATTTCTTTGTCTCAAAACCAGTTCTTTGAACTTGAGTACTGTATTTCAAAAATGTTGTTGAGTAAAAACAGTGAATGTCTGCTTAGATAACATCAAATTCATATGTCATTTAAAGTTTTTTTGGTGAAAACATTTTATGTTTCGGAATACGATAAATGTAGGAAAAACATAGCTGAAGGAGGAAAGATAAAGCCCCAGTGATTCCTGAAATTGGACGTTTCGGCAACATAGATGTTGCAGTTGTCATTAGCAGTGTAAGCACGGCTGCAAACATGACAACTAAATCTCTGTCGTCAAAACGTACAGTTTTGGGAATTACCTTACTGCATGTGGCTTTAATCATTATCTTCCTTAATTTTTGTGTCATGGACCTCTTCATTTGTTTTATTATTTTTGTATCTTTCAATCAGTTTGTTGCAAGTGTCTCGCATGTACTGTTCAGAAGTTGGGTTAGGTAGATCGTAAGAATTTTTTTTGTTTCGTTTTCCCACAAATGATCTAAATACGACGTAGAAAATCCGAAGCAGGTTCATGGGAGGAGGTCCGCAGTGATCTTTACAAATGAACTGGATCCAAATTTGTGTTCGATAATATTTCCACTCAGCGTCTTTGTTTTCACTCGCCACATCATAGGACTTTGTCATCATGGCAATCAACATGTTCAGCAAAATAAATACAACGCTTACATGATAAACTGCCACAAGGCCAATAGCAATGTCATCGACGTACGTATCATCCGATTTATCTTCCCGAATACAATTTATATCATCCAATCCAAACAAAGCCCAAAATAGACTTTGAGCAGACCGAATTACATTGGAAAACACGGGCTTGTAGCACACATTTTCAATGGCATCCATAGACGGACAGATATTTTCACCGGGCCGATTTTTTTGCTTGCAGAATGCTTCGGTGCCTTCTTCAGTTCCATAGTACCAGTAAATTTCAGTCAAACTGAGTGTATATGCCAGCATAAGCAGAACAAAAATGACAAAAAACTGAAGCAGATCCCACAACATCTTTGTCAAGGTAACTCTCAAAGGACCCAAAAGCCTGTTAGATCGAATAAAACCCAAAGCCCCCTTGAATGCCAACAAATAACCAAGAGACAGGAATCCGATTGACATCAGTCTCGGGTCAGAAGCTTTCCAAATATTCCTGTAAATTTTTGTGTTCTGGTGATGATGAATGGAGTAGTCGATTATTCTGGAAAAAAGTATTACATTTCGTTAAGCCTTGCGGACCGACCGGTTGACGAATCAATAAAGACATCGCTATCGGCGCGGGATCTCTGGGGTTCGATTCCCAGGCCGGTCAAATCAGACGCTGTCACATACGGCTCTCCACCGCTGTGATGTTTCTGTGTTGCCCAGACGCTAAGCCGCGTAGATTGCCCCTACCTCATAGTTAAAAGCTTCGGCGTAATGCAGTGTGTTTAATAAAAGTATATTTTTTTGAATTTAATCACGCGGTTAGTTTATTTGCTGTTTTGTTTACATACAATGAAAATCGATGTCTCTTGTTGCTTGAAATGCTTGAGTGTATATAAATTAACCTATTTGATTTCAAAAAAATCAAATCTTCATTATACTCGCGACATTACGTCGAAGCGTGTAACGAGTGGCGGGGCCCGTCTTAGCGTCTAGGCAATACTGCTCTGATGAAACATCGAAGCGGTGCATGGCATGTAAAGTTTGGTGGTAAAATATAAAAAACATTATAAAAAAGTTGCCCAAAACAATTTTCACCTCGTAGTTATTGCTCCAACAAACATAATCAAGGTTAAGATGTCGAAATAATTCCAAAAATCAGTCAGATAAACTTTCCAACTTCTCCGCTTTAATTCCTGGATCTCTCCGATCAATTTCCCGCACACCCAAATTGCAATCAACCACTCTAAAATGGTGGGAGGGGCTCCTGAAAGAATACTTTTTTACCATTGGTCTAAACACTTTTCCAATGAAATCTCCATTATATATACTCGCGGTATTGCGCAGAAGCGTGCAGCAAGTGGCTTGGCCCATCTCCGCGGTTTCGTGTCTGGGCATTGAGGCAACACAGCTCCGAAGAAACATCGCAGCTGTGGCCAGCCGTTGGCGACACTGTGTCTGATTGATCTGCTCGCGAATCGAACTCCAACCCTCCCGCACCGATGGCGATATCTTAACCACTGCGCAGATCGAACAGTTTTGATTCAAATAACGTAGTCTTGCATCAATTTTTAAAACTCTCTACTTTGAGAAATCGTTTCTTTTTCTAACTAAATAGTAGCAAATTTTCCTACGACTGTGATTCCCCGATTCCGTTGACGGTTCCGCAAAAAAAAAAATGATTGACACCACTAATCTTAGACCCGCAAAAATTTCTAGAACGCAACCTGGGGTATCTCTAAAATTACGGTACTAGAAAAAGGTCTTCACGTGCTGACCCAGCCCCGAATTCGCATGCTAAAGCTGGTGTTATAAAAACGACCATCACCTTTGGGAGTGAGATTCCGAAAAAATTCCATAACCGAAACGGGACGTTGAAACAAGTGTATTCCAGCGGGACGTATGGTAGGTCTATCAAACCCTCATGTATTCACTTACCCAAATAATCCACATTTCGAGACTTCGTGATGACGTAAAGAATAATCAAGGATAAGAAAGTGATTTCGGAAGTGATATGGCTTCGAAGATTCACGTTTGGTGATTTGAAAATACCTAAAAATATCAATCTCAATCAATTCACAACAGTTCTGGCAAGTAAGGTCAAAAACATTTGTCGGTGTTTCGCAAGTCTTTGAGAATTTTTGAGAGAAGGCTGAGGAAAAAGTATTTTTAAAAGAAGGCTGAGGAAAGTCGTGAAATTAGATGAAATGCAAAATAGATTTATGCGAGGAAGAGACACCGTTGATGCAGTCGTTATAGTGAGACAGCTGATGGAAACGTACGAGTCGGCAGGAAGAAATTTTTTCATGGTTTTTGTAGATTTAGATTTTAGAATAAGCTTTTGATTGTGTACCAAGGAAAGTTATTCGGTGGTTATTGAGTAGAAAAGAAGTGTTGGAAAGAGAAGTAAAGGCAATCACGGAAATGTATGATAACATCAAGACGTCGGTGAACATAGACTGCATGAGATCAGATTTTTTTGAGGTGAAAGTTGGAATCCATCAAGGATCAATTTTAAGTCCCCTTCTGTTCGCGATTGTAATGGATGAGTGACCAGAGATATGCGAGAAGGAGTAGTGAAGGAATTGCTATATGCGGACGATTTGATTCTCCTTGGCAATAGTTGGGAAGAAGTGGACTTTTGTTATGCCAGTTGGAAGAAAGCACTGAAAAACCATGGCTTAAAAATAAATGTTAACAAGGGATTCTATACAGGAGGAAAAGTTGTGAGAATGCAAACCCGAAAGTTTCCCTGTTCGGTGCGTGGAAATGGAGTGGGAAGGAATTCTTTACATTGTGCAAAATGTCAATATTGGGTACACAAAAAGTGCTCTGGAATTCAAGGAAAGGTTGCAAGCATAAATGGTTTTGTCTGTAAAAGATGTCTAGGTTTGGTGGCTAAAGTATGGAAGAAAATATTACGTTAGATGAAGACAACATAGAGGTTCTGAATAAGTTTGCCTATCTAGGCGATGTGCTTAGCACGGAGGGAGGAGCTCAAGAAGCTGTGCGTTCAAGAATAAGATCTGGTTGGATGAAATTTAATGAAGTTTCAAGTGTTTTGTGCAACAAATACATGTCGCTAAAGACTGGGGGACCTTATACACAAGCTATGTGAGAAGCGCTCTTACCTATGGAGGTGAATGCTGGGCTTTGAGAATAGAAGATGAAAAAAGATTGTTAACAACAGAAATGAGGATGCTGCGCTTGATATGTGGGATGACCTTGAAGAACAAAATAATCAATGAGAAAGTTCGCGAACTAGCTGGTGTGGATGAAATGAAAGAATTCCTGCGAGGGCAAAGGTTTGTGTTGGCTAGGACGTGTGGAAAAAATGGATGAGAACAAAGGACCAGCAAAGGCCCTGCATTTTCAAATAGATGGCTCAAAAAAGTGAAGACCTAAAAAGAGATGGATAGAGGTAGTGGAGAAAAATATGCGTGAAAGGGGGTTGAAAAGAATAGATGCACAAGACCGCGCTTTTTGGAAACTTGGCTGCAAAAACCGGCTGACCTTTGCGGGCAGGGATGACTCGCCGGCTCCAGAACAGGAAAAATATCCTGCCACTCTGGAGCAAAACGATGATGATGGTGTTTCGCAAGTCTGTACAGCTGTACGATCACCTTTTTTCTAGAGACCAATCACAAAGGGAGAATAAAAACGGGATCTTTTATTGACTTGACTTGAAGACTAGTACGGTCCTTTTGCTGCTGCCTGTTGCCAACATTTTATTAGGCCTAACCATTGTGTTTTTGCGTAATTTTTTTTTTTTTTTGGTGTGTTATTTATCTGTACGTGAATGATTGGCTTTTGATGCTGAACGATAAAAAATAAATTTCTGTTCTGTTCTATAGTTGAAATTCTAGCTATATTTTTTTTTTCTACGTCCTGCTGTACAGTAGCCTAAATAGTAAGCTATAGGTTACTCTGATGCAGCGATTGATGGACGATATCACAAAAATGGAGTCACTGGCTGCGTTTCGTTGAAATATTGATGCTGCTCAAAAAGATTTAAAATAACTGTTCAGAAACATTTTCATTGGAATACACCCAGCAAGGTGCATCACCACGAGCTGAAATATCTATGTGCATCCAAGGACCTAAATATGCCCAATCGTACTTTCTTCGAGTAGCCTCTTAGGGCATCACGCCCACCATCAGACACCTCTGTAAGAAACCACAACCTTGATCCAAATATTTACTCAGTAACATTGCCGCGGTTATCACAATCCACGAACCGGTTTTCGTTGTTTGTTATTGCATTACAAATGGTAATTTCACTTTTACCTGTTTGGGGCTAATTTGTTGCAAGGTTTTCACTACATTCACCTGATGAGTTGCAATAACAACGAAAATTTGGTAATTTCACTTTTACCTGTTTGGGGCTAATTTGTTACAAGGTTTTCACTACATTCACCTGATGAGTTGCAATAACAACGAAAACCGGTTCGTGGATTGTGATAACCGCGGCAATGTTACTGAGTAAATGTTTGGATCAAGGTTGTGGTTTCTTACAGAGGTGTCTGATGGTGGGCGTGATGCCCTAAGAGGCTACTCGAAGAAAGTAAGATTGGGCATATTTAGGTCTTTGGGTGCACATAGATATTTCAGCTTGTGGTGATGCACCTTGCTGGGTGTATTCCAATGAAAACGTTTCTGGTCAGTTATGAAGAAATCCTAAATGACGTAACATGATTTAAAATAATAAATATCTTACGTTATTTTGAAGCTACATTGAACAGAAAATTCAACAATGGTTAAAGGAGACTGCGAAGTGAGTTTGCGCTCTTCACGTCAACAACCACCCGGTATAGCCTGCATGTTAAATGCAATCGACTCCAGGGTGAATCGAACCAGTCACGTAGGATCTTCAATCTATGCACGATAACGCTAGATCATTGCTGATCCTGTTTCTGAGGTACTAAAAATTTCTTCGGCTCTTTTCAGGAGTTGAGAGCGATGACGTCTTTCCGCTTTTTTAGCTAGCTTGCGTTGCAAATAATCACGAACACAATAAACACCACAAACCAAATAATAAGTTTGAGGAGCATTCTTCATAATGGCGCTTATGATTGTTGCAGCACAAACAAGTTTCTTTGCTCATGAGATAAAATCTTACTTCGAAATTTTGTGTCAGGGGACAGAAAATGCGTGAAATGAAACACAGGCCAAAGGAAGAAGAAGAGTCCGACACCTCTATTGAGTATAGCCATGAGTTTCGGATAGTTGGTCAGTTTGGGGGAGTTGTAGTAGAAAGTGCGCCGCAAATTTAGCTAAATTATAACAAATGTAAAAGTTAATCAAGACATCGCTATCGGCGCGGTCAGTTCTGGGTTCGATTCCAGGGCCGATCAAATCGAACAATCGCCGACGGCTCGCTGCCGCTGCAATATTTTTTCGGAGCTGTGTTGCCCATGAGCTAAGTCCGTAGGTGAAACCCGCCACTCGTTACACGCTTCGGCTTGATCCCGCGAGTATATAATAAGGATTTGATTTTACTTGTGCATTTCGGTGAGCGACGAAATTGACTAGTCTTTGATCATGGGCAAGCTTGATGAGGTTATTCTTGGATTTCCAATCAATTAGTGCATCTAATTCTTCCGTGGAATCAACCTAAACAACATTGAATCATCATGGGCTCGACAGAATTGTTTAAATGACCGACTAGTTCAGACTCAAACCTAAATTTGCTTTGAAACCCCTGAGACGCCCAAGAAAGCCCAAAAGAAAAATTTGTCTACAAAACGTGTATTAAATTTTTTGTGTTTTCAATATAAATAAATATTCTTTCAGTTTTGTATTGCTTTGCTTTCAGTGCTGATGATGGCAGCTGAATCTATGTTGTCGAAACGTCCAGTTTTTAGAATTGCTGTTACTTTATTTTTCTCGAGCTATTTTTGTCCCATATTTATTGTATTTGAATTGACTCGGCTGGTTGGGTAACCAAGTACACCTCTCCAATAAGAAGCAACAGAATAAGTTCATGCATACGCAATGATAACTACCGGTGAGCTCAGTTGTTAAGTAGGCTATACATCGCTATCGGTGCTGAAGGTCATGGATTCGATTCCCGGGCCGGTTCAATCGAACACAGTCAGGACCGGGTTTAATTAAAGAAAAGGGCTGCTAAAAGCAACAAGGACGAAATCCATCGCCACAGAATTGTGTACATAAGATTCAAGTAAGAAGGGGACAGACTCTACAAACGTCACAATGCAAACACGCTACTCACGTACAACTTTACGTGAGTAGCGTGTTTGCATTGTGACGTTTGTAGAGTCTGTCCCCTTCTTACTTGGACCGGGTTTAAGCAATGAGAGGCTTTAGGCTATTTCCATTTTTTCCTCTAGAAATCGGTGAAGACCAAAAGAAGGTTTTTGAGGCCGCAAATGTCATAATTTCCCTGAAAATATCGGTGAAGACCAAAAAAAAGTCCTCGTTGTTCGTGATGAGGCCCCCATTTTCTCCGAGACCCTAGGCCTCAGCCTGCTTAGCCGATACGTCAATCCGGCCCTGGACGCAATGTCGCCACCGCTGTGACGTGTCTTCGATGTTGTGATAACAAGGCGCTATGCCGCGGAGATGGGCCTCGTCAGCGTAACACCGCGATTATAATAAAGATCAGATTTTTTTTGACCTCTAAGATGGGTTCGCGTCAACGAAGCTCAACCAGTTATGGCTACAGTATATGGTCTTAGAAAAGGGGCGTCGTTACTCAGAAAGCTCCTAACCGGGTCAGATATTTTTCTCAAGCTTAGACGCGAACCTGACGTGAAAGGTCCGGCTAGACTTACAACTCTGGGGTTCGATTCTTGCATGGATAATTCACATCTCACGTAAATTTTAACTCGTTCCGGGTTTGCAACTCCTTAATTTTCATCGCGTCGCTTGGTAGGCGCATTACTTAAAGACGTCGCCATTGAGGTCTGGGTGTGGTTCCCTGGCAGGTCGGACACAGTTTTGTCAACGGTTCGCCACAGATGAGCTGTGTTTTCTGGCGGATATTGGTCCGACCTCTCGTTACACCATTCGGTCTAATGCGGCGAGTATAATGAAGTTGTGAACATTGGTTCAAAATTACTAACCTTGTCAAGAAGTAAACACATGAATTCTTCCAGTTGTTTTATTAGCTTTTTGTAAAAGTATTTGTGATCTGGATTGAGGCTGACCGCTTTGCGAAGTCTGGTGATGATTTTTATGCTGAGGACGAACGGATTAGAATCATCTTCCTGGATCAATAGTTTCAACTTAAAAAATCAAATCTTCATTATACTTGCGGAATTAGGCCTACGCCGAAGCGTGCTATGAGTGGCGGGCAGTGGCATTTTTTGAAGGAGTGCTCCTCCACAATATTTACTGCCGCATGCAGGCATTTATAAAACAAATGTGTGGAAGTGCTCGAAAGGTTAATGGGATTACGCGAACCAACATCAAGCACTTTTTCAAGCAGCCTAATTTGCTACTTCATATGTCTAATTTTGGTGTTGGCTTTTCAGCTTTGGCAATTTAAATTTTTCGTCGTAATTTCTGCTACAAAATGGTTATTTACTTATACTGTCGACACTCACTTCCATTCCACTAATTTGACCTGCAACTTGAGTTTGACCTACAACTTTAAAATGTACAGTAGGCTATGCATTGACCGCCACACTTTCGAAAATCACAAGCAATTTCACTACCGCATGCTATAACCATGGTTCGAACTCGTGTGACCTGGCATGATTGAGCATATTATGTGACGATGCCCTTGGGTTCAATCGTAAACTGGGACATTTTTGGCATTTGAATCGTTTGGAAAGAGAAAAGTCACTCTCCGCTATATAACACGATTCAGAATACAATGGAAAAGGTTTGGCTCGCTTGTGTCCTACGATATCTGTTGAACCTATCATACAAAAGAATGTCGCGTCATCGGTCAGCGTTGAAAAAAAGCAATTATTTGTTGTTCATCGAAAAAAAAAACTCAGATTGCGCTGATATTACGAATATTAAAGGCGAGAAAATCTAAATATTTTAGTTAAATATAACTAACGTGTGTGCCTGTGTTATCGTAGGGTGTGCGCTAAACATCTCGAACCTCTGGAGAATACGACCCTGGTGCCGAGGCCCATCTCCGCGACCTATCGCCTAAGTGACACAGCTCCGAAGAAACGTCGCAACGATGGCGAGCCGTTGGCGACACAATGTCCAATTCGACCGGCCCAGGAATTGAACTCCGGACCCCTCGCGTCGATAGCGGTGTTTTTAATCTCTACAAATAGTTGAAAAGCTATGTCAAATTTATTTTTTTAATTTTGCAATTAACTTAGGCTGCTTATGGGCCAGCAGCAACTTGCAAAAATGTAATTTCGCTATTCTCATCAAATTGTCACTTACTTCACAACTTGCAACAATGTAACCTGGACAACACATTAGCTTGTAAACAACTTGTTCCATTTCAAATTTTTCCCAGTAACTCTTTACTTTGCAATCCTTCAAAAAAATCAAATCTTTATTATATTCGATCGCGGTATCGGCCATTCGATGTGTGAAATTTACCAAAACAACTAGTTCTTGCAGCTTCTTGGTCAAATCCGGTTCAGCTTTCCTCAGGCAATCATCTTTCTCATGTAGTAGCAGGTTCGAAACTTTAAAGCGTTTTTTCTCAATCGCATAAATGAGACTGTCTTCGAGTCTCACCTAAAATGATCGAAAAAGAATGAAAACTGTTTGTGGCAAATTCGATATATTTACCCTGTTTACATATCCACGTTACGTGATTCCATAAGCTCCCGCGCTTTCTACATCATAATCAACTTTTGATGTCATAATTGAAGTGATAATGACATTAAAGGCTTAATTGTGGAGCAGAAACTTGGGCCTTTGGAACCATTTCTACTGGACATGTGACCAGGGCAAATGCCTTTTGTATTGTAAAAACTCCTCCAAAATTTTGCCGCGTTCGGTTACCGTAGTCATGCTTTAAATGAATTTAAAAGTTTTAAATTGGATGTTGAAACACCCGGGCCATAAATTGTCCATTAATTCAAGTAGCACTAATAGGAAATCCAATATTTGTTGCATTTGCACAATTACGTCGAAACGAGTGGCGCGTTCCTTTTCTGCGGCTTAGCGCCGTGGCGACTCAGCTTCCGAGAAAGGTCGCAGTGGTAACAAGCCATTGGCAACTTGGTGCCCGATTTGACCGGCCCGGGAATCGATCAATCGAACCACAGACTTCCCACGCCGATAGCGATGTCTTGACTACTACGCGAAAGGACCTGGTTGCATTATAAGACCAAACCTCGTTTACGTGCCGTATAGTAGTGTTGGCGTGTCAAGTTTGGCACACGTGCCAGAAATTGCACACCCCTGGTATACGTAACGATTAATGCGTCAAAAAGTTACGGATTGCATTTTTTCGCTAGTGTTACTAGGTTACCTTGTGTTTGAGTAACACTTTGCACACTTCTAAGTTTTCATCTTCGATGTTCTTTTTATTTTTTATGGCAATCCGTAAAGCGTTTTTTCCGGATTTATTTTCACAGTTTGAAAGCAAACTGCCATATTTGCTGTTGGAGAGAATCTCCTCAACTTTTTTAAAATCTCCTTCTGTGACTGCTTGTAAAAACTTTTGTTGATCTTTTTCAATTTCTTTCCTTCAAAATAAATCAAGTTTGAAAATTTGAGCTCTTCAAATCAAAAACACCAAATATTCATTATACTACCGTTGTCTTAAAAGGGGGGCCATCAGGGAAATGTCCCCCCTCCTTTTGATGTTTAAAAGCTTTGTTTAGAGATCAATCACAATGAAGGGCATCGGGCCCTATAGCTGCCTCTCTTAATTTTTTCGGTCTCTCCCCCCCCCCCCTGACGTGATAATTATTACTTTTTCTCTGTCTTTCACAAATTCGTTTCTTGAAGTTACACCGTAGCATACGCTTAAGCCCCAGTTTGAAATTCTCTTGAAATTATTTCTTTTTAGCCCTTTTATCACGACTCAAACGTGTAGGCTCGAATACTTTGACTTCTTTTTTTAATTATTATTATACTCGCGGTATTACGCCAAAGCGTGTAGCTAGTGGTGGGATTTACTATCCCCACGACTTAGCGCCTGGGCAACACGGCTCCGGAACAACATCTCAGCGATGGCTAACCGTTGGCGACACTGCGCCCGGTTTAACCGGCCCGGGATTAGAACCCACTACCTCGCGCAACAATAGCAATGTCTTCACAACTGATCTCATCGGCCGGACTATTACACATTAAAAGAACTTGCTTACTTTGTAGTTGGTCCACAGGGTGCACTGTTGTAACTTCCAGAAGCGAATTTACTTTGTGTGCTTTGAACAGAAGCTGCAAATACAAATGTGGTAACCTTGTTCTGGAAGTGTTGCCAATGGCGCAGTGGAAGCGACATCGCTGACGATGGAAAAGGTCTCGGGTTCGATTTCCAGACCGGTTAATGTCGCAAACGGCTCGCCACCGCTAACAGATTTGTTTGAAGTTGCGTTGTCCAGCAGGGGCTAAATCGCGAAGATGGGCCCCGCCACTCGCTGCACGCTTCGTCGTAATACCGCGAGTATAATGTTTTGACTGTGACGAAGCAATAGCTCCACCACTCCCACTCCGCTCTGCAGTTTGAGAAATTACGCAAACATTGGAGATATCTACCAGAGATGGGTGGAGTCACAAAAAACTGACTCCGGATCCGCTCCCTTTCCAAAGTCTTGGACTCCGAATCTGCTCCGTAATCCTGTTTGTCGACAAATTTTAGAATCCGAATTCGCTCCGGTTCCAGATTTTAGCCTGAACCTGAAACCAAAATATTACCTTTCTCTATTTTATTACTTCATGGAAAAACGTAATATTTTGGTTTCAGGTTTAAGCTAAAAGCCGGATCCGGCTTTAATTCAAAAACCCAAATCCGGCTCCGCGCCCATCTTTGATATCTACCAAGGGTGGAAACCTGACTACTTGGCGTTAGGGTGTCAGTTTCAGTTTGGGTGTCTTGAAACTCATATGTCAGGTTTCAGTTTTGGTTTGGTTTCACAGCTGTTGAAAAATAGGTTTCAGTTTCGGTTTCAGTTTTGCTTACGCAGAACTTCGGTTTCTGGGTTTCAGTTTCGGTTTAAGTTTCATCCGAAAAAGCTATTTTATTTTAAATACGGATTTTTTAAGTGCTCTACTTTTGAGCGTTTTTGTTATATTGCGATGATAAGTAGCAGGTCAGATGGCCTAGTGAGGAGAGCAATTGCTTCAGAAGTTGTCAACTTGGGTATAATTCCGACTCCGGTAAAACCAAAGACTTGAAAATTAGTAATCACAGCTTCTTTATTTGACGCTCAGCATTAAAGAAACTGTTCAGGTAATGATGGTGATAACAATTTTTAAAACCCAAAACCTTAGAAAATTCTGAACAGGTTTTAGTTTCAGTTTCGGTTTTGACGTTTTAAGAAAAAACAGTTTCGGTTTAAGTTTAGGTTTTCAAAAATTTGGCTGAGTAGGTGTCAGTTTCAGTTTGGGTTTCAAAATTTTTCTTCAAAACCAGGTTTTCAGGTTTAGGTTTTGGTTTCCACCCTTGATATCTACAAAACCTATAGTTTCGGAAGAGAGGTTGATTTTTTATACCATAAAGCTGCAAGATACAGCAACCATACTACCGGCATCAGATGCATTCTTTATTTACATATTTACAAAATTACATTACCACGAACGTTTTCGGCACAACTTTTGGCCCTCTTCAGGTATATCTAAATTAGTTAAGTAACTTTAAGTATTAACAAAACTGACTGAAAAGAAATTATTAGTAAACTCAAGCTGAGAACATTACTAGGCTAGGCTAACTCGTCTAAGAGGTGCTGACTGCTGATAAATTGATGCGGTACATGGATCGAATAGAGATGAGATATTATGACGGAAAAATAGGGAGCAATTGTTACGCAACATAAAATATTTTCGGTATGAACAAACAAATACCAATTTTCCAAAACCATCAATAAGCAATTACATCAAGATGTTAAAATTAATCCCATATTCAAATCATTTAAAATCAACTCTTATTTCCGACTGAAATCGTGCACCCCTCTCGCTCTGTGCTCAAATGTGGTCTATAAATTCACTTGTTCGTGTGATACGAACCTTACATACATTGGTATGTCCTCACGACATCTGAGCACAAGAGTTAGAGAGCACCTCAACTTTAATAGCAAACAAAAAAGTTCAATAAAAGACCACATCGCAGCATGCAACTTCTGCTCAAAAACGAAAATTGGAATTGACTCTTTCAAAATTATCCGAAAATGCCGTTCAGATTATGACACTAAGATTCATGAAGCTCTGTTAATAAAGAAACATTCACCCGGTCTCAATCGTCAACTTTACGCCAGTGGTGCATCTTTTTTGTTACAAGTGTTTTAAATTTTGCAAATTGAATTAATTCACTAAAATTTCTTCGTGTTTGTTCATACCGAAAATATTTTATGTTGCGTAACAATTGCTCCCTATTTTTCCGTCATAATATCTCATCTCTATTCGATCCATGTACCGCATCAATTTATCAGCAGTCAGCAGTGTTGCCAACTGGTATATTTATATACCAGATTTCACAAATCTGGTATATTTTTTGGACCGTTTGGTAGGTGAAATTATGGTTTGGTATATGTCCTTGAATTTGGTATATTTTTATGCCTTTTGGTAGTGTTTTTTTGCGTTTGGTGTATTTCAGAAATTTAATATAACTGATATGTTGAAGATTACTAGAAAGCTTTTTAATAGCCGGATTACCTAATAAATCCTTTCTACGGATTTGAGCAATGCAGTTTTACATAATTGGCAACGGAACAGTGGCGTATTTAGAATTTACAAAAGGGGGTGGGGCAACTTTTGACAAGTTAAAAAGTTGCCATGAAGCTGAATCACTAACTGAGATTTTAGTTGGAGTACGGATGATTTTTTAACGTGAAAGTCAGGATCTGGGATTAATTATTGTCTGTCGATTGTCGTAGTGCAAAAATTGCGTAAGTCATTTTTTTTGTGGTTTGAGAAAAACGCAAAAAACGTGTGATTGAATGTATCTACTCTTGCGTCACAAGCAAAATAACAATAGAAAAAAGAATAAATGGTTTCATGGTATACTATGTGTTATTATGATTTAATAATTGTGCTGACTTACGCAATTTAGAAACTGGAGCATAACTCGCGAACGCGTCGACGTATTTTTCCAAAAAGTGTGTCAAGCGTTAGCGCTGACCCTGAGGAACAAGTTGGTGCTAAAAACTCAATTTCGCCAAAAAATGACTTACGCAGTTTTTGCACTATCGTGACGAATTATAATTTATTTGAACATAAGTGTTCACATTTAAGCATTTTAGGAACTCTCTTTTTCTTTTGTTTTGTATTATCTTATAATAAGTTAGAGCGGTTCCCAACTATTTTCATAATAGAGCGGTTCCCAACCATTTTCATAATAGAGCGGTTCCCAACCATTTTCATACTCCCAATTATTTTCATATAAAGTTTTTGATATGTTCTTGCACCCCTCACAAAATATGCGACTGTAATCAGCCACGCAAACCAAATGTTCGTAATGGTAGGGGCTGAAATGAATTCATGTGTGTTATTGACCTTAAGCATTTTCCTGTAATGACTTGGCGTCAAAAACCCAGCAGGTATTCAGCTGGGGGGTCTGGGGCAACGCTGTAAGCTCCCCCAGCGGAGCAATCAATTTTAGAGTTTTCGGATTTTTTGAAAGTGTCGCTAATGCAAGGTATAGGATAGTTAAACCAGTCACTACTCTGTTGCTGAATCAGACGCATTTTGTTTTCAGAGCTTGATTTTAACCAACCACAAAGAGGCTAAGGGTTTTACGCCACTTAGACGTTTGCGAACTACATATCACTAGAGCGTAACAGCGCTAAAAAATTGACACTGAGCAACCGAAAATAAAAGCGCTCTTAATACAAGATAAAAATCTGTGAGCCGTTTTGAACCCCCAGGAATGCTTCCTCGCGTCCTCAAGGGGTGCAAGCATCCCCAGTTGGGAAACCCTGTTCTTTATGGTGGGTTGAGATTTTGTGGACGTGCTGAAGCCTTTCATTAAAAATATTTTTCTGTTGCACAATTCTCGCATGTTTTAAGATTGCAAGCTTCGCAATATCGCCCGTAAGCGTATACATTAAAGCAGTGATTTTCAAACTTTGTGTTACTACGCCTCCCTCACAAAATATTAATCATGACACTTTCCTTAACAAAATAATACACCAGCCATATTTTTAAATGATCATGACTAACATTTGCGTCTTTTTTTAGACTAGTCCACGCCTGCCAGTTTGGAAAACGCTCACATGTGTGATGCTTTGCACCGTTGCACGTTTCGTCAAAAATAAGAAAAATAAATGAATGAATGATTTCGCAGAAACACGAAAAAAAGGAAGAAAGCTTCGTAAAAATATTTTTGCGCAAACGCTGAATTTTGGCTTCTTTTGACTTATGAAACTACGATTTGAAACAATGCATTGAAAGCTTTCCGAAAAATCACTCTGAAATTTGGTTTGCGTACAATCCGCAAGCGACTTTTGGTTGCCCAAGTCCAGGGGTCGGCAACCTGCGTTCTTTGAACCCCCAGTTGAGGCTCCTTTTGGAGGTAAATAAAGGAATCATTTTCAGAATAACTGAAGTTTTTGGACCTGACGATAGTTTTGCGGCGCCCGCTGCGGCTCCCGCACGATAGTTTTGCGGCTCCCGCTGAAGTTTTTGGACCTGACGATAGTTTTGCGGCTCCCGCTGGGTAACAAACGGACTATTTGGCTCTTTAAGTGCAAAAGGTTGCCGACCCCTGCCTTAGTCATAACGATGCAACACCCAAATAAAGTGAACGTGACGCAGTAAGTGGAGCGTTGTTTCCACGTCGACCATCGTAAAAGGTGGTGATTGATTCAACTCTCACAATACGCTTTGTTGTTGAGTCCTTGGATAAGATGCTTCACGATGATTATCTCTGCTTGACGGTTTCTTTACAAGCAACAAATTAAAGCATCAACAAGCAAAATTTAACCAAAAAACTTGGAAACAAATGGCAACACCTTAAACCTAAAATCTGGATTCGTATTGCGCGTAGCGTCTTCGTCGCTTTCTCGTCGATAAGTTTTTTTTTCTACAAAGATAAAAAAAATATAATAAATTATGTGTAAAATGACAATCAATCTCACAATGAATAACTAAAAAATTGAACAGCTTGCAGAACAATGCATCAGTGATCCTCGTTATCTAAACCAGTGCTCCGCAACCTTTTCTTACTCACGGCACACTAAAACCATGTCCAAATTTTTGCGGCACACCTCAGCAAAAAAGCGCAGAAAATTTACACATCAAATCACTGTAACTACAGTTCAATGGGATCAGCAGTTCAATGGGATGCTTGGGGTTGTCGTAACGAGCTCAATCGCTGCATGTTGGGCTCTATATTTAAAATGGCAACTCGAAGTTCCCGATCAATTTCTTTCAAGCATGATCATTCGTCATTTTTGATCAACACCAACGTCGAAAAACTTTGTTTACACAAATATGTGGTAATGAAAGCTTGATTGTATTTAGCAAATACAACTGATTTATGTTCAGTGTAAAAATACTTCTCTTGGGAGATTGAGCAAGAAATTAATTATGTCATTCAAAAATGCAACACTTACTTTTCATTTTTACAGATAAACTGACAATTTTTTTTCGAAATTTTGGTATATATTTGGTATATTTTTAACAACATATTTTGGTATATATTTGGTATATAATCTGGAACATTTTGGTATATTTTACTCTGCAAAACCTGGCAACCCTAGCAGTCAGCACCTCTTAGACGAGTTAGCCTGGCCTATGTAATGTTCTCAGCTTGAGTTTACTAATAATTTCTTTTCAGTCAGTTTTGTTAATACTTAAAGTTACTTAACTAATTTAGATATACCTGAAGAGGGCCAAAAGTTGTGCCGAAAACGTTCGTGGTAATGTAATTTTGTAAATATGTAAATAAAGAATGCATCTGATACCGGTAGTATGGTTGCTGTATCTTGCAGCTTTATGGTATCTACAAAACCATCCGAGCCTGAAAAATCATTGTTGAATCATAATGAAGCGTTTCTTCAATCAATCTTCTGTGTACTGGCGGTTTTACGCCGAAGCGTGCAACGAGCTGCTGGGTCCATCTCCGCGGCATAGCTGCAGCTCCTGTGCAACACTGCTCAGAAGGAACGTTGCAGCGCTGACGAGCCGTGGGGACCCTGTGCCCTGTTTGTTTGATAAACACAGGACCTGCAATTGAACCCATGGTCTCCGGCACCAAAAGCGATGTTTTTAACGCAACGTTAACCGTCCGTCCCCTAGTTAGCTTAGATCAGGGGTGGGCAACTTTTCTAGTTGGCGGGCCATAACCTAAGTGGGAAAATGAAGTCCTTGGAGGGCCGGATTGTTAGATGAATGGTATTTAATGTCTTAAACGACTGCCAATATTAAGGTCGTACAGATTGGAAAAGCAAAAAAATGGTCTACTCGTTTGCAGATGCGTACTTTCCACTGAAAACATCAGTGAAGAGCAAGAAAAAAAGGTCCTCAGCTTGATTTAAGGTAGGAGTTGATATTTTTGTAACTACCGACGGGCGCATAAAATAGTCTCGCAGGCCGTATGTTGCCCACCCCTGGCTTGGATCAATCTCACGAGCAAAATGGCTTAAGATGAAAGAATGGCAATAAACCTAGTTAAGCTCACTCTATGTTACCCTGTCCCACAGGTCCAGTTATAGTGGTTCCAAAGACCCCGGGCTGTCTGCGTCTTAATCAATATTTTTGATGTTATAATAAACAAGGGGGATCATGACAAAAAGCCCATGGATTGTTGGAACCACTTAGCTTAGCATGTGGACAAGAAAAAATTTACCATTATTATTTTCACTTTTTGAACTTGTAAGCTCATCTTTGTTGATGCTCACGGCGACATCTTGTGGAGCGACTACGCTTGTATGTTCATACATTTCAATCGAAATTTATTAAGGATATGATAGATGCCTGTAAAGTGAACCTAAAATACGGGGTTTTTCAAAAGTACCGGGCATATTTGCAGTTCCCATATCTCCTTAACCATGAAGACTCGTAGTAAGATAAAATTTGTGCCATTTTAAAGCTAGTTACATTAAGTTTTCTGTTATTGATTAGGTGTTTTGTAAAGTTTTTATATCCTTAATAGTTTTGGAGATATTCAATGTTAAAATGTTTCCAAGACTTTTGGAATACCCTGTACAGCAAAATTTTATTTTTCTCTCTAATTAATTTTGGGAACCTAATTTTAATTTTCAGGCACCCAAATGGTTTAAGTTAATGACATACCCTGGCGGATTTGCACGCCTTCAGCAGATCCTAAATGCGCGTTCGATTCACGGCTAGGGCCGATCGCTTTTCACCTATATCATGTGACTGCTGACTCGAATAGCGCCAACTCACTTCGCACTTTCCCTCAATTACTGTTGAATAACCCAACTTAAAAATTTCCTATCTTTTCATACAATTTCGCAAGGGTCAGGCTGCACTTAATTAATTGGTGAAATGGATTTGGTGTAGCGGTACCTCGCTTGGTTTATAAATTCTTGTGACGGGTTCGATTCCAGGATGAGCTTATTGCGTTTGACACTTTATGGCTCACATCTGGCTCGAATCCAAGATTATATTGACATTACACTCTCCAGGAAGTGCTGGTTTTTGTTTAATGCTTTGATCATAACCAGTCGTGGAGTTTAAATTTATTGTCAGCCGGTTCCATTACAAAAGTTTATGTTTCAACTAATGGTACAAGTATAAACTGCAATGATGGCCAGTTCACTGATCGAATAAAATTCCGTCAGGCGGTTCTATGGAATCAGTTCGGACGGGCTAAAATCCACCTCTGACAAAATAATCTTTTTTTTCTCTAAAGCACTTTCCGGCTAAAAACTTGGCATTATAAGCATCGAGTTCTTTGTGCTTGGGGAAAAGCAGCTTAGAAGTCTGAAATATCGGCAGCGTGGAGAAGTGGTTCGGAGAGTCGTTTTTGCGACCGCCATGTTCGCAAGGTTAATGCCTCAACTCCCACCCAACCCTCGTTGTTGCGTCCTTGGATAAGATACTTTACGAATCACGATGATTCCCTGCTAGGTGGAATTCAACAATTAGCAAATTAAAGTAGTCAGAAGCAAAACTGAACCAGAAAACTCGCTAACAAAGGCAACTTCTAAGCGAATTCGTACTATGTTTTACGCCTACGTCGCTTTCTTGTGACAGGAGAATATAGAAATCAAAATATATTCAGTTTTGGTACTGCAATTTACTAAATACTGCACGCTGAATCAACGAAGATTTGTTTTTTATTTTGCTTTAAGTTGTTCTCAGCAGCAAATCGTAATGTCGACAACTGTCATTGCAGCGAATTAATCATCGAAGTTTATTCGGCGTCAATTTTTTCATCTTAACCTTGCGTACGTGACGGCTGATTAGCGCTTGCTTATTTCAAATAGCTGCAGTTTTTTCAAATTATACTGATCTGAAAATTCAGCAGTAACTGAGGGAGACTGTGAAGTGAGCTTGCGCTCTTCGAATCAGCAGCCTCCCGGTGTATATGTCAAATGCGATCGGCTCCAGCCGTGAATCGAACCCGTCACGTAGGATCTGTAACTTGCGCGCGGTATGCTGCATGGGTCTTGCTGCTTAGTGTTATTTCAACTAAGCTGCGAAATGAGCCCTCCCCAAAACTGCAATACTTGCTATAAACCTGTGGTATATAGTAGGACGATTTATATCTTGCTCTAAATTATGCGTAGCACTTTTTTCTATTCATTTGGCTTTCTTTATCAAAAAAAAACAAAGAAACTTTAATGGAGGCGACCTGAGATCACTTTCAAACATACAAAGAACCGACGGTTACTAAAAACGTAATAGCATTTTTTATTGTTTTAATGGGATCTTTGGGGGTGAGATAAGTTTTGTGCTGCAATTGGCACTTTTTCAGCATTTCTTTTTGACGCAAGACGGTGATGTTTTGAAGCAAATTTAATCAAAATCAAATTGTAGGCAACTCGCGGTATTGCGCCGAGGCGTGTAACGAATGGCGGATCCATCTCCGCTTCTCAGCGCCTGGACAACACAGCTCCGAAGAACCGTCTCAACGTTGGCTAGCCGTTGACGGCAATGTGTCCAAATCGATTTCCCAACGGCAGTGTTGACAAACGCAAGGATATATTTTAAAATCTTTGATCTAAAAGAGAATAAAACTTGATCGGGAATAATCTAGCCATATTCTCCATTTTATCGGAAGAAAAATGAAACCTTGATGTAATTCTAGGCAAACTTAGCACTTCTATCAAGGAACTCTTGGTATATATATTTTATTTTTTTATCTTGAAGCATACGAATATCATATAAGCATCTGCGATGATTTATGCCCACCTTGGCAGTTTTTACGCAACTTTCGCTATAGACTTTTTTGAGGAACGTCTAGGGGGAGATCCCCTTGTTTGAAATCAACTGTGCACCGAAGACGGATAAACCATGAAACAAATAATTTACCCCCACCCCATTCCCGAAACTTTTAACTGTCTATACGCCGTTGGCCATAATATAGGCTACACATTAACGGAAACAAACAATTAATTGCTTATTTCGGATAAAAACAATTAATTGCTATTTTATAACAACCGATTAATGGGTAAAGTATGACGTCATTTTGTGACGTAGTAAACGTCATTTATGTTACGCATGAAAACTCTGCAGAGTAAATGCATTCAGGATGTCACCAAAATCACATTTATTTGCTAAAACTTATTTTTACAACAACGCATTGTCATCGCACACCGCAATAATGAAAGTGCAAGAACACTTTTGCACAATTCTCACTGATTAAGGAAAAATATAAAGCCACTGTAGTTTGTAAAACTGGACGTTTCGACAACATATTCAGCTGTCATCATCAGCAGTGTAAGCGTGATAGTACAAAACTGACATTTCCCAATGCAAAGCAAAGTTGCCGCCTTGTTCTCCACACTGTCGTAGTAATGCTGGGCGTCAGGAAGGGAAACTGGAAACAACAATTTTACAGCAATTGCTTTGGCTCGAATTGGAATTGAAGCTGGGTCGACAGCTCCGGAGGCGCACGCTCTTACCACTCGATCATCGAGGCGTAAGTTTCTTTAACTTCCGGTTATTTGTAATACGAGGTCAGGTTTAACATACTGGAGGTCCAGTCTGAGTAGCAAGACGGTCTGGTATTTTGCCTTGGATGCAAACAATCGAATTCAAGTCGATCAGGGCGGAGTTTAAAAAATGCCTTTTTGTTCAACCTTAGGCCGACTTGAGTGTGCCTCGGGGTTTAATAGGCTTTCGTTGTAAATTTCGTATTTTGATTATCGGTTTCGGGTTGATTGGGGCCGAACCGTTAACAACCATAGTAGTGTACTGTGCGCGTTTCGACCCCCAAGTGGTGCAAACACTTCCGGTGGTGCAAGGGAGGTGCTCGAGGGTGCAGGGTGGTGCTCGAGGGTGCAGAGGTGCTGGGTGGTGCTCGAGGGTGCTGGGTGGTGCTTCGATTATTTTTTTTTGGGTGGTGCTTCAATTATTTTTTTTTGGGTGCGGTCTTCGATTATTTTTTTGGGGGGTGGTGCTTCGATTTTTTTTTTTTGGGGGGGTGCTTCGATTTTTTTTTTTTTGAAATTTTCCGATTTTTTTTTGACATTATAAATTTTGATAAAAATTTTATTGAAAATATATACTTTTTATTATTTGAAAATTTTATGTACAGATTCAAAAATATTGTGATATTATTTAAGTTTAATTGTTTTGGTAAGTTTATTCTTCGTAGTTTAATTCTTTTGAAAACTTTGGTTACTGTGTCGATTTGACAGGGGATTTGAACCCCAGATCTCCCGCACCGATAGCGCGACCATGATCACAAGGTTCAACTCCCAGCCTAGTCTTGTTGTTTCGTCCTTGAATAAGATGCTTCAGTTTGTTTGAAAAAAAATGGATTGCTTAATGTACAGCGTGGCGCAGTGGTTTGGGGTGTACGACGACCGCGATCATAAGGTTAATGGTTCAACTCCCAGCCTAGTCTCGTTGTTTCGTGCTTGAATAAAATGCTTTTAATTTTTTTTTTTGAATAAATTTTATTTTCTTTCGATTTTTTTTTCAGCAAAATTTATTCTCGTGCGCTAATGCCTCGCTTGACCCTAAAGTTTAATAGGCAAGAAAGAGCTGTTTTTTTTTGAAACTTCATTCTTGTGTAAAGCTGATATTTTGAAACTTGTAACAGCGCACGTTATAAATCGAATTTCAGGGAGCGCGTTATAAATGAAAGATAGTGTGACAGATCCAGGAAGCGAACGGTTTGTTATAAATCGAATTTTAGGAAGAGATGAAAGATACTTTGGCAACATCCAGGAAGCGAACGGTTTGTTATAAATCGATATGCCCAGTTTTATTGTTTCGCGTTTGGATAAGATGCTTTTAATTTTTTTTGAAAAAGTTTTATTTCAAGTTCTTTTGATTTTCTGTTACGACGAAGCAGCTAACCCCGTGCTTTTTACGCTATTGTTTTATAAATTCTATATATCTTTCTGCAAAAGTTTTGATAGTTTTTTAACTTTACGTTTTCACAGGTATTCCAATTTTAACACTATTGTTTTAAATATAACAGGGTAATGGTAGTAGGCCTTGAAGACTTACTAAATAAACGCTGTAAAAACCAATTCTGCGACTAGTTTCGCGGTTTGATCGCTCATCAGGTAGACTCTGGCTTTGAACCCAGGACCTTGTGATTGAGAGCGTTACCTCTCCAGCCACTCGGCCACCGAGCTTACAGCATTTCAGTGCAATTTTCAGCTATACATACTCAAGCCCCTGTAACTGCAGGCTTAGCATTGAGCAGTTAGCCTAGTTGGCATGTATCGGCAATGGCAGGCCTGATTTTACAAGTAATGAATGAAGAGGAGCCGATGTAAGTCTATATATATGAAATATAACAGGGTAATGGTAGGCCTTGAAGACTTACTAAATAAACGCTGTAAAAACCAATTCTACGACTAGTTTCGCGGTTTGACCGCTCATCAGGTAGACTCAGGTTTTGAACCCAGGACCTTGTGATTGAGAGCGTTACCTCTCCAACCACTCGGCCACCGACCTTACAGCGTTTTCAGTGCAATTTTCATTTTCAGTATCAAACCGCGAAACTAGTCGTAGAATTGGTTTTTACAGCGTTTATTTAGTAAGTCTTCAAGGCCTACCATTACCCTGTTATATTTCATATATATAGACTTACATCGGCTCCTCTTCATTCACTATTGTTTTACAAATTCTAATTGTCTTTCTAAAAAAGTTTTAATAGTTTTTCAACTTTACGTTTTCACAGTTATTCCAATTTTTACACTATTGTTTTACAAATTCTATTTATCTTTCTGCAAAAGTTTTAACAGTTTTTTAACTTTACGTTTTTACAATCGTATTATTCAAGTTGATAAAAATTTTATAGTTTTGGAACGTAATATCAATTACAACTCGGAAAAATTCACAGGTTATTAAGGGAAAAAAAAACTTATTCTAAAGTTAAGTTACGTTGAGAAAGCGAACATTTTGTTATAAATCAAATTTTAGGGAGCGCGTTATGCATGAAACATAGCATGACAAAATCCAGGAAGCGAACGGTTTGTTATAAATCGAATTTTAGAGAGAGCTTTATAAATAAAAGGTGCGCTAATTAATCCACCGGTCGGTGGTGCAGGGGTTAAATTTGCTGTAATTCTACCGTAATTATTATTCCAACTTAGTCACAATTTTTACGTTTTAATAATAGTGGTATTCAAGTTGATAAAAATTTTATACTTGTACGTAATATCAACTGCAACTCGGAAAAATTCACAGGTTACTGAGAAAAAAAACTCTTTCTAAAGGCAAGTTACATTTCATAATTTTACTTTTCAAAACTTTCATCTTATCTCAATTATTACAACTGTTATACTATTGTTTTACAAATTGTAATTATATAATTTTATCTCAAATTAAATTATTTTCGTAATTACACTCATTATATTTGCTGTAATTCTACCGTAGTGATTATTATTCCAACTTTGTCACAATTTTTACGATTTCATAATCGCATTATTCAAGTTCATAATAATGTTATACTTGTAGTACCTAATATCAACTACAACTTGAAAAGAATTCACACGTTATTGAGAAAAATAACTCTTTCTTTCTATTGTACGTACCGTTTAAAATTACAAGTCGCTAAGAGCCGGCGAGGAGGTGCTTAAATGTTTGTATGTCCCAGACTGTCAAAGGTATCATTTCAAGTTACAAGTCGTTAAGAGCCGGCGAGGAGGTGCTTAAATTTTTGTATGTCCCAGACTGTCAAATTCGCGTCTTGCTGTACACAATTGTGAATAACATAAACGTGTATTCAAGTTGATAATAATTTTATACTTGTGGTACGCAATATCAACTTCAACTTAAAAAAAATTCACACGTTATCGAGAAAAATAACTCAGGTAAAGACAAGTTACGTTTGATAATTTTACCTTTCAAAGCTTACGAAAACTGCAAACGTCAGAATTTTATCATGCTTACCGTCAACATAACAAACACAAGAGAAGCAACAAAAAGAATGAAAACATTTGCTTTCAATTTTTTACTCGTTTTCTTAAAGTTCCAGTAAAACTATAATTTTTACGCTTTTAAAATGAGTAGAAATGACTTAAAAATTGTTACGTGCTCACAATGAAAAGACGTAAAATCGAGTAAAATCTTTTTTTAACGTTGTTTACTCTTAACTGTTTTAAATGTTTACGTTTCTAAACTTGTGATTTCTAAGTTGTTTTAACCGTTCTGAATTTTTCAGTAGTTATGTCTACATTAATACTTTGCAGTTAAAATTTCAATATAATGCAACCTGTTCTCGTGAGCTTCGTGATATTGATCCTGAGCGACCTTTTACGACAAATCTCAAACAAGACTAGCGCGACCTTACTCAGCACATACCGAATTGATGACTATATTGCCACCAAGTCGAGGCAAAACTTAAAAATAAAGAACGAACAAGTTCAAAAAAACCGTATTGAACAATTAATTCGTAAACATTCAAAATGCATAACGTCTAATGCACTGAAAATAAACAGAGACAAAAAGCACTAGGAAAACTAAAAAATGCTTGAAAAAACAATGGAGACGTTAAGACAGATGGTATTCTGAAACCATTGAGAAGTCACTGTTGAAACTATGTAAAAAACCTTTAGGATAACTATGTAAAAAACCTTTAGGATAACTATGTAAAAATCTTACGCAAGAAATAAATGTATAGAACACTTTCCTGAAATGAAAACTTTTTTCTGATCAATAAACTGGTTACACAAAAGACTGCTCATTATAGAAGCATGTTAACTTGTAATAATCATGTTTTGTAAGATAGGATTTAAAAATTTGTGAGAATTAAACAGGTAATTAAAATTAAGACAACATATGTAGGGAAGATAATTTAATAAAAAAAACATGTGGAGTAAATCTCAGCATGGATAAGAAATGCGTTTGTGATTCTACAATGAATTTTTATGTATAACATAAAGCTGCAAGGTACAGCAACGAAAAAATCTGATGCATTTTCACGAATTTATTTACACTATTTACAGCATAACAAAGGTACTACGACCGTTTTCGGCTCTATATTGGCCCTCGTCAGGTGTTTGTCTAAAATAGTCACACGATTTTTATGTAAGTCAGGTAAGTAAGAATACGTTTGCAATATAAAACATAAACTCGTACTACAATGTTTCTTAAAAAAAAAACTGCAAACTATAAAAATATTTTGCGTTATTGCGTCTCCTACAAGTTTTATATAAACCTCTAAAATTTTGCCTGCGTACTTTGATGAACTAGAAGCATGCTTTGAGTTATTTTTTAATTTTCTAACGGTTGTCATGTTATTTTTTTCTGAAAGACTGCAATAGTATAGCTTTTGACAGAATTTTTACGCGGTTAGTACCACAGGGTAAGTGACAAAACGTCATTTTTGCGCTTTTTGGAAAATAATTTATATGTGTGTTATTCAAAATAATGTTTTCACCATATTTTTATAGTTCACTTTTCAAAGACGTTTTAATAGTATTAAACATATGCTTTTCAACAGGTAAAAGAAATATACGTTTGTTCTATATTGGTAAACTTTAATGGTTTGCACCTAAAAATATTTTGCATTCTCTGCAACATTTGAACCGTCCTCGTTCAAAGAATACATAAAATTACTTACATTTTTCAAGAAAACTGTTAAAAGTACGTATATTTTAATAAATTTTGTTTAAAATCAGTACGAGTTTATGGCTACATGTAGTCACAACTAGGGCTTTCACTTATATTTTTGAATAAAATTGTGAAAGATTAAACTTACACATATTTCACGTCCGTACTAGTGTACCAAGTAAGTTTTGGCATAAAAAAAAATTTTGGAGATCGTAGAGTACCGCTGATTCATAGAAGCAGTGTGGAGCTTCGCGATGTTGCAAGTGGGAATTGGACGACAAATCTCCAAATCGTTGGTTTGCATGGTTATTGAAGAATGAACTTTAAAGTAGAGGAAGACGCACTTCTTCTGCAAGATATCGATGGTTGAAAACTTGGTATCTAAAAGCATGATACAATAATAAATCCTCCCACTTTGTAGCGTTTACGTGTCTTGTTTTATCAGTAGTGTGGCGATTACGTGATAAATTTCTGTTCCTTTCCGTTTACTTTGCAGCTAAATTTCTAAGTCAGGCAATATTGCAGAACACCTTGCAGCTTTCAATCGTGTCTAGCCAAATTATTGCCAACAATCTTAATTTCTGTGTTCCCATAATATTTCCTCTTCCCAACATTGCAATTCTATGTTTGCTTATTTTACCTACTTGCGCTTATTAGAAACGCTATCTTCCTTCGCTTGCTAGAAATCTCGCAGTTATTGAATTATTTGTTATGTTTCACATGAGAACTAAATTGAGCTAAATTCTGCTTGGATTCCATGAATTGGTGTCGCCAAAACCTAATTTGTGCCTTTTTTGTGTGATCGTTTAAATATGCATGCTCTCGCTGAAATAAAACTCTTCTGCTTCTGCTTTCGAGATGACCTGACCTTGAGATTGAGACTCGCAATTCTCAGCGCATAATGACACCGAATTAAAGAATTCACAACAGTAGCAATGAAGATAGAGCAATGGGGTGAGGTTTTACAAACCAAACCAACCCATCCTCGCTCTAAATGGGAATTGAACCATCGAAATCTTTCCCACTTGAGGATAACGTACCCTGGCTAAGATGGAGAGCACTCAATCGGCTAAGGTCTGGTGTAAGCTGTACAATGGCAAATCTGATCAATTGGGGTTACAAAACTGGCGACTCTACATGCTGCTGCGAAACTGAGGCGCATACAAATGAACATCTATTGAGATGACCGATGCTTTCGAAGTCGCGTTCCAGAGAAGACCTGCATGTTTACAACAGCACTACAAAGGAATGCGTGCAAAGTGGCGAAAAATATGTGAAGACACGAACAACGACGACGAGTAGCAATGAAAGAAGTTTGGCTATGTTGAAAAGCAGTAAACATACTCGATTGTGCCAAAGAGAATCCATTCACGTATTCGCAGCTTTGGTTGGATAGGATAGAAGTCTAATCCGACTCCATGGTAATAAACTCACATTCTTTTTTTTAACACAAATAAAGTTCTTAGAATCCATTTGAAAAAATAGGATGACGTTGCAAATCTCCACTCTGTAGCGGAGCATTCACAATTCGAAAGCTCGATTTCACGTCTGCTGCAAAAGTCTGTTCTTGTGTTTGCTATATTGCTAAAGTTTTGGGTTTCAGTATACGTCTCCATTCGGTGAAATCAGTAAAAAGTCCGCTTGTCTCCATTGTACAGCTTCAATGGATCAACTGCTAGATCACATAAAACTTAACATCAAACAATCTGAATCTCTAAAATTATTCAAAAAATAGAATGAAACAGTTATTACTAAAAAATTATCACGATTAATATTGCAATGACTATTCAAGCTTATTATTTTTCTGGGTTAACATTTGAAGTGCTTCATTTTTTTTATCGCTTTCTGAGTAAATTGCCTGACTTCTTAGTAAAAACTGTGCCAGTTTCTGTTTTGTAAAAAGCTCGTGTTATTTTCTTGCCTCTCTTCGTTTCGTACATTCTGACTGCATTTCGTTTTATTGTAAATTTCTTCACAAGTAACAAGTATTTTGATTGGTCAATCGATATAACAAACCTAGATTAATTTTGTACTATTTACTTGTAAGCATGGAGGTAGACTTGAGGACTATTTTCGGACACTACGTTTCCTCCCTATTGCCTCAAAATGTACAAAGTATATGTTTATTATATTAAACTCTTATTATTTAGAAAACTGTAATTTTGAACGACCCTGGCTTTGAAATAAATACCACTACTAAAGTAGTTTCTACTCAATCACATGGCTGCCTACGAACTCTGTACTGAGCAGCCGTTGCATGCGGTATACTTGTACCAGTGCATTGCAAATCAGGAAACAGGATGTAATTAAATGAGCTTAGAGCGCTGTATGTGTAGAAACCGCGCTTACTACATCTCAGTTGTGAGTTTGGAAATGCGTTACAATACTTTCTGGTCAAGCTTCGTTTTTCTAACTTGTCATTTTTTGCTCTTTTACATTAATTTTCGCACGTGCATTAGTTTTTTCATAGCTGCATTTTCAATCGGTAAAACTGTCTTTTTGTTTGTTGTACTTTTCAATGCTTGAACAAGAAGCTACACCCGACCTAGTACCGAATCTTTGAACAACTAAACAGAACCTGAAGCCGAGTAATACACCACAATCGTTTTGCAACAAGTTGAATTTTTCGTAAAAATTGCAATGGATTTCAGAGTACCGTATACATTCGAACAAGGGCCCCTGCTTGATCAAGGGCCTGTTTGAATAAAGGCCTGGTCTGAAAAGCTTTTCAAAAAAAATAATAGCCCGTGTGTGAATAGTCGCCCGGTAAATATTTCAGCTCAGTCCACCCTGACGCCAACCGTTTGTTCGGCAATGCAGCGAGCGATAATATGCAACTTTGTCAAACAAGCGCTAACATACAGCAAATTTCTCACTATTACAGACTTTTTTATGTCCAATTTGAATAAATTATGTAATATTTTCATTGAAAAACTATAACCAATTGTTAATACTGACATAATTATCACGGAAATATCCGTTTTTTGGCCAGAAGCTTCGAATCAAAACAATCTGCTTCAATGCGGAGGTCTAGCTATGACCTAACAGACCCATTTTATCTAAAAGACGCCGTTTGAAACAAGAAATTTCTTTAAAAAAAAAACGTCATCGCGATGCCCGTTTGGCACCGCATATCATTAAACGCCCTGTCCTATTTAGGCACCTGTTTGTTTAAGCACCTGGTTGAGACCCATTACTAAAAAAAATAAGGGCCCGGGCCCCTTTTTGAGCATATACGGTATTCACTTGTTATATACATTTTACACTATTTTGGTTGTTTTTTATGAGATTGACTACCCTTCAAAAGCTAACCGTGAACATCGTTTAAAAATTAAAAAATGCTCTTGATGAAAAAGTGCGTGCATAACGGTGTAAACATACTTCACAAAATTATAGCTGTATACGTGAAATTCCTAGCCTGAAAGTAAATTTCTTGAAATAAAAGTGTTTCCATTCTTAAGAAATATCGCGAAAACCACAAAATTAGAAGATTATTTTCTACATATTTTTGGTAACATTATGTTTCAAACACCCTGTTAAAAATTCAAGTACGAATCTGCAAACACCCATAAACATCAATGATTTGACCTCAATCCAAAAATTTCTTTTGGTATTTGCTTCAAGTACGTGAAAAACGTTACGTAATAATTGTGGTGCGTAAAAATCATGAAAAACTTAAATTCATAAAGTTTTTCAGTCCATGAAAACTTCTTAACTTCGTAAATGTGATATATTTGCGATACGTAAGAATTATTTTTTTATCAAAAATTTATAAAATATTTGTAGTTATTCTCCATGAAACGTAGGAAACCATTAGAGTTAATCCAGGCAGCAATTTAAAAGGACCAACTTTGCTAAAATTTCGTAAAATACGCACTATCACGCTTGCTACTAGCTTAACTTTGTTAGACGTTGCCAAATGATCACTCGGCAGCACACGTTATTTTTACAAAAAATTCAACTTGTTGCAAAACGATTGTGGTGTATTACTCGGCTTCAGGTTCTGTTTAGTTGTTCAAAGATTCGGTACTAGGTCGGGTGTAGCTTCTTGTTCAAGCATTGAAAAGTACAACAAACAAAAAGACAGTTTTACCGATTGAAAATGCAGCTATGAAAAAACTAATGCACGTGCGAAAATTAATGTAAAAGAGCAAAAAATGACAAGTTAGAAAAACGAAGCTTGACCAGAAAGTATTGTAACGCATTTCCAAACTCACAACTGAGATGTAGTAAGCGCGGTTTCTACACATACAGCGCTCTAAGCTCATTTAATTACATCCTGTTTCCTGATTTGCAATGCACTGGTACAAGTATACCGCATGCAACGGCTGCTCAGTACAGAGTTCGTAGGCAGCCATGTGATTGAGTAGAAACTACTTTAGTAGTGGTATTTATTTCAAAGCCAGGGTCGTTCAAAATTACAGTTTTCTAAATAATAAGAGTTTAATATAATAAACATATACTTTGTACATTTTGAGGCAATAGGGAGGAAACGTAGTGTCCGAAAATAGTCCTCAAGTCTACCTCCATGCTTACAAGTAAATAGTACAAAATTAATCTAGGTTTGTTATATCGATTGACCAATCAAAATACTTGTTACTTGTGAAGAAATTTACAATAAAACGAAATGCAGTCAGAATGTACGAAACGAAGAGAGGCAAGAAAATAACACGAGCTTTTTACAAAACAGAAACTGGCACAGTTTTTACTAAGAAGTCAGGCAATTTACTCAGAAAGCGATAAAAAAAATGAAGCACTTCAAATGTTAACCCAGAAAAATAATAAGCTTGAATAGTCATTGCAATATTAATCGTGATAATTTTTTAGTAATAACTGTTTCATTCTATTTTTTGAATAATTTTAGAGATTCAGATTGTTTGATGTTAAGTTTTATGTGATCTAGCAGTTGATCCATTGAAGCTGTACAATGGAGACAAGCGGACTTTTTACTGATTTCACCGAATGGAGACGTATACTGAAACCCAAAACTTTAGCAATATAGCAAACACAAGAACAGACTTTTGCAGCAGACGTGAAATCGAGCTTTCGAATTGTGAATGCTCCGCTACAGAGTGGAGATTTGCAACGTCATCCTATTTTTTCAAATGGATTCTAAGAACTTTATTTGTGTTAAAAAAAAGAATGTGAGTTTATTACCATGGAGTCGGATTAGACTTCTATCCTATCCAACCAAAGCTGCGAATACGTGAATGGATTCTCTTTGGCACTATCGAGTAAGTTTACTGCTTTTCAACATAACCAAACTTCTTTTATTGCTACTCGTCGTCGTTGTTCGTGTCTTCACATATTTTTCGCCACTTTGCACGCATTCCTTTGTAGTGCTGTTGTAAACATGCAGGTCTTCTCTGGAACGCGACTTCGAAAGCATCGGTCATCTCAATAGATGTTCATTTGTATGCGCCTCAGTTTCGCAGCAGCATGTAGAGTCGCCAGTTTTGTAACCCCAATTGATCAGATTTGCCATTGTACAGCTTACACCAGACCTTAGCCGATTGAGTGCTCTCCATCTTAGCCAGGGTGCGTTATCCCCAAGTGAGAAAGATTTCGATGGTTCGATTCCCATTTAGAGCGAGGATGGGTTGGTTTGGTTTGTAAGCCCTCACCCCATTGCTTTATCTTCATTGCTACTGATAAAACAAGACACGTAAACGCTACAAAGTGGGAGGATTTATTATTGTATCATGCTTTTAGATACCAAGTTTTCAACCATCGATATCTTGCAGAAGAAGTGCGTCTTCCTCTACTTTAAAGTTCATTCTTCAATAACCATGCAAACCAACGATTTGGAGATTTGTCGTCCAATTCCCACTTGCAACATCGCGAAGCTCCACACTGCTTCTATGAATCAGCGGTACTCTACGATCTCCAAAATTTTTTTTTATGCCAAAACTTACTTGGTACACTAGTACGGACGTGAAATATGTGTAAGTTTAATCTTTCACAATTTTATTCAAAAATATAAGTGAAAGCCCTAGTTGTGACTACATGTAGCCATAAACTCGTACTGATTTTAAACAAAATTTATTAAAATATACGTACTTTTAACAGTTTTCTTGAAAAATGTAAGTAATTTTATGTATTCTTTGAACGAGGACGGTTCAAATGTTGCAGAGAATGCAAAATATTTTTAGGTGCAAACCATTAAAGTTTACCAATATAGAACAAACGTATATTTCTTTTACCTGTTGAAAAGCATATGTTTAATACTATTAAAACGTCTTTGAAAAGTGAACTATAAAAATATGGTGAAAACATTATTTTGAATAACACACATATAAATTATTTTCCAAAAAGCGCAAAAATGACGTTTTGTCACTTACCCTGTGGTACTAACCGCGTAAAAATTCTGTCAAAAGCTATACTATTGCAGTCTTTCAGAAAAAAATAACATGACAACCGTTAGAAAATTAAAAAATAACTCAAAGCATGCTTCTAGTTCATCAAAGTACGCAGGCAAAATTTTAGAGGTTTATATAAAACTTGTAGGAGACGCAATAACGCAAAATATTTTTATAGTTTGCAGTTTTTTTTTTAAGAAACATTGTAGTACGAGTTTATGTTTTATATTGCAAACGTATTCTTACTTACCTGACTTACATAAAAATCGTGTGACTATTTTAGACAAACACCTGACGAGGGCCAATATAGAGCCGAAAACGGTCGTAGTACCTTTGTTATGCTGTAAATAGTGTAAATAAATTCGTGAAAATGCATCAGATTTTTTCGTTGCTGTACCTTGCAGCTTTATGTTATACATAAAAATTCATTGTAGAATCACAAACGCATTTCTTACCCATGCTGAGATTTACTCCACATGTTTTTTTTATTAAATTATCTTCCCTACATATGTTGTCTTAATTTTAATTACCTGTTTAATTCTCACAAATTTTTAAATCCTATCTTACAAAACATGATTATTACAAGTTAACATGCTTCTATAATGAGCAGTCTTTTGTGTAACCAGTTTATTGATCAGAAAAAAGTTTTCATTTCAGGAAAGTGTTCTATACATTTATTTCTTGCGTAAGATTTTTACATAGTTATCCTAAAGGTTTTTTACATAGTTATCCTAAAGGTTTTTTACATAGTTATCCTAAAGGTTTTTTACATAGTTTCAACAGTGACTTCTCAATGGTTTCAGAATACCATCTGTCTTAACGTCTCCATTGTTTTTTCAAGCATTTTTTAGTTTTCCTAGTGCTTTTTGTCTCTGTTTATTTTCAGTGCATTAGACGTTATGCATTTTGAATGTTTGCGAATTAATTGTTCAATACGGTTTTTTTGAACTTGTTCGTTCTTTATTTTTAAGTTTTGCCTCGACTTGGTGGCAATATAGTCATCAATTCGGTATGTGCTGAGTAAGGTTGCGCTAGTCTTGTTTGAGATTTGTCGTAAAAGGTCGCTCAGGATCAATATCACGAAGCTCACGAGAACAGGTTGCATTATATTGAAATTTTAACTGCAAAGTATTAATGTAGACATAACTACTGAAAAATTCAGAACGGTTAAAACAACTTAGAAATCACAAGTTTAGAAACGTAAACATTTAAAACAGTTAAGAGTAAACAACGTTAAAAAAAAGATTTTACTCGATTTTACGTCTTTTCATTGTGAGCACGTAACAATTTTTAAGTCATTTCTACTCATTTTAAAAGCGTAAAAATTATAGTTTTACTGGAACTTTAAGAAAACGAGTAAAAAATTGAAAGCAAATGTTTTCATTCTTTTTGTTTCTTCTCTTGTGTTTGTTATGTTGACGGTAAGCATGATAAAATTCTGACGTTTGCAGTTTTCGTAAGCTTTGAAAGGTAAAATTATCAAACGTAACTTGTCTTTACCTGAGTTATTTTTCTCGATAACGTGTGAATTTTTTTTAAGTTGAAGTTGATATTGCGTACCACAAGTATAAAATTATTATCAACTTGAATACACGTTTATGTTATTCACAATTGTGTACAGCAAGACGCGAATTTGACAGTCTGGGACATACAAAAATTTAAGCACCTCCTCGCCGGCTCTTAACGACTTGTAACTTGAAATGATACCTTTGACAGTCTGGGACATACAAACATTTAAGCACCTCCTCGCCGGCTCTTAGCGACTTGTAATTTTAAACGGTACGTACAATAGAAAGAAAGAGTTATTTTTCTCAATAACGTGTGAATTCTTTTCAAGTTGTAGTTGATATTAGGTACTACAAGTATAACATTATTATGAACTTGAATAATGCGATTATGAAATCGTAAAAATTGTGACAAAGTTGGAATAATAATCACTACGGTAGAATTACAGCAAATATAATGAGTGTAATTACGAAAATAATTTAATTTGAGATAAAATTATATAATTACAATTTGTAAAACAATAGTATAACAGTTGTAATAATTGAGATAAGATGAAAGTTTTGAAAAGTAAAATTATGAAATGTAACTTGCCTTTAGAAAGAGTTTTTTTTCTCAGTAACCTGTGAATTTTTCCGAGTTGCAGTTGATATTACGTACAAGTATAAAATTATTATCAACTTGAATACACGTTTATGTTATTCACAATTGTGTACAGCAAGACGCGAATTTGACAGTCTGGGACATACAAAAATTTAAGCACCTCCTCGCCGGCTCTTAACGACTTGTAACTTGAAATGATACCTTTGACAGTCTGGGACATACAAACATTTAAGCACCTCCTCGCCGGCTCTTAGCGACTTGTAATTTTAAACGGTACGTACAATAGAAAGAAAGAGTTATTTTTCTCAATAACGTGTGAATTCTTTTCAAGTTGTAGTTGATATTAGGTACTACAAGTATAACATTATTATGAACTTGAATAATGCGATTATGAAATCGTAAAAATTGTGACAAAGTTGGAATAATAATCACTACGGTAGAATTACAGCAAATATAATGAGTGTAATTACGAAAATAATTTAATTTGAGATAAAATTATATAATTACAATTTGTAAAACAATAGTATAACAGTTGTAATAATTGAGATAAGATGAAAGTTTTGAAAGGTAAAATTATGAAATGCAACTTGCCTTTAGAAAGAGTTTTTTTTCTCAGTAACCTGTGAATTTTTCCGAGTTGCAGTTGATATTACGTACAAGTATAAAATTTTTATCAACTTGAATACCACTATTATTAAAACGTAAAAATTGTGACTAAGTTGGAATAATAATTACGGTGGAATTACAGCAAATTTAACCCCTGCACCACCGACCGGTGGATTAATTAGCGCACCTTTTATTTATAAAGCTCTCTCTAAAATTCGATTTATAACAAACCGTTCGCTTCCTGGATTTTGTCATGCTATGTTTCATGCATAACGCGCTCCCTAAAATTTGATTTATAACAAAATGTTCGCTTTCTCAACGTAACTTAACTTTAGAATAAGTTTTTTTTTCCCTTAATAACCTGTGTTTCGCGTTTGGATAAGATGCCTTTAAATTTTAGGGAGCGCGTTATGCATGAAACATAGCATGACAAATTATCCAAACGCAAAGGCATCTTATCCAAACGCGAAACAATAAAACTGGGCATATCGATTTATAACAATCCGTTTTCTTCCTGGATTTTGTCATGCTATGTTTCATGCATAACGCGCTCCCTAAAATTTGATTGATAACAAAATGTTCGCTTCCTCAACGTAACTTAACTTTAGAATAAGTTTTTTTTTTCCCTTAATAACCTGTGAATTTTTCCGAGTTGTAATTGATATTACGTTCCAAAACTATAAAATTTTTATCAACTTGAATAATACGATTATAAAAACGTAAAGTTGAAAAACTGTTAAAACTTTGCAGAAAGATAAATAGAATTTGTAAAACAATAGTGTAAAAATTGGAATAACTGTGAAAACGTAAAGTTGAAAAAACTATTAAAACTTTTTTAGAAAGACAATTAGAATTTGTAAAACAATAGTGTTAAAATTGGAATAACTGTGAAAACGTAAAGTTGAAAAACTATTAAAACTTAAAAAAAAAAAACAATTAGAATTTGTAAAACAATAGTGTTAAAATTGGAATACCTGTGAAAACGTAAAGTTAAAAAACTATTAAAACTTTTGCAGAAAGATATATAGAATTTATAAAACAATAGCGTAAAAAGCACGGGGTTAGCTGCTTCGTCGTAACAGAAAATCAAAAGAACTTGAAATAAAACTTTTTCAAAAAAAATTAAAAGCATCTTATCCAAACGCGAAACAATAAAACTGGGCATATCGATTTATAACAAACCGTTCGCTTCCTGGATGTTGCCACAGTATCTTTCATCTCTTCCTAAAATTCGATTTATAACAAACCGTTCGCTTCCTGGATCTGTCACACTATCTTTCATATTTACATTTGTCACATTTATATCCTTTTGTCACATATACATCTGTCACATTTATAACGCGCTCCCTGAAATTCGATTTATAACGTGCGCTGTTACAAGTTTCAAAATATCAGCTTTACACAAGAATGAAGTTTCAAAAAAAAAAACAGCTCTTTCTTGCCTATTAAACTTTAGGGTCAAGCGAGGCATTAGCGCACGAGAATAAATTTTGCTGAAAAAAAAATCGAAAGAAAATAAAATTTATTCAAAAAAAAAAATTAAAAGCATTTTATTCAAGCACGAAACAACGAGACTAGGCTGGGAGTTGAACCATTAACCTTATGATCGCGGTCGTCGTACACCCCAAACCACTGTGCCACGCTGTACATTAAGCAATCCATTTTTTTTCAAACAAACTGAAGCATCTTATTCAAGGACGAAACAACAAGACTAGGCTGGGAGTTGAACCTTGTGATAATGGTCGCGCTATCGGTGCGGGAGATCTGGGGTTCAAATCCCCTGTCAAATCGACACAGTAACCAAAGTTTTCAAAAGAATTAAACTACGAAGAATAAACTTACCAAAACAATTAAACTTAAATAATATCACAATATTTTTGAATCTGTACATAAAATTTTCAAATAATAAAAAGTATATATTTTCAATAAAATTTTTATCAAAATTTATAATGTCAAAAAAAAATCGGAAAATTTCAAAAAAAAAATCGAAGCACCCCCCCCCCAAAAAAAAAAATCGAAGCACCACCCAAAAAAAAAATCGAAGCACCACCCAGCTCCCCTGCACCCTCGAGCACCACCCAGCACCCCTGCACCCTCGAGCACCTCCCTTGCACCACCGCAAGTGTTTGCACCACTTGGGGGTCGAAACGCGCACAGTACACTACTAACCATACGTCGGAAATATGTAATAATCATCACTATATCATGCACATAATGCTAAAAACAATATGTCTACAATGTACAAAGCTGCATAAGGATTAGGCGTAATGATTTTTAACTTTATCAATATCATACATATTTACAAACTTTTAATCATTAATTATCAAACTTTTATAGAGAAGTAAGTTTTCACTTTTTTGCATCGCAGAAAGAGATTTCAAAATTTTGCTTACAACAAAATTATTTTTTTATTGGTTACTAGTGGGAGTATCATGTTTTCGTTTTCGTAACGTCATAATTCAACCTTCCGGAGCTATAGTCGAGCGGTTAATAATGAAGATAGAAGCATTTAGAAATATATTAAGTTAATATTGCATATTTTGTCGGCAAAAAAGTAAATTGGATCTGGCTCGTTTCACAAGCGGCTGGTTTGGGCAGACTTGTATTTCTTTTTGTAGCGTTCTATTAGTTGTTGAGAAGTCTTCCGCCGCTCCTCCTCGTAGCTGTCTCTGATTTCCTTGATGCGTTGATCCAGAGAATTTTTCGTCTGGTCAGCATACGCTATTTTGTGAAAAAGCCTTTGGAACTTCAAAATAATGAAGAAAATGACAGGTAAAAAATACAATAAAGTATTCATTGGTGGAGGATCAGAGTAATCCTGTCTGATAAAGCGGATCCACAACTCCGTACGGTAAAATTTCCACTCTGTGTCCTTATTGTCGCTTGTAGTTTCAAAGGATTTTGTCATCATAGCTATGAGCATGTTTAAAAGAATAAAAATAACACAAACATGATAAACACCAACCAACATAACACCAATATCGTCGATGTAGCCAGCATGCTTTAGTTTATCTTTACGAATGCAGCTGACGTCAAATTGACCAAACAAAGCCCAAAACAATTCCTTCAGTGACGAAGTAACATTGGTGAAAACAGGTCCTTGGCAGACATTTTGAATTGAATTGTCATACGTAGGGCAAAGACCAGCAGTATGATTGTTTTTGTGACCGCAAAAATCAAGCAGACCTTCTGCTGTTCCGTAATACCAATAAAGCTCAGTGAGACTAATGGCAAAAGCTAACATAAGCAAAGCAAAAATAACAAAAAACTGAAGCACATTCCACATCATCTTGATCAAGGTAGCTCGCAAAGGGCCCAGGAAGCTGCTCACTCGAGAAAAACTCAAAATATGCAAGCAAGCGAACACATAAGCTAAAGAGAGAAATGCAACAGATAGTAGACGAGGCTCGTTTGATGTCCAATTGCTTCGGTAAGTGCGGACTGGATCTGCGGCATGCATAATGCGGTCCAACAATCTGAAAAATCAAATCTTCATTATACTCGCGGTATTACGCCAAAGCGTGTAACGAGTGGCGGGATCCGTCGCTTAGCGGCTGGACAACACAGCTTTGAAAAAACATCGCAGCGGTGTTGGTGAGCAGTTGGCGACACTGTGTCCGATTTGACCGGTCCGGGAATCAAACCATAGACCCTCACACACCGTCAGAGGTGTTTTAACCACTACGCTAACCGAATGATGTCTACAAACATAAATTGATCAAACACGAAATCTGTTCAATAAAGATCTCGCTTCTGATGAAACTTTTCAAAATCTTCTTAATGATAACTATTTGCACGGTAGCAACTCTAGTCAAACAGAAGTCAGTCTACACTTTTCCCTCGTTTTTGCCGAATCGAATCAACAAAACAGTCGCTAAAATATCGTGGCCCGCTGACTTGGAATTCCATTCCAATAAATAACCATACGGAAAGTAAATCGCACAATTCATTTAAAAAAGAGATAAAAAAACAGGTTTGCCTACCATCCAGTGAAGTAGCGATTTCCTGTAATACCTTTAGTATAGAGTCTACTCAATAGAAAAAGCTAAATCGGACAAATTCAGCCAATACAGATTCCTGCTGTTAGTTTTTGTAGTTACAGCTTCCAATTCTTCAAGTATTCTGTTCCAAAAGCATTTCAAGATCCTATTGTTCACTTCCATGTCAATTAGAGTACTATCTATCGTCATTTTTTAATCGATATTAGTATTTTTTTTTTTTCTAAGAAAATCAATTATGCTTTGCGCATGATCATAGGGATTTGAATTATTTCACAGATTTCGAGTTGTGTTAGTTATCAATAACCGCTCAAAGGTATAGGTTAAAATCGATTGACGTCACCGTGGCTTGGTAAAATGAAATTGTCTTGAGTGCTGACATAAAATGATATCCGGTGGACGGCGGCAGGGATTCGTTCCGTGACACGTGATGGAGTTATCTCTTAACTGGGCAAGGTGTAGCATCTGTTAGTGTTGTAAAATTAGGTAATTTCGCAATTCTATTTCATTGTGTGCTAAATACTTGTGCTGCAGTTGATGACTCTCGGGTTTCAACAGCAAATGATTACGCAATGCGTTGTGTTAACTTGCTGTTTAGTTCACTGTTCAGAGTTGTATTCGACATGTGAGTGATACCCGCGAGTTTGTTGAAGTTACTGCAATTCAGTTGTTGCGCAGTTTTACCCTTGCAATTGACTATAGTGTTTTATATTTAGATGATCTCGAATCTTAGTTTATTAGAGTCTTAAATCGGGAATATACTTGTGTACTATAACAACTTAATAAACTAATTGATATGGATAAATGTTTAAGACCACAAGTTTTTGATACTGATGTAAATGCCGCAGATAGTTCTGAGAAATGAAGACACTGGAAAAGAACTTTTCACAGTTATGTACGCCGAATCGAGAATGTCACAGACCAAGACAAGCTTGATATTTTAGTGAATCTCCTCGATACTTCAGTTTACTCATATGTAAGCGAGTGCGGAACCTTCGATGAGGCAGTTGCTCGTTTGGATAGTTCGTACGTGAAGCCTGTTAACGAAGTATTTGCGCGTCATCGCCTAAATACATGCCAGCAAACTCAAGGAGAGTCTTTAGATGATTTCTTGTAAAGGTTAAAATCTCTCAGTAATGAATGTAATTTTGTCGATTCAACGGCTGTGCAAATAAAGCAAGCGGCCATTAGAGATGACTTCATCGCAGGTTTGACGTCCGGTTACAACTTACAATAGACAACGTATATCAGAAAATAATATTTTGTCACTAAATGCTGTCTTTGATAAAGCTCGTGCTCTTAATGATGCAAGAAAAATTCTCACATTTATGAAGCAATTTACACTCAGAGTCGCAGCAGAACTCTGGAGAACATTATACCTCATTGTAATCCTTGTGCTGCAGACACAAACAATGCTGAATGTTCTGCTGCAATCCCGGAAACGTGTCATTTTGTGGGGGGTTAAACCATAAGCGAGCGAATTGCCCTGCTAATCATTGCTTATGTTACAAATGTGGACGTAAAGGGCACTTTGCAAAAGTGCGCCGTTCAAGAAGAAGGAACTCAAAACTGACAGACACCGCCGTATGTGGAAACGAGGAAGCCCCCGAACTTGCAGTTCTATCTTCCACTTCGAGAGATGACGATGACGCAAAGGTAAATATGTTCGTTCTTGTTAACGGAATATTGGCAAATTGCCTGCTTGACACCGGAGCGAAACAAAATCATCTCAGTGCTGATTTTCAGCAGCGCGCCAACATTAAGGTTTTAAAGGGTTTAAGCAACCATGACCCAATTAAAGGTGGTTTAGCGGTGAAAGGGGCAAGTGTAAAAACCCTGGGCTGCTGTGCTGCATCTGTAGAATTGAAAGGACGGGACTATTCTAATGTTAACTTTTCTATTATGAATGGATTAATGTGGGATGCAATTCTGGGACGTGACTTTCTTAGTCAACATCGGAGTGTAAATTTTAATTTTGGAGGGCCAAAGACTTCCTTGGAACTAGGTGCTTTAAAATCAATTAAGGGTGCAGAATAAGTACAATTATTCGAGCACGTGTCTTCGAATTATAAACCAGTAGCAGTGAAAAGACGCCGTTACTCAAAAGCTGATTAAGCTTTTGTTTTTAATCAAATTTCTCAACTTGTAGAGGACGATATGATTGAACCCAGCACATCACCAAGGCGTGCACAAGTGGTTGTTGTCAAAAACGAAAACCGCAAGAAGCGCATGTGCGTCGACTATAGTCAAACAGTGAACAAATTTACACATCTTGACGCCTACCCCTTACCAAGTATTCAAAGCATCATTAGTAAAGTGTCCCAATATAAGTGGTTTTCTGCACTGGATCTTAAGAGTGCATATCACCAGGTGATACTGCGTCCAGACGAACAAAAATACACCGCATTTGAAGCTGGAGGCCAGCTTTATCAATTTAAACGTGTCCCACTTGGATTGAAAAATGCCGTTCCATGTTTTCAACGTGTTATAAATCAAATTATTTCAAAGTATAATTGCAAAGGCACTTTGCGTATTTAGATGATATAACAGTTTGCGGCCGTACACGGAAAGAGCATGATGAAAATTTAATGACATTCATGAAAGCAGCTCAAGAATGTAATCTTACGTTGAATGAAAAAAAATGTGTTTTGGCAACTATTTCTATCAAGCTGTTGGGGTACCAAATATCAGACGGGATGCTGCGACCAGGTTCTGAACGAGTTGAGCCTATTCTAGAACTGCCGATTCCGACCAATGCTAAAGAACTCGCTCGCGTGGTCGGCGTATTTTCATACTACGCTCAGTGGCTACCGAAGTTCTCTGAGAAAATTAAGCCGCTGATTGTTGCAAAGAAATTTTCTTTGTGTGAACAAGCTTTAGAAGCGCTGGAGTTATTAAAAAATGATTTGGCATCAGCTGCCCTACAAATAATCGATGAAAACGTACCTTTTTCCATCGAAACCGATGCTTCCGAAAACGCAACTTCGGCAAGGCTTAATCAACACAATCGTCCCGTTGCTTTTTTTTCAAGGATGTTATCAAAAAATGAACTCCGTCATTTAAGTATAGAAAAAGAGGCTTGTGCTATTGTGGAAGCGGTGCGCAAGTGGGCGCACTTTTTGTCAGGGCGCCATTTTACTATTATTACTGGCCAGCGTTCTGTTGCATTTATATACAGTTCTCCGAACTACGGGAAAATCAAAAACGAAAAAATGATGCGTTGGCGTATGCAATTGAGTGAATACGATTTTGAGATTGTTTATCGAGCTGGTAAATTAAACCATGTACCTGACGCCTTGTCAAGAGCATTTTTTGCGAGCATACATGACAATACTTTGCATGAGATTCATAAGTCTTCATGTCACCCCGGTATCACAAGGTTTTATTATTTTGTGCGTGTGAAAAATTTACCGTACTCGATTGAAGATGTTCATAAAGTAGTTAATCATTGTAGTGTTTGCGCTGAAATTAAACCCAACTTTTATAACCCACCTATCGCACAAATTATTAAAGCGACTCTGCCATTTGAACGTCTTGGCTTGGACTTTAAAGGACCCATGCCTTCAGCAACTAAAAATCGCTATTTGTTGACCGCAGTGGACGAATTTTCTCGTTTTTCTTTCGCTTTTGCAAATACCGATGCCCGTACTGTAATTGTGTGCTTAAATCAATTGTTTTCAATGTTTGGGATGCCTAGTTATATTCATATTGATAGAGCTGCTACTTTCATGTCACTCGAGTTATCGTCGTATTTGCAACGTCGTGGTATTGCTTGCAGCCACACTGCTGTTTATAACGCACCAGGCAACGGCCAGTATGAAAGATATAACGGTATTATCTGGTCTGCTGGGAAACTGGCATTGAAATCTCGTGGTTTAGATATCCGCCAATGGGAGTTGGTTTTAGCTGACGCTCTTCATTCTATACGATCGTTACTTTGCACTGCGACTAATGCCACTCCCCATGAGCGCCTGTTTAACTTTAAACCAGGGAGTCGAACCGAACCGCGAACCGGTAAAAACCGCTTTTTTTCAGTGAACCCGAACCGAACCTGAACCGTTTAAATTTGAGATCATTGAACCTGAACCGAACCCGAACCTTTAATATTTCAAATTTGTGAACCTGAACCGAATCTTTAAAATTTTATGCAAGTGATCCCAAACCGAACTCGAACCTAAAATATTTTGTGGACATAAACCTAAACAGAAATCGTTTAGTAACAATGTTTGAATCTGCGCTAATTCCTAAAAAATATTAATATAAATCTCTAGACATGTGCTGCGATGCGTAACATTCTTTCTGCTTACTTGGAGTTTTTTCTCGTTCTTCCGGTAACTTTACAATAACCTCAACTAAATCTAGTTAGTTAGTTGCATATTTATCCTCCTATCACGAGAAAACGATCAATGCGCTATACCAGCTCGCTTAGGAGTTGCCGGCCATCTGTCTACCACACCAAGATGGGGGAATCCCGCCAAGTGCCTTTCCCAACGGCACAACAAGTAAACTTGCCGTCTTGTTCTCCACACTGTCCCTTTAATGCTGAGCGTCAAACAGGGAAGCTGTGAATACCAATTTTAAAGTCATTGTTTTGACCCGACTCGGAATCAAATCCGAGTCTACAGCTCAAGAGACAGACGCTCTATACCACTCGGCCATCTGAGCTATTAAATCTAGTTAGGTTTTTGATTTGTTCACGTTTTGTTGCTACTGACGACCAACATCATCAGATCGATAAAGCACTGACCTATTCTAACCTTTGCAACATTCTTTCTGCTTTTCAAAATTTGATGGATTTTTACATTTTAATTTAACCTTTATTGATTCGGGCATGCAATTTATGTTTGGTTATTTGAATGATATAAGACCCTAATTTAGTTTTTGGCCAAATTAAAGATTTTGAAGTGAACCCGAACCTGATCCGCGAACCGGTAAAAACCGCTGTTTTTCGGTGAACCCGAACCGACCCAGAACGTTAAAAATTTGGATTTAGTGAACCTGAACCGAACTTGAACCTTAAAAATTTGGTTTCGATGAACCCGAACCGAACCCGAACCTCCAAATTTTGGGGCAACTGAACCCGAACCGAACTTGAACCCAAATTTTTGAAAAGTCTTGAACCTGAACCGAAGCTGTGAAAAATTTACCGTCAAAAATAAAATTTTTTGAACCTGAACCGGAACCAGAGCGATATTTTAAACGGTTCGACTCCCTGCTTTAAACGTCAATCGTCATTTGGTACTTCGGTTCCAACATGGCTTTGTGAACCAGGTTCTAAATTGTTGAAGCGGCACAAACGAGCAAACAAATATGATCCAATTGTTGATAAAGTAGATTTGATTCATGCTACTCCTAATTATACTGTTGTTCGTACATCTAGTGGGAGAGAAACCACTGTTTCATTACGTGATATTGCTCCCTAACTCATGTGAAGCGCAACCTGAAATTGATGACGAAAGTGATGTCGATCGTATTAATGATACAGTTAGTAACGATGCAGAAGACATGCAAAATCGTTGTACTGAAGCCGTTGGCGATAATGAAATTAATAATTCTGGATTTGAGCCCTCTGAAGGGATTTTACAATCCGAGTCTCCTGATGGGGGATCTCAACCTGTAGCTTTGCGCCGATCTTTCTGTATTCGCAAAGCGGTGGATCGATATGGCGCTGTACCTTATGTTAATTTTAATTTATCATTGTATCTTCACATTTAATTTGAGGGGAGCATAGGCGCGGGAAGTAGGGTGCCAGGGGGGGCTCAAGCCCCCCCTGAACTTTTTTTAGCCCCCCCTGAACCATTTGAGCCCCCCCTGACAATTGAAAAAATTATGCACTGAGTGCGACGGTATTAATGCTCGCAACGTACATACGTAATGAAGCAAATATTTTTTAAAGTGCTTTTAACCAACGAAGAATCACTATTCTTTTAAAAATCAGTTAGTTATTATTCACTAGGTCAACGTAAAATTTGGTAAAATTTTCAATTTTTGAATTTTATTTTTAACCGTGTTTTATATCAGCGTTTGCAAACCTTTGCAGCAGTCATGGACGATGGACCAGTAAAAGTATAATGGCTGTCAATTCTTGTAGCTGCCAAACACTTTACGCCAAACTACTCTGAATGCTCGAATGAAAGTCGCTACTGATCATGGGATTTACGTAAATCGTAAACGAAAATACGGTGAAGTGCAAAAAAACGGTCCTCAATCCTTCAGATGTTCCGAATTCCACCAAAATTTTTGTGAAGAGCTAAAAAAAGGTCTTCATGGCCCGGACGCGTTACATGAACTGGAAATGTTGGTGGCCAACCTGATTTGTGCACATGCCAAATTAACCCGGGATCGACAGCCAAGCATCCAAAGATCGACCGGTACATCGCGATCGACTGGTTGGGCACCCTTAATCAAGCTTATATGAGCTGGTGCAAGTTCTCTTCTGGTTGAGTTTTTTAATGGTTTTGAATTTTTTCTACCAACCCAATGAAGCGGCTAAATCACTACTAAACTGGCACCGATGATCAGTAGGCTACTCGATTTGAGGGGGATGCCATCCCCCCTGAAAACAACACCATCCCCCCATAAAACATTTTAGCGTAAACCAATTCTTACAACTATAATGACCATTTCTTTTTAGGTCTGCGTGAAAAGTTGTAGCCTACCACCCCCATAAGTGTTTTCACAACTCGAGCACTGCCGATGATTGTTACTAAAATTGAGCTAGTACGCCTACCTAAATACCTATATCTACACATCTCATTATGTTAAAAAATGGTTCAGTGCTTTATTTTGATTGTGTGTTTTTTGTTATTTTTAAACCTCAATGGGGCATTGTTTGTTGCATGTAACTCTGATCAGCAAAGCAAAAGTTAGATCGGACAAATTTTGTTTGCCTACTTTTTGGTTTTGTGATTGAGGTATTTGCATTTTACAAATACATGAGTAGTGATTCGAGCATGGTTAGAAAAGCCTAATGGTAGTAAGCAATCTTGTTTTCCACGATAAAAAATTATCCTGAAAAAGTTCCGGTCACTTGAGCGGGCATGCAATTGATGTCTATCAAAATAGGTCTGCTGAGTGTCCTGCTCATAAAAACGTGCGTTCGAAAAAAGGGGGGTCTGGGGGGCTTCGCCCCCCAGACGTTGACACGATCTTACTATTTTGAGCCCCCCCTGTCCAAAAAACGTTCCCGCGCCACTGGAGGGGAGAATGTTGTAAAATTAGGTAATTGCGCAATTTCTATTTCATTGTGTGCTAAATACTTGTGCTGCAGTTGATGATCTTCGGGCTTCAACAGCAAATGATTACGCAATGCGTTGTGTTAACTTGCTGTTTAGTTCACTGTTCAGAGTTGTATTCGACATGTGAGTGATACCCGCGAGTTTGTTGAAGTTACTGCAATTCAGTTGTTGCGCAGTTTTACCCTTGCAATTGACTATAGTGTTTTATATTTAGATGATCTCGAATCTTAGTTTATTAGAGTCTTAAATCGGGAATATACTTGTGTACTATAACAGTTAGCCTCCCTATTTGGGATTACAAGTTGAAGTTACAAGAAGTTGTTGGCATAATTTTTTTTTTCTTTTTACTTATGTGTGTGTGTGTATTGCATTTGTTGATTTAAAAAAATACGACACTCGTAAGAAGTTATGCTGAGGTGCAGCGACCATGCATTTCTTGTATGTTATTAAATATTTTTTTGTCAACTGAAGCACGTTTCAACGTATATCGTTTTGTCGCTGTTACTTATTTTTCGACCATTGTTTTTGTTAGCTTGGTCGTTGAATGAAATAAACTAAGACGATAACTTTTCGATACGAAATAGTCTGCAGAGCTATCAAATTTATACCAGGGAGTCGAGCCGTTTAATTTTTCCGGTTTAGGTTCGGTTTGAGTTCAACAGAACAGAGTTCTTTTTTTGTTGCACATTTTTGAAAAAAAAATACACATCCAACTAACACAAGTAACAAATTATCAATTTAGCAACGGGCAGCCGCGAAGGAACCAAGTGGTCTTGGATCCGAGCAGCAACCTTTAGTTACAAAAGATACACTAGATCAGGGGTGGTCAACCCGCGGGTCGCGAGCCTTCCTTTATCAAACTTGATTCTTACTTTATCACACTTGACCTGATTCACAACTATAACACGAGGCGAAAAAGTAAAAATGAGTTCTTTCATGATCGCGTAACCATTAATAAGGGAAGAATGAAACTCCATCATATCAGTTTTCCTGTATGGGAAAAAATTCCATTAGAAGATCGAAATCAAAATAATAATAAAAGGTTGAGCAGGTTGCTAGGCTTTTAAATAGTTGAGTTTTTTAAAAAATCTGCTCAACTAACTGGTTTTAAGCTTTTTGATTGAGTTATTAACTTTGGGTCTATCTTTGCTTCTGGAATTATTTAGTTTTAAACTGACAAAAGCAGAGCTTCAAAAAACGCGTCCGTCTGCTAAAAAAACCTCGACTAACTTCCAACTAAACCTCGACTAACTAACGACTAAACTGGCCTTGTTTTACTTTTTCAAGCCATTGATGCAGGGCCGCAAAGAAGGGGAGGCTAGGCGGGGTATCACCCCCCCTGGAAAATTTTTCGCCCCTCCTACAAAAAATTGGTTGGTAATACATGATATCGGTATAGGTAATTTGGCCCCCCTAAAATATTTTTCGCCCCCCTAAGCATTTGCTTTTAGTTGCGGGCCTGCATTGATGGAGAAGAAAATCTAAAAAGCATGGAGAATAATTACGTTTTGTTGAAGGTGCAACTAAAATAACTTATGGGAGCCGACCAAATACCAATAATATTAATAACAGGGTAACTATCCACAAGCAAAAATATTCAGGGGAAACTCTGCGTTGCCATAGGGGAAACTCTGCGTTGCCATGCCACAACTGTCAACTAAAATTGCGAGCTCCGCTACCCCGAGCTGAAACAAAATGTCGTGTAAACGGCGAGATTTGTGTCGCTGAGGCGAGTCGAGCTCAAAAAAATCCTTGTAAACGCGCCTTTAGACCAATCAATTCAATCAATTTTCTGGACCCGCTTATCCTTGGGGGGTCGCGGGGGCAGCAGCTCAAGTTGGAGCCTCCAAGCATCTCGATCCTCTGCAACAAAGGATAGGTGCTCTGCTGGGATGCCAAGGCGAGACCAACTAAGATCTTCTACGTAATCTCGCCATCGAGTTCTGGGACGGCCTCTAGGCCTTCGACCAATCGGTGTTGAACAGAGCAGTTTTTTGGCTGTTCTTTCCTGGGACATTCGTGTCACATGTCCATACCAACGCAGTTGCGATCTTTCTAGTCGGAGAAGCAGCGATTCGATGTTTAGAGATTCACGAATATCTGCACTTTTAACCTTGTCCAACAAGGTCAAACCGCTAATTCTTCGCAAGAATCCCATTTCGGCTGCTTAAACTCGAGATTTCACTTTCTCATTCATGATCCAACACTCATGGTCATAAGTCAAAATAGGAACATAGACCGATCTGAAAATGGATTGCTTTGCCCTGGTGCAAAGCTCCCGTTTCAGTACCACAGATCGGTGGAGCTGGCGCATTACTGCACTTGCTTTTCCGATGCGGATATCCAATTCGCTATTTTGTCTGCCGTCACTTGTGAATGAGACGCCGAGGTACTTGAATTTCTCTGACTGTTTTAGTGGTACTCCATCAATTTGGAGAGAGCACTGCTTTGGTTGTCTGGACAGGCACATGGTTTCTGTTTTTGTTGAACTGATTTTCATTCCAGCAACAGAGCATGCATCCGAAAACCTGTCAAGAGCTTGCTGGAGACCATTTTGGGTAGAGTCGAGTAGCACAAGATCATCTGCAAATAACAGACGTTGTACAGTGCATTCACCGATCTTTACTCCGCCACAAGACTCACTTTTCTTAACTATTCTATCCATATAAATAAGGAACAGAATAGGTGAAAGAGAGCAGCCTTGCCGTAGTCCCACACTTACTCTGAAAGGTTTCGTCGTTGCACTGTTAACACGAACACAGACCTCGGAATGCACGTACAGCGACTTAATGGCAGTTAGTAACTGGCCATCAATGCCATACTGCAACAGCACCGCCCAAAGCTTGTCTCTAGGAATGCGATCATATGCTTTTTCAAGATCAACAAAACATGCATTGACCTCTTTTGCATATTCCCACGACTTCTCAAAGATTTGCTGCAAGGCAAAGATCTGATCCATTGTGCCTCGGCCAGGACGAAAGCCACACTGAGCATCCGTTCGTTTAGGCTCGACTATTTCACGGCATTTCTTTTCAAGGCATTTGGCATAGACCTTACCCGGGACACTGATGAGAGATATGCCCCTGTAATTGGTGCATTTTCTCTTGTCTTCTTTCTTGTGGATAGGTATTATCACACTAGTTTGCCATTGCTTTGGTGCTTGCCCAGTACTACACGCCACCTTACAAACACGAGTCAGCCAACGAACACCATATATGTTCATTGCTTTTAACATTTCAGGTCTGATATCATCCTCACCAGGTGCTTTTCCAGTTTTCAATGATTTGATTACTGCATTCACATCTGCTTCGGTTATCTGAATATCTTCCCCAACCTGTTCCTCGTGAATTCGTATCGGTGTAGCATCAACTGGGTTTAAAAGATTACTAAAGTAGTCTCTCCACCGATTCAAAATAGCATCTTGATCTTTCAGAGTCACGCCATTTGAATCTTCGATAAAGAGAGCGGCTCGAGATCTTTTTCCACGCAAACGGCGAATGGTCTGCCAGAACACTTTGTTCGCCGTTTTGAAATCATCGTCTAACCTTTCTCCAAATTCCTTCCAGGCCCTTTCCTTAGACAGTTTAACTTTTGTGGCTGTCGCCTTACGTGCTTCAGAGTACTGCGAACGAAGTTCAAGTGATGACTTATTTGCAAGCCAGGCCTTATAGGCCACTTTTTTCGCACGAATAGCTTCTTTAACTTCTTGGTTCCACCAAGGAGTTCTTTTCTCGCTACTCTTCGTCCCTCCAACACTCTTACGTCCACAACAGTTAGTAGCGGACGTAATGACTGCTGTTCGAAACAAACACCACTCAGTTTCAATGTCTTCAGTAGAGGTCGGAAGTTCTTTGAACTTAGATGCAATGTTGTCTGCAAATGCAGTTCGTACCTCTTTGTCAGCCAATGATTCCCATTTGATTCGATAAGTTTCTCGAGGTCGAAAAGTCTTTCGTTTTTTCAAGGGTTTCAAAGCTTTCAAAGTGCAGACAACTAGGTGGTGATCAGTTGACAACTCAGCCCCTCTTTTAACACGAACATCAGACACGGTAGAAAACAAGTCCGCCGAAACGATACAAAAATCAATCAGGGAGCGTTGTCCCTGAGAGTCTCTGTACCAGGTGTACTTATGAATTCTTTTGTGCTGAAAAAATGTGTTCATTATGCACAGCCCATTGGTGGCACAGAACTGCAATAAACACCTTCCGTTCTTGTTAATGTCAGGGTCACTATGTTGCCCAATAACACCTTTCCAGGTTGCATTGTCGATGCCCACATGTGCATTGAAATCTCCCAAAAGGACAAGGGATTCTGATGAAGTTGCTTTTCCCAATGCAACCTCAACTTCCTCCAAAAAGGCTTCGTACTGTGATTCTATGTTAGGTGCGTACACCTGCAAGATACACAGAGATCGCTCCTGCAGCCTTAGCTTTAGAAGACAAACCCTTCCTCCCAGTGGTGCCCAGTCAACGACACATTCAGCTATGTTGGGGCTCACAAGTAAGCCAACACCAGCTTGAGCAGACATTGCTGCATCAACACCTGAGTAGAAAATTTTCCACCCACCGTTCAACTCGACAGTTCCAGAACCCCGGCGCTTTGTTGATGAAATTCCCACAACATCGAGGCGATACTGTTGGGCTTCGCTAACAAGCTCCTGCTCTTTTCCTGTCAGTGACGAAACGTTCCAATTCCCGATAGCTAGATCCCGGCAGTTTGGTCCAACTCGAGTACGTTTTCTGTGCGCTGCCCCCATTTGCCTCCCCAAACGCTTAGCGACTGCGTTGGTGGGTTTCCGGTAACGGTCAGCTTGTGGGGGAGACTGTAGCTTATTTTTCGAACGAGTCCCTCTGCCTAAAACTCGAACGCGGACCTTTTTATCCTGCGCGCCGTCCGATGCAGCATGAATATTGTTATAACAACTTTCCATTTAGCTATAGCATTGGATTGCTACTTGGTCTGTTTCTCTCCTTCGACCTTACCGCCATGGGTGACCCTGATGGAAGTGATTAATCACTACCGACGGCGTTGCTCTAAGGATCATTGAAAACTCAAACCTCCCCACCACGTTAAGGTGGCAATCCATAGGAGAGGGAATAAGACGCCTTTAGACCAGAGTTTCCCAAACTAGGGTCCGTGACAATGTTGCAAAAAATAAAAAACTAGAACTTTCAAATAATTTTTGCAGGACATACACCAGTGATGTAGTTAAGACCATCACCTACAAGACCAAGAACTTAAAAATGGAATAAGAATCAATAGTTTATCACTTATCGCTATTTTTCTATAACAAAAAAAAAAAAAAACGGGCAAAATATATACAGAATATTGAAACAAATAAAGCAGAGTTTCCCGAACTTTCTTGTGCCACGGACCCATTTTTGCGAATCAAGTTTACCGCGGACCCCGCTTTTAAGCTGCGTTAATTTTTCACCCAACAGCTATAAAAGCATAAAATGCAACACGAAAATACAGTAAATTGTGCTTAATCGTAATTTCCTTTTACCAACACATATGAACCACATGAATGGGAAGGATGGGGTTGCTTCTCACAGCTTTTGTTTCAGATATTTGTCCGTAAATTGTACATTTAGACCGAGCAATTGGCGTAGTGCGGTCGGTAACCTGCGATTCTTTGATCCAAAGGTTGAGGCTTTTTGTGGGGATAAACGAAGACCTTTTTCGGGAGAGGGAGAAACAAAGATCTTTTTAAATTTTTTGATTGCCGTAGAGTTTTTGCTGCTTAATATTTTGGGATATTGGTTAAGATAGCTCTTTAAGTGCAGTAGGTTGCCGACTCCTGGCGTACTTGTAAAAGACATCACTATCGGTGCGCAAGGTCTGGGGTCCGATCTCCGGGCCGGTCAAATCAGACACAGCGTTGCCAACCGCAGTTTGCCAGCCTTTCGAGGGTTCTTGAGAGTCGAAGCTGTATTGCACGGGCGCTAATGAAGTCACAGTCGCGGAAATGGGTCCCGCCACTCGTTACACGCTTCTGCGTATTACCGTAAGTATAATAAAGGTTTGATTTGATTTTACATTTACACAATTACAGTGCTTTTAGTTATTAGGGGGCCAAGCGTTTATCAGGGGGGGGCCAAAGTTTGAAATTAAACACAAAAACCGCTGTCTTCAAAAAAGTAAACTTGTTAGTTGGGGGGGCCAAGCATGTCGATTGGGGAGGCTATTATATGCGATATTGGGGACCGAAAAGTCGAAATTTTAAAAAAGTTTGAAAACCAGTGGTTTAGCGGGAGCAATCTAATTTAGCACTTGCTACAAAGCTTTAGACAAACCTGCTATCAAGCGAAAATGCTACAGCAGTGAAATAAAACTGGGGTTAATGTTGAAGTCAAAACCAAACGGTTTCATTTAGACTTATAACCAATAGATCCTGTCTCAGTGGATAGGCCTAAGTACTTAAACTGCGCTTCTAGGTACCCGACTTTCACTTATCACTGTTTTGGGGGTGGGGACCGGAGACCAAGTGGCAAAGTTTTGCTTTATGGATCTCTTTCGTAGATTTCAGGTTATTTGTAAGCTTTTTTGATAGTTATAACTTTGGTAGAGAGGAGATGTTTAATATCGGTATGGTAGCAACAGCTAATAATTGCAGAACATTAGCATTATTTATTAAATTTACAAAAAAGTTTACGGAAAACAAAATAAGCTGAACGTTTCCGGAAAAATCGACTGTCCTTCATTAAAGCATGATCAGAAATGAGAAGTCAACGCAGAGCAAACTAATATGAGCAAAAAACAAAACAGCAGGGTTGGTAACATATTCTAATGCTTCACATACATGATGAAGTATGAACGATCAAAAGTGCAAGGGCAGACCAAATTTTAACACCTGATTTAAATCAGGGCAGTTACTATTTTTACGAAACAATGACAATTTAGAAACGCATTTTCATTGTAAAAAAATGAAAATTAAACGAAATTGTTGAAAGAGCTAACATACTTTTAGTAGGAAAGAACACCCATTAGCAAGGAGCTGCTTTTTCAAAATAAACAAACAGCTATAATTATGCTAATCATTAGCACTGTGCTTGTTCGGTATTGTCCCGGTTTGTAATTGCAAAAATATGGTAAGCCTAATTAAGCACAATTTATTGTATTTTCGTGTTGCATTTTATGCTTTTATAGCTGTTGGGTGAAAAATTAACGCAGCTTAAAAGCGGGGTCCGCCGTAAACTTGATTCGCAAAAATGGGTCCGTGGCACAAGAAAGTTTGGGAAACCCTGCTTTAGACAGATGTTTTTTGCGCAGTTGGATTTAACGGTTACTGAGAAATTTTTACAAGCATTTGAGCAACCGAAAAATTGTTACGAGAAATTATAGAAACTTCCTTCTATAAGCTATTGCTCCTACTGCCGCTGCGGATTGTTGACTACGACATAGTGGATTATGTTGCCGTGTTTGATCCTTGTCATGAAACTTGTCGGTAAGTGCGTTAATTTGTTACAGAAGGCCTAATATGGTTTATAACTGAATACGCCTTATGAAGCGATTGCATTTACTATGATACTGAAATTTAAGTGTTGGTTAACTTTATGTGCGAATTATGTTTGCAAAACCTGGTTATTGATTCTGTTAAAGTATCTTTTGCTGTTATTAATTTATATAGCCTATTGTTTTAATTGTTTATAATTATTAATACAAACCGTGAAAGAACAAAACACGCGTTCTGTATCGACCGTTAGAGAGAGACAAGGATCTGGCAATCATTAAGGTCGTTACAGTGGTTTTTTTAAGTGTTCTATATCTTGTCCACAGGACGCCTACCTGCTTGCTCGTATCGTTTAATATCAGTCAAACTTAGTAGTTAGGGTTTAGGTAACCGAATTATGTGAGTGATTTCAATCGTTAACATCATCATCCAATTTTAATCAGGTTTTTTCTCGTGTCCGAAGGTGGCCGGATGCACCTCGTTCCCTCAGCAATCGCTCCCACTCCCTCTCTCCATCTCGCGCGATCTGTAGCTTCCTCCACTCTCAACCCAATATTATTCAAACTCTCTTCGACTTGTCTCTTCCAGGTGTCTTTCTGCTTTGGCCGTCCTCGCTTTCATTGTCCGTTCACTTGAAGCACTATTACCTTCTTCAAAATGCTCTCCTCATCCCTCCTAACCACATGTCCATACCATCTTACTCCATTCGCTTTTGCCATTTTATCTAAAGTTTCCTTTAAGCCCAGCATTTTCATCAGATCTTCAGTATTCTTTCTAGCCATTAGTTTTACTCCACGCATTGATCTCACCATAGCTCTTTCGGTTCTTCTCAAAATTATCATCTCATTTTCCCTCAAACACCACGTCTCACTTCCATATAACTGTGCTGATCTTACGCAACTACGATACACCATCCGTTTTATTTTTGAAGAAAACCTCCCACGTAACAACTCCCCGCATTTTCTAAATTTAATCCATCCGATCCTTACTCTTGCAGTCACTGCAGTTTCACACCCACCCCTAGCATTCAGCCTATCTCCAAGATAACAAAAACCCTTCACAGTCTCCACCTCATCACACAACACCTCCACCGGTTGTTCCTTGCCGTCTCCAATATCTTCACATCTTCTGCAGACACACTGTTGTGCAAAACTGCCGGATACTTTTTTCGCTTGGGCGCATCTAATGTGAATTCTTTTCTTACACACTGTGCACAACACCGCATTAGACATAACTCTTTTCCAGTGATGTAGTTAAGACCATCACCTACAAGACCAAGACCTTGCAACTTTTTCAAGGCCAAGACCGTCTTTGTCAAGACCAAGACCTTTGATTTTTTTAAGACCAAGACCTTAAAAATGGGATGAGAATCAACGTTTTTTTTTTTAATTGACTGCAAAATGAGCTAGCGCTCTTCGATTCAGTAGCCACCCGTTATATATACGTCAAATGCGATCGGCTCCAGCCGCGAATCGAACCCGACACGTAAGATCTGTCACCTGCGCGCGGTACCGCTAAGCCATGTAGCTGACAAAGTTTATCACTTATCGCTATTATTCTATAACAGGGGTGGGAAACCTTCCGCCCGCTTGAGCTTTGAATTCGGCCCGCGTCAGAAATTTGTTTAGTGTACCGTACTACAGAACTGGTAGAATAGAAAACATGAAAATTTTTTCAAAACTGTTTCACATTCAACTACATGCTGTTTTCAATCATAACACAATAAAACGCAAAAGACTCTTTGCGGAATAAGCAACTCAGCATGAATGTTATATAAATTTGTGACGAAATATTGCGTATGTTTAAGACAAAACTTACAAATTAAGGGTCAGTGTGGCCCGCTGAAAATATCATGCAGTTAAGGCGGCCCGCTGTGCTTTGCCGGTTCCCCATCCCTGTTCTACAACAAAAAAACGGGCAAAATATATAGAGATAATTGAAAGAAATAAAGAACAACACACTCACATCCACGCTGTTGGATACTTTTTCTAGCTGTGCAAGATCATTTAAATTTTTACTAGATGCTTTTTAGTTCTTTCGATCTTAAGACCAAACTAAATGGTCTAGACCAAGACTTCAAACGGTCAAGACCAAGACCACCTTGGCCAAGACCATGACCTTAAAAAAATGGTTTTAAGACCAACACCAGACCTTCATCACTGCTTTTTTCCCACATATTCCATCCACACGTATCTACTTTGCTACGTACAACTTCTCCTTCTGCACCATTCACAATGATCTTAGTTAATATACTGTATCTGTTAATTTCCAACTATTATTTGGTGGCTAATTGATCACGTCGGCAAAGAAGCAAAATATTCAAATAGGATCGTCGAAGCTCGGGCGGGACCGCGGATCAGTCATTCCGCAGTCTTCATCTTTCAAGGAGTTAGCGACAGACCTGTTTTTCAGTGGACCTCGTTTAACTGCTTTCATTAAGTTGAGTACGCTCCTTACCCCAGGGGCTCATATCACCGGAGGGGGGCTATAATCTTCCCCTTTCATCCGGCCCTGCCTACCTCACAAGCCTAATATGTTTCACCTTGTAATTATAGCAAAAATAAACAGAAGAAGTTTCATCACACCAAACAAGTTCCACGGATCTTTCCAATACCGGTAAGTTCTGGTTTTTTTGCGTTTGCAAAGTTCTAGCAATTCTACAACCACCATTTCATACACGTACACCCCAAGGATCCATTCCAAAGTTGTCGGTGGAGCTCCTAAAAAAGTGAAGCAATATTTAAATGACTAGATTTTTTTCGTCCTTCTAACACGAGGGTTGAGCCGTACAGACTCGCTAAAGCTTTTTCCGGTTTTCAATTAATTTGTACAGTGCCGGCGCAAGGCCAATCGAGCCCTCCCGAAAACTTCACGAGGAGCCCACTTCATCCGCAAGCAAAATGGAACGTAAAGATGGTTTTACACAAAATGCGATTATCTCTGATTTTGCATTTCATGCATTTCCGAGCGATTTTTGATGAACGAACTTGACGGATAGCATCATAACTCATAAAAACATATTTAAGTTGGCTTTCTAAAACTAACTGACCGTCTGACGTATCACCAAGAATTCCATCAATCTGGAACCCGAAATAAGGACGGCTAGAAAAAAAAATTAAACAAATAAAGACGACTGGAAAACTAATCAAGCTTTCGTACGAGTACTCTGTTCCAGTAATCAGAGAAGGTGCATTAGTTAAATTAAAAGTTTGCCACAAAGCTTTTGTGTCAATATTTGGCATTACAAATCGAAGAATACAAACAATCAAATCAGCCATTGCTACTGCAGGTTCTGTATGTTCATGTTGCATTTTGAATTCTTTTGATTTAAGTTTTTTTATTTATTCATTTTTTATTTGGTCATATTCCGTATTTATCCTCCTTCACTAGAAAGCAATAGGGTGCTATACGAACTCGCTTGGGAGTTACCAGCCATCTGTCTCTCACCATTCAAAGATTTTTTTTTGTTCGTGTCGAATTGCATATTTAACCGTGTCGAATTAGGTGTTTAACCAAATACGCAAAATGGCACGCGAAAATTTGCTTATTTATTTAAATATGCAAAATGGCACTTGACAAATTGCATATTTAACCAAATATGCAAAATGGCTCATGACAAATTGCATATTTAGTTAAATATGCAAAACGGCGCTGCCAAAATGCATGTTCAACCAAATAAGTAAAATGGAACATGACAAATTGCATATTTAGTAAAATATGCAAAATGGCACCGCCAAAATGCATATTTAACCAAATATGCAGAATGGCACTCGACAAATTGCATATTTAACCAAATATGCAAAATGGCAAAACGACAAATTGCATATTTAGTTGCATATCCAAAATGGCGCTTGCCAAAACACATATTTCAATAATCACGCAAAATGACCCCCAAATATGCATTTTGCCATCAAAACAACACCTTAAACTTACTAATTGGATTGTCACGCATTTTTGTGTGTTTACATTTGGCGAGCATTTTCGCCATATGTAAACACACAAAAATGCAAACACACAAAAATGCGTGCACATTTGGCGAGCATTCGCCATATGTAAACACACAAAAATGCGTAAACACATATGTAAACACACAAACACACAAAAATCATTCGCCATACACTCCCCCCAGGGATGTGGGGGGAGTGTAGGGAAGTTTGTTGGGGTGTGGGAGAGGTGGGGAGAGATTTCGGGAAAGGCGTGGGGAGATGTCTGGACAACGCAAAATGAAATGCAAAATGATGCAATATTGGAACCAAAATCGCAAGTTTGCAATCATTCAATCTAAAACAAAAAATCAAAAGCAAAGTTCGTTTTGAGAGATTTGAATCAATAAATTTAAAGCACTCAATTAGTGAACTCGAACTCGATTATCTTTTTCAAGTTCGAATTCAAATAATTTTATTGTTCGAGTTCGGCAAAAGCGATCGAGTTTCAGCGAGTTCGAGTTCGCAGCCCTGCCGGAGAGTGTTCTTAAGAATTAAAATTTACTAAAAATGAGTATTCATCACGCACCAGGTATACACACGGATTCCATACTGTCCTTCTTTCAAAGATTTGTCCTTATTTTAAGAGTCTTCATCTTGCAAAATACTATTGTACTTATTTTTAAGAAATGTCCTTATTTTTGGCTTGCGTCCTTATTTCGTCTTATTTGGACTTCATAAACCAAGATTTGTGTCTTTGTCTTATTGGTCAATGGCTTTTTTTGACGGGCATGCTTCAACCATAGACTTTTTATTACATAAATTGGAAACTTAGAATTATGCCTTTTTTCTCTCACGCTTCAGCTGTTGTGGGTCGACAGCGATGTATTGACGACCTCGCACAACAAAAGCTATGCAGCTATTTGTCCGATATATCTAAGTCGGACCAAAAACCACGCGCACAATCAATCGGACAAAATTGTTTTTGTTCAAACAGCGCGCCATGTGCCGTTTGGAAAAAAACGATTTTGTGACCCATGTTTTTTAAGCTTATTTAGACCATAATTTGTCCGATATATATATCGGAAATATCCGACTAATATATCAGACAAATTGCACCCTAAGTCGGACCAAAATACACGCACAAAATATTCAGATTTTTCCGACTTATATATCAGACAAATTTATGCTAAGTCGGACCAAAAAATAGGCCTACACGCAAAATATTTTTGTCTCATATGCTTCACAGGAGCTATCTCAGACAAAATCTAGAAGTATCGCTTCAAAGCGCTAAGATACATGATGGTAGACGCGACGCTCGTACAGGCTGCTCAATAAAACGTGTCAATCAAGCGTGTCGTGCTTGCGAAATCGCTATGATTGAATTTCATACGGGAAATAGAAGTATGCATAAGCTCTATTAACGTGAGTTCATAGTCTAATAAATAATGACAAAGCTTGCTATTATTTCAACAGTAGCGTAGACTATAGACTAGAAACTCCTTGCAAACTTTGTGAAAAAAAATCTTGAAAACAAAATTATAAATGGCAACACGCTGCATAAACTAAGTATTTCCTTCCGGACACTGAGCACAGAGAGTGCTTACGCTGTTCGTAGTACGTAAATACTCTATGACAGGGTATCTCATGAAAGTCACGTGATACTTTTAGCAGTTGTCTGAGATAGCTCATAGGAGCCATATCAGACAAAATATGTCAGACAAAAAGTTTTGTCTGACTTGCTTTGTGCATCTATTTTGGTCCGACTTAGTGTACAATTTGTCCAACATACAAGTCGGAAATTTCCGACTCATTTTGCGCGTGTTTTTTGGCCCGACTTACAAAACACTTTGTCTGATATATAAGTCGGATATTTCCTACATATATATCGGACAAATAATGGTATAAATAAGTTGAAAAAACAAGGGTCACAAATTGTTTTTTGTAATTGAGTGCTTTACGGCGCGCCACACGCCGTTTGAGCAAAAACAATTTTGTCCGACTTATTTTGCGTGTGTATTTTGTTCCGATTTAGAGTACAATTTGTCCAATATATAAGTCGGAAATTTCCGACATATATATCGGACAAATAATGGTCTAAATATGCTCAAAAAACATGGGTCACAAAACAAATATTTTTTTTCCAAACGGTGCCCCATAAGCTATTGCCTTTTGTGAGTGATTGCAAATGGGCAGCAAGAATTGTACTTAAAATAATATCGTAAAATCAAAAATATGAAACTTTATTCAAGAATTTTGTATTTACTAAACACAACACGCTTTATAAAAAAGTGGAAGTAATTAGCCTAAATAGCACGCAATATGACGGTTTTAAAAGATATAAAGTGCGCATATACAGGGTGTTCATAACGTTCTGATACAATTTGTCATATATTTATAATGCAAATTGTATCAGGATTCTATGAACACCCTGTATATTAGGAGTTACCATAAAACAGGCTCTTTGAGGTCTAATTTTGCGTCTGCAGATGTCCAGTTTTCCGCTCAAAATCAAGTACCGGTAGGCCTAAAGACCAAAAAAAAAAGGTCATCACGTCTGCAAGCTGTAGCTTGTCCTGAAACTTCCCAACATTTTTCGTGGAGGAATGATTTGACATGTTTTCACTGTTCATAATGCCAAAAAGGACATTTGAGCATTTTTGGCGTCCTCAGAGGACAATTTTTTGGCTAAAAAGGAGGGCATGTCCTCCAAAAAGAGGATCTATGGTAAGCCTAATAAATATGCATGCGGATTTTGAGTTGACCGTCGCTTCTTCGTAATATTCTTAAAACGGCAGCGTTTTTTTTTTTTTTTCATTGGTATTGATCTCAACAGAATTTTTTATTACTGCGACATGATACAACAATCTAAACCGCAAAATTTGGAAATTCAAGAATATACCGCCAGTCTCTGCTACGTCTTTTTATCAAAAGTTCTTTGGGCATTAAGGCAAGCGCTTTTATTTTAAGCCACATTTTGCACGAAAATGAAACCATAAAGCGTCTGTTCGATTGCATATGGTGTACAAAACTTTCAGCGCCAACTGAGAAGTTTATTTGCAACTGCAAAAAGTTTTTATGCCTTAGTTGGGGTTGTCTTCTCGTCGATATTATTGAAGCTTCAGTGATGCGGCAATCATACCTTCATTTGATAGCCAACAACAAATGGCATGTTACATAAGCACTATAACTGAGCTTTATTAGTTTTGATTCAGCATGTTTTAATTTGTAGTTAGAGTAAACCTACGATATAGTTCTATTTTTGAAGTAGTCTTAGTCATAATAATACGATTAATTATCTCCACTTATGATAATTATTTAAGCTATGGTTCCACCGGGAAAATTAATATTCTATTTCACTGGAAAATTATCGACGCACAAACTATGATTTTCAAATAATTTTCCTGGTGGAACCGCAACGGTTTCACTAAAATTTTCCACAGTTAAATTTTCCGTCATATTTTCCAAAATGGAATATTTGAATTTTCTATGGTGGTACTGCAATAATTTTCCATAACTCGATCAAGGTCTACAGCAAAATTTGCTGCGTAGGTTTAAAATTTAAGAAGCTGACGAGGCACTGCTTTCTGCCATGGGGTATTTCATTCTTAATTGATTAAGTTTTGAGTTAAAACAGATCCCAGCAGAAACAAACGAGAATCTCTATGGCGTTTCGTCATCCTATTTTGGCCAATAATTTGTTTACCAAGTTGCACCGTGATAATTTTTTAACTTTTAACTCATCCATATTACACACCAGCTTGTAATCTATACGCAAACCAAACACAAAATTTAAAAAAAAATAGGAGACTTCTACTCCACCCATGAGCTAAAACAGTGGTAGTACATTGTCATGTAACCAAAGCAACATAGGGACCGGATTTTGCTTTGCATCATTGTGACGTATAGGTTAAATAGATGAAGTAATGACATTGCATCCCCCCAAAACCTGACTTTAAAACATAATTAACGCAACAACTCGAAAACTAAGCACAAAAACTATATAGTTCCTCTGTAAGTTAAATAGAAACTTGATGTTTCTGAGTCATTTGAGCCATTAACCAACTTTCTAGCACAAGTGGTCAAGGAGATAGAAAAATTCACTGCATCTATAGGCCTGTCGTGATGGAAATGAAAAGTGCAACACCTAAACCATGTTCAATTTTTTTAAAACTTCATATCTGGAGTTTTTTCTGGACTGGTTACCACATATCAAAAGTATTTTGTTTTTGACCACATGAGGGCGTTTGCAACACCCTACTATACAGACTATTTCAGCAAAGCTTCTCTCTCAATCATGATAAAGTATCATTGTGACGTTGTTTTAACACGAGGTAAACCGCAGTGAAATAATTTTCCAATAATTTTCCCGTCACAAATATCAAACCGTTTCAAAAAATATTCTATCACAATTTTCCGGAAAATTATCGCGAAACTGGAAGATTATAATTTTCCAAGTGCGGTTCCACCAAAATTTTCCAATCGTCACATTTTAAATTTTCCACCACGCATTAGAATATTCCTTGAAAATTATTTGACGCAAAATGACGCAAAGTGATGGAATGGAATAAAGTTCAGTTCCACCGGGAATATTCCAATAATTTTCACGGAAAATTATCTATTATGTTAGGTGAGTATTGCGGACTGCAGGTGAGGTATTGCGGGTGAGGTAGGTGGCGTATTGCGGTGAGGAATTGCGGTGAGGTATGCGGACTGAAGCATATGAACAGGTAGGAGAGGTATAGCAGGTGAGGTATTGCGGACTGGAGCATGTGGTTTACACAACAGCGATGTTCAGAAAACAATTGCTACAATAATAATTTATTCTCCCCAAGCTTTGTTGTAGCAGTGTTGGATATGATTTTCCCAATTGCTTGACAGAGTTACTAAAGCATGATATGAACTTTATTAGAAAGCTGGAATATATATAACAGAAACTTCTCGCAAGTCAGAATTCGTTCTATACACACAACGAAAATGTTACCACTGCTTTTTTGTCTCTACAATAAAACATTAAAAAAAACTGATCACTGTTTTCTTAAGTACAAAATCTATCTATACTGTAAATTCGTGATAGCAGGGCCGATGCAAAAGGGGACCACGAAGGGCTTTCCCCCCTTCCCCCAATCGACATGCTTGCCCCCAAAATAACAAGCGTACTCTTTTGAAGACAGCGGCTTTCGTGTTTACTTTCACACTTTGGCCCTCTGAATCGACTGCTCTGGCGCCGGATCTGCATAATAGCATTCGCAATCGCAGTGCTAAGTATATCGTTAAGTTGCTAAGCATATCGTAAGGGTAAATTAGTCTACGCAAAATGTTGAAAATCTGTAGGTATTATCTATTTATTTATTATTTTTATATAGTCTGGTAGCCGCGGAGGTATACCCGGACTTGGTTGATATACTTTTTTTCTCACCTGATTCTGAAGCTCCATTCGTCTCTGATACGGAATCCGTCGGGTAATTTTGTCCTACCCTTGAGCATTTTGAGATATCGGCCCCGAAAGTTATGCTCTAGCAGCACCTGGTGGCCAAATTGTTTTTCTTCGTTTATTCTCATCCTATGATGATTTTATGGCATATTTTAGCATAACTGCAATGTCTGGACTTACCGATGGAAGTCCTCATCAGGATAATTTCTGATGACGTCATAATGACGTCACAGGAGCTTAATTTTATTTGATAATTGGGTATTTTACAATTAAATTGCTGTCGCTGTGACTTGAGGGTAGACAATGCCAGTTGGGGCATGGTACTGGTAAAACACTTTCGAGAGGACTGTTCTATGCTTTATTACGTCACAATGTCACCTTGACAAAATTCTAGTATAGGTTTGTATAATTTCAATTAGTCTATAGTGCGCTTTGAAATGAATGCAATAAGAGAAAGTGCTCAACTGCTCATGCGCGATTAACGGTAGCATATAGGCTATGTTTTCTAGTTAGTTTAATGAGGAAAGCGTAAGCAAATAATGTTTACTTGTTTCCAGATTGATTACGATGAGTAGTACTTAGAATACTAGCATCAAGTCGAGAACGCAGCTTGAATTATGTCAGATTATTGTATTTTCAAGGAGATTCTTGGAAAATGTCCGATGAAATAAAAGCTTTCGCTGAGCCGTAGTGATGGCAGTAGACTAACCACGATCTTGAATGCCAGTAAGGCGTTAGGGGATTCACTGCATTTAAAACTGCAAGGTCAAATAGAGTCTAATCAACAATTGCAATTTTACTATCACAAGTTTTGTATTTCTTCGTATCTTTCCCTTACCTCCTCCACCCCAAAATGCCTTTCCGATCAAGAACCCACCCAGCCGCCGGTAAAACGCACCCGAAAATCTCAGGAATCTGAATTTAATTTCCGGAAACATTGCTTATATTGCGGCGATGCGTGTGAAACAGAAAAAGATTCCCAAAATCCCAAAAAGATGGATCCTTGCTTTTCTAGTTAAAGAAGTAGATAAAAACGAGGTAGATGATAATGGGAATCCAGTGACAAGCAAAAATAAGATTTTAAGAATGTGCAGCAAGCGTAATGACAGCTGGGCTGAGGATGTGATGATTCGTGTATATGGTGCTCAAAGCGATATGCATGCTGCAGATCACAAGTCTTGTCTTTTTTAGCCGATTTTTCAGTGGTAGGCAAGTACCTGGCCAGGATAAAGCACAGCCTAGAGATAGTGAAACAGCCGAGTCCAAAAACATCTCAGGAGTTAAGTGGCTGTTCTTGGAAATGAAAAATAAACGTTCAAAAATTTGGAATTCAGCTGAGTTACAACAACGGTATGTTGAAATAACAGGAAGCAATGTGAAACGAACAAACTTGCTAAAGATGCTGACTGACCACAGCGATGAACTTGTTGTCCTTTCGGCCAGTGGTTATCGCAATATGATAATGTTTATTGACAACTGCCATGCGACTTTGAAAGTAGCAAACGATAATGAAAACGACGAGCGAATTACTGAAGCAGTTGAACTACTAGCCAAATGTATTCTAGCCAAATGTATTCTACAAGCAGTTGAACTATCGATACCATGCTAGCCACGGAACTGTCACCTGTGGCAACATCAATGTTTACGGATTACGGCGACATGAGAACAACTCAAAAATCACACTTAAAAAATGAGTTGGCAGTTGAAAAGTCACATCGTACTCTACTTAAAGATTCTTATTTTTTTGGATGGTTGCGCTATTTTGAGGGTAATTCCTTGGCCTGCTGAAATTAATGCTACTATCCAGAATTATGTCAATGCATTTCGCTCGTATATACGCCAGTACCAAAAAAACTGTGACGTGTTCCTTATTTTTGATCGTTATGTCGAGGGAAGTACCAAGGAAGTGACTCGAAATGCACGAAGTAAGGGAATGACAAAAGTTTTCAAAATAAAACTTTGTTCAAGACTTCCGGCAGCAAAACTTCTTTTCTCTGTTACTTCTAACAAAGTTCAGCTCATTAACTTCATCATCCAAGACCTCATTGAACATAAAGACGATAAAGTAAAACAATCATTGGTCGTAACTGGTCCAAAAAAAATTCCAATTGAGCTTTACTGTGGCATCAATATCAGACGTCGAGATTTTGAACCTAACAAAGAAAAAGCAGATACTATAATTTTGCAACAGGTAAATTTGCATGTAAACAGCAACATAATGAAGTAGAAACTTTCTAAATTACGTAGAAGTAACCAAGTTACAGCTATTTCTTTTTCGTAGGTAGCGTTCCGTAACGTAAAGAACAATGAAGTCAGGGTTGTTCTTGCTGACGACACGGATGTGTTCGTACTACTTCTGCATTTCAAGCAAAAAGGGTTCCTTGGTGATGATCCAATTTTCATGGAGTCTCCTCAAAGTCATGGCAACTCAATCAGCATCGACGCTACGGTTCAGCAACACTCTCCTATAGTGTCTGGGTTACTGGCTGTACACGCTATTAGTGGATGTGATGCGGTAGCTTCGTATTTTGGAATTGGCAAAATCAAGGCTCTGCATGTGCTTCGAACTGGTATGTAAAAAATCGCAACACTTCAGTTGAACTTGTGTTTATAACTGTTTTTTTATTACGGCAAAAAATGTTTTTTTAGGCCATTTTCGGTTTGATTAAATTGGTGATGCAACAACCCCAACAAGTTTGTGCGACGACATGATAATGAGGCGGCTAAGTTTATTTTGGCGTGTTACAACATGACTGAAAAAAATGATCTGACAGAGGCTCGAATTGACACGTGGAAACTTAAAATGAGAAAAAGAACGCTGGAACCTCCAAAGTTGTCTTCGCTTCCTCCAACAAATGTTGCCTTTCGTGAAAACGCACTTCGTGCTCATTATCAACTGATCAAATGGCGCAATTCACTTGAGACTACCACACTGATGTTGGACCCAACCCTTCACGGATGGAAGCGTGTTGAGCGGAGAAGCTCATTTGTACTTACCATGATTCCCTAGGGTACAGTCCTAGCTCCTAAAGAGTTTCTAAAAGTTATTAAGTGCGGATGTTACAGCAAACTGCCTTGCAAGTCTATAAAATGTGGTTGTAAATCGCAGGGATTGCCATGCACTCTTTTCTGCTTATGCAAAGATGGCAGTGACTGTTGTAATAAGTTGGTTATTTAAGTGAAATAAAGTTTGTGATACATCTTCGCACACTTTTGAAACAGTATTAATTCTTTCTTTGAAAAAGGTAGTAGAAGTAAGAAAGAAAAGTTCTTAAAAATAATTAAAATTATTGATTTATATACGGGTGATCCGAAAGTAACTCCCTATTCTAAAATAAAAATGGTTTGTTTTTGAAGTGTAATTTCTACATTTATTAAACATGAGAAAAAAGTGCATTGCATGGACTTTCATTTAAAATTCAATATCTTTTTATTTGTTTATTTAAATGTGGTTGAGTTTTTTAAAAATTATTATTCATCACAATTAGTATGTTAATTTACAAAACATGATTTAACTTTATTTCAAATTTAAGTTAAAATTATTGAAATATAGAAACAAGAGCATAGATGTAATTGCCGCAGACTGAGTAACTTACATGCAAAAACTGAGAAAGTTGTCAGTAAATTTGAATAAGTCATAGTTATTTTAGAATAGGGAGTTACTTTCGGATCACCCTGTATAACGCGGGTGACGAAACGCTAGTATGTCTTATTGCGTAATAATTGAATCAATAGCATGTGGGTTACGTCACGATGACGAAAGATTGTAGTCCAGCAACAAACCAAGTTAATATATCGAGATAGATAGGATTTACAAACAACGTTAACTTGTTTATGTAGTAACTACTCATTTACCTACGAAAATTAAGCTCCTGTGACGTCATTATGACGTCATCAGAAATTATCTTGATGAGGACTTCCATCGGTAAGTCCAGACATTGCAGTTATGCCAAAATATGCCATAAAATCATCATAGGATGAGAATAAACGAAGAAAAACAATTTGGCCACCAGGTGCTGCTAGAGCATAACTTTCGGGGCCGATATCTCAAAATGCTCAAGGGTAGGACAAAATTACCCGACGGATTCCGTATCAGGGACGAATGGAGCTTCAGAATCAGGTGAGAAAAAAAGTATATCAAACAAGTCCGGGTTCAGCCCAAACATCGGGTTTGGCTACCAGACTAATACTTGTCCTTCTATCACGAGAAAGCGTCAAGGGGCTATACCGTCCAAAATACGTCATGCGATCATGATTATGCGATTATGACCGTCCTAAATACGTCAATCCATTAGGACACCTAGTCCTAATCAATTTTCTTTTCGGCCTATTTAAGAAGAAACAAAGTCGTCCCCATTTGTAGCCGTTTTTTCAACACTACAAAAGAGCTTTATGAAATGCTTGATTTTGAAATTGTGCAATCGCTTAATCCCCAGTTTCCACATTATTTCTAAAAGTTTGAGTTTTTTCATACAGAAATAAATGTACCGTACCTAAATTAAACAGTTTGCCGAAGCTTTTACTTTATGGAATTTTGTGATAAATGAAGATATTTGTAAAATCTCTTCGGATATGTGTCACCAAATACGCGAAAAAGTAGTCAGTGACATTTTAGATTACATAATTCAAACAGTTCACCACAACATGAAATATTTCAGGCAAATTTTTCAAAAAACTCCATACACGCATTCGCAAAAGAAATCAAAACCTTTTGTATTTACATTGCAGTTAAAGTTTTCTTAAAAACCCCTACCAAGGGTATATACAATAAATAATAATTAGTTTTCAATTTCAAACTAGCGTTTCTGCAAAACTCTTAAGAATTTTTAAACGTAAATATCGTTGCCTTCACTTAAAAATTTTTTGTTTTCGAATGAAATAGAGATTAACCTTATATTTTTTGATCAACTAAACAACATCGATCTGTTTGCAGCACTGCTACACTTTTTCCACTCACCAGTCATCACAAATACTAAATGCTAACAATATCAGTTAAATTTGAATCGTTAATTTTGTACATGATGTAGTATAACTTATTGTTTTATAGAGCTTATTCAGGGCTAGCGAATTAATCACATAGAGAATAGGCCGAGCGTGAGAAAAAAAGGCTCCGTCTGGGAGCAAAGTTTGTTTCTTCTTTTATACATGCCTTTTTCTTTCCCGCTGAGTTTCCAGTCTACAGTAGAAAGTCTATGCTTCAACGATTACCCGTTTTGCTGCGCGTGCCCTTTTCCGTGTTTTGCCAATACTTATTGAACTGATATGAACGTATGCTTTTAACGTTATGGAGTGCGAAAATAAAAACGAATTGATTGATTGTATTGCATTATTTTTTGTCTTAGACATCATAAAAGCAACACAATCTTATTTGGAACACAAACAAGTATGGCTTTGCTTAAAAAAAAAAAAAAAAAACAAGTAAGGCATAGATAGGCATAAGTTGTTAACGGTTTCTCAAATTTTAAAAGAATGACTTTCGCTGTATTTAGTAGAACTAGCTATCACTTATCGAGTTAGAACGATTCAAAAAATGAGATATTTTCAAACAAAACCAACATAATTAAAAATTTGAAGTAGGGGCCTATCATGTAAATCATGCCTCTTAAGACAGCTGCTTGCATGGGCGTGCCACCCTAGAAAAGATCATTAAATGGTGTCCTCTAAAAAAACTTCTGATATTAACATCAAAAACAGGCCTACAAAAAAGCATGAGGGCCTCCCGGAAAATTAGCCCCGGGGCCCTCTAAGCCTTAATACGGCCCTGACCACACCGCTAATGTTTTTGCGCAAAAAACATGGTAAACGTACAATCTTTTAAACACCTACCATGTACGGCCTCATTCGAAGCAAAGCGCATGAAATAGGATTGTTGCAATGACTTATATTTCGCAAGATATAAGTCATTGCAACAATCATTGCTATGACTTATATTTTTTATTTCAATGACTTATATTTCGTAAGATATAAGTCATTGCAACAATCCCATTTCATGCGCTGGCTATATCTTATACGCAACAATTCTATACGCTGGCTATATCTTAATTCATAAGATACTAAACTCACAAAGCAAAACGTGTCTTTGCACTTATGCAACCCCATCTTAGAAAATGTCTCCGCACAGCGTACAGCCCTCTTAAAACCTGTTTCCTGTTAAGGGGGTGATGAAAGTCTTCAACTTCCAAGAGGAAGCGGTAGAACAAAAATGTTTGAGAATCACTGCTCTACACCCAAGGTCTCCAGTCTCGCGATCATGAGTTTTCATATTGTCATCGTCCGTGGTCGCACGAAGTATTGTCTATTATTATGATCTCATGAATCTAACTTACAACTTCGAGTGCTTTCTGATAATCACCGACACGAAAACTAAGCGCCACGAAAAAGTTAGAACGATTTATCCTCAGTGAAGATCCGGAGTGCAACAAATTTTAAAAAATAGCAAAACATACCTTAAAATATTATTGGCCTTCGACTCCTTGAGCACTTTTACATTATCAAATCTGAGCAATTTTTGTCGCATTCTGCGCAAAAAGTAGTCTCCAATAAGAAAAGTTTTAGCTTTATGCGTGGCGAGGGCGAGGGAAATCCATTCTCCATTCTTATGGGCGAGGGAAATTGTTGCATTTCTTCTGATTTTGGTTACGCTAACCACCGGCACTAACTTTCAGAGCTGGAACGAGGACCGAACCTACCGAGACCGAGACATCATAGCTTCGAGACCGAGACGAGATTTTAAAGTTACGAGACACGAGACGAGACACGAGATTTCATAAGCCAAAAATTAGAAAATACAAAAACGATAGTAATACTCTGGAGTATGGGCTCTACTAAGCCAAGTTATTGAAATAACTTCGTAGCAAAATCACATTAGCAAAAACAAATGAAGCAATGAAGCCGTCGCGGTTATGAACTGATGTGGCCTATTATAAATGTGCTATTGGTCATATCCTTTTAACGATTACAATTAATGATTTCACGAGTTCACCATAATAACAACGAAACAGCCTATTATCACAGAAGATTTAAGTCCTTGTAGCTTGCAAGGCAAGCAATACCTCTCGCAGACGATTACACGGCCCAATATTCTTTTTTAATCTAAAGGTAAAGGTATGGAACAGCGGGTGCAAGCACACATTGTTTAGGCCATTTTAAATTGTCGGCCCATTACAATTTTCAATCACGAACGATTAAACGCTGTTAAGGGACATACAGTACATGACGAACAACACATACACAAAACCCTTCGCACTTCCGCTTGTGCCGATCGCCTGGCGAGAAAGCTGCGAATACTATTTTTAAAGTCTTTGGTATGACCCCCCCCCCCCCCCCCCCGCCTCTCCTATGGATTGCCACCTTAACGTGGTGGGGAGGTTTGAGTTTTCAATGATCCTTAGAGCAACGCCGTCGGTAGTGTTTAATCACTTCCATCAGGGTCACCCATGGCGGTAAGGTCGAAGGAGAGAAACAGACCAAGTAGCAATCCAATGCTGTAGCTAAATGGAAAGTTGTTATAACAATATTCATGCTGCATCGGACGGCGCGCAGGATAAAAAGGTCCGCGTTCGAGTTTTAGGCAGAGGGACTCGTTCGAAAAATAAGCTACAGTCTCCCCCACAAGCTGACCGTCACCGGAAACCCACCAACGCAGTCGCTAAGCGTTTGGGGAGGCAAATGGGGGCAGCGCACAGAAAACGTACTCGAGTTGGACCAAACTGCCGGGATCTAGCTATCGGGAACTGGAACGTTTCGTCACTGACAGGAAAAGAGCAGGAGCTTGTTTGCAAAGCCCAACAGTATCGCCTTGATGTTGTGGGAATTTCATCAACAAAGCGCCGGGGTTCTGGAACTGTCGAGTTGAACGATGGGTGGAAAATTTTCTACTCAGGTGTTGATGCAGCAATGTCTGCTCAAGCTGGTGTTGGCTTACTTGTGAGCCCCAACATAGCTGAATGTGTCGTTGACTGGGTACCACTAGGAGGAAGGGTTTGTCTTCTAAAGCTAAGGCTGCAGGAGCGATCTCTGTGTATATTGCAGGTGTACGCACCTAACATAGAATCACAGTACGAAGCCTTTCTGGAGGAAGTTGAGGTTGCATTGGGAAAAGCGACTTCATCAGAATCCCTTGTCCTTTTGGGCGATTTCAATGCACATGTGGGCATCGACAATGCAACCTGGAAAGGTGTTATTGGGCAACATGGTGACCCTGACATTAACAAGAACGGAAGGTGTTTATTGCAGTTCTGTGCCACCAATGGGCTGTGCATAATGAACACATTTTTTCAGCATAAAAGAATTCATAAGTACACCTGGTACAGAGACTCTCTGGGACAACGCTCCCTGATTGATTTTTGTATCGTTTCGGCGGACTTGTTTTCTACCGTGTCTGATGTCCGTGTTAAAAGAGGGGCTGAGTTGTCAACTGATCACCACCTAGTTGTCTGCACTTTGAAAGCTTTGAAACCCTTGAAAAAACGAAAGACTTTTCGATCACGAGAAACTTATCGAATCAAATGGGAATCATTGGCTGACAAAGAGGTACGAACTGCATTTGCAGACAACATTGCATCTAAGTTCAAAGAACTTCCGACCTCTACTGAAGACATTGAAACTGAGTGGTGTTTGTTTCGAACAGCAGTCATTACGTCCGCTACTAACTGTTGTGGACGTAAGAGTGTTGGAGGGACGAAGAGTAGCGAGAAAAGAACTCCTTGGTGGAACCAAGAAGTTAAAGAAGCTATTCGTGCGAAAAAAGTGGCCTATAAGGCCTGGCTTGCAAATAAGTCATCACTTGAACTTCGTTCGCAGTACTCTGAAGCACGTAAGACGGCAGCCACAAAAGTTAAACTGTCTAAGGAAAGGGCCTGGAAGGAATTTGGAGAAAGGTTAGACGATGATTTCAAAACGGCAAACAAAGTGTTCTGGCAGACCATTCGCCGTTTGCGTGGAAAAAGATCTCGAGCCGCTCTCTTTATCGAAGATTCAAATGGTGTGACTCTGAAAGATCAAGATGCTATTTTGAATCGGTGGAGAGAGTACTTTAGTGATCTTTTAAACCCAGTTGATGCTACACCGATACAAATTCACGAAGAACAGGTTGGGGAAGATATTCAGATAACCGAAGCAGATGTGAATGCAGTAATCAAATCATTGAAAACTGGAAAAGCACCTGGTGAGGATGATATCAGACCTGAAATGTTAAAAGCAATGAACATACATGGTGTTCGTTGGCTGACTCGTGTTTGTAAGGTGGCGTGTAGTACTGGGCAAGCACCAAAGCAATGGCAAACTAGTGTGATAATACCTATCCACAAGAAAGGAGACAAGAGAAAATGCACCAATTATAGGGGCATATCTCTCATCAGTGTCCCGGGTAAGGTCTATGCCAAATGCCTTGAAAAGAAATGCCGTGAAATAGTCGAGCCTAAACGAACGGATGCTCAGTGTGGCTTTCGTCCTGGCCGAAGCACAATGGATCAGATCTTTGCCTTGCAGCAAATCTTTGAGAAGTCGTGGGAATATGCAAAAGAGATCAATGCATGTTTTGTTGATCTTGAAAAAGCATATGATCGCATTCCTAGAGACAAGCTTTGGGCGGTGCTGTTGCGGTATGGCATTGATGGCCAGTTACTAACTGCCATTAAGTCGCTGTACATGCATTCTGAGATCTGTGTTCGTGTTAACAGTGCAACGACGAAACCTTTCAGAGTAAGTGTGGGACTACGGCAAGGCTGCTCTCTTTCACCTATTCTGTTCCTTATTTATATGGATAGAATAGTTAAGAACAGTGAGTCTTGTGGCGGAGTAAAGATCGGTGAATGCACTGTACAACGTCTGTTATTTGCAGATGATCTCGTGCTACTCGACTCTACCCAAAATGGTCTCCAGCAAGCTCTAGACAGGTTTTCGGATGCATGCTCTGTTGCCGGAATGAAAATCAGTACAACAAAAACAGAAACTATGTGCCTGTCCAGACAACCAAAGCAGTGCTCTCTCCAAATTGATGGAGTACCACTAAAACAGTCAGAGAAATTCAAGTACCTCGGCGTCTCATTCACAAGTGACGGCAGACAAAATAGCGAATTGGATATCCGCATCGGAAAAGCAAGTACAGTAATGCGCCAGCTCCACCGATCTGTGGTACTGAAACGGGAGCTTTGCACCAAGGCAAAGCTATCCATTTTCAGATCGGTCTATGTTCCTATTTTGACTTATGGCCATGAGTGTTGGATCATGAATGAGAAAGTGAGGTCTCGAGTTCAAGCAGCCGAAATGGGATTCTTGCGAAGAATTAGCGGTTTGACCTTGTTGGACAAGGTTAAAAGTGCAGATATTCGTGAATTTCTAAACATCGAATCGCTGCTTCTCCGACTAGAAAGATCGCAACTGCGTTGGTATGGACATGTGACACGAATGCCCCAGGAAAGAACAGCCAAAAAACTGCTCTGTTCAACACCGATTGGTCGAAGGCCTAGAGGCCGTCCCAGAACTCGATGGCGAGATTACGTAGAAGATCTTAGTTGGTCTCGCCTTGGCATCCCAGCAGAGCATCTATCGTTTGTTGCAGAGGATCGAGATGCTTGGAGGCTCCAACTTGAGCTGCTGCCCCCGCGACCCCCCAAGGATAAGCGGGTCCAGAAAATTGATTGATTGATTGATTGGTATGACCCGACTGGGAATAAAACCCCAGTCTACCGGCTACCAAGTGTACGCTCTTAACCGATACACCAAGCGCCGGTTCCTTTTTTAATCAAACGAAAAAGATGTCAAGAAAACTTTAAACAAAAAGTCATTGGTAGGCTATGTTGATCTAAATCAGGGATGTCGGCATTGCAGCCCACTATCCTCTGCTAAAACATTTTTTTAGCAAGGTTATCAAGTATTGAGCTGGAGAGTGTTCATAAAATTTAATCAAAACACTTTATACTTGATGAATAATAAATTAATTAACATAAACATTTTAAAGTCGTTGTGACATCATGCATTTTTGAAAATCTATCTGGTTAATAACTTTCTCATAAAAAGAACTAGCTCAAATCTGGAAGCACTTCCCATGTCGGTAACCAAATTTCCTGCAACTGTAATCCCTGCACTTTTTCGAATTGAAGCCCTTTTTGGGCCTGGACTACTTTGAATAATCTTTTGATAGCTGTTGTAAACCAGACGAGAATAGCATCTTTTATATTGAACAAATTTGTAGAAATTTTAAGTTTATGACATATGACACGTTACTCTCTTAAAAATTTTTTGATTTGACACACCGTTTGCCCATAAAAAATGTATTAATTTTTTAGACGTGGCTAGCGGTCGTTATGTCTTTGAGTGAAGGTCGTATTGCTAAAAGTTAAAACTGAATTAACATTATTGGATTAGAAATTTGCAAGGGACAAATTAATGTTTCGACTATAACCAAAGTCTCGTCAGCCTTGCTACGCACAGCCAATCCAGGCTAAACTCATTCCAGGCTGTAAAGACTCATTTTTGCATTGCTTTACCTGAACATCTCGACTTCACCTCTTTTCTAGGTTGTGCCCTATTTTTGGCAGGCGACTGGCCCCAAACAACCATACCCAATGAAAGAACCTACAACCACTAACCCACAACTAAGTTACCGGTAGCCTAACTAGCCCACATCACTAGAAAGCCCTTATGGCAACCCACTAGAAGCAACCTTTAAAGGTGCTAGGTAGAATTCATTGTATGTTGATGGATTTACTTCATGGATTTGAAGTTTTAAGCACCACTGAAGAGACTTTATTTAATAGTCGAAACGTATCCCGTCTGGTGCAAAATAACCTTCTGAAACTTTTTTTGAAAAGTACCGACAAAAGCACCGCGGTACTACCGGCGGTACTTTTGATTTTCAAGTACCGAGTACCGGTACCGCCGGTACTTTTAACAAAGTACCGAGTACCGGTACCGGCGTTACTTTAAAAAAGTACCGTGCCTACCTCTGTTGCAGTCTTATAATACCGATAGCCAAAATGTAACTTGACGACAAAATTAGAAAAATAATACTTTTTAAATTTAGAGAAGCCTAGTAGTAACCAGTGGGAGGAGGGATGGGAGCTGAAGTTTTTCTTCTGCTAGCCACGCTACTGACGATAACGATGGTGCAGCAGTTAGTAAGCACCATCCAAGTTAGTTTACACCATCCAAGCAGTTAGTAAGCACCAGCAGATAGTTTGGCATAGGCTACCAATATAATGGGTACGGAGAATTCAGCCCCCCTAGCTATGCTGCTGACGAAAACGATGGTGCCTCAGTTTGCAAGCACTATCAAGTTAACAGCAGATAGTTGGCATACCAGTGGGAGAGGGGCTGTAGTGTAGATAGTTAATTTGGCATACCAACTCGTATAATGGGTGGATGGAATTCAGCCCCCCTCATCTATGCTTCTGACGAAAACGATGATACAGCAGTTTGCAAGCATTATTCAAATTTACATCAGATATTTGGCATACCAATGAGGATAGGCTGTAGCTCCCCACCCCGGCCCCCTCACCCTAGCTACGCTAGTGGTCAAAACGTTTAGTTTTAAGAATTACTGTAGCTTTAATTTTCATCCTACATTTACTTTGTTCCGGAAAAAATTGCAAAGTCACAAAACACAAGCAAGCACAATATTACCTAAATAATCAGATTCTTTTGATCTTGTGTGAACGTAAGTGGTTAACAAAGCGATCAACGAAAGTTTCGACATGAGGTGACATTCAAACATTACACTGGGCGATGTAACAAAACCTTGAAATAAAAAGAACACATCAAAAAATCATATCTTCATTAGGCCTATTGTTGTGGTATTACGTTGAAATGTGTAACCAGTGGCGGGGTCTATCTCCGCGGTTATTAGCGTTTGGGCGACACAGCTCCGAAGAAACGTCGCTGCGGTTGGCGACATTGAGTCCGATTTAACCGGCCCGGGAATCAAACCCCAAAACGTCCGCCCCTCCCGTGCCGAAGCGATGGTTTTAAGTTTTAACACTGCGCCCACGGGCCTGTCAGGTTTACAGCAAATGGTGCCAAATGGCAAGGGAAAACCTCTGTTACCCTACAGGCTACGTTAATTTTAACCACTGCAAAGCTTTGTATGTTGTAACAAAATGAGTAACTTTACTGACCTCCAAGCGTGGTCCAAGGTGGAATTAGATATAAAAAAGGCCAAAGGAAGAAAAGAAGACCAAGGCATCTGTTGATCACCCAGATTAAGATCGGATTTTTTCCTCTCAACTTTGGTGTGACTCGGTACAAAAGTTTGGACAGAATAAACTGTAAACAACAACAAAGTTGACAAGCAAATTGACCAAAACCACCTCGCCTGCTAGTAGTGCTATATAGTAAATCTGAATGAAGCCAAGTTTAGCTTGGGTGAAACTATAGAACTCTACCAGATACAGGAAATATTAGAAGCTAATTTTTCCCCGACAGTTACCCTGTCAGCATCTCCAACTTTTGTGGGTTTAGGACAGCGGTTCTTGATTCTAGTAATAGTGGTTCCCAAAGTGGGGGCCAGCGCCCCCCTGGAGGCGTTTGCAACTCTCAAAGAAGCGCTGGCTACCTTTACCAAATAGGCGATTGGGGGGGCGCTAAGAATAAATTGAGTTGTAACAAAACTAGTATCCCCTAAATAATTGTGCCGTTGTTATTTAGAGCACTCTAGGATAGTTTGTTTATAGTTACGGTAAACTTGCTATCTCGCTTTGTCTCCGGTTGAATCAGGCGATGGTTGCAACACCCAAAATCGAACAGTTCAACTTCAAAGACTGTATTGTGCAGAACAGCGGTTTCACTGTGTTATTTATCGGTAGCATTTGGTGGCCAAGAATGCGAGCGGTTGTCTTAAGTTCTTAACCTTTCCTTGAAGACAGTCATCAAGGCGGTTAATATAATTAAGGCCCATGCGTTGAACACACGCTTGTTTACGCAATTGTGCAATGAGAATGATAAGACCTTTGAGCGCTTGCTTCTCCACACCAAAGTAAGATCGCTTTCCAAGGGAAAATGCCTTGCTCGATTTTACTCATTGTTAGATAGCAGTTGTGATATTCCTACGAAGCTGTGACCCTGGCCTTGCGAAAGAAGTTGGTGCAGTGAAAAATGATATCGCATCCTGTCAGATATATTTGCCAAATTTAACGCATTGAATTTATTCCGTCAAGGCAACGGGGTTAATCTAATCCAGGTAAAATCAGCACTGTCTTGGTTCAAAACTAAGCTTGTGTTGTATCAGTAAAATGTAGCTAGACGCGAATTTTTTCAGTTTTCCAGCTTGCAACAACTTGATACCAGCAACAATGGCATTTTGAATGTTGATGATGAGAAGGAATTGAAGACATGAAATTTCGATTCCAGGATGCCTTTCAATAGGAGATTCCTGATTGGGTAATCGACCTATTCATTAATATTTCCGAGTAAGGGATTCTTGCTGAGGAACTTACAACCTTGCAAAATGATTTTGAACTCAAACCAAAAATCAATATCTCTTATCAATGATTTTGGAAGCAAAGCAGAATTAAGGTAAAATATTTTTACGTGTGGGATGGGGTAAAAATTTTTTTCATTGCATTTTCCAGCTCATATTTAGTAGGGTGTGCATTTAGTGCCATCACAGCGCTTCCAAATAACAGCAGAAACCGCCTTGACATAATGAGGCGGGGAGATTTACCACTGTTTCTGACTAAAATCAAACTGGATATCAAAAAGCTGACGAAATTGAACCAAGTTCATCCTTCCCATTAGAGTTAAACGCCGCTTTAATTTGTGATTGTCGGAAATAGAAAATATATTCTTTTTTGTCAAGGGGGCGTTTGATGGTTAGTAAGTTGTTCAAGGGGGCAATATTCAAATAAAGTTTGGAAAACTAGATTCTAGTTTCTCCATTATAATCAATTTCTTGACGTCATCATCAACTTTTTACGACAAGACCAAAAAACTGATTATGACCCACAAAGTAGAACCGAACCGTGGATCTAACGCCCACAATAATTGAACATGTGGACAGGGTAATTATGACAATTCAGCTTCTGCAACAGAACTCGTCCATCGCAGAACATTATTTTCTCTGCGTCCCACCAAACAAAAACGTGCGCGAATGTGAGTATACAACGTTTTGGTTTTGGCAATTTAGAAGCAGCTTTGGTAGCACTGTTCGTTACAAAGTCCTAAGTATCTACTAAAACTCGACTTGGTATCGAACCAAGGTTTGATAACGCATGATTTTTACCACTCGGCAAAACAGTTAGTCCAGGGGTCGGCAACCTGCGGCTCTTTGATCCTCTTGTTGTGGCTCTCTGTGGCTATCAAAAGATAAACGGTAATTTACCCGTATGTGCATATCTATTAAAATTTTATAGTTGCTGTAGTGAGCGCTTAAATTAAGTTTGTTATTCATCCATTCTGTTGTTTCGGTTTTTGGTAGGGATGTACCGATTCCAGATTCTTTGCCGATGCCGATACTCAAAAAAATGCCTATTCCGATTCTCAAAAAATTGCCGACACTCAGCGATGTCGATTCCGATTAATAGGCACATCCCTAGTTCGAATCGGCCCACAAGAGTTCAGAAAGGAAACCAAATATAGTGCAGACTCACAGTAAAAAAGCAAGCGAAGTGGGAAATGAGAATTGCTGGTGATTAGAGGAAATGAAATTAGACGGCTAATAAAATGAAATATGAAATAACTTTCTACTTTTATTATCATTTTTTATTATCGCATATATACCCAGAAGAAAATTTGTAAATGTAGGCTAACACTAACTTATCATAAATCTATGTTTCGTAAACTAAAATTGGCATAAAATCGTTCGTAAATATTGTAATTGTTACTATGTCTTTACTCGCTTCTTGCATTTATTTTGTCGATAGGCTAACACTGTTTTTCTCAGTAGAGATCACATACCACTGTGTTTATGTTGCCAGAAGTATCTTGACTTAAAAACGGTATAGTTCTTCAATGCTCCATGACCTTAACCACTTGCTAAATTTGTTCGTCTTTCGTGGACAGAAGACCGTTGGTTTGCGCCACAGAATTTTAATCAGCTAAAAACATTATGACAGAGTAGGTATGGGATGGATATCGCCGCGCGGGCGTCAGTTCACGAATGATGTTCAATGTTTCGTTGTTTTTTTCTTGTGCTCATCTTTTTCTCGCGTGGATAAGGCCAAAATAAACATTAGGCCTACTTTCTTTCTCTAAAAAACAATCAAAGTCCACAAAAGATTTTTTCTGAAAAATCGATCATGTATCGTATATTTCTTACCAATGCCGATTCTCAAAAAATTGCCGATACTTACCGATGCCGATTAATCGACACATCCCTAGTTTTTGGCTTCTGATACGTGATAATAAATACTGTAAGCAGGGCCGGCGTCCATTAGGCGAACTAGGCAGCCGCCTAGGGCAGGGATGGCGAATCACTGACCCACTTGTAGTTTCAAAAACTGTAGGAAAAAACGGTAACGAACATTTGCGTAATGAAGAAAGGTTTATTTGCCTATGATGTAGCATTGAAGACCTTTTATTTGCTATTCACACCCAATAGCGTATTTGCGGGAAGCTGGGAATTTATGAGGTGAAGATCTTTTTTTGGTCTTCGCAGATTTTGGAGGAATTCGGAACATCGGAAGACGCGAAGACTTTTTTTATTTTTTGCTCTCCTAACTCAAGTCCCTCATCAACATCATTACATCCGTGACCCACGTTTTTTCTTTTTTCGGTCTACGACCTTATATTTGACCCACCACGTAAAAAGTTTCGCCATCCCTGGCCGAGGACATCACTTTTCAGGGCATGCTTCAGGGCAGTGGCGTAGCCACGGGAGGGAGGTTTTGGGGGTTACAACCCCCCCTCCAATGAGCCTCAAACTGTGCAAACAAAATGCATCATTGGTGAAACACTCAAAGTTGGGGGCCAAAAATATGACAAACTTTTTTTAAAAATTGTTCAAAAAGCACTAAAATGGCCATTGCAGTATGCAAATTTTCAAAAATTTTTCGGGGGAGCATGCCCCCGGACCCCTCTAGAGTCATTTTTGGCACTTAAGTTGTTTAAAAATAACTCTGCCGGAGAAAATACGCTTGAAAAGTGACGAAAATTATGGTGCCCCCTCCCTGAAAAATCTTCTGAATGCGCCCCTGACATGAAACATTTTCAAAAGACTTATTTACGTCCGTTTCCAAGTTTAAACGTCTTTGCATTTAGTTAACATTCAACCTAATTCAAAATTGCATGCACCCCACCAAAACTTTCTGGATCCACTTCTGTGTACCACGTATGATCAAATGTGATGTCATTCTCAAACCCTCCCCCATTGCGAAATCCTGGCTGCGCTAGTGCTTCAGGGGCATCAAAATGCTTTTTTTGGAGCGTCAAAATGTCTTTGCCAAAACACTGTCGCTTTTATAAATTATTTCTGTTATGAGTAGGACCCGCTAAAGTCAATAAAGTCAAAAATTTTTCAGGTCAGATCAAATGTGTAGTAACGTTCGTTTCAGGTGTTCAGGAGTCTGTTTTGGTAGATATTATAAGTCAAAATAAAGTCAAAATTTTGCATAAAGTCAAAATTTGTCAAAATTGTCTTTATCAAAAATTTCCTTACAAAAACGAACAAATTAATATTTTTTAAATATTTTTTTGAATTTTTGAGCTGCTATTAAAATTTTATGCGCAGTTTTATTTGATTTTAAACTTTTGAAATAGTTGCTATATTTGCACTATCGTCACAATAATGCGTGCGGTAATTGAGAAGGAAATAGCACTTATTATGCATGAAACATCATTGTTGATGCATAAATGCATAGTTGTTAGACAATTAATCTAATCCTATAAAAGCCTTGCCCTCTTTACACGTGGTCTTTTAAGTTGTAGCTTGCAAAGCAAAGTATGCCAAAACAAGCCAAATCTTCTACAGCGAAAGTTAGGCAAACTTGCCAGGAATATCCGGATGAGTTTTCGGCAAATCCTGCCGGCGACTTGCGATGCAACCTTTGCGACGTGTTAGTCAAACGCGACAAAAAGTTTTTTGTGGAAAGCCACCGAAAAAGTAAGCAACACCACGAAAAATTGGAGACGAAGAGCAAATCTCAAAGTAAGCAAACCTTTTTACATTTCGATCAAGTAAACTTCAAGGAACAGGTTGTTTCTTCATTCTTAACTGCAGATATCCCACTTCATAAACTGAATCATCCTTCTTTAAAGTCTCTGTTTGCTAGAATGGGAAAAGTATTGCCTTTGGAGACTGCAGCCGGGGCATGTGTTGCTAAATTGGCATCCCAAAAAGAGGAACAAATTCAAGAATTACTTCGTGACAAAAAATTTTTTTTGATTGTGGATGAAGCAGAGGTTGCTAAACAAAAGTGTATTAGTGTGCTTGTGGGCAGCTTAGATGCTGCAAATCAGTCATTCCTCGTTGATTGCCATCCTCTTGACAGCGGTCGCTATGTTAATAGCAGTATTATTCTGCACACTGTGGATGACATAATGCGACAACTTGAAATAAAACGTGAGAATTTTTCATTGTTCTTGACTGATGCTGCTCGGTACATGTCTTCGGCTAGAAAAACATTAAAGGAATTATACTCTTCTTTGATGCATGTCACCTGCGTTGCGCACTTACTACATAACTGCGCTATGCGTGTGCGTGCTCACTTTAAAAATATTGATGAAGTAATAGCAACGATCAAGGCAGCAACAATCATTAACAAAGATCGCAAGAAAGGTTTTCATGACGCTGGTCTGCCATCTCCTCCTGACCCTGTAATTACAAGATAGGCAACTTGGCTTAGAGCTGCCTTATATCATAGTGAGAACCTTCCAGCCAGGGATAGCAATCGCATCGAAGAGATTCTGCGATATTTGTAACGACTGGCAAACTGCGATGCGATATGATACTTCACTTAAACTGCGGATGCGATTTTTGTTGCGATTATCTAAATTTTTTCGATGCGATTTTTTGTGTTGGCATTTGCGATTATTTGTGCGATTTTTGATTATTTCGATTTTTGGAGCAATTTTGAATTCTCATATTTTACAAATCGTCACGTCAGAGCAAACATTGCGTAAGTCATTTTTTGGTGAAATTGAGTTTTTAGCACCAAGTTGTTCTGCTGGGTCAGCGCTAACGCCTTACACACTTTTTGGAAAAATACATCGACGTTTTCGCGAGTTATGATCCAGTTTCTAAATTGCGTAAGTCAGCGCATTGAATTGACAGTAAATCAAAACAACACAATGCATATGATGAAACCATTCAGTCTTTCCTCTACTGTTATTTTGTTGTGGCACAATAGTAAATACAAACAATCACATACGTTTTTTTCAAAACACAAATAAATGACTTACGCAGTTTTTGCACAAACGTGACGAATTTTTTTTACGAATGGTCAGCATCACCCAACAAGTTTTGGACAACAACGTAAAACATAAAGAGTACATGCAGAAAACACGAGTTGTTCTATCCTAATTATCAGCACGAAGAACCAGAATGGCATTAACTATATCATCCCCAAAACGCATCCTTAAATCATTTAGCACATATTTCAAGCTCAAAAAGACGCTTTCGACAGAAACTTGTGGTCACTGGCAATTGCAGCGCTATTCGAGCAATCTTGGCGAGGTCCTCGTCCGTGCCCGTTAACTCTAACCTATTTGATAAATTCGCCAGGGACTCTACCTACCTAGAATAAGACTGCAGTATCCACGACGCATTATAGCAAACCTTTCAAGCTATGAGCAAACTGTGTGCATCTTAAGTTAACTGATGTGGGGAAATGTTTTTTAATTTTAACTGATCGTCTTGCCGAACCACGACTTTTTTTAAGGACTACTGATTGCCTACCGAATTAATGCTAACCCCGTCATTTTATCTTTTTTACGTTTTGAGTATCATTTTTTCAAATTTTATCCAAGTCTAAAACCCAATTCTCGCGGAGAAAATTCTTAGTTTAGTTGACACATTTCTGTAAATGTGCAGACTGCAGAACCTCAAAAATTTTGAAATAAGTTACTTGCTCATGTCTATAGTGAATAGCTATGAACTATACCAGGGTTGGGCAAACTACGGCCAACGAGATCATTTTATGCGGCCCGTGGGCACTTACAGAAATATAAACTTGCTCCTTAGACTTTTCTGTAGAGATGGCAAGGGCCCCTAAGAGACCCGCTAACGAGCCGTTAACCGGTCTTTTTAGTGGTCCGCTAACGTCCCAGTTCTATCTTTTGTTTCTAATTGAGCCGCTAACGAGCCGCTACCAATTTTTGAAATCCTTTTCAACTTTCATTTTTCTGTTAAATGTGGTTAAACGTTCATAAAAAATGGGCTTTGGGCGGGCTGGGCTTTATTTTTGGGGTTAGTTTCCGGGTCGGTTACCGCTACTGGGCAAGAGGTTCCGGGCCATGGGCGGTCCGGGTGGCAAAAAATTCAGCCCGTGCCATCTTTACGACTCTACACTGTAAAAAATTTTGGGTAATCGCATTGCCCAATTTTGGGCAAATGTATGCATTACCCAAAAAAAACGGTCAAAAACCCAATTTTTTTGGGTATGATAAGCAAAAACCCAAAGTCGATTTTGGGTTCTGCATAACCCAAAGCACATCACCCAAGTAAATTGGGTTAAAAATTTTATACCCAAAAATAAATTTTGGGTAATCGTTTTTGCAAATATTAATTTGGGTAATGTGGTAGCAAACCCAAATTAAATTTTTGGGTGAGTGTTATGACTATTGTTTTGGGTCAATGGATTTTAAACCCATTAATTTTTTTTGGGAAATAATTCCTGAAATAATAACTTGTGTATATTGTTTTTAAAGCCAAAAAAATTTTTGGGAAAATGTTAAATAACTTATTTTGGGAAAGTGAATTTTAAAACTAAGATCTTTGGGGAAAATTTTTAGATAATAGATTGGTTTTAAACTCAAAAAACGGGTTGCACTTTAAGCAATTCTTAGTTTAGGAAACATTGAGTGCAAAACCCAGTTGTTTCATATAGCACTCGATGAGTTTTCATACGGCCCGCGCTTGTTGCTGCTAAATGTATTATTTTTGGCCTACAAGCGCATGCAAAGTTAGATAGCCTGTCCAATCTAACTGGAGGTTGCTTTTTTACGCTGTAAATGCGACAAGACTATCTGATTGAGACGACAAAAACCGGCGAGAAAAGTTTAAACCATTATTACGTCATAATTGCAACAGAAACCATTTTTGTTACGAAGAGCAGCAAAACACATAGAACCACAAAAGACTATTAGCCTTCGGGTACTTTACATTATGAAATTTGTTCCTCTTGGAGAAAACTTTGGCGCCCCTGGTCTAAGGCCAACCACCAAAAACCTTACATGCTTTATCTTAGTTGATCACTTGGTCTGTAGGATAATCGAGCCGTCTAAAAATTTTCTGAGATTTATCTGCGTGTTTGGCAGATATTGGAGCTGGGAAGCCATCTTAAATTTTTATAGCATTTATCTACGGGCATTGGTAAATGTTGCTACATTAGCAAAACGGAAAGCCGGAAGCCATAGTAGTCTGCGATTTATTGCTTTTCAAGGCCTTACCACGCGCATGCGCTTAAATTTTGCTTAGACGTAAATGCTAAGCATTATAAACTAGCATTTGTGTAGCTGTTTTGCTTGATGAGACAGAATGCGTCATCTACCCCAAATTGATATAGGCCTAGTTAAATTTTGCAGTATATTTCCACTTGAAATAAAACCGATGACAACCCCAATTTCACAAGTCATTTAATAAGCTATTGTTGTCTTTTTTCTCACTACTTATGCTATAGCAATTTAACAATTTTAAGTTACATACCTGTGTCTAGTCATTTTAATTTCAAGTTCAACATTATTATGATAGACAGTTGCGCAAGCGGCTAACCTTCACTCTACCGCATAAACCAAACAACCCAAGCTTTCAACTTGCAGTATACCATCGTTTGTCAGCGTAATTTATTAATTTTGCTGGCAGACTTTAATAATAATTAAATGTGCATGATGTAATTCATCATTCTAATAAAATAGCACTTTTCAGAAATTAATTAAATTTTACTTTACGCTTCAATAAACTTTACGGTTTAGTGATCAGCGCAATCAGTGAGCGCCAAAATAATCGAAATTCGAATTAAATGATGCGTCGGAACTGAAGCTGCTGCTTCTCGCTGGAGTAAAAAGCTAATTTAAAATCTAAAGGTTCCGGTAACGACTTAGGTAGGCTATGTAAACACAATGATTTTAAAGTTATCTGCAGATTCATGTGTTCAACTTGCTGAAGTGAGCTATCATAGTATGCAGTATCTACAGATTTGAAAATGCTGCGAAGACCACAAGTACTAGTAGTCCGCAGGTCTTTTTATTACTAGCTACTAGACTTAAGACCTAGCTGCCTAGTCAGATGTCAATAAGTTACTGGTTGCGCATGCTTCTTTTAGGTCTGCTAATGGCGGGATAGAAAATTAAAACAACTTGTTTTTTGACGAACTTTTAAATAATTTAAATTTGGAAAAGCTTATCAGAAGGCAAAAAAAATTTCAAGGTCTACTGGTACTGACCCTTTTCAGTGATTCTTAACTCCCAGAGTGCACTAGTACAGGTACGGAGGAATGGTAGAACTGGAGATTGGAGTGACTACAGTTCAAATTTAGAGTTGTTAAGCTGGGTTTACATAAGCTAAAAAAATAGTGCAAAACGGTGAGAAGCTGAGCTTTTATTTTATAGGCCTAATGTCATGCAACTTGGCTTTGCTAGTTGAGCAAAGTGGAGCCAAGCTTCATTGCAAGCTTCAAAGAACAAACAAAGCTCAGCTCTGCTCCATTGACGTTTTTTTTGTTCGTGTAAACCCACTATTAGTAGTTGCAAGTTGAACCATTAGAGGTTGGAGTTGATCAGAGTTTTGGGGAAATCTGAAGCTGAGTTGATCTGAGAAAAATGAGTCAATCTAAATGAGCCTCCATGTGGAGAAAACCGATTTGGAAATGACACTGCTGCCACTTCCCAATTTTATGTTAAAGTACCACAATACCCATTACACTGATACTGGTATGGATCTTGCTTATCCAAAGTGTTGACTGGATATATAAGCAATCAAATAGCTTGCAATGTACATTTATTGATGTAAAAACATAGTAAATTTCAGAATTAGAGAATGGGCCTAGCAGTCATGTTATAGAGCTGATGCTTCATGCTGTTAATGTGATGTATGTACAACTACTGTGTCGAATTGTCATTGAAGTTTCTGATCATCAATTCATCATAACATGTATTTACCTTTGTGTGTGAAACCAAAACAGACATGCAACGAATCAAGGTAAGTGACTGATAAACAGTAAACATTATGCATGTTGTGTTGTAAATGCTAAGGCATTATGTAATGCTTCACACTAATAACTGATTGTATATGATACCCAGTTTTGTTAGGCATCCATATGGCAGTGATAAACATTTAAATTGTTTTGTGAAACAGTCAAAAATGTGCCATCATATATTTAAAATATTGACAGAAGAGCAGTTCAAACTTTTTCTCGATATGCCATGCACATCAATACGAATATGAGTATGTTACCAATCTAGTGCATTGTGATTATTCTACTTCATACTGCTATTTATAAATTTTTGCCTACCTAAGGCGCTTTAACCAATAGGCCCGGTATGCAACTCATAGAAAGTGACACGTGATTATGTAGTGAGTGGTTTCATGATTTTACGTATGCAATAAGCAGTAAAATCAAAGAACTTGGTGCAAAAAATATGGCTTGACATGCACTGCATTGCTCCCTGCAGCTGTGTGTTAGAAACTTGTTATGATAGTATACTACTCTTTCAGTTTTATTATGTAAAGTTAAAGCAGTGGTTATGACACATGGGCAACATGCATATAAAATAATTCACAGTGGATTATTTTTGCATCAACCTCTTTGTTTCATGAAAATCAGCAAACTTATTTTGTGACAATTACAGGTCAGCATAATTTGATGCTAGTCAAGCTGTTGCATGTTTTCTGTGTCTTTGATAAAAAATTATTATTAAATCAAGTAATGTGGCGTTAATGAACTTTGTTGATTGGAAATTTGAAATAATGTTTAAAATTTGAAAAGGCTATAGACTGGCTAAATTTTTTGTAGCTGTTGTTCCTGTGACTAAAAATGATCAAACCTCAATTAGCAGTTTTTATCCAATGGTTTTTATTGGGTAAAGAAATTAAAAATGTAATTCCACATAAGCAAGCCTGCTCCAAGCAAGTGGTTTATTGCTAAACGTTTTTGTGAAGTTTCAGAAATTGATTGTTTGGTACAGTTAAACATAAATGATAATTATTTAGTTGGGATGCAAAGGTGTGAACAACCTAAAGACTGCCATGGTAGCCCATGCTAAGGTTTTTATGTGCTTAACGCTAAGAAAGCATAAATTATAAAGCGCTAGAGTCCTTGTTTGCTTGTCTGTTATTTAAGACAAACTCTATGGCATTGGTTTACTTGCCTGTCTATAACGCGCAAAGGTTTTCATCAACGCATAAAACTGTTCAGTTCCAAAAGACCTGTTCGCACTGTAGATAGGAGTAAATAATAATTTGGTTTGAAACGCTATATGTCTTGTTATTACCATATTGCTTCACGCTACAATAAAACCGAATTGTCTCTTTTGTTCTATATCTAAGACACCCCATCACTCGAACTGCTGAAGATTTGACCTTAAATGAAAGCCTACCAAAGCAGATACGCGGGCTCTCCAGTTTGCTTTTTCTTACCCAGTCATTCCAAACTGTTTTTCATAGTTGAAATTTAACAAAAGCACTGCTGGACATAAGCCCAAGTTTAAACGGTTTCTCTCAAATACTGCAATTTATATAATCTGATGGAAATTTTCATTTTCATCATGCGCTTTTCTGGCTCATTATTTATATACAATATTTGGGCTTACAATTGCTCCATCTTTTTCGGGAATTCTGCGAAGAATGTGCATCGAAACACTAAATTCTGCAGACAGTTGATGCTATCTAATGCGTCCTGAATAGCACAAAAGGCTTGAATGAAAGCGAACGGAAAAAACAATTGAGACAAATGGTAAAATAAAAACTTCTCAGATGCATAATATGCGAAAACAGACGTTTTAGGGGGAAAACTTTGAACTGATAACTTGTCGAATTTATTCCAAAGAAGTGTGTTGCTGCTTACCGATTGTATAACATTTGCACTAAACATTGTTTGCCCGTCTTTGTTTCCTGTGTTCTATTCTAACGTATGGGTGTCATGTTTTTTTAGCCTATTTTGTTTGGTTAGTTTTTATGCAACATCATGACTGTGGCTGGTTGCTTATTGACATAATTTTGCTTCAGCGGAATATCTGACTGACATAACGTAAATATAATTAGGCATAGTCGAAACCTTCGTGACACAAGCTCTTGGTTATGGTTGAGAGCTACTGTAATTGCCTTTTAACATCTTGTTAAACTTGATTGCTGCTAACCTTGTTTTTGTGAGCGCACAATAGTTTGCACTTAAAGTGCACAGTAAATTGTTGATAATAACTGAAATTAATTAATTTTATGTATCATAATACTTGATTATTTTGTATCTTTGCAAAAGCATTATTTTGTATTGTCTCTGCGTATGCACTTCATTTTTATTCTTTGAGTAGCATACTGTAACTGCTCCGTATCTATGATTGTTTATTTTTTTACATACATTTGTGAGTTAAAAATGCTTGGGTTTGCATATGGTTGTGGCAGATTTCTATTTGTGCTTGCAGGAATTGGTTACTTGCAATTCTCATTTAAATTGAGGTCATAATCGCATAATATTTACATCGTTTGGATCAGTTTTATTTATAATCGCTTCATATGTGAACCTAAACATGTTCAAATAATCAATGCTGTTATTTGTTGAACATTTAATTTGTACCTATTTCTTTTGACAATATAAAGCATTATTGCAATATTTTGTTGTGCATTTCTTGTGAACCCTCCATTATTAAGTGATTATGACGACTGTTGTGATTACGAGTTAAGCAAAAACGCATTCACAAATATTAATCGGAAAACCCAAATCTAAAAATTGGGCTTTTTTCCTTAGCTAAAAGCTTTTGGGACAAAGCGCCCAAATTTTCAGCTTGGGTATTAATTACCCAATTTTCTTGATCTACAAGATTTAAGGTTAAACACCCAAATTGAAAATTTGGGTCGTTATTACCCAAGTTGACAAATTGGGTTTCTCAGCCTTCGAGCCCAAAATTTTCAATTAGGTTTAAAGACCCAAGTTTGTAGTTTGGGTCAAGTTACCCACTGTACTTGGGTTAAGGATATTGGGTTAACAAACCCAACTTTGTAAATTGGGTCGTTATTACCCAAGTTGGCAAATTGGGTTTCTCAGCCTTCGAGCCCAAAATGATAACCCAAGTTTTTTGGGTCTACGTTACCCAATTTGATTTACAGTGTACCTTGCTGATATTGAGTAGAATATTAGGACATTTGCGGACGTTTGAGAGAAAATTAGGACATCTGCGAACGTGAGGACCTTTTTTTTTGCTCTTCACTTTATTTAGAGTGGAAATTAGGACATCTGCGCGGACGTGAAGACCTTTTTTGCTTTTTACCTGATTTAGAGTGGAAATTAGGACATCTGCGATCGTGACGACCCTTTTTATTTTACTCTACCAATCAGTGCGGCCCTTGGCTTCAAAATTTTTTGCAATGCGGCCCTTCGTGCGAAAAGTTTGCCCATCCCTGAACTATGCGATCCCAACCAAGCTTTTGTGCATTACATGTTGGAAAATGGATTTACAGTACTTAATTTCACTTGAGAATGAAAACCTGAGTCGTGAAAAAAAAATCAAAGCAGCTGTGATTATTAGCTCCGCTGGCTTTCTGTCCATCTCTTCGCGCTGCGTGAGTTTGCACTTCAAAAGTACTAGCTCGCATTAAATCAGGGGTGACGAACCTATTTGCTATCGCGGGCCACTTTGTCTCTTCCCAATGAGCAGGCGGGCCGCATGACTTTTTAAGTCATAGACTTATTATGAAACCTGCTGAAAACGAAAAAATTGTTCATCAGCACTAACGAACAACCGAAAATAATAGGCTACCATAAAAATCCACCTACATTCTTTTGTTTCTTTGCTGAAGACATCGAAATAAACGGCTATAATTAAATATAGATTGGAAAACAGAATAACAAATACCTTAAAAAAGCTGCAAAATTTCTATATATGATACTACAAGCTCATCAATTCATTTCGGCAATCTTACATAACGCCTACTACTGTAAGCAGTGGCGCAGCGAGAAATTTTAAAAGGGGGGGGGGGCCATAATTTCCACATTTTTTTCAAGCGTATTTTTTTCAAGCGTATTTATGCCTAAACTGCTTTCGGTATTTTTAGTTTAAAGCATCTCTCTTAAATTTGAGGCCATCTTTTATGGTCAAATGTGACCTCATTCTCATCTTTTATGGTCAAATGTCATCTTTTATGGCATCTTTTATGGTCAAATGTCATCTTTTATGGCCATCTTTTATGGACTTCGCCCAGGCAATGTCCTCCTCCTTCACTGCAAACCAAAATGGGTAGTGACAACCCAAAAAACTTGGGTAATAAATTGGGTAGACTCGTTGAGACACCCAACTTATTTAATTGGGTATATCTTACCCATTTCATGTACCCAAAACTCATTGTTGAGACCCAACTGTGAGTTTCGGGAATTTAAGATCTACATTAACTCTTTTCTTGCGCCTATTACGACTGTCCTGGATTGTCCGCATTTCTTACCTCAGCAGATTCATATGTATTACTTCTTGATTCAAATATAAAACAACAAATGATGAATTATTTTTCTTTAGTGGCATTTACGCAAATACGTCATTTTGGGAGTTTAATACCAAACATTTTTCAATTTAAAAATTTGTTTTTCTTATCAATGCTTATATGTAACAATGCGATAGTAAACCACGTGGCAAATCAATTTCTGCTTGAGAGTTTTGTTTAGATGGCAAGCATTTAACTTCGGAAAACATCGTTTACCAGCCTCCTAAAAATTATTTTGTACACTCATCAACCGTTTTATTAGAGCTTATATGTAAACAAGAATTATGCATGAATGCAGAAATCCAACAGGCGTGCGGCTCGCAAAAATTGGACATCTGGACTGGATAATTTTGAATAATATTTGCACTGCTGGGAGTAGAGTAGAAGCTGCTTCATATCTCAATATTGATACCCCTAATTGTGCCATTAGTTAAAACAGAACCGGCCGAAAATAAAACTTTTGTAATTATAGAACCGGCTGACAGAAAATTTGAATCCCTCCACTGCTTACAGCATCTCCATTTTAGGTTCTTACCCTAGAATGAATTTAAATTTTTAACTTGTTGCGTAATAATTAGCTAAGTACAATAATCTCCGGCGATGTACTAATTTACTTAGGTGCACAGAATTGAGAGTTGGGCAAAAATTAAAACAACCCAATTACGTTTTCGAAGGCTTTTGGGTGTGGTTGATTTTAACCCAATTACGTTTCGCTTACCCAAGAAAATTTTTGGGTTTAGCTTTTGAATCAATATTTTTTTCGCGCTCTTGAGTAAAAACGTTTTTGCCCAATATTTTTGGGTACTGCATCATAAATAATTGGGTATTGGGCACTTTTACCCACTTTTACGGACCAAAAAGATTTGCAGTGTTTGTTAAATCGTGGGGCCTCACTGATTGCGCATAATGTCCGTAATCAAGGAGCGGTTTGAGGTATCAAAATAAATTTCGATTTATTGTCCAAAAATTGGGGTATCACGACATATTTTGGTGTCTTTTCCTAACTTCCTTTTTTCGTAATGTTACTCAATGCTAAATACGGCTTTTACAAAGGTTGTGACCAGTATCTGTTTAAGTTGTTAGGCTACTCGGACCCCTCCAAATTTTTTGGCTGCACGCACGACGGCTCTGGCAATGACGCAATTTTATAAGCAGGGCAGTGCCGCTCATGTACACGAAACTGCCTTCGACCCCTCAGATATTCCTTTACAGCTCAAAAAAGAACTAAATCGCTAACATTTGAATATCGTTCTACCAGTTTCACCATAAAGCATTTCTTTGACTTGTGCCTTAACTGCTTTCGGTATTTTTAGTTTAAAGCATCTCTCTTAAATTTGAGGCCATCTTTTATGGTCAAATGTGACGTCATTCTCAACCCCTCCCATTGCAAAATTATGGCTACGCTAGTGATTTTCTTTAATTAGCGTGGTTGGTAATATGTGGACTTAGGTAGTCCCAAACTAGCTTTTCTTGTTTATCAATCAGCTTCAAACTTGTTCTGCCGAAAAAAATACGCATACTGTAAAAAAAAACTCGCATCAGCAGTCAGCACACTTCCTATCGAAAAAGAATATACCGATACCTGCAGGGAGTGCAGTCACCATTATATTTCATATCTAAAAGCAGAAGCTGGGCTGAAATAAATGAAAGGAGGCTGCAATCATTTGAGTATTAGTTTTGACGTATATAATGGGATGACGTGTGTTATGTGTTATAGGCTATAATCTTTTACAACGCATGCAAAATGTTTTCTAAATTTTAACTATAGATCAAGAAACTGACTTTACTCCTGAGTCGAAGCGATTGATTGAAGCAAAAATTAAAGAACAAAACAATGGAATTTATGGTGGGCCTATAAGAAAGAGAGGTATGGAGTTAGTTTGAAGAATGAAAGCGAAATGGCAGTGGCTATATTTTGTGTTTTTCAATTTTTCAAATTATAAAAAATAACACATCTCAGAAAATTCGGGGGGCGAACTCTACCGCTCCCCCGGGCCCCAATGGACGACGCCACTGCTCATTGCTTCATAAGCATAACGTCAAAGAGCGAGATTCAGGAAACAACGCTACGTAACTCTTGTTATTATGACAATAATTACAAAACCAGATTATCAATGACAAAATACCTCGCACTTCGAAATAATTATCAGAAAAAGAAGTATGACGTCATTTGGGGCTCAATGGGGGGAGTTGTAAAAGCCGAACCCCCTAAGGCTACGCCACTGAAGAAAATCATCTCATTATACTCGCGGTATTACGCCGAACCGTCCAAACGAGTGGAGGGGTGCATCTCCGCGACTTGGCCTGGGCAACACCGCTCCGAACCATCATCGCAGCGGCGGCGGGCCGTTCGGGATCGACCGTGTCCGATCAGTACGGCCGAGAAACAAACCACCAAACCTTCCTCACTTCTAGCGTTTTCGTTAACCACAACACCCACTGGCAGGTTAGTGAAGTAAGCTTACCTGAGAATTTTGATGAGCTACAAACTTCATCAGTTTCTGTTCAGAAGCTTGTTCAAGCAGTGAGAGTGGATGAGTGTGGATCCTTTCGTAGACTTTCAATTCCATATAATCAAAAACGCTTTTTTTCTCAAAACTTTGTGGAGAACTTCGTTCGAACAACTTGTTTAGTTCTTCAGTTGACTGAATCTAAAACAATTTAGCTCATTGAACATGGCTCACAAGAAATAAAAGAGCAGGGGCGAATCCAAGTTTTTTACGGGGGAGAGGGGTCAAAATGGAAAATTTGTATCTTGCAGTGTTGTATCTTTGACTTGTCCTAGTCCAATTTAATAATAGCCTATGTATTGCTAAAACTTTAGAGGTGGGCTTGGGCCTCCGGCCCTAACCTTTTTGAGTCCGCTAATGAAGGACTATACGCCAACTATTCTCGTGATAGGAGGATAAGTATGCAATTAAATATAAAAAAAATATATATATAAAAAAGATTATAACATTGTTACAGGCATCTGGTAGCCAATTGATTTTGACAGTAGAACAGTTTTGAGACAACATATCGCGTAATTATTCGACTTGTAAAAGGGCAAAAATGATAAAAATATTTTGGTAGTGGTTGAAAGAAGGCGAGCTTTCTTTTTTGTTGTTACGCTTATGCTTGCTCATCAAAATCAAATAGTTATTATATTCGCAGTATTATTCCGAAGCGTGAAATCAGTGCTGAGATCTATCTTCACGACTTAGCGCCTGGACAACATAGCTCCGAAGAAACGGCGCAGCGGTGGCGAGTAGTTGTGACGACACTACGTTCGATTTGACCATATCGGGAATCTAACCCCAGACCTACCGCGTCGATAACGACATCCTTAACCACTAGGACAGTCTCGACTACAATGATCTACGAGCACAAACTGTACCTGGTCAAGAAGTGCGCACATATACTCTTCAATTTGATTGATGAGGGATTTGTAGAAACATTTCTGTGCTTTGTCCACATAAAGATCCTTGCGAATCAACTCGACCAAGTTCATGCAGAATTCAAAAGGATCTTTGTCTTTATTCTGAAATACAATTTGATTGACAGCAGCGGTAGGCGCACAATCTTCAAATATAAAAATGTAATCTTCGTTATACTCGCGGCATTACACCCAGTACTCGATTTGAGGGGGAATGCGGGGGATGGCATCCCCTCGGAAAACAACACCATCCCTTTATAAAGCATTTTAACGTAGATCATTCCTCTACAAATATTGATCATCTCGTTTTTACGAATGGGTTGCGAACTTGATAGATTTTTAAACGAGTTCAAGTTTAAGAGATATTTGCCTGCCCGAGTTCAAGTTTGAGTTCAAAAATGTTATTTTTCGAGTTCCAAGTTTGATTTCGGCAAAACGATCGAGTTCAAGTTTGAGTTCGCAGCCCAGCTTTTACGTCTGCGTGAAAAGCTTGCATCATCCCCCACAAGTGTTTTTTTATCTTGAGAACTGATTACACCAAAGCGTGTAACGAGTGGCAGAGTCACGACTGAACGCCTGAAAAACAGTGCTCCAAAGAAGCATCACAGCGGTGACGAGCCGTTGTGCCTGATTTGACAGGTCCGAGAATTGAAAACCAGATCTCCCGAACCGGAAGCAGTGTCTTTTACCACTACGCCAATCACTCGGTGTGACCCACCAGTAATTTAAAAACTTTGTAGTCAAAATGAGCTACTCACCCCCTGACATTTTTCAGTGATATATTCCGGGGAGCAGATGGATTTATAAACAACTTGCTTCAAGGTGAAAGCTTCCCACGAAAACTCGTTCTTGTCGCACCTCGATGCTCCCTGAACACAAAGACAGGTGGTTTTGCAGGGGCGGAACCAGAAAAAAAAATTGGGGGCAGGGTCACATTTAGACAATGAGGGAACCAATTTTCATTCGCCCTTAGTAATAGATCTCTAAGAAATTGGTCTTTATTCGTCAGTATCAATTACATGAAAAATTTTGCTGCGGCGCCTCATCCCCCCTTGCTGCGATGTTATCACTACAGCTCGACACAATAAAATAAAAATTCAACATCAAAAAGAACAGAAAAAATTTCAAAGTTCAAACAGATTTTTGATCACAGCGATGCACCACCCCCAGAGCCGGCGGCAGAGCAGTCGACTTGGGGGGGCCAAGCGTTTATCAGGGGGGGCAAAGTTTGAAATTAAGCACAAAAGCCGCTGTCTTCAAAAGAGTAAGCTTGTTAATTGGGGGGCCAAGCATGTCGAATAAGGAGGCCAGGACCCCTGGCCCCCCCTTAGCGCCGGCCCTGACTACCCCAACACCATCCCCCACCCCACCCCCAAACACACGAAAAACAATCAAATGCTTCTGTGCAGCGGAAGAGTTTTGTAGTTTTTTAAAAACTGATTCGATATTTTTGTAATGCGATGATTCTGCATTATTTGATGAAAACTTAGCTTTGTTTCATCGCGATTGGGTGTAAACTTGACGAAACGTGATACGAGCGGCGAGTGGCGCAACCAGGATTTTCGTAAGGGGGGCTAATATATTTTTGTGATTACGATTAGTTCATTATTGCTCGTAATTTTCTGGTATTATGTCTATCGTCTATTTCAACAAGGAAAAGCCACGGCTAGTTTTTTTTTTTTGCTCACATCAATAGCTCTGTCTCTGTATTAAAACAGAAGAGAGCCAAGTGTTACGTCCGAAACTAGTTCCACTAGGCAAGCGAAGTTTTTGTGAAAATGAAAATTTAGCTCATAATCTATCCCAAAGCGGCACGCGATTGGTCTTTTAACATTTTTTTCAACCAAGGTAAGCTTATCTTGCTATCTATTTCAACGAAGAAAAAATTATGCAAATTGCATGGTGGGCCGGATCAGTAAAAGAATGTCAAGTCCAAAAATTTAGCTTTGATTTTTCAGTAGCCTACTATGTTTTATCCTTCAGCCTGCATTTGTAGCCTACTCTACGTATTCTAATAACAGATGACTAGGGATCCTTTTGCAGCACGACACATTAATGCACAAACAATATTGAAAAAAGTGATTTTCATGTGAGGCGGTGAATGTGTTAACAACTGGTTTATTTTATCAGTTGAGTGAATACATGAGAAATTTGCAAGGGACGAATTAATGTTTCGACTATAGCCAAAGTCTCGTCAGCCTTGCTACGCACAGCCAATCCAGGCTAAACTCATTCCAGACTGTAAAGACTCTTTTTTGCATTGCTTTACCTGGACATCTCGACTTCGTCTTTTTTTTAGGTTGCGCTCTATTTTTGGCAGGCGACTGGCCCCAAACAACGATACCCAATGAAAGAGCCTATAACTACTAACCCACAACTAAGTTACCGGTAGCCTAACTAGCCCACGTCATTAGAAGCCCCCATGGCAACCCACTCATTTGCAGCTGCAGACTCGTTTCGACCTTAATATGGTCTCATCAGTGCAGCATAACAACCTCCCACCTTCCTAAAAAAAAAAAAGTCTAACCTTCAAAAGAACTACACACCCCAAATCTAAGCCTCTACTCGTTCTGCTCAAGGTAAAACATATGAAATAAAACCTTCAAGGAATTAGCACAGTATACTTATCTATTAGTACATGCTGGATTATGATGTCACAGATTACCTGTAAACAATCGAAAAGAATAGAAATGACCGGTTGGTTTAAACATTATTTTCCCGGTAATCTGAGAAAGAATTTTTTGTTTACGGTTTGTAACTATACCACTTACCAAAACCTGCAAAAAACCTCTCTGCCTAACCCGTTCACTCGTGAAAAAGCGAGGGACAAGACAGGTACTGTGTCTGCGCATGCAGCCCTCAGCTCAGCAATTAAAAATTTTTAAAAATTAAAAATTTTTCCTCAGCAATTAAAAATTGCTAAAGTCATTCCAATTCTCAAAAGTGGTCCTCTTGATAGTATGGGAAATTATCGACCCATCTCCTTACTTACAAGTCTATCAAAAATTTTTGAACGGCTTTTGCATAAACGCTTGGTTTCTTTTTTGAAAAGAATAATACCCTGGTTCTAACCCAATTCGGTTTTCGGCATCATCATTCTACACTTCATTCTATTTTGGACATCATTGCCAATTATTATGATTGTATACAAGGTAAAAAATTTGTCAATTTGATATTTTTAGATATAAAAAAGGCTTTTGATTCTGTTTCCCATTATAAATTACTAAAAAAGCTTGAACATTATGGAATCAGAGGAGTGGCAAATCAACTCTTACAATCTTATTTAAGCGAAAGAAAGCAGTTTGTAAGCATCAACAATGTCTCTTCATCCTTAAAATCCATTAATTTCGGAGTACCTCAAGGATCGATATTAGGTCCCCTTCTATTTTTGATATATATTAATGATCTTCCCAACTGTTTACATACAGTCCCGAGATTCTTTGTTGATGACACTACCTTAATATTTTCATCTGACAATATCAATAATTTGCAACGTCTGGCGAACTCGGAACTACACAGTGTTACAGAATGGATGCTCACAAATAGTCTAACCATAAATCCTACTAAAACAATATCGCTTCTCATCTCCCCAAATTATCGCAAATCATCTCTAAATTATAGCTGTTTTTTGAATGATGACCAAATTGATGCTTCTCATTATGCAAAATATCTCGGAATAATTCTGGATGATCGCTGATCTTTTAAAGCTCATATTGAATTTTTTGAAACTAAAATATCGCGTTCGGTTGGAATTATGTCGAAACTAAGCTACTATTTACCTACTGAAACATTAATCACTCAATACTATGCGCTGATTCATTCTCATATTCTTTATGGTCTGCCTGTTTGGGCATCTACTTTCAATACTTACTTAAACAAATTAAGAAAATTACAAAATAGAGCTATGAGAATAATCACCAAGTCGAAAATCAAGGATAGGATTACTCCCCAGTACGTTCACCTCGGCATCCTTAAACTCAATGATCTGTACAATTTTGAAATTGCTAAATTTATGTACCAGTACGTACATGACATGTTACCTCTGCAATTTAACCATTATTTTACATATATGCATGATGCACATTCGCATACAACACGTAACTCGACGTCAAAAGCTTTAGCAATTAAGCGTTTTTCTACAAATCGCGGTCAGAACTCTATCAAATACAAAGGAGCCACGATCTGGAACTCCATTCCCAATCAATTCAAATTATTAACGTATCATAAATTCCAACGGGAATATAAAAAGTTTCTTTTTAATAAGTATATCTAGTCATACTCTGAACTCTGCCCAGTATACATTCTTTCATTTGTTTTTTGTTTGTTTTTGTATTATAAAAAGGTTGCTGCTCGACTCGAAGACCAATTGGTCCCTTCGCAGCTGCCTGTTGTTGTGTCAATGTGATTCATTTGCAGTGCTATTTTCTTTTATTGGCTGTTTTTTATCCGCTGCAACGAAAATAAATTTCCTGATTCCTGATTCCCAGAAAACACAGTGAACGTCATCCACTTCTGTCATTAATTATAATAATTTTAATAAATCATCCACTTCTGAATCATCCACTTCTGTCATTAATTATGAATTAGATGAGAAATTTGCAAGGGACAAATTAATGTTTCGAGACACTGGAGTAATCCCACTCAAACTCAAGAAAGAAACCAACTACGATGAAATAACAGATACACAAGATATTGTAAACTACCTGAACAATTTCTTTGTAAATATTGGCCCTAAAATGGCCGAAAATATTTCAGCTACCAAATCTCCAGCGCCAAGCAAACCGACAGCATTTTCATCAACTCACCATTCGTTATTTCTATACCCCTCAACTCCTCAGGAAGTGTGTGATGTTATTGACCAATTGAAGGATAAAGCAAATCGTAGTGTTGACTGTGATACTAAATTTATAAAATATGGCAAAATTGTTATAGAATCATTCTTAAGTCAGTTGTACAACTCTTGTCAACTGCAAGGCGTTTTCCCTAATATTTTCAAGGTAGCTGAAGTTGTACCTGTATTTAAAAAAGACGACTTTACATTAGCAACTAACTACAGACCCATTTCATTGCTATCCCAATTTAGCAAAATCTTTGAAAAAAAGTTGTTAAACGAACATCAGTTCGGATTTCGAAAAATTCTTCAACCATTCATGCAATTACAAGTATGTACGATTAATTATTATTAAAAAATATAGAAAATGGCATGTATAACTGCTGCATTTTCTTGATTTTTCCAAAGCATTCGATACTGTGAACCATGAACGACTAATTTGGAAACTGGATTATTACTTTGGAATTAGAGGCATTGCACTTGAACTTCGGCGTGACTACTTAACCAACCGTTATCAATACACTAAATTATTAAATTATCAATCGGATCTGCTTCAATCTTCATGTGGTGTTCCTCAGGGATCTTCATTAGGGCCCTTACTTTTTTTAATGTGCAATTGTACATTAATCATTTACCTCAATGCTCTCAATTTACCACAACTCTCTTCGCGGATGACCCTCATTTAAATTTAGCTGATAAAAATTTGCTCTCCTTAGAAAAGAAAGTCAACATGAAAATGGACAACGTAAAGAATTGGTTAATTGAAAATAAATTAACTTTGAATTTTTCAAAGTTCTGCTACCTGCTTATAAACAAAAATCCTAAGCAAATTGTGTCCTCAGCATTTAATATTTCAATTGATAGAAATAAGATTGAAAGATTTTCATCAACATTGAAAAGGTTGCCTAGTTATCTACACCAAATAGACTTAAAGGTAGGATCATATATGCCAACTTCCAGGTTACTCAGTCTGCTAAGAGGCTCACATATAAGTCACTCTCTAAAGTCACTCAGGTTGACATGATTTGGGCAAACGACTTGGAGAAAAGCCACAAATAAACTGGTTAGAGGATTAATTTGCCTAGGCTAGATCAAAAATACGGTACTCCACTCTAGCAACCTTCACCTCTAGCACCCAAGCACCCACAAGGCATTTGACATTTTTTGAGTGATCGATCCTTTTGAGTTCTTGATCTTCAATGAGGCGGTGTCATTATTTAATTTATCTGATGTTCATCAACCAAATATATAGGGCTGTACCTGGATGAAAAACTATCTTGGTCAACACATATACAACACTTATCCTCACAATTAGCAAAAATAACTGGATTGCTCTGTCGACTTCGAAGTTATGTTACGGATGATGCTCTTATAATGTTATATTTTAGTCTCGTATATAATCGTATACAGTATGGCATTACACTATCGGGTACATCTGCTAAGTCTTGTACATGAGGGAAATGAATGTGCGTCTTAACAATGTCGTTCGCTTATTGACTTATAGCAAAAAGTATTCGCACGTATCTCAGCTTTACAAGCACTTAAATCTCTTGGAATTAAACGACGTCTATAAATTTGAATAGGCAAAATTTAAGTATCTACTACATAACAAAAAACTTCCAGCAGTTTTATCATCATAATTTACCAAAATTGAAAAAATCCACTCTCATAAGACCAGACAAGTCAACAAGTGCGTATATTTTATTCCACAATCAACAAAACCAATTACCCAAAACCTCTTGGCTTTTCGGGGCACAAAATTATGGAGTAGCCTCAACAGCTCAATTAAGAATAATCGCTGGGGTGTTTCTAAACAAAAATATAAAATTCATTTGATGTCTTCATATTGATTCCAAGGCGTTCTTGGAAGCAGATAAATTTTAATAAATTAGAATTACATGTTTTTGTACGGAATTTTAATTACATTTTGGAACTGTCGTGTGATTCTCTCTCATATTACCGTTTGATTTCTCTCTTTTTTTTATTTTTCTTTTTTTTTGTTTAATGTCTAATTTCTTTTTTTAGTTTCTTTTTATGTTGTTTTTACATTATCTCGAAACCTTCTCGTTATGGTGACTAATATGCTCGTAATTTAAATTTCGATCTCACAACAAGATCAGGAAGCATCTAGACTAGAAAACCTTAGGGTTCTTCGATGCTTCCTGGCCTTGCTAAATTTCATTGTTTTATTTTGTGAGTGCTTATTAAGTTTACGTCAAGGCGAATCAACAATAAATTCTGTTCTGTCTTTACAGTCTGGAATGAGTTTAGCCTGGATTGGCTGTGCGTAGCAAGGCTGACGAGACTTTTGTTGTAGAATAGATGAATGAATACAGTTTTACACCTGAATCAACTCATCAGTCATCACTAGGACGATTCACGGTCAATAAAGTCAATTTTTGTTTGGATGTAGAAAATATCTCTGACAATGTGGAAACAAAATTTCACGGTCGTAGAATCAGTATTGATGAAGTTATAAAGTCAATAAATGTCAATTTTTTGTTTTTTAGATCAATTTTTTTTATTTGGTCAATTTTTGCTTTCTTTCATTTTTTGCGCGATTCTACTTTATACTCAAGAGATGACTCAGATAATTTAGAGATGGAGGTTCGTAACTGTTGGTAGTTCCAGGGAGGTGTATGCTGTCGCCAGACTGTTATCGGTATTACAGTTTACACATGCTTAATTCATTAATGTAATGTTTGATGTGATTTGATCGATTTCGATTGTAAAGGACCGTACAGTCAGCTTTGCAAGATTGCAACCTCAGCAAAATTGGTTTATGATGAAATAAGCTTTTCGCCGTGTTTTCAATGGTCACATATTTTTGTCGCTACGTGCCGGTAGTCAAAAACATTAGAATTGAAAAGACAATGCAGTTATTCGAACATACTTTGATGTTAGAAAGATTGCAATACAGCGAATAGTAAAACACTTGAATTACATGTGCGTACATGATAATCTATAGAAGCACCAACTGAAGTGACTTTGGTGCTGTTGTTTTTTTTTTTTTTTTTTTTCTTATAGGCTGGTTCTTACATTTCATTGTTTCGTAAGGTCAATAAAGTCAATTTTTTGAAATTTTTAGGTTAATAAAAAATCGCCCTAGTAATCACATTTCTTTTATTCAAGATCCCAGAAGTTGACACCGTTTGACTATATCTCGAGCCCCTCCCTGTTGTAAAAATGTTCCCGCGCCACCGTTAGCCACTAAGTTATCAAGTGCAACAAAACTACCAACACACATATAGGCTTACTCTACATAAATTCGAATCTTGTGGCAGCACATTATTGCAGAATACAAAGTATTTTTATTGTTCATTTGTGCCGGGTCAAGATGACCCCTGTTATGCATTTTAGAGGTGTTTATGAAAAAAATTGAATTTTATTCTGAAAAAAGGTATTTGGCCAAAAAACAATCTACCATCATTTTTGGGTATAAATTGCAAACTAAGTCATGAAATTTCAGGAGTTCATTTACTATAGGTGTTGAGATATCACTAAGCGCAGCATTGTTTGGGTCATCTTGACCCCTGTTATGCGTTCTAGGGTTAATGTCACAATCTCGTCTTGCAAAGGAGCCAGAAATTCAAATATTAACTTTTTGATGTCATTATTCGACTTAGTAATTTCGGGTGCCCGTACAGATTGCGCTGATGAATTCCTTTTGTCGTTTCGGCCAGGCAGTGGAGACTAGCAACTGCTTAAGGCTGTATTTCAATGGCTTATGACGCAACAATACAAAAATGGCAACCTTCAAGTTGTTTTCAAGTCTCAACTAGGTGTTGAAGCTGGCAATTTTTGAATCTTCTAAAAATTAGTTTTTGCAAGACCTCAAGTTCTCAATTTAATTCCAAAAGATAGTCTGACGTTTGGTTATTATTTTGAATCTAAATCCTGTGATAAAACTTTCTTGAAACTATTGGATTACTTCCGATTAAAGTTAGACTTAACAGAGAAAAATTATACCCTCCTTCTGGTAGAGCGCCGTAGACACGACAGTCGAAGACACAGTGTTTGGTCTTAGCTTGTCGAAATTTCTTCAAGAACTTTTGGCAAGGTGTTACTTTCTCGATGAATTTTCTTTATGATATCGGTGCTATTATGCTATCGGTGCGGGAGGTTTGGGGTTCAAATCCCAAGTCGATCAAATCGGTGCAGTATCGCCACCGTTGCGACGTTTCGTCGGAGCAGTATAAGCCGCAGAGATGGGCTCTCGTTACAAGTCGGCGTACTACCACGAGTATAATGAAGAATTGATTTGAATCACTGTAGTTGTTATCTTCAGGGACCTGGGAGCAACAACGTTGATTTTGTAATCAAATTGACTACATCAGGGGTGGGCAAAGTGCGGCTCGCAAGTCACAAGCGGCTTTTTGACTCTCGAGACGTGGCTCTTCAGCTCTTTGTGAGGAACACCGAGGAGCTTTTTTTTGTTTTGCAATTGCACTTACACCCCTAATTCCAGCTCTTGTGAGGTCGAAGACTTTTTTTTTCTCTTTGACTCACCTGTGGCAACTCTTCGGTTGTTCTGCTTTTCCGCAAGTGGCTCTTTCCGTGAAAATTTCGCCCAACCTTAGACTCCTTCATCCAAAAGCTCGATTCACTATAATGACTCGCACATAGTGAGATTTTTTCGAGGTTCGAATCTGTGCTGCTCAGATGCTAAGCCGCGGTGTTACTTACTATGTGCTTCAGCGTAATACCGCGAGACGCGAGTGTAATGAATATTATTTAATTACGTGTTCGTTTCTGTACGTAAAGTGAACCTTTCAGTACAGTTCTTATAATTGTTGTTATGGTCAAAAAGTATTCATCAACGACAGGTGGTACGCAGCGACAGAAAAGGTCCAGAATCGGTACGCAAAAAGCAAAAGGTTGGGAACCCATGTTCTAGATCGATGCATCGATGCGTTGCTTTCCGAAATTTTATTCGTGAGATTGTTTCATAAGGTTGCATTATGAAGTCATAATTTTCTACTTACGTAATTTCACGAGTCAAAATTTGTGCTTGTGACGTCACAACCGTGTTTACTGTGGTTTGTTGTGAGTTTTTGCATGTCATGTGGTTTCTTTTCTTCTTTCTTTTTGAGAATGTAGTAGAACGTTCTCGGACTTGAATTTGGAGTAGGCTTATGACATAGGTGTAAATTTTCGAGCGTAATTATTCAAGTGTAGATTTAGTGTGCGTAGAGTAAGCAATATTGTTGTATGCTGAAGGGTATAGCTCTTGTTGTATGGTGTTACTGAAGTGAGCAGTGGTGCTTGTGTTTATTCAAAAGTAGTACGGTGAGTACCGTAGCTAAGTGAGTTAAGTTGGGTCGAATATTATATTTGTTTGGTGAAGAAGGTCTTGTTTTTTTGTGAGGTCAAATCTAAGAACGAATTAATTCCTACGGTTTGTCATACAATTCTTATCTTATCAATCGTCCTGTCAGCGAAGTGATACAATTTCTATTTCGCGACAATTAGTAACGAGTGCCGGTACCGCGGTACTTTGAAATGTAATGTGGCCACCTTTGGCAATAATCAGGGCCGAACTAGGCAATGCGTCCCCCCCCCCGAAAACATCTTTCGGGGCCCCCTAAAATTTTTTTCTTGGAAGGTGACGCAAAAGAGCGAGCCTCGAAGGGGCGATGCCAAGCTAGGGGAGGTCAGAAGGCATGCCCCCCAGAAAATTTTGCGGAATTTGACCTTATTTTGGAGGCTTTTTGTGTGTTTTGAGACTTTAAAATTCCTCAGTTTTAACAAGATTTAATAGTCTGTTTAACTAGGTCCCTTCCAAACCCACTAAAATAATGCGGCAAGCAAACCCTACTCCAACACTTATGCAAAGAAAAAACGTTTTTAAGGCTTATTTTTGCACCTTTCACTTGAGGATGAGGATGAGGGGCCCTTGGTATGCTACTAAACGTTTGTTTGCTAGTTTTGCGACTGCTATTTTTTGAGAATTTGCAGGGGCCCCCCTTGGCCAAAAGCATAAATATGGTATGGGGGCCCCCATATCGCGCAATTTAAGACAAAAAATATATTGAATCGTAGAATAGGCCTATTTAAGGCATCTTTATCATACGTTGAGTAAATAGTAATATGTACTGACTATTTACGCGCCTCCCCGGTTGGGGGTTCGGGGGGCGCTAGTTTCGGCACTGCAATAATGTAGCTGTTTCTTACAGCCCCATCAGCGATATCGCGGCTGCGCGTAAAAGTAGACGGCTGTTTCTTCAGACCAGCCACCAATTTGTTTATCTTTCAAATCAAATATTCATGATACTCGCGGCAGCATGTAACGAGTGGCGGTGCCCATCTCCGCGGCTTTAGCGCCTGAGCTACACAGCTCCGAAGAAACGTCGCAGCGGTGGCGGGCCGTTGGCGACACTGTGCCGATTTGATCAATCCGGGAATTGAACCCCAGACCTCCCGCACCGATAGCGTGCGCTTAGCAACTGAGCTAACGGCCGGTCTTTGTTTATCTTGTCTTCCCTTACTTTTCCTATCAAGTGGTCATACTTGTTCTTATGATGAGTCTCGTAGTGGCGTCGAATATTAAACTTTTTGAACACTGTAACTTGCTGATTACGTACCAAGCACACTGGTTTTGCATTCACTTCTGCAAATAAATAATTCTCAGTCTATTTTTCCTTGCAAACTTTGCAGTACGTGTCCACTTTTATTTTATTTTTTTGACAGCGCCATTTCGGGAAGGGTTTGCTCTGAACAGTGGTGCTCAAAAGTTGAGGACCACCTTCTAATTTTTGCGATAACTTTAAATATTTTTTCCGAATGTTATGTTTTGATACTTTGGTCTATTATGCAACAAACAATTTTAATACAACTTTTAATAATATTGAGTCTATTGGTTTATCCTTGAATAAGCATGAAAATTCAAATTTTTTGCAAGTAATTCTTCTGAAAAAAAATGGACCTAGCTCGTGTCACGTCGCGTGCTGGACGTGAGCCTTTTTCACATTCACTGCCCTCCCGCTGTCGGAGGGAGGATTTGGTTTGTATTTAATTCAAAAATCATAACTTTTGATAGAAGTAAGCTGGAGATTCTCTTCTTTTTTTGATATACTCAGAAATTTATACCGGGCCGGATTAAATCAACCAACGAGGTTTTGGTACTGCAGCAATCTTGGACTCGGTGCTTGTTGTCAACGTCATGAAAGCAAATTTAAACAATAAAATGAGATCTTTCACTGGCACTTGCAGCATATTTATTTAAAACGTTTTCTTGATCAACGGATTGTTCTCGGTGAATCGGTTGCAAAGAGAGACCGGTTAACCATTGTTCTGACCGGTTAACAATTTTAATTTACAAATACCGGTATCAGCCTAGAACATTACATTTTTGTTGTTGTAACCGCAATTAACAATATTCTCGTCGGATATAGAAGTTCATTAATTGTTAAAAATGCCTCAGTAAAACTTGACTTTATATTGTCTGTCAGGAGCGGATCGATAAAATTTTGGTGGGGGGGATGCAGCTTTGAATTACAGTAGGTTGAATGTTTACTACGTACAAATACGTTAGACGTCTAGACCCAGAAGCGGACGTAAATAAGCCCATTGAAAATGTTTCATGTCAGAGGCGCATTCAGAAATTTTTTCAAGGACAAGGGCATTAAATTTCGACATATTTATCAAGCGTATTTTTTCCGGCAAAATTTGATGCAAATTAAGGAACAAAAATGGACTTAGGGGATCCGGGGGCACGCTCCCCCGGAAAATTTTCGAAAATCTACACACTCAATGGCCATTTTAGTGCTTTTTGAACATTTTTCAGGTAAATTTTATTTCAATTTGTGCCCCTAATTGTGAGTGCCTCACCAAGTATGATGCATGTGTTCGCACATTTTCGCTTACGCGTGCTGACGTAAGAATTATTGTTATCAAAAAGTTTCAAAATTATGAAAAATTGTGTTTTCCTAAAACATATTTAAAATCGGATCTTAGGGGGATGCATCCCCCCAAACCCCCCTGGATCCACCCCGGTTGTCTGTTGAATATTGACAAATTACGATGCTTACTGATACTTTAAATTTCTTACAGCTGTTTTATCTACTGTCGTTCATAATGCTAAGGGGGGGCTTCAGCCCCTTTAGCTCCCCCCTGGTTGCGCCTATGCGAGCTGCGTGGGTGAAAACAAAAATACTTACGACAAAACACAAATAACAAACTTTCAATCTTACCTTGAACAATTCCCGATAATTTTGGCAAAAGTTTGGCAAAAAGCTTTGCAGAAGTTGATTGTGCTCTAGAATGAGGTCAGCTGCACTCAAGTTATTTTGATTAATCGCGTAAATTAATATTTCTTCATCCAATTTCCCCTAAATAGCGTTTTTGTAGTATAGTAGCGTCTTTAATTTCCTGACCGTCTACACGATAAAGAATACGAATAGATGAAGGAAACATAACATGGTACAAGAAAAGAGGCAACAACACGATTAACGTTATCACATGCAGATAGAAGGGGAGTAAAAAGCAAAGTAGGTATGGTTGCAAGAACCAGGCTATTAGCGGAAGTTTGATTTAAAAAGAAAAGGCGATAATAGCGAAGGTCAGACAATAATATTTTCGATCAATTTTTCCAGGTCTTTAACTTCACAAAATACCGAGTGGATGAAAGTCCCACCAGTTAGCCATAAAGCAGGGCTATAAAAAATATGATGCCATATATGGAGCTCTGGTAGAACAAAATCCAAAGGGTACAATGGTACACATAGCAAAGAGCCCAGTTTTGCTCCTAATGTGCATATTAAGCAATATAGCAAGCATTATGCAACACTAGATAATATCGCACTTACCACAACTTTAATAATTATTTTTTCGCAGCTGCTTTTATCATGATTCTTGATCGCAATTTTCAAATCTTCAATCTCGTAGCTAATTTGGGAATCCTTCCTTTTAGGGCTGAAGTAGAAAAAAATCACTTGAAAACGTTTTATCACTGCAATGATTTTATTGGAGTAGATCTAAGCCTATGCGCCATGCTTCATGGCCTCCTATGGAGCCGTAAACCCAAATACAATAATTATGCTAGCCGTAATAGTACTCTTTCCACATGCTCAGTGTATGTTTTGGGGGGTTGTCGCTCATACTGCAGTGGTTTAAAATATGTCTTGGGGGGTTGTCGCTCATACTGCTGTGGTTTAAAAACAGTAGGGTGCAGCAATTTTGTAAGGTTAAGTCAAGTCGACTCTGCGATACAAGCTATAGGCCTAACAGTAAAAAATTGAACGCAGAATAACCAAAAAGGTAACTTGATGAGCATAATGCAGCTTGGTGAGAAGTAAGACAATAAGAGACCCCGATTTTAGCGGTGTTGCCACGGAATCCAGCGGGTGACATAAAATTATAGTACTCTTTTCACATGCTCAGTGTATGTTTTGGGGGGTTGTCGCTCATACTGCAATGTTTTATAATATGTTTTGGGGGGTTGTCGCTCATACTGCAATGGTTTAAAAACAGTAGGGTACAGCAATTTTATAACGTTAAGTCAAGTCGACTCAGCGATACAAGCTATAACAGCAAAAAAATTGAACACAGAATTACCAAAAAGGTAACTTGATGAGCATAACGCAGCTTGGTGAGAAGTATGACAATAAGAGACCCCGATTTTAGCGGTGTTGCCACGGAATCCAGCGGGTGACATAAAATTATGATGAATATTAACTGACCTTTATTAGGCTCAAATAAACTTAAACGTAAGCTATTATCTCTAAACATAAAAGATAGAAACACACAACAGTTGTTACACTAAACTTCGTCAAACTGAACATTTCAGCGTTGAACAGAACTGCTCACGTCGTCTTATCCCCGACTCATGCAAAGCACTGTGTGGCGAGCAGTTCGAACTAAACACAAGGAATAAAAAGTTGCGCATTAGTCCGCAGGCAAACAAAACACGTGACGTGGATATTACGCCAGAGACAAATTATGCAAATTTTACAGTTTCCAACAATTTTACAACGCTGGGCATTCCCTCCTTTTCAACTTAAAAAACTTTTTTTAGAAATCGTTTGCGAAAGCGAATGAAAACGCGGCCCCATGGCTTAAATCCGCCCCGAGGTCTGGCGACGCTCTTGCTTGATTTTATTCCCCTGGTGCCCCTTGTCCATGTCACTACTGTAACCTCTTGTTTTTATTTTAAGGACCGCACCCACCGTGTCCACATGTAGGCTATGGTTTAAGATGAAACTGAAACAAACGATTTTTACATAAATAAGCATTTGCCTAAAGAAAATACTGTACAGCGAAGATGATGGCGTTATTGTCGATGCTTAATTACTCTATAGCCGTAGAGCGGGACAGCGCTGTTTCGGGCTATTAGTCCTCATCAGCCGCACTCAGGTAGGTTGCGTTATTATTGGAGTTGCATTTGCAACTGTTGGTGATGGAAAGCTGTTATACCTCCAACCCGACAAGAGGATGTCATCATGACTCCCTTTCAGCAAGCCAGGAAAGACATTGCTTTATAGTTTTTCTTCAATTACTCTGTTCACATGTGCGCTTTAAGTGGACCATAAAGCCCACAGGGCTTTTCGCATCATAGTCAAACTTTGACGTTATAATTGAAAAAGTGATTATCATTATGATATCACAAACTAAATTGTGATGCAGAAGCCGGTGAGTTTTTGGCTCACTTAACTTGAAAAACATCGTAGTTGCCATTTTAGATTATTTTTATCTAAATCTAGATGTTCTTGTGTCATCCTAGATGTAAGATGATACAATCTAAATGTTAGATGTTATTTTTAGATCACTATACAAAAATTCAGATGTTTTTTAGATGTTTATATTTATAGGTATGTGTAACTGACAAACATAAATAGCCCACTGTAGCGCTGATATAGGTAGCTACGCGAGTCTATAGCGTACCCATGATGCTTGTATTGTAATTGTTGTTTTTGTTTTAAAATTATTCATTACATTGCATGAACTAATAGTGCTGCTATTGTGAACTGAAAAGTATTATAATTCATTCGTTTATCCAGCTACCGGAGTCAGCAGACAGTGCAAACAGAAAAGCACTTGTTACTTGCCTTCATTTTGAGTAAATATGATAACTTGATAGGCAATATTCTATGTGTTGCAAAAACTTCCAAATTACAGTCTTCAAACAAATGCATGATTTGTTTTATCGAACTCAGTTTTGATTGATTTTTAGATCAAAAATCAAATCTTCATTTAGTTCATTATACTCGCGATATTACGCCGAAACGTGTAACGAGTGGCGGAGCCCATCTACGCGGCTTAGCGCCTGGGCTACACAGCTCCGACGTAACGTCGCAGCGATGGCGAGACGTTGGCGACACTGTGCCGATCGGACCGGTTCGGGATTTGAACCCCAGACCTCCCACGCCGATAGAGTGATAAGCGTGTGCGCTAAGCAACTGAGCTAATGGCCGGTCTAATTGATATTAAAATGTAATTCAAGTGCTTATTGTGAAATCTAAACTGGTAACATTTTCATTGTATTATTGTGCATTCACATATAGACGGTTGATGCAACTTTTTATAAGGCACAATGCTTTATAATATTTATATGTATTTTTTAAAGATATTTTGTAGGTTGTTCTATGAAAATTCTATGAAATATATTTAAATGTGAGTTTTTTACAGTCAATTGGTCATTCAAGCTATTTATTCAATAGCTCCTACAATAAATGATACATACTTAAGTTAATAGAAGTGAGTTTATTTATTTTCGCATGATCTTGTTTCGTCAATTTTTATTAATGTAAATATTTACATTTAGATTTATTTTGTGGATCTTTTATTTTTCAATTTAAATGAATCTAGATGATTTTTGCGATCAAACTAGATTATTATAGTCAAGCAAATGTGGCAACTATGAAAAGCATAATATGGTTTACCGTTACGTTAAGCTGGAAGGCGCTGCACGCGCCTCTAAAAACAAGAAAAGCATTCGAGTAGCTCAAGTTGCTCACAACAGGATTAGCGGTGATTAATTTGTTATTGCTGCTTGTTGATTTTAACAGCAACTGCATTCCAGGGCGTGAGCACAAAATTTTGTTGGGGGGCAAGCACAATTATTTCCACGGATGCATAACTTGTAAAAACCTCAATATTAGCCAACTCAGATGTATGCTGAAATTTTTATGGGAGCATGTTCAAATTCTTCTAGCAAGGTTTGTAAGCAGGGGCAACCGCAGGGAACAAAAAGGGCAATTCATCCCAAAATATTCAAGTACCAGTATCAAAGTAGAGATATACGTCTATCTTGACCCAAGGGGTCTGTGCAATAAAGGCCAGTTTGATCATTAAAATTTTTTTTAGAAACTGACCGGCTGAAAATACTGTTTTGCCCCCTCCCTCTTTTCAAAATTTCTGGCAGCTACGCTACTGCTAGCAAATTAGGTTCCATAAGTAGAATACTCAGTAAGCTAACAGCCAATAGCGCAGCGAAAAATTTTAAAAGGGGGGGCAATGATTTCCCATATTCTTTTCAAGCGTATTTTTTTCGGCAGAGCAAGTTTGGAGCTGATTGAGAAACAAGAAAAGCTCTAGGGGGTCCGGGGGCATGCTCCCCCGGATAAAATTTGAAAATTTACATGCTGTAAGGCTATTTTAGTGCTTTTTCAATAATTTTTAGACAGATCTTGTATAAATTTTTTTACCCTAATTCAATATCGCTCAAATGTCCGGAAATTTATAATCCTGTATGATCATGTATGATTACAAACATTAATGTGCATATCTTTCCCACTCGAGAAATACATTTGAAGTAGTTTATATTGCTTCTTGCGTGAAGTGGCGATTCTAAAGGGGGCCATGCCCCTCTTCCCCAGATTTTTGCTTGGCCCCCAGGTTGACCACCCCAGTTTCAACAAGTTCAGGTAGCCTATGATAGGGTATGAAAATATACTAATCGATTGCTCAACCTCAGAGTTAGGCATTCGTTGTCTTTGCTTCTTAGTTTACTAGGCTATGTGAAACTTGCATTATATATTTTGCTTCGATCATGGTCTTCGCTTTTCAATAAACTAGTGCTTTTATTGCATCACAGAGTTGCTCCTAAACCATAAAATCGCTACCGCAAGCGGTTAAGACGTAAAGCAGCCAGTGCAGATCGAAGAAGCTGTTAGTAATGAGTGAAGAGGAATAATGAAATTAGTTAGTTAGTTAGTTGCATATTTATCCTCCTGTCACGAGAAAGCGATCAATGCGCTATACGAGCTCGCTTAGGAGTTGCCGGCCATCTGTCTACCACACCAAGATGGGGGAATCCCGCTAAGTGCCTTTCCCAATGGCACAACAAGTAAACTTGCCGGCTTGTTCTCCACACTCTCCCTTAAATGCTGAGCGTCAAGCAGGGAAGCTGTGAATACCAATTTTAAAGTCATTGGTTTGACCCGACTCGGAATCAAACCCGAGTCTACAGCTCAAGAGACAGACGCTCTATACCACTCGGCCATCTGAGCTGAAATAAATAATTATATTAAAATTGAAAATCTTACGTATTAATTGTGTCTTTGGTAGTGGCTAATCGAAATAAAAATGACATTTCCAAGTTTTTGTAGCCAACTTGGTCATATACCGAAATTTTTTAAATTTTTTTGTTGAAGCTTAATTAGCAAGCACTAAAAAGGAAGATAGCAATGTGCATTGTGGCAGCATTTTCAGGCGTAGCCTAATAATGGTATTATTAGCAGCAACTAGCAACAACAGCCAGTGCTTAGTAAACTTGGCTTTAATGCGTCATTCGTTGATGGCTGAGGATTTTGGAGCAGGAGACCTTGGTTGAGGGTGGACTGGTTCTATAGACAACACAGTACTTCCTTGTTCATCATCGCTTTTGAAATTACAAAATCATTAAGTTATAAAGCAGTCGACCTTCCTTGCCTGACCATTATTCAGCCTGCGGTTGTTTGGCGACTGATACAAATAGCGAAAATTGCAATATGTGTATTGTGAAGCCTGATGGCCGAGTGGGCTAAAACGCTACTGAAATCTCAACCGGTACCAATGCTAGCCCGTCGCAGGCCCGCAACTAGAAGCAAATGCTTAGGGGCCGCTACGTTCCCTCTAAGCTGCGCGGCCGCGCATTTAGCCGAGAATTCCCGCGCAGTACATTTGTTCTGCCGCGCACTGCGTAAGTATTGACAGCAAGACAAGCTATAAATACTTGCTTTCAATCGGAAACAAGCCCAACATTTAAGATTTGACAATATTGTTTTACATATGCAAGGTGCAATCAGTTAATTGTGCTGTGATACATTGAAGTTCTTCTATGCCAGTAATCAATTGAGCATATTAACTAAAAATGATGATATAATAATCGTTTGACAATCTCAATTGTAATGGAAGGCATTGCCGTTAAAAACTCGCGATAAGACAACGACATGTTGTTGACAAAATGGAGATGCTTCGTGGAAGTACTGTTCTGACAAGGAAAGGGTTAAGCTAATCAGCACAAGACATGTGGTAGTTAGTTGTGAGCAGGAGCGTATTTAGGGGGAGGCATTGTGCCATGCCCCTCCCCCCTTTTGACTCTGCTTTTTAGGAAAAAAGAGCAAAATCAACGGTGCCTAGTGTCTGAAACATGCCAGACTCTTTTGATGGTTTCTGTAGTTATGGCGAAAGCGGATCCAGGGGTAGGATGAGGGGTATGCACCCCCAACACCAGCCGTTTTCAAAAAATGCTTTTGATGCATACAATTTTTCCATAATTTCGAACTTTTTTGATAGCGACAAGCTTTACAATATAAGCACGCATAATCAAAAATGTGTGAAGAAAATGCAGCATATTTGGCTTAGCACTCGAAATTGGGGTCAAAAAATCTTAACAAAATTTGCCTAAAAATTATTCAAAAAGCACTAAAATAGCCATTGCAGCATGTAAATTTTGAAAAATTTTGCGGGGGAGCATGCCCCCGGACCCCTCTAGAGTCTTTCTAGTTTCTCAATCAGCTTCAAATTAGTTTTGCAGAAAAGAAATAAGCTTGAAACAATGTAGAAACTATGGCCCCTCCTTTTAAAATTTCTCGCTACGCCGCTAATTGTGCGCTTAAATGAAAAATACACAAAAAACATGAGGTTAAAGGAGAGAATGAAGACATGGAAGGCAAGAGGTTGATAAAGTCGTGACCTCGGCAGTCAGAGCTACGCACCTAACCAGTTACCAATAGGCCTGTATTCGTTCAAAATTTTACGTTCTTTTCTATTTTTTTTAATTTTCTGCGCAGACCTTTTTTTGGAGCTCACACGGCCTTCCATTCCGCGCACACTAAGGAAGCTCTTAGAGGGAACGTTGTTAGGGGGGCGAAAAATATTTTAGGGGGGGCCAAATTACCTATACCAGTATCATGTACTATAGTAACCAATTTTTTGTAGGGAGGCGAAATTTTTCTCTGCCCCCCCGCGCCCCCCTGGTTGCGGCCCTGGCCCATCGTAGCCCCTCACCGCACCCTCCCTCCTAAAACTCAACGCGAGGTCCCACAGGCAAAAGTTTTTGCGCCCAAAAGAATATTTTTAATCTCCAAGCAGAATTGAAGAGCGAAGACGAAAGAAAAAGGGCTTCAGGTAACGAAAGTGGGAAAAGGGTGATTTCTTTATCTTCAGTGATTGTTCGTGTATTTACCTTTTACTTCCTTAACTTCTTTTTTGGAAAAATGTTTTTTGATGTGGGGGAATATTAAGTGGGGTGCTAGAATCGTCACTGCTTGCGTGGCATTATGTCGCTTAGTTGGGTACAAAGTGAGAATAGAAAGTGTAATAAAAAATTCAAATGCGTTATTTTGCTTTGCGACGCTCCAAATATAATCACGGCATAATTTCAAAATTTGAAGGCGCAATTAATTGCCCAAATTTAGCTCTTAATTGTAGTTGCCAAAAGCAACTTTTGAAGCAACTCAATGTTATGCATAAAAACCCTGCAGAGTAAATGCTGATTTTCAGGATGCCACCAATATCACTTTCATTCGCTAAAACTTATTTTACAACAACGCATTATCATCACACACCGCAATAATGAAAGTACAAGAACACGTTTACACAATTCTCACTGATTAAGGAAAAACATAAAACCACAGTAGTTCTTAAAACTGGACGTTTTGACAACATATTCAGCTGTCATCATCAGCAGTGTAACCAGCAAAACTGACAGCTTTTTCCCTGCGAAATAAAAAGTTGCCGGCTTGTTCTCCACACTATCCTTGTAATGCTGGGCGTCAGTAGGGAAGCGGTGAATAGCAATTTTGCTGTCATTGGTTTGGCTCGAACCGGAATCGAAGCTGGAGTGGACAGCTTCAGAGGCAAACGCTCTTTTAGCACTCGACCATCGAGGCGTAAGTTTCTTTTAACTTCCGATTTATCTGTGGGACGAGGTCAGGTTTAACATACTGGAGGTTTAGTCAGTGTAGTAAAACGGTCTGGTATTTGTCTTGGGTGCAAACAATCAATTTCAATTCGATCTGGGCTGAGTCTTAAAAACTGATTTGGGGGGCTTCGGGGTGTAATAGGTTTTCGTTGTGAATTTCATATTTTGATCATCGGTTTCGGGCTAAATGGGACCGAATGGTTGATAACGATGCGTCGGCAATATGTAATAACCATCGCCATATCATGCGCATAATGCTCAAAACAATGATTAGAGAAACAATAGTGTAGGTCTACAATGTACAAAGCTGCATAAAGATTAGTACGCCTATTAACGGTTTTTGATTTTATCATACATTTTTACTTATATTTATTCATTATTATCAAACTCTTGTAGAGAGATAAGTGTTCACTTTTTTGCATCGCTCGCTGAAACAAGTTTCAAAATTTCGCTTACAGCAAACATTTTGCTCATTGGTTACTAGGAAGAGTGTCATGGTTTCGTTTTTGTAACGTCATAACTACGTAATAATTCAACCTTCCAGTGTTAGTCTGATAGATAATAATGAAACCATAAGCATTCAGAAATATGCTACGTTACTATTACACAAAATTATCATTTTGTCTTCAGAAAAGTGAATCGAATCTTGCCCGTATTACAAGCGGCTGGTTTGGGCAGACATGCATTTCATTTTGTAGCGATCTATTAATTGTTGAGAAGTCTTCCGCCGCTCCTCCTGGTGACTATGTCTGATTTCCTTGATGCGTTGATCCAGAGAATTTTTCTGCCGGTCAGCGTACGTCTTCTTGCAAAGAAACTTTTGCAACTTCAAAGCAATGTTGAAAATATCCGGTAAAATATTCATCGGTGGGGGACCGGAGTAATCTTGTCTAATAAAGCGGATCCATAACTCCGTACGGTAAAATTTCCACTCTGTGTCCTTATTGTCGCTTGTAGTGTCAAAGGATTTTGTCATCATAGCTATGAGCATGTTTAAAAGAATAAAAATTACACAAACATGATAAACACCAACCAACACAACACCAATATTGTCGATGTAGCCATCATCCTCCAGTTTATCTTTACGAATGCAGCTGACGTCAAATTGACCAAATAAAGCCCAAAACAATTCCTTCAGTGATGAAATAAAACTGGTGAAAACAGGTCCTTGGCAGACATTTTGAGATGAATTGTCATACGTAGGGCAAAGACCAGCAGTGTGATTGTTTTTGTGACCGCAAAAATCAAGCAGGCCTTCCGCTGTTCCGTAATACCAATAAAGCTCAGTGAGACTAATGGTAAAAGCTAACATAAGCAAAGCAAAAATAACAAAAAACTGAACCACATTCAACATCATCTTGATCAAGGTAGCTCGCAAGGGACCCAACAAGCTGCTCACTCGAGAAAAACTCAAAACATTCAAGAAAGCAAACACATAAGCTAAAGAAAGAAATGGAACAGACACTAGACGAGGCTCGCTAGGTGCCCAATTGTTTCGGTAAACTGGGACTGGATCTTTGGCATGCATAATGAGGTCCAACAATCTGAAAAATCAAATCTTCATTATACTCGCAATATTTCGCCGAAGCGTGTAACGAGTGGCGGTATTCATCTCGGCCGCTTAGCGCCTTGGCAACACAGCTCCGAAGAAACGTCGCAGCGGTGTTGGTGAGCAGTTGGCGACACTGCACCCGATTTGACTGGACTGGAAATCGAACCCCAGACCTCGCGCACCGTCAGTGGTGTTTTTAACCACTACGCCGACCGGATGATGTTTAAAAACATAAATTGATCAAACATGAAATCTATGTAATTTAGGTCTCGCTTCTGATGATTGCCTTCCGATATGAAACAGTCTGTCGAGAGTAGAGCTATGATATTTATACTATCAATAACCAATTGTAAAACAGCTCAGATGGCCGAGTGGTATAGAGCGTCTGTCTCTTGAGCTGTAGACTCGGGTTTGATTCCGAGTCGGGTCAAACCAATGACTTTAAAAATTGGTATTCACAGCTTCCCTGCTTGACGCTCAGCATTAAAGGGACAGTGTGGAGAACAAGCCGGCAAGTTTACTTGTTGTGCCGTTGGGAAAGGCACTTAGCGGGATTCCCCCATCTTGGTGTGGTAGACAGATGGCTGGCAACTCCTAAGCGAGCTCGTATAGCGCATTGATCGCTTTCTCGTGATAGGAGGATAAATATGCAACTAACTAACAATTGACTTGCAGTAAATTGATTAATTGTAATTTGTTAGCTACAAGTCCGCAGTGAATTGTGAGAGTTTTGAAAAAATGATGAAAAACTACTGGTTCACTCTAGTTAGAGCTGCTCAGGGGTGGCTAAATGAGAAAACTCAATGTCGATAATATGAAAGCAAGGTTCAAAACCAAAAGATGGTCGAAATTTCTAAATAATACCCATGCAGGTACGAGAACAGATTTTTTCTAAGGGAGTATGGGTGCAAATCAGCTTTCCAACATAAATTCCACTCTTTACGACAATATGCACGATACGGCCCCCCACTCATATGGTGCGTACGCCCAGGGCCGTATTAAAACTTTGAGGCCCCGGATATAAATTTTTGGGGGACTCCATATTTATTTGCAAACCTGATTGTGACGTTATAGCAGCGCTGTGGCGGTTCTTTTTTGTAAAGAATGCCGTTTATCTTAATTAAGTTTGGTACCCTACTACCGCGGTCTCTTATCACGGGAAAAGTCTATGGCCTCCCCTTTATCTCGGCCCTGCGTACGCCATCAGTCTGATATATTTCACCTTGCAAACATTGCCATACTAAACAGAAGGAGTTTGATCACATCAAACCAGTTCCACCGATCTTTCAAATAAGTTCTGATTCCACGTTTGATTAATTCTTGCAGTTCTCCGATCACCATTCCAAACACGTACACCGTCAAGATGCATTCCAAAGCTGTCGGACGAGCCCCTGAAAAAGTGGAGCCATGTTTAAATGATCAAATTTTTTCATCCTTTTATCACTATCCTATAGGAGCTGAGCCGTACAAACTCGGTAAAGGTTTTTCAAGTTTTCAGTTGATTTTTAAACACTAGAACAGGGGTTCCCCACTACGGTCCATTGGTCCTCTTAGGGGCCATGGTACATCAACCAACGAGCCACAAGTGCAAGATTTATTGATGCGAATTAACCACTTAAAGCCAGCGAACGGCGCCAGCTACTATGAATGAAATGCGGACAGAAAATTTTATTGCTGAGCAGGTGTGTTGAGAGTCTCTAAAAGGGAGTCACAAACCACGAAAGATTGAGGACTACTGCATCAGAATTACACACATGCACGACGTAGGCTATTACGCCTTGAGGGGACTCGGGTCTAATTTTTTGGGCTTTTTTGAAGACCTGCTTTGAACTTTAGCAGCAGCCCACTTTTTGGAAGACGCAATGGTGGCTCCGGGACTACAGCTCCCTTCCTGTCTTAATCAGGTCCAGTCTACAAGTCGAAAATCCGCCTTAACGAAGCCCATTTTATCTAAGGACGTCAGAACGAAGCTTGGGAAGTACCGGTAATCCATCCGAGATTCAGCTGCCATGCTTGCCTAGGCTGCTAATGACGACAGCTAAATCTACGTTGTCGAGACGTTTACTTTTAAGAATTCTTGTCGCTTTAATTTTCTTCCTCAAGCTGTGTTCGTCTCACATTTACTTTGTTCCGAATACAAATTGCAAAATTATAAAACACTAGATAGCATTATACTTACCTAAATAATCAAATTCTGTTGATCTGGTTTGGACGTAAGCGATTAATAAAAAGATGAACGATAATTTCGACATGAAGTGACATTCAAACGTGACACTGGGCGATGTGACAATACCTTGAAATAAAAAGAACGCATCAAAAAAATCAAATCTTTATCATAGTCGCGGTGTTTCGTCGAAACGTGTTACATGCGGCGGGATCCATCTCCGCGGTTATTAGAGTCTGGGCAATCCTGTTTCGAAGAAACATCTCTGCGGTGACGAGCCGTTGGCAACGCTGTCCGATTTTATCGGGACGGGAATCAAACCCCAGATCTCCTGCGCCGAAGCAATGTTTTTAACCTCTGCGCCCATGGGCCGATCAGGTTTACAGCAAATGGTGCCCATATGGCAGAGTTAACCCCCATTACCTATAGGCTGCGATAATTTTAACCACTGCAAAGCTTCGTATTTTGTTGTTACCAAAGGAATAACTTAACTGACCTCCAAGCGTGGTCCAAGGTGGAATTAGATATAAAAAAGGCCAAAGGAAGAAAAGAAGACCAAGGCATCTGCTGACCAGCCAGATTAAGATCGGATTTTTTCCTCTCAACTTTGGTGCGACTCGGTACAAAAGTTTGGACAGAATAAACTGTAAACAACAACAAAGTTGACAAGCAAATTGACCAAAACCACCTCGCCTGCTAGTAGTGCTATATAGTAAATTTGAATTAAGCCAAGTTTAGCTTGGGTGAAATTATAGAACTCTACCTGATTCAGGAGATATTAGAAGCCAATTTTTCCCGAAAGCTACCCTGTCAGCATTTCCAATTTTCGGGGGCATAGGCCAGCAGTCCTTGATTCAGTTTCTGCATCATAATCAGTTTCTTGACGTTACAATCAATATGACAATCAAAAAACTGATTATGATTCAGAAATTAGAGCCGAAAACCGCGGGCCAAACGCCCCAAAAAATTTGACAAGTGGACAGGGTAATTATGACAATGCGGCTGATGTACCACAACTCGGACATTATGACAATTCGGCTTCTGTAACAGAATTCGGCCATCGCAAAACATTACTTTCTCTGCGCCCCACCAAACAAAAACGTGCGCGAATGTGAGTATACGACGTTTTGGTTTTGGCAATTTAGACAGCTATAACCAGTCCCCCCTCCCCCCCAATCAACAAGCTTACTCTTTTGAAGATAGCGGTTTTTGTACCTAATTTCAAACTTTGGTTCCCCTAAGTCGACTGCTCTGCCGCCGGCTCTGGCTATAACTGTAGCACTGTTCTACACAAAGTCCTCAATCTAAATTAAAACTCGACCTAGTATTGAACCAAGGTTCGTTACCGCATGGTCTTTACCACTCGGCCAAACGGTTAGTCTTCAGAACTGCCCAAGACCCCATATAGCATACTAATATTATTACCAACCATACTAATTAAAACAAATCAAATCTTCATCATACTCGCGGTATTAAGCCGAAGCGTGTAACGAGTGGCGGGATCCATCTCCGCGGCTTAGCGCCTGGGCAACACAGCTCCGAAGCAACATCGCAGCGGTGGCGAACCGTTCGGGATCAACCACGTTCGATCAGACCGGCCAAGAAACGAACCATAGACCTCCCTCACTTGTAGCGATGTCGTTAACCACAACACCCACTGGCAGGTTAGTGAAGCAAGCCTACCTGAGAATTTTGATGAGTTACAAACTTCATCAGTTTCTGGTCACAAGCTTGTTCAAGCAGTGAGAGTTGATGAGCTTGGATCTTTTTGTAGACTTTCGATTCCACAACATTAAAGTCGCTTTTTTTCTTCTCAAAACTTTGTGGAGAAAACCAGTCGAACAACTTGTTTAGTTCTTCAGTTGACTGAATCTAAAACAACATAGCCCTAGTTAAAAAAATCGTACCAAGAATTTAACTGGGTGGAATATTCGGCGATTCAGGATGCTGCGTTTTGCTTTTTTTGCCGATGCTTTGGAAGTCTTGGTAAGTTGCAGGTTGCAGCTGCATTAAAGATTTGATATTGTAAAATTACAGCAAGTTTTAAATCAAGATTGATCAAACCTTCATCGTGTAGCGCTCTGTTTCATTGTTTTTGTTTTAGTGACTGGTGGTCTAGGGTTTAAATACCACACTGTCTGAGTCTGGCAGTGCTGTAAACTAAAACTAAATAAAGAATTGTGAACTAAATAACACTGCTTGAAAGTTTGAAACTTAACCCTATAGGCGAACGCCATATAGGCTACCACCAAATATTATCTATCTATAGGCTACTAGCAAATGTGACGCGGGCCACACAAAATGATGCCACGGGCCGCATGACTAGATAATCATTCGCGATTGCACCCCTTGACTTCCCGACTCGGCCCGGGCCCTTCATCGACAAACTCTGGCTATATGAAACTGCCGCAGCTGTATCTAGTGGTAATAAAAAATTGTCTCAAATTTTGTCCCCCCACCCATTTATGGCTGAACACGCTCCAGTGTAAGTCCAGTTTAATGATACGCATTGCTAAAATTTTAGGGGGAGGCTTGGGCCCCCGGCCATAACCCACTTGAATCCGCTAGTGAAGATTATAATGTCGATACCAGTATTTGGTATTGATTTTGACAGGAGAGAACTGCTTTCAGGCAATATATCGCGTAATTGTTTGGATTTTAAAACATCAAAACTAATAAAAATATTTCGGGAGTAATTGAGAGAAGGCGAGCTTTCTTCTTTCTTGTTACCGGTACCCTTATGCTTGCATCATCAAAATCAAATTTTCGTTGTATTCGCGGTATTACACCGATGCATGCAACGAGCGGCAGGGCCCATCTACGCGCCTTAGCGCCTGGGCAACACAGGTCCCAAGAAACGTCGCAGTGGTGGCGACTGGCGAGCCGTTGGCGACATTATGTCTGATTTGACCGGATTGGGGATCGAGCCCCATAGGTCTAACTACCGCGTCAATAACGACGTCCTTAACCATCAGGACAGTCACGACTACAATGACCTACGAGCGCAAACCGCACCTGGTCAAGAAGTGCGCACATATACTCTTCAATTTGATTGATGAGGGATTTGTAGAAACATTTCTGTGCTTTGTCCACGTAAAGATCCTTGCGGATCAACTCGACCAAGTTCATGCAGAATTCAAAAGGATCTTTTTCTTCATTCTAAAATACAATTTGGTTGATAGTAACAATAGGCATACATCTTCAAATAATAAAAAATCAAAGCTTTACTTCACTCGCGGTATTACACCAAAGAGCGTTACGAGTGGCCGGGACCATCTCCACGGCTCACCGTCTGGACAACACAGTTCCAAAGAAACATCGCAGCGGTGGCGAGCTGTTGGCGACACTGTGTCCAGTTTAAAGGTCCGAGAATTGCCATAACAGACCTTCAACGCGCTTAGGCGTGTCTTTTACCACTACGCCAACCATTCGGTGTAATACAGCAGTAATTTAAAAGCTTTGTTGTCAAAATGAGCGACTCACCCACCTTACATATTTCAGTGATATATTCCGGGGAGCAGATGGATTTATAAACAACTTGCTTCAAAATGAAAGCTTCCCAAGAAAGTTCGTTCTTGTCATACGACTTTCTCGATGCTCCCTGAACACAAACACAGGTGGTTTTGCAGGGGATGTAACTAGCATAAAATCAGGGGGCGGGGTCACATTTAGACAATAAGGAAACCGGTTTTCATTGGCCCTTATCCCTTAGTAATAGATCTCTGAGAAATAGGTCTTCATGCGTCAAAATCTATTACATGAAAAATTCTGCTACGGTGTACTCTCCCTGCTGCGATGTTATCATTACAGCTCGACACAATGAAACAAAAACTCAACATCAAAATCGAAATTCAAACAGATTTGTGATCACGGTTTTATGCTGTAGGCTCCCCCCTCTCACACACACACACACACACATACACACACACACACATCAGCTGCCTCTGCGCAGCGGAAAAATTTCGTAATTTTTGTAAAAACAGTTTCTATATTTTTGCAATGTTTCTATATTTTCTATATTTTGTATATATAAGTTTCTATATTTTTGCAATGCAATGATTTTTAATTATTCGATGAAAACTCAGCTTTGTTTCATCACAATTGGGTGTAAATTTGACGAAACGTGATACGAGCTGCGTGGGTGAAAACAAAAATATTCACGACAAAACACAAATAACAAACTTTCAATCCTACCTTCAATAATTCCTGATAATTTTGGCAAAACTTTGGCAAAAAGCTTTGCAGAAGTTGATTGTGGACTAGAATGAGCTTAGCTGCACTCAAGTTATTTTGATCAATCGCGTAGAGTAATATTTCTTCCTCCACTTTCCCCTAAACAGCGTTTTTGTACTAGCAGTGTCTTTTCTTCCCTCACCGTCAACACGATGAAGAATACGATAAGATGAAGAAAATATTACAACGGTACAAGAAAAGAGGCAACAAAACGATTAACGTTACGGCATGCAGGTAGGAGAGGAGTTAAAAGCCAAGAATAGGCCAGGCATGGTTGCAACAACCAGGCTGGGAGTAGAAATTTGATTTAAAAAGAAAAGGCGATCACAGCGACGGTCAGACTCTTGGTCAATTTTTCCAGGTCTTTAACTTCACAAAATGCTAAGTGGCTGAAAGTCGAACCAATTAGCCATGAAGCAGAAATATGATGCCATGAAGCATGATGCCGTCTGCAGGATAAAATCCAGAGGGGACAATGGTATACCAAGCAAAAAGCCCAGTTTTGCTCCTAACATGCATATTACGGCAGTAGGCTATTGCCAGCACTACACAACACTAGATAATACTGCGCTTACCACAACTTCCAATATTTTTTCGCATCTACTTTGATCATGATTCTTGATCGCAATTTTCAAATCTTCAATCTCGTCGCTAATTTGGAAAACGTTTCTTTTAGGGCTGAAGTAGAAGAAAGATTACTTTGAACGTTTTATCACTGCAATGATTTTGTTGGAGTTGATCTAAGCCTATGCGCCATGCTTCATGTTCTACTAAAAGGCGGAAAACTCAAGTATACTAGCCGTAACAAGTACTCTATCCACATGTCCAGATTATGTTTGAGGTCCGCCGCTCATAAAAGGTTTAAGATCATAAGGTGCAGCTATTTTATAAGGCTGAGTCAAGTCGACCCTGCGATACAAACTGCCTGTACAACAGCAAAAAAATTGAACACAGAATTACCAAATAAGTAACTTGATGAACATAACCCAGGGTGGTGTAGAGTAAGACAATAAGAGGCCTCGATTTTAGCGGTGTTGTTAAGGAGCCCACTGGGTATTCCCCCTTTTTTGACTTGAAGATCTTTTTTAGGGATCGTTTACGAAAGCGAATGAAAACTTGGCCTCATTGTTTAAATCCGTCCTGAGGGCCGGCTACGCCCCTTCTTGATTTCATTCCCCTGGTGCCCCCCGGTCACGTCACTGCTGTAACCTTTTGTTTTTATTTAATCATCCCTGTCCGCAGGTAGGATTTACGTGAGCCAAAAACCCGCGACTTTCAACTTTTTGATGTGATCATCACTTTTTTCAATTATAACGTCAAAAATTTGATTATGATGCGAAGTGCTTTTGTCCCACTTACAGTGCACAAGCAGACAGGGTAATTGAGCACCGACATTAACGCCATCATCTTCGCTGTACCGTATTTTCTATAGGCAATTGCTTATTTACGTAAAGACCTTTTGTTTCAGTGTAATCGTAACTTGAAAAACATATGGTTTGCCGTGGCGTTAAGCTGGAAGGCGCTGCATGCGCCTCTAAAAACAGGAAATGCATTCGAGTAGCTCAAGTTGCTCACAACAGGATTAGCGGTGATTAATTTGTTATTACTGCTTGTTGGTTTTAACTGCAAGTGCATTCCAGGGCGTGAGTACAAAATTTTGCTGGGGGGCAAGCACGATTATTTCCAGGGATGCATATTGCATAACTTGCAAAAACGCAATATTACTTTTATATGTTGAAATTTTTAAGGGAGCATGGTGAAAATCCTTCTAGCGAGATTTGTAAGTAGGGGGGGGCGACCGCAGGGGAGAAAAAGGGCAATTGGCCTCTATCCCGAAATAATCAAGTACCAGTGTTAAAGTAGAGATATACGTCTATTTTGACCCATTGGGTTGGGACATTCAAGGCCAGTTTGACCATTAAAGTTTTTTAGAGACTGACCAGCTGGAGCTTGCTGCTTGCAAGTTTGGTTACATAAATAGATCACTCAGTAAGGTTACGGCATTTTAAATCAGACCTATGAAAACAAACACAATCAGTCTAACTCGAGAATTGAACTCTTGCAGTACACTCGGAAACACTCACGTGACGTGTAATGTCCCTTTGTCATTTCTATCATCGTCATTACTTGCGTTGTGGTGGGAAGGTTGGTTCACTGTTGACAAAAATTTTATTCATGATTGCACAAAATATTAGTAATCTTCATTATAGGCCACCGGCGGTTTTACGCCGAAGTGCGCAACGAGTGGCGGGGTCCATCTCCGCGGCTTAACTCTTGGGCAGCACAAAAATGTCGAAGCAAGGGCGAGTCGTTGGCGACAATAAGTCCAATTTGACCGGCCCGGGAATCGAACCCATGACCTCCCGCACCAATAGCGATGTGCCGAACAACTGAGTAAACACAAACGTAAAAGGTATTCAATAACTGTCGCAGCAATTAATCGAGTTTTGTTATCCAGTGGTTAATCGCCGCTTAACTTTGTGGTTAAGCACAATACTAAAGACGCGGGAGATCTGGAATCACGGCCGTTGAGAGGGGGGTCCAGAGAGTATCTTTGGTACAGGGCCCGTAATTTTTAATGCTGCGTCCAAAAATTTGACGTACCGGTACAGGTTTGAAAGGGCAATTCTAGTTCGAAGGCAGCAAAGTCACCCCTCGCCACCAACGACCGGTATTACCCTCGTCCCTCACTCACACCTAGCGTACTACTCCTCCCCCCCCCCAGTCAATGTCATAGTGTAAGTAGGCGACCAATCAAAAGATGTCATATGTGTTCTGACTCCATAATGCAACCACCTGAGTGTGCTCGGTATATTGGAGTATAGCTACTGTTGTTTTTAGATATGTTATTGCTATCTTGGCATACCAACCCATTAACCGCACCTCTTAAATTTATCTAGTCACAAAGCTATGTAAAAGAAAGCAAAAGACAGAGAATAATTTTGAGCGACTCTAAATTTGACCAGTTAGTATGAGTTTAAAACAGATCACACCTGAGTTTTATTGGTAATTGGTAAGTCATAAAGCCATGTAAAAGAAAGCAACTGACAGAACGATTTGAGCGACTCCAAATTTGACCAGTTAACATGGGTTTAATACAGATCACACCTGAATTCTATCGGTACAGTGTGCTCTTAACATGCCCAACTCTCCGTCTCGGTATGACTTTTCAGCTCTCATGACAAGTTGACGATTACTGATTTGGCTATACCTGTATATACGTTTAACCGTTAAGATAAAATGAATTTTGACTAGACTGTGAACAGTAAGCACTACCTGGCTAAGAGTTTTATTGACCTTTTTTGGTTGTTAATTGATTACGATATAACAAAGTGTCTCTTCTGGCGAATCACCTTTTTGTTATCATTTTTGGCAGACCATTCTTTTGTCACTTTGCGGGAGCCCAGATTTAATTTTGGTACCGGGCCCGAGCTTGGCTCTAAACGGTCCAGTCTAGAATTCGATTCTCAAGCCAATTAAATCAGAGACAGTGTCGCCAAAGGTGCGCCACCGCTGCAATGTTTCTTCGGAGCTGTGTTGTCCAGGTGCAAAGCTGCGGAGATGAATCCTGCAACTCGTTACACGTTTCGGCGTAATACCGCGAGTATGATGCAGATTTAATTTTTTTGTTGTTTACCGTAATTTTTTTTTTAATTTTGTTTCTGTTCAAAAACAAATAAGACGACCGTAACAAAATCGCAACATCTTCTCCATGTAAGGGGAGACAAGGAAACAATGCAGCCTACCACAAAGCTGTATAATTTTGATGTCCCATAAATAAAAATAAAATGCAAGATCAAATTTCCAGCGTATTGTTCAACCAAGTTCAGACAAATAACAGCGTAAAAATCTCAAAAAGCGTTGGTTTCTGAAGCGTAGCCAGCAACAATTTGGGGGCAGGCCGGATTTAGACAATGAAAAGCCCCGCTTTCATTCCCCTTAGTGATCGATTCCCAAAATAAGGTCTTCGTAAGTCAAAAAGCAGGAGTGCTCCGTCGGTCCCCTCTTGGCCACCCTTGGATGCTTTCCTACAGCTTCTTGAATCAAGAAAAGGTGTCGTTTTGCGCAGCAGCGAACTTGTGTGTAGTATTTTAGTGCAGTATTTTTGCTAATTTTATCTTATCTTATTATTGCAAAATTATTTTTATTTTTATCTTGTACAGTATTTTTATTAATTTTATCGTGCAGAATTTTCGCTATTTTTATCTTTCTTATTGCAAAATGATTCTGTTTTTGTCTTGTACAGTATTTTTATTAATTTTATCTTATCTTGATGCAAAAATTATTTTTATTTTTATCTTATTGCAAACATGATTTGGCCTGTACAATATACTAGCCTATATTATAGGCGCTTTTTTCATTTTTTCGCTTTATTTTTTGCATTCTTGTATATTGTTCGGGTCTTGCCGAAAAAAGCTACGGCATAATCCTACCATTGGTTTGAATCGATGTCTCTCCGTCGCCTGGAATTACTTCTACATCCGGGACGACTTCCACATCCGGGATGTCACGGTCACTCATTGTAAAGTTGCAGAATATTGTTTTACTTTTTGTCTAAACACATTGGCCATCAAACCTAACAAAAAAACGATTCACTCTTATTTTGAATGAGTGTTCTTGACGAGATGCCTGGCAAAAATTAACTCAAAGCCCTTTAAAATCTCAGAAAATTGCAGCACTCTATCTTTTCCTGGATGTTACAACCATGCCCACTCTAAATTATGTAACAGTCCTTTTCTCCCACCTGTCACGAACTACTTTTGCTTCGGTGACTTTGCTTTTGAGCATTTTTTAGCACTGACTTTGAAGCCGAAATGTATCTATACGATAGGGTATAGCAAAGTCTAGCATCTAGCATATCTAGCACAACTATACACCCTTGTGCAAATTAATCTGGGAGGTTGAAAAAACGCATGAATTTAAGACATTTTGCTTTTATTTGAAATTTGGAGAAAGCACAGTTTATTTTTGTGTATATTGATAATTGAAATGTCCACCAATTGCTTTGAGGACTAAATCTACTCGTTTTTTCATCGACAGCACCAACTTTTTGCAGATGTTTTTGATTTCATCATCGTGAAACCATATGTGTATTACAGACTAAATCAGCTTGGTTTTTGTAGTGCAGTCCTGCTTCCTCGAGCGATTTTTCACAATGAATCTCAGGTGTTCTATAGGATTGAAGTCTGGAGCATTACCAGGCCATTCCAGCACTTCCATATTCACTTATTGAAACAATTTGCAATAATCTTGGCCTTGCGGCCTGGAGTAGAGTTTTGTTAAAAAATGACTTGAGGATGAAGGTTAGCCACTTCGAGAAGAGCACTTTGTTTAATCCGTTAAATATCTAGATAAAAAGATGGTTTGGAGATGCTTTTCTGTCAATGGCCCAGGAGCTCTCAAGCCTATTAAGGGGATGATGAACAGCAGAATTTATTTGCTAATAATAGAAAGAAGAGTATCAAGAGAATTGGCTAACCTTCATCCTCAAGTCATTTTTTAACAAAACTCTGCCCCAGGCCGCAAGGCCAAGATTATTGCAAATTGTTTCAATAAGTGAATATGGAAGTGCTGGAATGGCCTGGTAATACTCCAGACCTCAATCCTATAGAACACCTGTGGTTCATTGTGAAAAATCGCTCGAGGAAGCAGGACTGCACTACAAAAACCAAGCTGATTTAGTCTGTAATACACATATGGTTTCACGATGATGAAATCAAAAACATCTGCAAAAAGTTGGTGCTGTCGATGAAAAAACGAGTAGATTTAGTCCTCAAAGCAATTGGTGGACATTTCAATTATCAATGTACAAAAAAATAAACTGTGCTTTCTCCAAATTTCAAATAAAAGCAAAATGTCTTAAATTCATGCGTTTTTTCAACCTCCCAGATTAATTTGCACAAGGGTGTACCATAGGTCACTCATAGCATCTGGCAACATTCTTCCAGACAATTCCTTCTACACCGGGCCTGAATAATAAGAAAAACAGCGCTAATTACTACAAAATTCGCGAGGCCAAGACTCGATGATCTGAATGCAAACTGCTTGCACGCAAACTGGCAAACTCTTCACCGTAGTGCAGTGATAATCACGTTGGCAAGAAGAACAAAACAGGGTGCTTCGATTCTCGGAGACGCAAGTCATGCAAACTTATAGCCCCGAAAAAGCTTGCTAAAATATTGGCTCTGCTTTTGCGGACCTTTTAGCGTTACTGCTCAAATAAAACATCACTGTAGGTGCAAGCAAAATCTAATCATATATATTATAATGCTGCTTCCTCGTTTCGCTTACGCTGGTGTATATACTCGCGATATTTCGCCGGAGCGTGTAACTAGTGGCGGGGTCCATCTCCGCGGTTAAGCGCGTGGGCAACAAAGCTCTGAAGCAACGTAGCAGCGATGGCGAGCCGTTTGCGGCACTGTGTCCGATTTGACTGATCCGAGAATCGAACTGCAGACCTCCCGTGCCGATAGCAATGTCTTAAACTACGACGCCTACCGGCTGGATCATGGTACCATGTCCGCGAATCTCTCTGCATTTTATCAAGCTCGTTGCACCGAATTCAGAAAGCTGCAGTGGATAATAGCCTACTTTTCACAAGCCACATCAACGTCGCAAAATCTGTAAATCTTTTTTCAATCTCAATTTTTCAATTTTGAATCTCAACAGCTGCTAAGCTGCGCGGTTGCGAAGCAAGACTGTCACGATTTACTTCTTCGCGCGAATCTCTTGTTACAGGAAGCGAATGGAATTATTCCATGCAGCAGAGCGCGAGAAGTAAATTCCCCTTTTCGTAACCAAATTATTTACAGCAGTTATAAGTCAATCACTTTTTATTCCTCAGCTATTTGCCCACAAACATTCAAATCTTCATCACACGCGCGAATCTCGCTTTATGGGAAGCAAATTTCGTCGAAACAGCGAGCTGGAAAAAGTGAAAGGAATTCCCCTTTGCTCGTGGGACATAGGCCGGTTGGTGCAGTGGCTCAAGACATTGCTATCGAAGCGGTAGGTTTAGGGTTCGATTCCCAGACCCGTCAAATCCGACGCTATCGCCAACAGCTGGCCTCAGCTGCGATGTTTCTTCGGATTTGTGTTTCGCTCAACCGCGGAGATGGATTCCGCCACTCGTTACACGCTTCGGCGTAATACCGCGAGAATAATAAAGACATGATTTTTTTATTATACTCGCGATATTACACTCCGAAGCGTGTAAGGAATGGCAAGAACCATCTCCACAGTATAAAACCTGGTCAACATCCGGAATGTGACCAGAACCACGGCTTCCCGATCTTTCTCGCGGCTAAAGAGGTTTGATACTTTTGAAAATTGTTACCAATAAAAAAAAATTGGACAATTGGTTAAATTTTGTTGACTTTTGGGAGATGCTCATGGGACTACCATATTGTATGTGAACAAACAAATAAAAGCAAGAACCTATACAACACTAACTGTTAAAACGTTATAGTTTCATACAATTTAGCTTGCCGCATAACATTCTTTTTCTTGTTGCATGATGCTTGTTGTTCAAACTGTCGTTTTTGTTACTTAGCATTGGGATAATAAAGCTGGAAAAGGAGGAAAGCGTTTTTGGCGATTAGAAAGTAGAAAATTTTATGATTTTACTTTGCTCAGTAGAAAGATAAAGCAAAATGTGAGCAAGAATATCAGACACAAAGTGTATTAGACGCAGATCATATTAGACCAAAAATATATTAGACTTAAAGTAGATTAAACAAAGAGCATGTTAGACGCAGAACGTTCTCAATTTAACGTAGGCCTACAGACAAATGCAGACAGACCCATATAAAAACAGTCATCGTAAGAAATGCCAGGAGCGACCATGACAGCAATTTTCCTTTTTCGTTGCAACGATCTGAAAAAAGGTAATTCAGTTGATATGATTGGTTCTTGAGGAGAAAAAATAAATCCTCGGAAACTCTTGAAACTGGACGCTTCGACAACATAAATTCAGCTGTCATGGTCTGCAGTGTAATCATGGCAATATGTGTTGCTTACACTGCATGTTGATGATGACAGGTGAAGCTATGTTGTCGAAGCGTCTAGTGTTGAGAATTCCTGTGGCTATATTTTCCTCCTCAAGCTCTTTTCGTCTCAAATTTACTGTATTCGGACATTTGTTCTTTTAACATCCTTTGCGTAAAATTTAAAGGGGCACTCAAGTCGACATTTTCACTTTAGCTCAAAAAACTTCAAAAAATCATGTCTTTATTATGTGTTAATATTATGTCGTAAAACTCCTTACTTTAAAAGTTATTGCATCTTGAAAGTACCCCGATTACATTTGGAAACCCTAGGTGTATGCTTGGAAATCTATGTTTCGAGTATTCTGACCTCTTGCGGATTTGGAAAGTCCAGATGAGTCAGAGGACTTGTAGGACTGGTCTATCTGCCTGACTACGGTAAGGCGAAGGGAGGTCACTGTACTCACATGCTAAAGTTGAATACCGTAGAATATTTACCAAATTGCAAATTTGAATCAGAAATGTCTTAGGCTTGTTGATAGTTGACAGTAAATGTTGCCAGTCTGCTAAAATATCAAGAATAAATGATAGGGATATCCAGTTACAGAGTTATCAGTGCATACCGGTAGTTATTAGTTAGTACCGGCTGACCAGTACGTACTGGTACCTCTGTACCACAGTCTGACAGTACCAGCAAGCTGTCAGACTAGCCTAGACTAGCAAGCTGTCAGACTAGACTAGCCCAACACTCTGTACCACAGTCTGACAGTACCAGCAAGCTGTCAGACTAGCCTAGACTAGCAAGCTGTCAGACTAGACTAGCCCAACACAAAAACTAGCCATTACGGGTAGCTATTTTTCCCGCAATTTATTTTTGTTTGAAATTACGTCACATATCGCAGGGGAATCTATGATCAAATGACGTCAGAGATAGTGGACAAGCCGATTTTAAAGCTCGATATCTTGTAAACTACACAATAAAAACACACTGGATCAACGCGAAAAAATTTTTTTGATTTTTATTTATCGATGCCTTTCATAAAATCAACAAATATTTTGACTTGAATGCCCCTTTAACAAAAAACGAATTTACATTGGCTGCCAGTTTTTTTTTTTCGACACGTCGTTGCGTTTTGAGGAATCTTAAACTTGAAACAAAAAACACAAAATTACCACAAACTTTTAAGAGAATTTTTTGTTGTATTTAGTGGCCAGTGGAGCAGGCGGGGGGCTCCACGGTGCTGCTCCCCCCCCCCTTTTTGACGTAAATGGTCTTTTTCTCGGAGATCGATTGCTAAGGGCCAAAAAAACGGGGCCACTCATTGATTCAGTCCAGCCCTCCCCCTCTTGAATTTTTTCCTTGCTGCCCCCTTTTACAGTGGTAACAGTATGTAGCCTACCAGTATTGCAAGTAAACAGTAAGCAAGTGTGAGTGTTCATCCCGTTTTCACGCGAATCAAAACAACCAACGTCAAGTTCCGAACATCCATACGTGTAAAAAGACTCACTGTATTTGCCTAAAGTCAAAATAATTAAATTGAATTTTTGAAAAAAAGCCCCCACAACCCCAAGGATAAACGGGTCTAGAAAAATAAGTACAGTAATTTTCTGGCTGGGCGGCCGAAAGAGGAAAACTGCAATTGATAATTCGAACCAAATCTTCACTGCCCTTGCGGTATTACATCGAAGCGTGTTACGAGTGGCGGGGCTCATCTCCGCGGTTTAGCGCCTGGGCTACACAGCTCCGAAGAACACCACAGCAAGGGCGAGCTGTTAGCAATAGTGAGTCAGATTTGACTAGCCAGGAATCAAACGCCAGACTTCCCACGCCGCAACGAAGTCTTTAACCGCTACGCTTAATTCCTGGTTTATCTGGTTAAACGCGAGTATTTCATTTCATGTTATATTACAAAGTACAAACCGCTATATCTTTCTATTTTTGTTTCGGCGCAACTGCTCTCGGTATCGTTTCGGCAAACTGTGACGTTACAATCAATCGCACTGTGTCTGGGTCGCGTGCAATTAAAACATTAAAGGCTCTGTCCTGAAAAAATCAATCAGTTCAGTCTCTCAGCTTTATTCCCGATATTCGTAGCCTGGTTTCTCAGTTCATGTCTTTATTTTTTCCAAGTCGTAAACTTCTGAGTATTAGCACTACTAAAACTGGGCAAATTTTGTGCTTCTTCGTTGAATTTTCAGCGGTTCAATATAATTTGAAAATAACCCTCAGGTATTATTTTATGTAAATAAAAAACTGGGCATATTTGACAGAGCCGGGAATCAAACTCAATCTTAATACTACTTTAGAGATCAGACAGCGGAGTGGCAAGAGCGTCTGCGTCTGGAGCTGTAGACTCGGGTGTAATTCCCTAGTCGAGTCAAATCAGTGACTTAAAAATTGGTATTCGCAGCATCCCAGCATGACGCTGAGCATGAAAGAGACAGTGAGGAGAACAAGCCGGCAAGTTTAATTGTCGTACCGTTGGGAAAGGCACTAGCGGGATTTTCCCATCTTAATGTGGTTATAGCCGGCAACTCCTATACGCGAGCTGGTTATAGCGCTTTCATCACTTTCTCGTGATAGGAGGAATAATATCCAACTATAACAACTACATAATCATGCAGTAATTTTTAGGCAAGTAAGATCTGCTTGCTTACTGCCTGCACATCGCCACAAATCTCTGTTATACTCGCGATATTACACTGAAGTGTGTAAAAGGTGGCGGGGTCCATCTGTGCGGCTTAGCGCCTGGATAACACAGCACGCAAGGAACGTCGCAGCGGTGGCGAGCCATTGCCGACACTGAGTCAGATTCATCCGCCTGGGAATCGAACCCCAGACCTCCCGCGCCGATAGCAGTGTCGTTAACCACAACGCCAGCGGTAGGCAACCTTTTTCGCACAGCGGACCAGTTTGAAACTAATCTTTTTTTTGCTGACCGGCCTTTGAAAAATCACAAATGTTTTAGCAAATTGGCAGTTAAACAACTCGAATTTATTCAGAATTGAAAACCTCGATCTTGTTTTAACCTACTCGCTTCATGCAACTCGGACTAAAACATCAAATTTTTTAAATCTTGCTGCAGCAGCAGCTTTGGTTTAATTTTTTATAGTAGCTTCTCAAATCTGATTCCTAACGTTATTCTTCCTCTTAACTAACTTATTTAGCCTAGCGCTATTTGATGACAGCATGACCTAACGATGGAATGACAGCACAATCAAATGTTCTCGGTTAAATTAAAAGATTTACTTTGGTAACTTAGTTAATTTTATGGTGTTGTGTAACTTGATTTATGTTATGGTGCGGTAAAAACGACCGAAAATTGCGTGTAAAGCTATAACCATGTTTCAAATTTAAAGCATTTAATCTGAAAACTTTTACGGACCGGCACCGGGCCGGTGCGGTGGTTACCGACCACAGCTCTATGCTACCGACAAAAACACGCAGATTGTTTTATTGCCAACAAACTATAAAATAAATGTACCTGGAATAATGAAAAACATTAACAAACAACAACCTTCCAATATACATCTCTGCATTCGGTTGGTGAATAAAATTTCCGCCTCTAAGAATTTGTTAATTCAGAAAATAATAGGCATATTTGCCTGAAGACGCTTGCCTACTTTTTTATAATTATATTACAAAATAAAAAAAATATACTAAAAAGTGATTCAAGAGCAATAACTTTGAATACTTTAACTACAAAAATAAAAACCACTAATATTCAAAACATTTGAATATTTTTGAAACGTTTCGATTTCAAACCATTATCAGTCTTATTCAAATAAAAACTGATTCTTATTTTTGTAATTACCTGACTTTGGCGTTTTATTCTTTTGCATCTATATTACAACCTCTTTTCACGAGAAAAACTAGAGGCATTATGATGAGCTTGCTCAGGAGATGGCAGCTGCGCTCCAGCGGCTTAACCAGAGAGTCACCGAGGTACTACCCCAACCCCCTTTTTGTCGCATAAAGACCTTTATTGGAGAACGTTCATGAAGAGCGAATAAAAACGGGATTCCCCTTTGTCTAAGTCTTGCCCTATCCCTCTAATTTTTTCCTGGCTACGCTCTGCTAGGCACCTACATCATACGACTTAAAAAAATCGGGGAAAGATGTATTAATTGCCTTATCTTTAATTTGATCTTAAATTGAGTTAGCTTAATTGAAATAACTCAACATATTTATAGAGAATTTATTTTTAGTATTTTTATTCGTCATGCACTTCGGCGTAATACCACGAGTATGATGAAGATTTAAATTTTTTATTTAGTAGGCCTGTTCTACTGTTTCAGAATTAAAATCAATTTCTATTGATCAATACCGATAGTTCGCCAACCCTAACAATATTAGTGATGAACTACTTCCACAGGAAAGCAACTGGCATGCATTATTAATATGCATATTGATTACTTTATTTTTATTTTGAAAGAAAAGTCTCCAACAGAAGGTTTGCGCAGTGGAAAACGGTTAAGGATATTGGCGCGCGAGGTTTCAGGTTTGATTCCTGGGCTGGTGAAATGAAACACAGTGTCGCTAACAGACAACGCTGCCATGTTTATTCGAAGCAGTGCTGCCCATGATAGACGTCGCACCTCGTGATACGCTTTGGCGTAATTTTAATGAAGATTTGATCATTTTGATTTGAGCCTTGATCGTTGGGAGCGCTTTCGACAAATGTGGAAAGATTGGGTTTTTCTGGGTCGAATCAAATTAATAGACTTCAGAAATGGTGACCACAGCGCTGGTATTAACTCATCATATTTGTTGCAGCACATTTTAACTCTCACATGGATTTAGCTGTCATCATTATTCGTGTTCGCGAGGCAGTGCGTATGTTGTCAAAACGTGCAGTTTTAAGACTAACTGTGGCTTTATTTTTCTCCTTAAGTTGTTTTCGTTCCATATTTATTTGCGGTTTTGCGATATCTAACAATCCTCATTCGTTTTGAGTTTTGCATCGTAAACTCGCAACACTTGATGCCAAACTGTTTGTGGAAAAACTTCATGAGCTTAGAAAGGCGTCGAAAACTTTCAGGGCAAGACGATTTTGCCGAGATTTAAACCTAAGTTTCGAAAATCATTATGGAATTCGGGGCCCAGCTTTAAAATTATTAAGTTCCTTCTTAGAAAGAAAACAGTATGTATCCCTCAATGGTTCAACTTCAGTTTTGTGTGATAATGATTTTGGAGTACCTCAAGGCTCCGTTCTTGGTCCTCTTCTCTTTTTACTGTACGTAAATGACATGCCTAATGCAGTCTGTAGTGTTCCGAGATTATTTGCTGATGATACCTGCCTACTACTTCATCACCCAGATTTGACTATTTTACATGATAATTTAAATCGCGAAATTTCTCTGTTACATGAATGGTGCAACTCGAATAAACTAACCATTAACCCCCTAAAAAGTCACCTCCTCCTAATCCCGCCAAAGCTCAATAAAAATAACCTCAATTTTTCAATTATGCTCAATAACACTAATATATCTACCGAAAGTAATGTTAACTACTTAGGTATATCTCTCGATTCCCGATTAAATTTTCAATCCCATATAAATATTATGGAGCAAAAAATATCACGGGGAGTTGGCATTCTATATAAACTAAAACCCATTTTACCACAAAGTGCTTTACTAAAATTGTACTACTCTTTAATCCATCCTTACCTTATATATGGAATAATAGTTTGGGGATCAACATTTCCTACCTATCTACGTAAATTAAGTATTCTACAAAACAAAGCAGTTAAATTAATAGGAGATGGTAACTATTCCGAAAGAGCTACTCCATTCTACATTAAATTAAAGATTTTAAAAATTCCTGAACTGTTTAAATTAGAAGTTGCCAAATTAGTACACAAACATGTCCACAATAATTTACCTATTCCTCTTTCTAATCTTTTCAAAAAATCACACGAATCATCTACTCGTTCAACTAGATTTTCTTCAAACCCTTTTAATCTATCGATACCTCTTTATCGTTCAAGCAGGTTGCAGCGTTGCATCAGGTATCAGGGTGCTAAAGTATGGAACTCAATCCCTACGGAAATTAGAAAACTACCCAAAACATCTTTTAACTCTAACTTAAAGAAACATTTCATTGAATTGTATACAACTGATATTTTTGGTTAAAGCTGAGAAGATATTATACAAGCGAAGGGCCTTTCTTGGTCCTTTTTGGCTTGTTTTTAATGTTTATGATGTCGTCTGGGGTGGCTGCTTGACTAGATGACCGAGGAGGTCCTTTCGCAGTTTCCCTGTCGCCAACAACTACCGGTACGCTATATTGTATGCTTTTTTTTGTTACTTTCTTTGTTTTTTTGTTGTTTTGTGGTGATGAAATAAAATGAATGAATGAATGAATGAACGAATGAATTCAAATCTTCATCATACTCGCGGCATTACGCCGACGCGCGTAACAAATAGCGGGGTCCATCTTCGCGAGTTAGGGCCTGGACAACACAGAAACGTCGCAGCGGTGGCGAGCCGTTGACGATCCTGCCCGATTCGACCGGCCCGGGAATTGAATTTATGACCTCCCGCGACGATAACGATGTTTCTAACCGCTTCGCCAATTATTCCTTCTGTTCCAAAAGCACGACTCTAAAGCTAAAGGTGAAAAAATAATGCATCAAAAGTAAAGACTGCCTTAGGTTGCTTTACCTGCAGCTTTATCTAACTTTATAGAGTAACTATTTATACGGAATGACGAGTACGATTCAGTATGTCACAGAGATTGCGCAAATTCCCTAGAGAGATTCAAGAACAAGGCTAATCGAATCACTTTCAAATCCGCTTTGCAATGTAACAATGAAAAAAGAATTTAAGATGCTTGCATACGCCGTGGGGCCAGAGCTGTTTAGGGCCACGAACATTACGCCCATTCTCATTTCGCAATCTCGCCTGTGTCGGAATCAAAAACCCATTTTTGCAAACGATTTTTATTGGGCTTAATGTAAAATACTTTGACCAACATTAGTTTAGGCATTTGTTCAATTAACAACAAAATATAAATAAGCAAATCATAAAAATATAAACAACAAATGAAACATTGCTAAGAAGTAAGTGCAGTTTGTGAAACAAGCCTCATTCGAAAAAAAGTTTGATGTCTGTTTAAGAAAAATCTTAATGCGCAATAACGCCCCCCCCCTCCGGTTAGCCCATTCACACAGGGGATGCAACAGCAGGAGCGGAGGTAGAGGAGGGACACCGGGGGTCCCCCTCTTTCTGACGTTAAGACCTTTTTCTCTTCGATATCGATCGCTATATAAGGCCAAACTAAAATGGGGCTTCTCATTGTCTTAGGCCGCCCGCCCCCTAAAGTTAGGATGACGTAGGTAAGTAACGAACCTGCAAAACCAATTCCGAACCCCGTGCGCCACCATTCGGACGACTTCATGTGCAAGCTTCTCATCTGAATAGTAGCTGTGATGGTTTTTGTTGATGTCGAACAAATTTACATTTTTTGATCATTTTATTACCCTTATGTCATTTGTAAACAGATTAGAGGTCATCAATTACGTCATAGATACCAATCGCTTTGACACCTGTCACCGCGGATGACAGCGTTGCACAAAAAAAATTATGTTTCGTAGTGTTCTTGGTTCTATAGAGCCGTCTCACAGAGTCTTATTACACCAGCGAACCGGCGAGCTTTGCTGTTTACACTTTGTACCATTAGTTGAAACAGAACCGGCTGAAAATATAACTTTTGCAATGGAACCGGCTGACAAAAAATTTAAACCCAGCGCTCATAAAATCATTTCCTTTTTGATTTTAGAGCAGATATTGATGAGTTTTTAAACATTTTTCGTTCCGCTTTGGCGGGTTTGGACCGGTAATAATGGTCAGGAAGTGAAGCACAGTAGGACGGCACCAAAATTGGCTCATTGGTGCACAAATCATAACGACTACTCGACTGGTTCACCTCCGACGATAAATTTGTTTCTGAAGACCATAGGAGACCATTCAATGCTAAAGATGCCTTTTCAGAATGAACATCCATATTGGAAGTCTTGGTCTCTTCTTCAAGATCAACATTGTCATAATGCTCTTCTATAATCGCTTTAACAAGCCCCTGCTGGGGTTTGAACTCAGTTTTTTCTTTGATAAATTCATTTGAATACAGATCTCCAAGCGTTACGTCATGATTTTTGCTGAAGTGTATATCAGGATTGCCATTTTCAAATCTGAGATTGGGAGAAAAAGTCAGTAATTTAAAACTAATTCATTAAAACAATGATGTCTTCATTTTTATCCTCGCGTCACGAGAAAGCGACGTAGGCGCTGAACGCTGAAAAAACCCAGTCTTGCTTTGGAGTCGTCTTTGTTTCCGAGTTTTCCGCTCGAGTTTTGCTTCTGACTTCTATAATGTGCATATACTTAGACTTCATAAAGTAGAAATAATATTATCGTAACGCAACTTAGCCAAGGATGCAACAACGAGGCTTGGGTCGGCGTTGAACCATCAACCTTGCGATCATAGCCGTCGTAATAACAATGCTCCGAACCACTACACCATGCTCGCTGCCGACAAAAATCGCAGCATTGTTTTTGCTTTCACGCCGAATAGGTAAGCGATTCTCGCAACTTTTTCTTCCTCATGCTAGCCCAATATGGCGATAGCTGTAAAGCCTTAAATTCGTATTTGACTAAATGGTGGGATTCAGCGGTTCGCACCGGTTCTATGAAACCGTCTCACAAAATCAGTAAACCGACCAGCATTGCTGTTTACACTTGTATCATTAGTTGGAACAGAACCGGTTGAAAATATAACTTTTGTAATGAAATCAGCTGACCAAAAACATTAAATTTTACCACTAATTTGACCCACATTTTAGGTAACTGCTGGCTCGGAGAGCCGAGTGATAAGAGCGTAGCATATGCCTCTGGAGCTGCATACTCGGGTTCGATTCCGAGGTAATGTAGATAGATAGGTGACCGGCAACTCTTAGTGAGCTCGTTAAAATGCATTGAATGCTTTCTCGCGAGAGGAAGATAAAGATGCTACTAAACGCAAAGAGAGAAAGCTCACTTCGCAGTCTCCTTCAATTACTGTTGAACTTTTGGTTCAAGGCTTGGAAAATATTTAGCTATTATTGAGTTTCATAAAAGCGATTCGACCGATGCAAAACTCGAACCAGGGTGCAAAATCACAAGCAATGCTTCATAAAAAATAATTCTTCATTATGCTCGCGGTATTACGTCTAAGTGGGTAACGAGTAGCGGGATCCATCTCCGCGGTTTAGCGCCTGGACAACATAGCTTCGAAGAAACGTCGCAACGGTGGCGAGCTGTTGGCGATCTCGAGTTCGATCCGACCGGCCCGGGACTCGAACCCGGGACCTCCTGCGCCAATAGCGGTGTCTTTTAACACTACGTTTCATGTTTTTAGTAATTCAAATAAACTTTTTTGCGACCAAGGTTATGCTTCATCTATTATTGGTTAGTAAAAATTTTGTCGATAGGTGATTAAAAATTTGGAAAGTTATAGTTCGTATAATTACTTCGCATTTCGAAACGCAATACAAGTTTTTCCGGAGTCATTTTTCTTTAGTTCGGCTCAACTATTGTTGCTGTTTTTTTTTTTTTGCCTAAATGACTTCGTTAAATAATTTGATGTAATAATTTATTTAGCGTATGGTTGGATTGCATTTGTGGGACTGTGTTCAGGCTAGCATCAGATTAGTCTAGCAGGAAATGTTTAGTCATTCACCCTCGCACTATAGCGATGGCTGGCTTTCTACAAGTTCCTGCTTAGTGGTAAAAAATCAGTATTAAAAGGATGGAACATCCATTACCTTGATATTTGTTGGACGAGGTTTTATTTAATCTCTGCCTAATTTTTTTAACGAAGTCATACATTTGCAGCAAAAACATTTATTACAAAGGAACAACCCAGTCTCGCTTAGGAGTCGTCTTTGTTTCCGAGTTTTCCGCTCGAGTTTTGCTTCTGACTTCTTTAATGTGCATATAGTTAGATTTCATAAAGCAGAAATAATATTATCTTAACGCAACTTATCCAAGGGTGCAACAACTAGTAGGAAATGTTTAGTCATTCACCCTCGCACTATAGCGATGACTGGCTTTCTACAAGTTCCTGCTTAGTGGTAAAAAATCAGTATTAAAAGGATGGAACATCCATTACCTTGATATTTGTTGGACGAGGTTTTATTTAATCTCTGCCTAATTTTTTTAACGAAGTCATACATTTGCAGCTAAAATATTTATTACAAAGAAGAACATGCATCATGGAAGATAACCTGGTTGAGCATCGAATTCGCAAAAAAACTCATGTTTGGTGTCCAGTGGGTCAACCATTCGCCTAACCCATGTTCTAAGCAAACAATTCAGGAAATGTTTTAAGTACTAAGAAAACATCTTGTTCTATGTTTTCATGTTGTTATTCATGTTCTAAGAAAACAATTCAGGATGCGCTTTGTCGCGCTCTAGCGACACAAATATATCACAGCTGACGATTAAAATTCATCGAGGTTTAAAATATGGAAGATTTTTAATTTTACACTTTTGACGCAAAAACAGCGTTAAAGAACTGCACAAACAACAGATTCTTGCCTCTGGTTACAAGGTGCTTGGTTACCGTAGTGGTTCAAGGTATCGCTATCAGCGCGGGAGGCTTGGAGTTCGATCCTGGGCCGGTCAAATCAGACGCTGTGTCGCCAACGCAGCGTTATTTCTTAAGAATTGTGTTGCCCGAGCACTAAGCCGCGGGTATGGATCCCGCTTTTCGTTACACGCTCTGACGTAATACCGCGAGTATAATGAAGAATTGATTGTTTTTAGTCACGGATTCGCCGGGAGGGAAACATCGCGATAATAACAGGTGAGTAGGAAACGAACCACCACTTTTCGATCTTGCCCCACGGTGCCCGAAGCCCACTCACTAATGGCGTAACCAGGGGGGAGGAAGTGGACGAAGAACTGTTTCTCTCTTTTTTACGTATGAAGGCCTTTTTCTAAGATCACTCCGTGAGGGCGAGCAAAAACGGGGCCTTTCATTGCTACACCCGGCCCTGGCCCCCAATTTTTTCGCTGGGTGCGCCCCTGCCAATTACGTTTCATATTTTGAATGGAAGAGGGATATCCGTTCAAGGAGCGTGCGAAATTTTCTGGGGGCGTAAGGAAAATCTACAAATAGTACCATCGATGGAACCGGAAAAATAACTGCTTTAGTCATGTAACAAAAGGGGGCTCAGGCAGAGTCGGATTATGGGGATTTGTAGCCCCGGTACCCCCGGCCAGGCTGTTAAATGGGGTTCTCCAAAAAGGTATGCTGCTGACCTGAAAATGGGGTCTGCAAAAAATGCATGGGCCGCCAGAAAAACTAGCCCCGCGGCCTTCAAAGTCTTAATATGATCCTAGACTGAAGGGGGCTCCCCCGTTACCTAGGTCCCTGCTTAGTACGAATTCAATGGTGACAAATTAATAAAGCGTCCACATCCACATGCTCTGTTAATAGAATTTATTAAAGAAAAAGCACAAAACAAACGCATGACCCCACAAACTCACAGTGATACCGCGTGCAATTGTTAAGAACAAGAATAGAAAATTTAAAGAACTTACCATATTAATATTTGTCACAGTCACATGCAGGTATTAAGCGACAAAACAGGCAAAGTAGCTAACGGATTTATAACAAAAATGCTAAGTGTTTGAAAAAACCAGCAAGATCAAACGCAACGACTGCTCTTAATTCTATCCAAGAGGAAAAACAGAACCTCAGTCAGTCTAAACACTGGACGTTTCGACAACGCAGATTTAACTGTCATCATCAGCAGTGTTTTGCACTGCCTTGCTTACACTGCTGATGATGGCAGGTGCATCTATGTTGCCTAAACGTCTAGTTTTAAGAATTATTGCTTTATTGTATTTTGAAGTGATTTTATCTTGTTTGATGCATACGATTTATGTGGCTTTAATTTCTTTAACAAAGTCATTATCAGCAAGTTATTACTGCCCATATTCAACAAGCATACGAATTTGCTATACGATTTCAGTATAACATAGATCACTTTAATATTTTCCAAAAAAGCATCAACAAACTATTGCCGCTGCTACCAAATGCAAGCAGATACCAACAAAGTGAACGATAGTCCACCACCGATTAAGATTTTGCTGGTGTAAAATAGACAGACTATGACATTATTTTTACATTTTGTAGTACTATTACGAAAACGGCAAGTAAAAAGCAACAAGATTTAAAACATTTGAATAAGACATTTCGATTCAAACCATTGGCAATCTCATTCAAATACAACTGACAATGGTCTAAGCGTAAATCGAAACGTCTCGATCGAAAATATTCAAATGTCGCAAATATCATGGGAAAAATTTTACCAAATTTTTGAGTTTTTTCGTGGGAAAAAGCAAGGTGCGTTGCGTAGGTTGGTCTACTTTCAGCCAAAACTGCAAACTTGCCAGCATTTTTGATCGAGTTCAAGTTCGAATTCAATAATTCTTACCGGAGTTCATGCTAATTTCAAGTCATTTTTGTCAAGTTTAGGATCAGTTCAAACTCAATCAACTTTGTTCGACATCGAGTACAGAGATTTTTGCTTTTCGAGTTCAAGTTTGGCAAACAAATACAGCTCAGCGAGGTCAAGTTCGCAGCCCTGCTTCTAGCAGTAGCAAAAAGTTCCCAATAGAATGAAGCTGATAGCGACATTAAAAAATTCCTAATGTTGCCAGTTATTTTATCTTAATATGCTATTTGATAGCAGCAGATGCTTCGTATAACACAAAACATTAGAACTGGATACAAAAAAGATAAGACTGCGTGCATTTTGATCGATTACCTGATAAATTTTTTTGGGTGGGATGGGGGTGTGGGCTGCAGGGGTTTATTGAAGCTGTGTGGAGAGTTAGAACCGGTTCGAAGCGGTTCTAACCGATTTGAACCGTTCAAAGCAGTTTCAATTGAATTTAAATTGGGAACACTGACAAATTGGGAAGAAAATCGCGGCGGAGCTGAAGGGTTGCCGCCGCTTTTCTTTTTTTGCTGAAATTAAAATTGAAAACATTAAATCTTTTATATTTTAACAGATCAACGCTCAAACATCGAAAAAGATCAGCGCACAGAGGCTCACACTGCTTCTACCAGCTGAAGAGGGAAGGGTTAAACGGTTCCGGAGGTCTGGGGTTCAAATCCCAGGCCGCTCAACCGAACGCAGTGTCACTAACGACTCGCCACCGCTGCGATGTTTCTTTAGAGCTGCGTTGCTCAGGTGCTAGACCTCAGAGATGGACCCCACCACTCGTCACAAGCTTCGATACGTTGCTTGTTACAAGATACATACATAATTTTTAACATGTGACTTGTATCAACGCATTAAAGCTATAAGATATTTTGACAAACTGTCGATACTATGAACCTAATCCGTACCTTATTGCTACGCGGATCGAGCACACCAACATTGGGACTTGACGTAAAAACTTTGTTAAAATTCGTTTCCCGGTTGACGAGTTCCATTTGATAGAATTTCTTGTCATCCTGAAGGAAAGAAAATGAGTTAGCAGCCGTCATGAAGTGGATTAATAGAACTAAGCTGTTTACCAAGTACGCTTAAAACATTAAGCTAAGCTTTGCTTAAAAAGCTCACTAAAGCACTGTATTTTCATTTTCTTCAAAATTTAAAAAGTAAAAATGTAATACATGTAAAAATTTTAAAAGCAAGAAAACTTTCTTACATAAAAAAAGCTTTCACCTTAACTACTAACTGCATGAAACAACAAATTTAAGAAAACTGAGCTAAACGTTTCGGTCTCAACAGCATTCACTTTTAACAGTTTTCATAGTAACTTACAATTAATTTCTGCATCTGTTCCTCTCTATCCCGCACCAGCGCTTTAAGTTGATTAATCGCGTCCAAATCCTCAGGTCGACTTTCCCGGCGCTCGTATTTCTCTTCGGCTTGATAAAGCCTAAACAAACATCTGTAACTTTATAAAAAAGCAAAAAAAGACATTTTTGTTCCTTTATTTACTTGTGCATCTACCCTCCTGTCACGAGAAAGCGATCAAAGCGCTCTAACGAGCTCGCTTAGAAGTTGCCAGCCATCTGTCTACCACTCTAACATGGGGGAGCCCCGCTAAGTGCCTTTGCCAACCGCACAGCAAGTAAACTAGCCGGCTTGTTCTCCACACTGCCCCTTTAATGCTGAGCGTCAAGCGGGGAAGCTGTAAATACCAATTATACAGTTATTAGTTTGACCCGACTCGGAAACAAACCCGAGTCTACAGCTCCAGATACAGACGCTCGACTCGACCATCGAAATCAAGGCAACAAAACTCACGCGATGCTTAAAGATGAAATTTTATCCTTCAACGCTTCAGTTGCTTTGTTAAACTCGTAAACCATATTTTGTTTCTGGCGGATGAACTTAGCTTCCTGGTTGTCCTGCGCGGATTGAAACTTTCTGGTCAATTCCTCGTCTCTATGACGTAATTCCATGTTTGCTTCACTGCGCACGCGCAAGATTTCGTGTCCTGCAATGACGTCATTAAAGTATTTGCAAAAAAACACACCTTCATTATACTCGCGGTATTACGACGAAGTATGTTGCGAGTGGCGGGATCCATCTCCGCGGCTTAGTGCCCGGGCAACACAGCTCCGAAGAAACGTCGCAGCGGTGGCGAGCCGTTGGCGAGGCCTATTTAACCAGGCCGGGAATCGAACCCGAGACCTCCAGCGCTGATACCAGCGTCTTTAACCACTACGGTTTCATACAAAATCAAATCATCTGCATCAAAAACACAACCTCACCTTTCTGTTCCAGTTCTCTGTTCAGAGTCGCCAGCATTTCATTTTGCTCGGTTACTTTATCTCGGATCTTGTTATTATCGGCAGCAGCTAGACGCAAATCAGATTCCAAGTCGTTCATCTACAAAATATCAAAATGAAAATCCAGGTTTGACTCGCAGATAAAAAAAATTTATCACAACGCAGCCTCCATCTACAGGCAAATCACATTCTCATTATACTCGCGATATCACGCCCAAGCGTGCAACGAGTGGCGGACTCATGCCGAGGCTTAGTGCCCGGGCAACACAGAAAGTGGTGGCGAACCGATGACGACACAGTGTTCGATTTGACGAGCCAGAAAACAAACTCGCACTGATAGCGATGTTCTTCACAGTTGAGCTACCCGACCAGCCCTTTGTGTACAATGTACTAAACTATCTGACTCCTGCACTTGAAAAGACGCTACAACCTGCAGCAATAACAAAATTGAGATGTGTTCCAATATTTCAATGCTACCATACTTATTTATAGAGCAAAGCGATGTGGTCAAAGACATCGTCATCATCGCGGGAAGTCTTAGTTCGATTCCCAGGCTGGTTAAATCGAACACAGTGCCACCAACGGCTTGGTTTCTTCGAAGCTGTGTTGTCCAGGCGTTAAGCCGCGGAGATGGGCCCCGCCACTCGTTACACACTTCGACGTCATACCGCGAGTATAGTGAAGATTTGATTGTTTTTATTTGGCTTCTTTTAGAGGAGCTATCTTTAAAGAGGGAAAGAGGGTGAAGGCCCACACAATATAATGGGGTTGATCTAAAAACATTTGCCATTCTCGCTTCAGCCAAGATGTCGCAATAATGGTAACAAGTCCATCATACTTACTTTTTGCGTCATTTTTTCCTCATTTCTCGCTTTCGAGCTCATCGCTTGCTCCAGTTCGTTTTTCGCAGTAACGAGTTGATGTTCGTATTGACGCCGCACGTCGTCCAGAGCTAGCGCTTGCTGATGCGTCAATTCGCTTCGTAATTCGTCTGAATACAGAAGTTAAATTCAAACACAATCAAATCGTCATTACACCCGCCGTACCACGACGAAATGTGTGACGAGTGCCGGGGCTTATCTTCGCGGTTTTGTGCCTAGACAACACAGCTCTAAAGAAACATCGCAGTGGTGGCGACCCGTTGGCGACACCGTATTCAATTTGACCGGCCCTGGAATCGAACCCAAGACCTCCGGCGCCGATAAAAGTGTCTTTAATCACTACGCCAACGTAACAACATGTCTGTTGTAAATGATAGTTGAGTTGTTCACCCAATTACTTATGAATCACCGCTTGCAAATGCAGAAAAAGTCTGCAAATCCTCTCGCTTTCAAAGCCGAAAAAGTAACGACTTTCTGACTTTACAGATGATCGTTTGGCTTTAAAAGCCATGTTACTGATATGGCGAGGGTTGGGGTTAGTGTTAAAGTTATGTTAGAATAAGGGTTACCCTAACCCTAAGTGGGAGGAAGAAGCGCGTGAAGGAGAGTTTGGAGGGCCAGGGGCATGCATAGAACTAGTGCCGGATTACCCATTGGGCAGAGTAGACAACTGCGTTTAAACCCCGCTGGCTTTAAAATTCTATGAGACTGCGCCAAAGAATTTTTAGTAAAACTTTCAAGCTTGATCATGTTCGGCATATTAATAACTTCGCTTGTAAAGCCAAAACGATCATCTGCGAAGTCAGAAAGTCATTACTTTTTCCGCTTTGAAAGCGGGAGGATTTGCAGACTTTTTCTGCGTTTAAAACCGGTAATCCATAAGTAATCGGGTGAGTCAGTAGATGCTAAAACTCACTCATATCTTGTTCAAATTCCTGTTCTCTCCTATCCATTTCTTCTCGCTTCTCTCGGTTTATTTTTTCCTTTACTCCTTCAACGGCAATCTGTTGCGAGCGTAGTTGGGAATGCATCTCTTCTCTACGACAAAATATTTACAAATAAACAACAAACAACTTGGTGTTTTCGCGCTAACACATTAACACCGCTAATTTTTGGAGCTAACATTGTTTTTTGGTGCCGCATGGCATAACTCAACTCAGAACATCAAGAAAAAAAATTAAAATAAAAAAAAAAAGTAAGCGCTAAACAATCACCGCCAAAAGTCGCTTTTCGTGAAAATGCAGAGACTGGATTGAAAAAATCGGGGTATATAGGCATGGTAGGGGGGAAGGCTACAGAAGCTATTGCCCGGGGGCCTCAGGTCAGAGGCGTGCCAAAATGGCCCTAAAAAAGGTATGATGCTAACGCCAAAATAAAGTCTGCAAAAAAGCACGTGAACCCCGAAAAATCAGGCCGGGTCCCACAGTCTTCATACGTATGCATGGTCTTCAGCTGGGTTTCAAATGCTGTAGCACAGACCTGCACTATTAGTCGATTACACATAAACGATTTTTCAAAAGTCAAGCAGACGTGCCAACCTGTGCTGGGAATCAAGATGGTCACGCAATGATTTGATTTCTTCGTCTTTTCGCTGCTCCAGTGCCACGAGCGCCATCTGGTGGGACTCGTTAAGGTGGTCAATCTGCAAAGGTAAAAAGAAATTTAACTCTTAATAACCTGCTCAGTATTTGAGGAAGAGCATACTTGGGAGAACAATCCCGGAGATAAAATGCTGGCGAGCTAGAGAAACCACGACAATGAACAGAATATTATCATTATTAATAGTACTCAGTTTCATATTTATCCTTCTATCACGAGAAAGCAATAAAAGCGCTATAATGAGCTCGCTTTGGAGTTACAGGCCACCTGTCCACCACTCAAGATGGGAGGAATTCCGCTAAGTGCCTTTCCTAACGGCACAACTCGTAAACTTGCCGGTTTGTTCTTCACATTGTCCTTTTAAGACCGAACGACAAGTAGAGAAGCTGTGAATAACAATGATTAAAGTCATTGGTTTGATCCGACTCAAAATCAAACCCGAGTTTACAGCTCCAAAGGCAAACGCTCTTACCACTACACTATTAGAGCTGTTAGATGAACACCGTAATACGAAAGGTACAGCAAAATTTTTGCGGTGGGAATTTTTCGTCAGAATATTTTTTGATATTAGCGAAAGTCTGAAACAACTTGGTGCTAAAACTATTCGGATCTACTTGTTCTTACTTTCATGTTGAAATCGTTGGCAGCTTGTTCTGCTTCATGACGTAACTTCCGTTCAACATCCGTCACATCCGTAACACTAGCTTCCAACTTTCGCTCCAGATCTCTCCGTTCAGCGTCAAATGAAAGACGAAGCTCGGACATCTTCAAGTTAAATCTTTGTTATTTTACTTTCATACGCGCGCATTGGCAGGTTCAAGACATCGCTAATGGTGCGAGAGGTCTGGGATCGTTTCATAGGCCGGTCAGATTGAACACAATGTCACCTACAGCTCGCCACCGCTGTCATGCTTCTTCGGAGCTGTGTAGCCCAGGTTCTAAGCCGCGGAGATGGATACCGCCTCTCGTAACACGCTTTGGCGTGATACCGCGAGAATAATTAAGATGTTTTTGATTTGAATGATTATTTAAATCATGTACCTGGCCCGACAACTGCTTTATCTGTTCCTCCCATCCGGACTTAGAGGCCTCCAGCTCTCTGTTCTTCCTCAATTCCAGATCTTGCAGAGCAGCCAGACGTTCTTCTCTGTGCTGGCTGTGCAAGCGTTGCTCCAATTCCGACAATTTTTTCCTACAAACAAAATAATTTTGTTTCATGTGAATTGTTCGTGTTGCTTTGAATGATATTTGTTTATCGATGAATTATAATTACCCGTAGTGCAGTTTTTTCCAAAGAAAATATTTAGACCCAGAATCAAACCTACAGGAACGCAAAATAAATAGCTTTTTTCTTTCATAAGTTGTCCTGAATATCAGGGACCCAATTCTCATTTTTTGGGACCTAAAGGAAGCGCCTTGTGGCCGGCAACTCCCAAGCGAGCTCGTTATAGCGCTTTGATCGCTTTCTCCTGGTAGGAGGATAAATATGAAACTAAATACGAAAAAATCATTGAATGTAGGAATGTATCAATTGCTGTTAACTTCATGGCACTTCAATGTGAGAGAAAGTATATTTCAAGAGCTACTTTAGATTTGAGATTTAACGCTTCAGCAGTTACAACAGAAATGGAACCTTTACGTGCAGTTACTGGGGCGAAAAACTCTTCGTATAAAGTCAATATTACCCTGTCCTGTTCAAATGGTTCGAACTACTCACTGGTTCTCTGCATCATAATCAATCTATGACGTCATAGTCACTTGTTTTAATTATGGCATCAAGAAATTGATTATGATGAAGAAGGCCCTTGGGCCTTAAAATTAAACTGGCCTTATGGACGAGGTAAATGTGAGCCAGAAACATAAAAAGTGGAATTTACCTCATTTCACTTTCCCATTTTTCATTCCATTCCTGTTTCACTTTTTCTACAGCCCCTTCGTGGTCACGTTGTAACCGTGAAATTTGCCGCTGATTGGCTTCCTTAGCATTTTCAAGCTCTATTCTGTAAAACCAACTTTTTGTTAGACGCGTAATTACAGCTAAGGTTTATATTTTAGTGAATTATCTGCATCACGAGAACTGACAAGTTGAAAATCAAATCTGCGAAACCAGCTTCGGAGCCCAATAATTCAAAAAAAAAACAGAAGAGCAAGTTCTACATGATCGAACAGGGGGCGGATTCTGAACCTTTTTAGCAGCGACTAAGCATCAAAAACTGTTCATCTGGCAGTTTTCCAGGGATGCAGTCGAGACTGCTTAGTCCGAGATCGAGACCTTTTTATGTTTTCGAGACCGAAACCGAGACCAGAAAAGTTCGAGACCTTTTAGTCGAGACCGAGACAAAACAGTTGCGAGACCGAGATTCGAGACCTAATCGAAAACAAAAAAATATTTTGAAATCGAAATTTTTTTACTGAACAGTGAACACTAAACGCAAAAATTACAATTAAACAAAGTTTTTGTTGCGCTTTAAATAAACTAACATTGAGAGCAAATCGGATGATAGCCTGGCCCGATGTGGCCGAAAAAGCAAACCACTTTGATTAAAAACTTGTTCTACCGGTGCAGAAATGGCCGGCACACACAAAACCTGAAACGCTAGAATTGAAAGTTCGGGATACAGTATTGCATGCTCTTTCCAAAACTTGAAAAAAAGTCTCGAGACGCAATTTCTGCTTCGAGTTCGAGATCCAGTTGCTTCCAGACCGAGATCCGAATTTTTGACCCAGTCTCGAGACCGAGACCTTAAAATTTAGGTCTCGACTTGTCTCGAGACCCTCAACCCTGTTTTTTTCACAGCTTTACGCAGTAGCTGAGTCGATTTTATCAGAGCAAGGTCTAAACCGATTCACACTAAAGTTTGCTAGAGAATCGTGGGGAGAAATGCTTTACAATAATAATTCGTAACGAGGAGCCCAGAAGAAATGCTTGACAGTTCCAATACAATTTCTTTGCAGCTGCAAAGACAAAGCATATCAAAGCCCTAGCCTAGTCTTTCGAAATTGGGTTCCCATGGGTTGGGAAAGTCAAGACCCAATGTTTTGACCAAATAAGCTATTTCGGCTCGGTAAAATATTGAATAAAAACAAAAATCAATTCAATTTGAAAAGCAACGGTGGTTCTAAGTGACTCAGCAATGCGCTTTTTTCTTATATAAATTAAATGAAAACCAAACCTTCATTATACTCGCGGTATTACACCGAAGCGTGAACTGGGTCCATTTCCCCGACTTAACGCCTGGGCAACACAGCTCCGTGGAAACCTCGCAGTGTGGGTATTCGTTGAGTTTGATTTGACCGCGCCGGGAAACGAACCCAGAACCTCTTGCGTCAATAGCAACGTCTTTACTACTACGCCAACTGGCCAGTCATCAACATCACGTTTGATGCATTTCACTCAGTTTAGTTGGAACAAGAGTGGTGCCATTATGGTGCTGCAAATCTTTCTCGTACGATTTGGTTCAAATTCGCGTGTAGTTCAATATGCTAGGTGAGCTATGCTAGACCTTGGACATGCTTGGCCACACAACAATAACACGACAATGTCGTTGTAGATCATATTTCATGGCCGAGTGGGCAATGAACGTAGTCGCTAAAAGTCACAACTATGTAAGCAATTTTACCATCTCGCAGCTTGTAAGTCTATAAAAATTCAATAAGCCCGGTAATTTCGCTTTCAAAACTCCAAATATTTTAGTTCTGCTTGCAGTCAAATTGGACAAGCATAAGGAGGAAAAATAAAGGCACATTAATTCTTGAAACTCGATGTTTCGACAACATAGATTCAGCTGTCATCATCAGCAGTGTAAGCAAGACAGTATTGCTGATAATGACAGCTGAATCTATGTCGTCGCAACGTCCACTTTTATAAACCACTGACTTTTTTCCCTCCTAATCTTCATTCCATGCATACTATATTTCCGTCAAATATAACACTAATTCTCAACATTTTTTAAACCTTAGGACGAGTCGTTTATTTTAACAGCTATCAGTTCATCTCATAAAATTATAATATTTATTCCGATAATTTTAAAGCGAATCATTACGTAAAATTAACATTAAGCAAATTTCGGAATACAATAAATATGAGACGGAACGACGACGACGAGCTTAAGGAAGAAAAATAAAGCCTCTGTAATTTTTAAAACTGGACGTTTCGATAACACAGATTCACCTGTCATCATCAGCAGTGTAAGCAAGGCAGTACTAAATTGAACAGAACCATGTTGTCAACCTGTGCTGTCGAAACGTCCAGTTTTAAGAATATGGAGGCTTTATTTTCCCTCATTAAGCAAATCATCTTCACATTTTGCGAGTTTTTTTAGTGATAATACCACCTCAAAGCAATAGTGGTGTAGCCATGCAACACAACACCCCCATGAACTAGTGGTTTTAACCTTTCCAGTTCCCGGGACCCCATATTTTAATTTTGTTAACTTGGGGACACTGTGTGAGCGAATCCACAAAGGAGTTGCACGTTGAATACAGTTTTGCATTTCTTCAGGGCAGGGTAAGACCAATATTAAGTTGTCTTATTAAGTGCTGTAATCACACTTGGATTTAAAAACCATTTAGGGCCAGGGCTCTCAAGCAGGGGATATTGGTCCCTCTTGGAGCTACGGAACATCAAGCAGGGGCCCACAAACACAAGACTTATCACTTACGACCAGCGGACGGTGATTATAGCCACTAGAAACGAAATACGGACAGAACACTTTCTTGCTGAGCAGGAAGCCACTGGTGTTAAAAGCCTCCAGAAAAGAGCCGCGAAGCATAAAAGGTTGAGAACCACCGCTTCTGGGTATTAATTTCCCATTGGTGCGCAACAAAAATATTTTCAAGTATTGTAATCATATTCGTACTTCGAACACTTTAAAAACTGAACAGAAAATTCAGCAGTAATTGAGGGAGACTGCGGAGTGAGTTTGCGCTCTTCGAGTCAGCAGCAACCCGGTATATACGTCAAATGCGATCGGCTCGAGCAGAGAATCGAACTGGTCTCAAAAATTCTAAACACTGCACGCGGTAGCACCAGGCCACCAGGCCGCTGACAATTAATTTCGGGGAAAATTTCCCATTAGTGCGCATTAACAGTATTTTTAAACATGCAACAATAAATGACATCATTTTTAACTCGAACAAATTGCATTGCATAGCATGGTCAAAAATTTAACAAAACCGTTTCAAGACAGGTGCTTTGTAAGCAAGAGACAAATATCTGTCACGCATTTCTATGAAGTAACAATCGCTTCATTGTTACGTACCTGAGTTGGGAGACGAGCACTTCCGTCTGTTTGTGCTCGGATTGGGCAGCAGTGACGTCATTTTCAAGCTCAGTGATGCGTGACTTGAGGCCAGAAATAAGCGATGAAGCATCACCAAGGCCACTTTCATGTTGAGAGATAAGTTCATTAAGACGAGCTATCTGTGAACATGAAAAGAAACCAAGTGTCGAAACACAAATACCACTACAAGGCGAGACTAACAATCATCCAATTAACTTCTTAAGACGCTTGATGCATCAGCATTACACCAAACAATTGACATTTGGCTTGAAAACAACATTTTCTAAAAACGTAAAACAATCGGTCGGTCGGCGTGTGGTCAACGACATCGCTATTTCCGCGGAAAGCCTGGGTTCGATTCCCGGGCCGGTCAAATCGGACCCAGTTTCGCCAACTGCTCGCCATCGCTGCGATGTTTTTTCGGAGTTGTGCTGGCCGAGCCGCGGAGATGGATCGCGACACTCTTTACACGCTTCGACGTAATACCGCGGGTATAATAAAGATTTGCAACAAATCGATGAAAACATGGTTTAAATTTTTGAAATTCTTGAAGCCAATTCTCGTCACTTTTCAAGATCACCACTTGATGTTGTAAATACGTCATTATCGCTTCGTTATTACGTCATCCACAAAGACAAAAACATCTTGGAGTATTTACGGACATTATTGGATTCCAATTTACTGCTACTAAAATAATACTTCGAAACAAAATTCAATCAAAGTAGTAAAACACTTGATTCAATGCAGGTGAAGGTCATAAGTTCGCGCTGTATATTTTACAGTTTGCTAATCTAAAACAATCTTCATTCTACTCACGATATAACGCCAAAGCGTGTAACGAGTGGCGGGGCCCGTCTCCGCAGCTATGCGCCTGGACAACACAGGTCCGAAGAAACGTCGCAGCGGTGGCGAGCCGTTGGCGACACTGTGTTCGATTTGACCGGCCAGGAAAACGAACCCTAGACCTCCCGCGCCGATAGTAACTTCTAACCACAACGCTAAACGGCCGATTGCTTTAATATGTAATCCCTTTGTCTAGAATGGAACTTGAATCTTACAATTCAATTTAAACAGATTTTACCTCAGCCTGAGCGTGTAGTAGGTTGGTAGTCACTGCATCTTTTTCTGCTTCAACTTTAGCGAGAGCTGCAGCTTTCTCTGATTCAAATTGACTTGTCTCTCGTTTCAATCGCTCTTCCATTTCAACCAACATTTTATCCATTGCTTCTTTAGCCTAAAAATCAAAAACGTTACCCGCAGTACTGATGATGACAGATGCATCATTCAAGTTGAAATGTCTAATTCTGTAAAATTTTTTGTCAAAATTTTCATTCTCTGGTACGTCTATGATGGTGGTATTATGATTTTGTTTTGCAGCTTTTTGCGTTGTTGGTTTTGTTTAATTTCTTAATTCTGCTGTTATAAAAATAATCTGAATCAAAACCAGGCTAATGTTGATTTTGTTCAGTGTGTCATGGAATTTTGCTTTTTTACGCACTATAATGCATGAAAAACATTCAAAACTTATGTGTTATTAAGAATATACAGAAATCTATGGAACAACCTTACAGTATTTGTTCAAAAACCAACAATCTATAAATTCAGTAAACTTCTAAAACAATCAAATCTTCATTATCCTCACGGTATTACGCCGAAGCATGTGGCGAGATCCATCTCCGCGGCTTAGCGCCAGGGCAACATAGCTCCGAAGAAACATGGCAGCGGTGACGAGCCGTTATCGACACTGCGTCCAATTTGACTTGGCCCGGGAATCGAACGCAAGACCTCCCGCACCGATAGCGATGTCTTTAACATTGCGTCAACTGGCCGGTTTCAAGTTTTAATTGTGATCAGGAAATTTTTGACTTTATTGTTGGAGAAATCTGGTTTGCTTCGTTGAATGACGTGATGTATTTATCGTTGAAAAACGTGTAAACATGTAAATGCAATTTTAATTTTCACTAAATCCTCCAAAGTAGTGTGATCTAAGGTTAATCTTGATGAAGTAAAACGTTCAATGTGGTTGATGGCAACAAACAAATTCCTAGAACCTTCCCTTATCAACCCCTTAGGCTATCAATGCGACAAAGTGGTAATAGAACCGTAGAGTTTATTATCATATTTCGCGTCTTGTTAAGCCGATAAAAGGTACAGCGATAAAATTCAAACATTCTTGTGCGGTCAGACATAGCTTTCGATGTTCTAAAACTGAGTATGTCGATAACCAAAATCAAATCTTTATCATACTCGCGGTATTACACTGAAGCGTGTAACGAGTGGTGGGATCCATCTCCGCGGCTTAGCGCCTGGACAACACAGCTACGAAGATACGTCGCAGCGGTGGCGAGCCGTTGACGACACTCTGTCCGATTTGACCAGCTCGGGAATTGAACTCCAGACCTTCCACACCGATAGCGATGTCCTTAACCACCAACCCAACGGGTTGGTTACAGAATTTTCTGTTAAATATTATTTCCAAATAACCTTATCTCACCTCGGTTTTCATCACATTTATCTCTGCTTGATGGCTTCGAACCATCGCGTCCTCTTCTTTTTCAAATTGTTGTTTCAAATTTTCCGAATCTTCTTCATGAGTTATTTTTAAATCTTCCAAATCTCGTTTAAATTGTTTTTGCAACGCAACTTTTTCTTCGTTCAAAGTTTCAACTTTCTACAAAATCAAATCTTCATCACACTCGCGGTGTTACAACGAAGCGTGTAACGAGTGGCGGGATCCATCTCCGCGGTTTTGAGCCTGGGCAACACCGCTCTGATAAAACATCGCAAGGTGGCGAGCCGTTGGCGACACTGAGTCTAATTTGACCGGCAAGGAATGGCACCCTAGACCTCCCGCACCTTTAGCGGGTCTTCAACGCTCGCGCTAAGCTGGTAAGTTTCTACAATCCTTGAAAAAGTAATTATTTTGAAAATTAAGAACTCGTGGTGAAAACATCACAAGCAAAGCCTAAAACATTTGGTATGCTACAGTCATTTTGCTTGAAGAAATTGTAAGAATTAGATACATAGCAAACGCACTGCTTGGTATATTTGTTCAACAGTTTGGTAAATTGTGACAAAAAAGTTAATAATACAGGAACTTGAAAACTCTACGTTTGACAAAAACTCAAGCATTGACCTCAAAGCAAAACGCGAGACTTTTAATACAAATGCCTGGGACTTATCCAGGAAGGAAGGCACTGGGGCACCTCCTTTTTTGATGTATGAAGTCATTTTCCTTTTAGAGATCGTTCACTTTGAGAGAAAGAAGGGGGGGGGGGTTCTCATTGTCTAAATCCCGCTCCCACCATCAATTTTTCGCCGACTTCGTTCCCGTACAAATGTCATAATTCATTCATAAGCAGCACGCTACGTTAACAACTTCTTCCTACAAGTTTAGAGTCGTCATCAAAAGCAATTTACGTAAGCGCGATAGCAAAAGCTTTGGAATAAATTGCGCTTAACGCAAAAATTCACGCGTGCGAATGAAAAATCACGACCGCTGCACAGATATAAATCAATTTGATTAATCCAAAAGGCTACTGTAAATACAAACGAAATGGCTTCAGTTCTAAGCGTTTTCGAGCTAATGGCAACACTGTGTCTGATGTAACTGGCCCGGGAATCAAACTTCAGACCTACCGCACCTTTGGCGATGTTTTGCAACGCTACGCCTACCGAACGGTGCAGATATAATTTGCACAAACAGTAAACTGAAATGGCAGCAAGTTTTTAGCCTTTTCAAGTTAAGGAACAAAGAACTTTGCTGCTACCTTCGACATAATCTTAAGTTGTTGAACTAGCTGACTGGTTTCGTCCGATTGCGAACTCATCAGGGTATTTTTTTCTTCTTCCAGCTCATGCAATCTCTTCCTTAACTCCTTCATCTGATCTTCTAATCCGTGGATACTTTCTTGCTGCGTCAATTTGATCGCTTCCAAAGTTCCAATTATGTCTAAAAGAGGCTGATCAGAGCGTCTAAAGATCGGAATTGCAAGTTCTAAGTTTGATCCTCAAACTTAACATTGCGTCGCTAAAATTTTTAAAAATAAAGCGCAACTTTTCCGCAATTTTTGAACTTAAAAATACGAAAACTGGAAAATTATTAACATAAATGCAAAGCGCAAGTATGTGTACGTAACTGCAGACAGTGAACACCGTTTCGACATCTCGGGTATCATCAGTGCAGTTAGTGTGACCGAATTGATTCACGGTACTATTTATGCCCGAAAAAGAATTTTGCTAGCAAAAAATACTGCTTTGAGCAAATGTCGGTCACACCGATCGCACTGATGAGACCTGAAAGATCGAAACAGTGTTTATTGTCTGAAGTCAAGGAAAATTAATGTAGAAAGAATTTGTTCATACAAAGCGGTGAAACATTTTTACTAACTTGATTTCCTTAGAATATCATTTGCTTGCGATTCACCGTGAGCTTTTTCCATTTTTAGTTCTTCCGTCAAGTTCTTGGTCTTTGTTGTGGAAGCGTCGTAATCTTTTTGAAGTCTGTTGAGTTGTTCTCGCAAATCCTAAGCAAAGAAGTCAAAAAATCCTAATTATACTCGCGATATTATGCCGAAGCGTGTAACGAGTGGCGGAATCCATCTCCGTGGCTTAGCGCCTGGACAGCACAGCTCCGAAGAAACATCGCAGCGCCGGCGAAACTGCGTTCGAATTGACCGGTCAGGGATCAAACTTCAGACCTCCTGCACCGTTAGCCATATCTTTAACTACTACGGCAATAACAAAGGGATATTTTTCCATACTCACTTTTATGTGGTCGAGCGTACTGTTTGCCTCTGATTTTGATTGGTTAAGCTGCTGTGTCACGTGTTCCACTTCTTCACGTTGAATTGCTAATTCATTATTTAGTTCTTTTATTTTATTTCTCAGCGAAAGTTCAATTTTAGCTGTTTCTTGCTTTAAAGCATTTTCTCTCTCAATCCATTTGGCTGACATTTCGTCGTTCGAAATACTGGAGGCTTGTAAGACGCTGAGTTCGTGCTCGTAAAACGCTTTTGCTTTCTCAACTTTGGCGTCCGCTTCTTCTACGGTTTTTTTCAACTCATCTTCCAGTTTTTCAATTTCAGTTTCCAGCTTTCGAGTTGATAGAGCTTGGGAGTTGGTTAAAAGTTCTTTTTCTGCGGATGCGAGTGACTGCTGCTCCAGCAGTTGCTCTCTTAATTCTTCAACTTGTCGCTTGTAATCCGAAGTGACAGAGTCCATGTTTTTGTGTTTTTCTCTTTCTAAACTGCTGACCATGTTTTCAAAATCGCTAATTCTTCGTTCGAACGCGGTTTTTGTTTCCAGCAATTCCCTGGTGAGATTGTGAACTTTTAATTCGTGTTCTCTCTCCCTCTCCACTTCTCTTTCAGCAAGAATCCGATCATGAGCATCAATTTCAACCAACGCTTGTTTCTTCTCTTGCTCAAAAATATGGACGCACTCTTCAAGATTTTTGATTTTTCTGTCAATGCAACATGCACGTCGTAAAGAAAATATCACAACAAACTTCTGTGCTGGAAGAATAGAAACATTGGAACGCGAATCGACAAAAAAGGTGGTTCAAATCAAAAAATGCTTCAAACATTCATTGAAAAGCAAATCAGCAACTATTTATCTAACTTGTATCTATCTAAAACATACTTTGCTGAATTTTCTTGAATAGAAGCCGCCCTCGAATAGAAACCGCACAAAATCTTTAAAAATACAAAATGGCAGCCGTGGCTTCTAATCAAGAAAATACGGTATTATGTAACAACAGTATTTTTTTGCAATAAGTTTATACACTCTGCTTGGGTACCATGATTTTTTAAACTGCGATGTTTTATGACAATCTTTTTCAATTCATCAAGTTTGCAATCAGTCAGACTATCAACTAGTTAGGAACTTGCGGTGTTTAAAAATGAATAATCAGGCAAAAACAAAGCACAGAGGTAGCATAGAAAATTGCAGATACTTTATAAAAATCATACTTTCTTAGATCAAGTTCATTTCCAATTTTCAATCGATATTGTTGAATTTTTGCAGAAGTTTCGGACAGAAGTTGTTGCATTTCCTCCTCGTGAGCATCTTTCAGCGCTGACATCGCTGCTTCGTGTTCATCATTTTTGGTGTTAAGTGCATAGATAACCTGAAATAAACCAAAAAAAAATTAAAGATCTGTCAAAAGAAAATAACTGTTTATCACATCAGAGGTAAATTTTTTAAAAGTGTCCAGAGCACCGAGAGGCTTTTCCTTATGAAACTGCTTGTTTTTTGCAAAACAGCCCGCAAGTTACACAAGCTTAGTTCTCTAACCCTATTCCAATCTCCCCACCCCTAACTGTGTCGTATCGTATCGTTTATTTCGGTGCCAAAAAAATAAAGCAAACCAAATCAACTGAGAAAATAAAATAGTGAAAGACGCCGCACAGCCAGTGAGAAGCTCAGTAATTGCTTTTGATCGGAAGTTTACAAGCGAACTATAATTATTGAAGCATTCTGGTAGCATTTGATGAAGAAATTTATAACTTGGGCTACAAATTTCAAATTTATACTTATCTTTGACTTTTAAGAGGGCAAGATTTTTGTAGATATCATTGATATTTTCTTGAGGGTGACGGTAACTCTAATATCCCTTATTTTTACGTTTCAAGTTACTGCTGATAATGTTATACTTATACTAGCATGACACCAACGTCATGCAAAGAGACAAACAAGCAGTACGGAGCAGCAGCATTTTGATAATAGAAACCGATCCAGTGCTCTAGATACTACATATTTTTGAAATATAACCAAAAGTGCAAATCTACTAATATCAAGGTTGAATAATGATACAAGAGCTAGCGGTGACGATTGCAGAAAAGACAGATTACAAAAGCAACTAAACTTGCTATTTCCACAAACCTATGCTTGAAGCTTCATAAGTATGGGCCAGAATGATTGAAGTCAAAAAAGTATACATATCCAGAATATAATTCAATCAAATAATAAAAAGCAACATTATATAACATGATTTTTACCCCATTATTACTGTATCCAACCTAACAAATTTTCTTTTTTTGAGGGGAGGGAGTTATTTTCATATTATATTCAACTGAGTTTCAACAGTAATTGAGAGAGACTGCGCAGTGAGCTTGCACTCTTCAAGTCAGCAGCCACCCGGTACATATGCCACATGTGGTCAGCTCCAGCCGTGAATCAAACCTGTCACGTAGGATTTGCCACTTTCACCCAGAATCACAAGGGCAGGTCACAAACAAAATGATGAAAATTTACAAGAAATGACAATAGAATTTTCAAAGCATAATGTTTGCAACTTCTCACTAGTTTTAGTAGAAACCTTGCAGCCAGAATAACTGAAAACATTTGTTAATTACTTGACGTTTCATGATGTTACTCATCCCATGGTCAAAATTAATATAACGCCAAGTAATTAAAAACTGTTTTCAGTTTTTGTGGATGCATGTTTTCTACTAACAATATAATTATCCCACCTTTGTCAGTTGAGCAATTTTTTTGGACATTTTTAAATGCATGTCTTGCACATCGCCAGAGCCGTCACTTCCACCAGATACTCCGTACGACGGCAGGTGTTTCTGGTTGTGGTATTGCCACGACATTTTTCCAGCAGCCATTACACAATTACTAACATAGATGCACCAACAATAACAACTGCCGTTATCTTAGGAAACTACCCACACAAAAGGGAGCCACCCTATGATATTGGACAGGAACAGCTCTGCGCACCCATTTCTTTTAAAGAAAAACAGGATTATAAATCAAATTTTATTATACTGACCCTATTACAACGAACAGTGCAACACGTGACAAGGCCTAACTCCATCGCTTAATGCCTGGCAACACGAAGGACCACAACACAGCATTGGCAAGTCATTGGCGACAATGTGTCTGTTTTGACTTGCGCAGAAATCACCTCAAGACCTCTGACACTGATAGCAATGTCGTTAACCAATCAGTTGGTTAAACAAATTATATGCAGAAAAAATTGTTGGCAATAGTTTGTTTATACTTGGCACCATTAATCAGCAGTTGCAATAAACTAAGGTATGCTATCAAGGATCCCATTTCCCATAATAAAAAAAAAATTGAAAAGCAGCAACTTAAATTCAGGGCTTAGAAATTTCTAATTGGACATTAAAAAATGGAAGCTTCTATTTCACTGGAAATTTTCAGAAATTTCCGATTACCGAAGTTCGAAAATCGTGGTTGCGTAACCATAAACTTTCCTAACGGTTGCCCTAATGTGAAAATTGCAGTACGAGAACTGAAAAATGGTTATGCAACGATAATTTTCAAACTTCGATAACCGGAATTTCCGATGAAATAGAAGCCTACTTCGTTAAAAAATGGTAGTGTCTATTTTGCCGTTTTCATTTTGTCGGCAGTAGACCCTGATTGGCTAATTTACTCAAAGCCAGGCATGCGTACAGATGTAAGCCAATGAACAGTCATGCATCAGGATCTAGCCATTAACAACAAGATAGACACCACCATAAAAAATGTGTAAAGTTACACTAAGCTGCAAGTGTTTTTAGCTGTTTGAATTAATTAACATTCAACTAGACCAGCCTGTTTGATTGCTGGTATTGGTGTTTAGTTATTTTTGCTCGGCCAATTCATTTGCGTAAACATTTTGTTCATTCAAATTATTTTCTGTCATTACAAGTTTGGGAACTTAAACCGAAACAAGTCCAAGTTGTCCAGTGTCATTAACCAATACAGAATACTGGTAATGACTAATAATTTCACATTGTCTAGTCTAGACTACCAGACTACCACCTGCCAGTACTGAGTAATGGTACCTGGGTACTGCAGCAGGGTAGCAACCGGAGGATTAAAGTCCCTAAACTAATCAGTAAAGCTGAAAGCATAACCCAAAAATTCCACCAACAAAATACATTTCCTATGCTTTTACTAACGCATATGACTGACTGGTTGATAAAAAATTAGTTTTAGGTTACCGGTGCTATTCTAGACTCGATCTAGGCATTTAGCTAACTAAAACTACCGCACCGGCAGTTTTGATAGCTGCTTCTGTGGTGAAGTGCAGAGTGGGTGCAGTTTTGGCACCATGAGCTTTGCTCTTTTGCTGCATTCCACGGCTAAAGATTACGTAGTACATTTTTATTCTGTGGGATTGATTTTTCAGCTTGTTGCCCGACCATTTTTTATGCTCAGCAAGACATTCATCTATCTAGTCCAGTGTTCAGGAGCCAAGTGTTCATCAGTTTTCTGCCGAGCTTGCGCAAAACTACTCGAGCATGAAATCTTTTTTCTAGCTGTAGTTGTAAATACTATGCGTCGCCAAGACAACTTAATTTTTTTTATTTTTTGTAAGGAGGTTTATACTACTTTAAAAATGTGTTGGCTGAAGGTGTGTTTACACAGAATACGATGAAATTTTTCGTACGTATAGTGACGTTAGCAACGAAACAGTAAGAGGTTATGACGTAAAGCTGCGTCACTTTGCGTGGCATTCTAGAATACAATCGTTAGGTGCTTCGCAAAACAACCGGTAGGAAGCAAAACTGTTTGGGTTTGAATTGTGTGGAAGATATTTTCGTTAACTGCTGACGTCAAAAATCTTATGAAATTTCGTACGACTGCAAATCGAAATAAAATTGCATTTAGTGTAAACAGACGTTGAAGCTTTTCATCATATATAACACCATCAAAAATTAAAATTTGCTGTACTAACACTTAAGTTATTGTTCCAATCATCATAAGTTACCGAATTATACAAATAAAGAATTCGCGTGAGTCCAAAACGGAAAACAACGAACACCGTGAACCAGAGCCGGCGCCAGAGGAGTCGACTTAGGGGGCCAAGCGTTTATCAGGCAGGGCCAAAGTTTGAAATTAAGTACAAAAGCCATTGCTTTCAAAAAAGTAAGCTTGTTGATTTGGGGGGGCCAAGCACGTCGATTAGGGGGGCTAGGCCCTCCCTTGGCGCCGGCCTTGCCGTGAACTGTAGCGTAAACTGTAGGCCTATAGCTTAACTACGCAAAAAAGATCATAATTAGCTACATCCTTGCAAAGATCTACAAACGGAAGTTTGTATTATGTGCGCCTGTTGCAGCATGGGAAAATGTGGATCTTTTTATGCCAGTTGTTGAGCTTGATTAATCGTTGGTCCTTATTTTCTTTGATAAAAAAAACTTTCCGTCAGGTGCCGCAATGGGATCTGTGGTTAACATCGCAGGGGCGCAGTGGCGCAGCCAGGGGGGCAAGGGGGGTAATTGCCCCCCTTAATAAGATCTTTGCCCTCGCAAAAAATTCCCGTTTGCTTTCGAAACAACACTGCAATTACTCTTTTCAAACCTAGAAGTAAAGTTAATATAAAGCCCACACGCGTAGGCTAGTTTTTGCTGCGCTCATGGTCTCATCCAGGGAGTCGAACCGTTTAAAATATCGCTCCGGTTCCGGTTCAGGTTCAAGAAATTTTATTTTTAACGGTTCAGTTCCGGTTTAGGTTCAAGACTTTTCAAAAATTTGGGTTCAGGTTCGATTCGGGTTCAGTTGCACCAAAATTTAAAGGTTCGGGTTCGGTTCGGGTTCATCGAAACCAAATTTTTAAGGTTCAGGTTCGGTTTAGGTTCACTAAATCCAAATTTTAAAGGTTCAGGTTCGGTTCGGGTTCACCGAAAAAAAGCGGTTTTTACCGGTTCGCGATTCGGGTTCACTTCAAAATTTTTAATTTGGCCAAAAACTAAATTATGGTTTTATATCATTAAAATAACGAAATATAAATTGCATGCCGAAATCAATTAAGGTTAAATAAAAATGCAAAAATTCATTAAATTTTGAAAAGTAGAAAGAATGTTACAAAGATTGGAATAGGTCAGTGCTTTATCGTTCTGATGATGTTGGTCGTCAGTACCAACGAAACGTCAACAAATAAAAAACCTGACTAGATTTAGTTGAGGTTATTGTAAAGTTACGGGAAGAACGAGAAAAAACTCCAAGTAAGCAGAAAGAATGTTACGCATCGCAGCACATGTCTAGAGATTTTTATTACTATTTTTTTAAGAATCAGCTCAGGTTCAAACATTGTTACTAAACGATTTCTGTTCAGGTTTATGTCCACAAAATATTATAGGTTCGGGTTCACTTGCACAAAATTTTAAAGATTCGGGTTCGGTTCAGTTTCACAGATTTGAAATATTAAAGGTTTGGGTTCGGTTCAGGTTCAATGATCTCAAATTTAAACGGTTCAGGTTCGGTTCAGGTTCACCGAAAAAAAGCGGTTTTTACCGGTTCGCGGTTCAGGTTCGGGTTCAGTTCGACTCCCTGGTCTCATCACTCGGGCAATTTTTTGTCATAAAAGTTATATTTTTTTAAAAGGTCTGTTTTTTATGAAGAAACCAATATATTGATCAAAACTTTTGTAGGATGTTTAATAGCGGAGTTAAAAAGTCATATATATAACTTATATATATACTCGAGCATGAAATATATAGGCCTATATATATTTTTTTAGTTGTACAATTACGGAAAATGGTTGCTTCCAGTAACAAAAGGGCTCAATGACCAAGGTCAGAGCACATATATTTTTATTTAAAAACACAAAGATTAAAAGTAAAAACCTCTACAGACTGTTTCACCTCAGCGGATCATCAGGAGGTATCTAAATTAGGGTTTAAAGTTAGCCTGGTAGTTGGTGGAAAGTGCTTGCTGATTAGGCGTAGGAATTCCTTGCCTACGTTCGAGGCGACATGGTCACTAAATGGCGGGTTGAACAATATAATTTTCCTTTTCCTGTTACGACTGGAGTGCTTGCAGTTTTCTTGGTACGTCAGGCTAGCCGGATATTCGCTATTACGCAGAGCTTCCTCATATACTAGTGAAGCTTCGTGGAAGGCTTCTGCGTGGCAAGAGAGTTGTGAGACGCGCCGTTCTATGTTGGATGGTAACTGTTTTTTATGCATAGCGGATGGTAGGAACGGGCGTGCACATATAGGGGATTGTCGTTGGGTTTGCGGTATGGCCAGTATCTTCTTGAGGCAAGATTTAATGTGATGTCAAGAAAATCTGTTTGGATGAGGTTTGTTTCGGTAGTGATTTTTAGGCCATATCTTTGAAAGATGTTTTTAATTTTCTGATGTAGTGATTTTTAGGCCATGTCTTTGGAAGATGAAACTACCAGGCTAACTTTAAACCCTAATTTAGATCCCTCCTGATGATCCGCTGAGGTGAAACAGTCTGTAGAGGTTTTTACTTTTTTACTTCGTGTTTTTAAATAAAAATATTTTTTTAGTTGCATATTTATCTTTCTATCACGAGAAAGCGATCAATGCGCTATACGAGCTCGCTTAGGAATTGCCGGCCATCTGTCTACCACACCAGGATGGGGGAATCCCGCTAAGTGCCTTTCCCAACGGCACAACAAGTGAACTTGCCGGCTTGTTCTCCACACTGTCCCTTTAATGCAGAGCGTCAAGAAGGAACGCTGTGAATACCAATTTTACAGTAATTGGTTGACCCGACTCGGAAACAAACCCGCGTCTACAGCTCAAGAGACGGACGCTCTACACCACTCGGCCATCTGAACTGTAACGTTTTTAGTCATAAAAGTCATAAATTGAAACACTGGTGCGAAGATGCAAACTAGTCTGACTATCTCCATTATTGGTATTACTCTATAACGCCGTAGATATCTTGCTCAAAAATCTCGAAGTAATTCATTCATGTCATTATGAATTGGATATAGATGAAAAATCTCGAACTATCCAAAAATCTCTAACTATCCAAGTCTATATAGCTGAAGGTAGCGACTTTTCTAAAATTGCGGCTGGTGGTGGTGCAAACTGCAGATCTATCAAACCATTCTGCTGCTGAGGTAGTGGTGCTTTGAAAAGCGTAACTAACTTCGGCTTCCGTGGAACGCTCTTTTTTTATTCTGAAGAAAATGCTTTGTTCCTATGTTCTGGACAGAGTTTTGACGAGAACAATGCCTATTCTTGTTTGATCATGCGGTTCAATTGTTCAAAATCAATGATAACAAGTTCAATACTTCGACTCGGCTGCATAGCTTTTAAGAACCAGACAGAAAAAAATTGGTCATATTTTAGGAAATATTAAGTCATATTTCGGAAATAATTAGGTCATAAAAAAATTACCCTACTCATCATATTACGGGCCCGAGTATTTTAGCTTTGAAACCTTGAAGGACAACGCATATTGGCCATTGTAACGTCAGAGTCTTGAATTGTTACCTATAACCGTTGTGTTGTCAATCAATCGAATCGCAATTCGCATGCATTACTTTTTAAAAGTTTAACCCTTAACCACTCGCGCTGGTATATTTTGTACACCATTTTTACTAATTCGGCCATCCCCTTTTATTTGGAAATTCTGCAGGCAGCAAGCGCCATCTATCCTCTAATTAACTCCACAGGCATACTTTGACGCGTTGGCGTAGTTTTAGAAAGCACGTGGTGGCCGGTATGCTAAGACAAATGAGTAAGGGTGCTGTTTTGGTGTACAAAATACACCGCGCGAGTACATATGTTACTATGATTTTTTGTTGCTTTTTGAAAAGATTTTTTTCTTTTTATTATTATTATTATTTTTGTTTTTGCTTGCTTATGCTGTTTTTGTGAGCAGAAATACTGTATACATAATGGCTAGACGGATTAGGTCTTTAGATGATGATGCAATCAGGAGACAAGAACGTTCTTTGGGATGATTCATCAGTTGCAAGATGTGCACAGGTGTTCATGCAAAAACTGATGTGAAATGTGGCACCTGTGCACATCTTGCAACTGATGAATCACTCTACAGAACGTTCTTGAGATTTTTGTGCAAAATTTCATTTGTTTCGAAAAATAAAACCTGTGCGTCAGCATTGGTGTATATAGTACACCACGCGAGTAGTTACTTCAAGAAAAAAGTAGTTAAGGGTTAATAAGGAAAGGCCGAAAGGGCAGTTTTTTTTTTTTTTTTTTTTCTAGAGTGATTCAGGAATATTAAATGCTCTAAAATGAAAAAAGCGTCGATCTTAAAATGCTAGTAGTGAGAATTAATTGGTTTAGTGAGAATTAATTGATCTTAAAATGCTAGTAGTGAGAATTAATGCAAGTAGTGAGAATTAATTGGATTTAGGAAACTATAAAGCAGCTGTAACAGAAATTTTTTGGTAACAAGGGGAGTTAGCCGAGTAAGGTTATCAAGTTATAAACGTAAGAAATGGTATTGGTAAGTTAGGTGGTAAGCTTACAAGCGAAATGCTGACAATTCTAGTCAATCTTATTATAGTTATTTTACGGTCAATGAGTCTACCAATCGTCAGACAAGCTCAGACTAGATTAGAACCCGATACCTACTGAATCAGAGCCAGAAACTGTAGCCGCTGGAGGCTAGGCCATCGAGCTTTTTAGAAATTTCTTAGACAGTTTAAACTTAAGCCTACCTCTGTCTTAAATCTACATCTAATACAGTGGTACCTCTTGCTATATAAGACAGGTTTTTATTTGATTAAATTTTACGGAAAATATAAATAGGTATTCTCAAACATTTTTCCAGTTTAGCAAATTAGTGTGACATAGAACCGGCCTAAAGATTGCGCTCTTTAGGCCTATTAGTGTAGCCTATTATGCAAAATAGATTTGAGAATTTTTTTTCCAAGAACAGCAACATCCGCTACAAACGATGTTGCAGAACAGAAAAATAAAAGAAAAAAAGATAGTTCATGCAGCCAAGTCTTTGATAAGCCTACCGATTCCGAATCTCAAACAGACTCTGATAATGGTGCTGATGACATTTCAATACATGTTAATATAGATAACCGTGCTAGAGAAAGTGACCAAGGAGACGGGTGCAATGTAATTGCTTGACACAATCAATCATAAATTGGTCAATGGCGCAGTTACAGATATGCACAAGATATTGCAGTCTGTTTGTTGTACGAGCCCAGAGGGGTACATAGCTTTCGAAAAAATGTTTTAGGGGTCCTTGAACTACATAAGATTAAGAACCACCGGATTAGACCAATATTTACCATGAAAAATTAGTTCAAGCGAAATTAAAACGGCAAAACTGTGTGAGAGCATAAATGACAATGAGAAAAATGGCTGACAGTGGTTACAATCAGGGTTTCCCTTTCGAGATTTCGAGACGGGAAATTTCCCTGGAAATCTAAAACTTTTCACTCTTTTACTCATTCTTTCTCTTTGCTTTTATAAATACCCACCACAAAACAATTTGGATTGCTGTTAGTAAATTTCCCTTTTCCAGACAAATTTATGTCGGGATCCCGGGTAATTCTTTACATTAATAAAGGTTTCAGTGGTACTGATATCTATCATTCCGACATAAAAAATGCGTTACTGCAAATTAAAAATTTTTTTTTTGCTTACGAAAAAATTGCAAAATTTTTTGAGACGAAATGCTTGTAAGATCAAAACTTTTTTCTCAATTTGTCGAAAAAATTGAAAAACTCGAACTAAGTTTGTCAAAACAACATAACAAAATGCTAAAAATTATATCTAAAATGCTAAAAATCATACGAAGTGTCAAAATGATCAAGCTCGGGATATTTTCCCCGGGAATCCCGAGGATTTTTGGGATCCCGGGAAGTTGAAAATCCAGGAAAAGGGAAACCCCAGTTATAATATAGCCAAACTGCGTCAAAACCAGAAAGCCATTTTTCCAGGGTAAGCATTTATAATTTTTGTCAAACAAAAACTGCCCCCCTTCACCGAAGCCTTGCCCCCAGCTTTCCCCCCCCCCCTTTCAACACAGGCTTGCTACGCCACAGCAGGTGCACAACTGTACGTGGAGTTGGCCAAGTGGTTGGTGTGTAGGGCTTTGAAACTGGTTTCACGAGATGGACACCCAGCTAGGTCATCTTCCACGATGCATATAATTCACTCATATAAAAACCCAAGCTGCAATTGTGTGGCTTAAAAAAAAAACATGGAGTTGGTCGAGCGGTTGGAGCATAGGACTCCGGAGCTGATTTTGCGAGTTCGATGCTCAATCATAGGTAGGCCTACTCTTTATGATGCATATAGTAGGCCTACTTCTCTGATATAGAAACGTAAGCTGCAATTACGTGGCTTGGAAAAAATGTTATTTTATTGGTATGTGGTGCACAGTGCTAATGACACTTGGAAAGTCCCTAAGGCCGGATTAGGAGAGTCCCCACCTTTCCCCGGTCAAAAGCGTGCCAAAATTTAAAAAGATGTTGGTGGTTAAATCGCGTCCACAAAAAAGTCTTTCGCTAACTTCAACATCAGGTCTGCAAAAAGTATGGGCTACCCAAAAAATTATCTCCGGCCCTTCCCAAACTTTTGATACGGCCCTGTTCGTCCGGTTCTTATATCCTTATTTACCAGGGGCGTAACTGGAAGGGAAGCACTGGGGCACTACCCTTTCCCATCATTCTCCATCTAAAGTAGGCCTATATTTGAAACGTTCTTATAAAATACGGCAGTAACCTTTGATCTCGTGTAAATCCCCCCTCCCCCCGGCTCCTTTAACTTTACGCAATCTAGGTCTTTACTATTTACTGTCTTTATTTCTAGGTTTGTTCGAGCCGTTACAGACTTGTGGTTGCCACATCTCTTAAGCGTGTCGCGACACACAAAAAAAATAAATTGTTCTCCTTGATGCCTTTATTGTGGGATGAAAAAGTACTCAGAACTTAACATTGGAGCTGTGTTATTGCGAGTATCATGAAAATTTGATTTTTTCTTCATCAATAACAAATTTTAAAAAATTATTTGAAATCTGGATGAAGATACAACTTGTATCTTAGCTGTAATAGTTCGAATTTGCCTCGGGGCTTAAAATTAACCAGGGCGTCCATTGCGTGAAAAACCGGTTTTTATTACTGATGTACAATTTCTGTCACATTGAAGAAGTTTCACCAAGTTAGAATTTGCCCAAGCAAAGCATCAGAATGGAAGCATATTACCGAGAAACTTATTTTAGTTTTGAAAATACATGAGGGTTCCAAAAAACTGAATAACACTTAACAAAAAGTTTACAGATTTCGTAAATAAAGAATAGAATAACTGAAGCTATTTTCAAATTATACTGAACTGAAAATTCAACAGTAATTGAGGGAGACTGTGAAGTGAGCTTGCGCTCTTCGAGTCAGCAGCCACCCGTTATATACGTCAAATGCGATCGGCTCCAGCCGCGAATCGAACCCGTCACGTAGGATCTGTCACCTGCGCGCGGTACCGCTAGGCCATGCCGCTAACGTAAATACATAAATAACTGAGGTTATTTTCAAATTATATTAAACTGATAATTCAACAGTAGCCTAATTGAGAGAGACTGCCAATTGAGCTTGCGCTCTTCGAGTCAGCAGCCACCCGGTAAATATGCCAAACGCGATCGGCTCCAGCCGTGAAACGAACCCGTCACGTAAGATCTGCAACCTGCGCGCGGTACCGCTAGGCCATGTTGCTGACATACAAAATATAGCCTATAGCCGACTTTGGCGAGCGCAATGAAAAAGTTGCCGAGAAAGTTTAGTTTTCAGACGCCACATATGTCAAATAAAGTAGAATTTGCTAGTTGCAGCCACGTTTCGCACTCGTAGCTTAGGATTTTTACCCAGGGATAAAATTAGATCAGAATTTTGAGATCATATTAATTGAGAAATCAGTAATATCAATCGTTTGCATGAGGTTATAATTAGACTATCGGATTGCTCGAATCAAAAATCAAATCTTCATTTTACTCGCGGTATTACGTCGAAGCGTGTAACGAGTGGCGGGATCCATCTCCGCGGTTTAGTGCCTGGGCGATACAGCTCCGAAGAAACATCGCAGCGACGCAGAGCCGGCGCCAGAGCAGTCGACTTTGGGGGCCAAACCTTGAACAGGAAGGGCCAAAGTTTGAAATTAAGCACAAAAGCCGCTGTCTTCAAAAGAGTAAGCTCGTTAATTGAGGGCCAAGAATGTCGATTGGGGGGGGGCAGGCCCCCCTTGCTTCTTCTTGGCAACGGCCCTGCAGCGACGGCAAGTCGATCGCGACATTGTGTCCGATTCGAACGGCCCTGGAATCGAACCTCAGACATTCCGCGCCGCTAGCGATGTCTTTGTTCTAATCAGTTCCACAAAAAAAAAAGGTTTTGGTCACGTGTGAATTTTATGTCATTTTGTTTTAATCGTGTTGCAGCAAGGTCAAGTCATGCATCTTCGTCACATTCTATTCGCTTTTGCTATTTTTGTGGGTTTATCTCAATCAATGAAGCCATCATTATTGAACCCACCCTGTGAGTGACCTCATATCATCAATTTTTTTGCGCATAAATTTTTAAAATGTTATGTTATGCAGGGAAGCACTGCGTTCACCGCAAGCAAGCCAAAAAGTCTTGGCAAGTCATTGTGAGTCCTGGATATCCTCATGGGATTCGAACCCAGACTCAATGCAGCTGGATGTAAGAAGCTACTTAATAATGGCAGAGTCATAGAGCACCGGCAAGTTTTTTCTTTTGAAACTGCTCTTTATAAACACTAACCCCAAAGTTACATTAACTTTCGGTCTGTAACCCTATCACCAATCTCCCACCCCTAACTGTGCTTTAAGTTACTGCTGATGGCGTTATGCCAATGTCATGTAAAAAAACCAACAAGCAGTCTGGTGAAGCAGCGTTTTGATAATGGAAACGATTCAGAGCTATAGACACTACCTATTTTACTTTCAAAACATCTCTTTACAGTTCATCAAGTTTACATTCAGCAGTAGCCGAGGGAAGGGGACACTGCAGCAGCGCACCTTCCCCTCTATTTGATAAAACCCAATCTGAACATTTTTACAAAATAACGCATTGTGGGTTTTGGTGATTTTGTCCACCCTTAAATTTTCAGCTGTTTACGCCCTGCTTGCATAACAATTTTTAGAAGCGCTGGTAGGTTTTACACTTCAGCCAGCATGCAGGGTCGGATTGAGGGGGCAATACCCCCCCTGGCCATTCAGAGGCGTGCCACCTGTTCCCTACATTTTTTTTAGAATAACAGCACTTCCGCCCAGAAAAGTCAAACTTGCATTCCAAACACTCAACTTGACCGGTTCGATAAACAACTGCTACACTCAGTTTATTGAATTTTGGGAAATCAAGCAAGGAACGAGTATGGTGAGTATATGAGTGGTACCATAGAGTAAGCTTGGCAAGATCTTCTAGACTTGGAAAGTTGCGTATTTTTCTATTTTTGACGGGTTTTGAGATATACGGCTGCAAATTAAAATGTATTTCTGAACTAATATTTTAGAAAACTTTTTCGAAAATAAAAAAAGCGAACTCTTATGCATTCTTGCGTTATTACGCGAATGTATCGCGTGGCGGAGCTCATCTCCCCAGCTTAGCGCCAGGGCAGCACAGCTTCTAAGAAGGGTCGTAGCGGTGGCGAGCCGTTTGCGACACTGCGTACGAATTGACTGGATTAAAAATCGAACCCCAAACCGCCCGCATCAATAGCAATATTGTTCACCATTACGCCAAATGCAAACAAAACCCAACATGACAAAACAGTTATCTGGAAGAGGTGCTTAAAATGGAAGTATAAGATATAAGGTATACAGACATTTCCCATTTTTAATGTGCTGAATACCGAATGCTAAAGTTTAGTACAAACTGGCCGGGAACACGTAAAACCGAGGTTCTTTTTAAAAAAAAACGAAGTTTGTGACTGACAAACCAAGAAGGTGATGAATAGAAACAGCCTGTGCCGTTTTATGTTAAAATAGGCGTTTTCCTATTAGTTACATACTGCCTTGCTCTCACTGCTGCGGATGACAGCTGAACCTATGTCGTCGAAATGTTTGGTTTTCAGAAACACCGGTACTGACGTAGCTTTATTTTTTTCCTTACCCTATAATTGTCGTGTCATATTCACTTTATTCCGAAATTTATGTAACATCATCGTAGCGTTATCGATTAGCGTTTTCTGAACCTACGATATTTTTTCTCCTCAACATCTCTGTCTTTTTAGGGAAAATTTTGCGGAGATAGAAGACCTGGGGATTACGTTACATATGGTGAGTGGCTTAGTGGTTAACGACATCGCATGATCGCAATCGATGAAGGAGGTCTTGGGTTCGATCATCAGGCCGGTCAAACCGGAAACAGTGTCGTCAACGGCTCGCCACAGCTGCTATGATTCTGCGGAGTTGTGTTCTCCGGCGCTAAGCCGCGGAGACGGATCCCGCCACTCGTCACATGCTTCCGCGCAATGCTGCGAGTTTGATGAAGATTCATTTTTTACTTTGATGGAGGGTAAAATTAGCTATTAAGCAAGAAAAAAATGATGGAACGTTTCAACTCCGATTTTCAGGAAGTCAAATCCGTGTGGATCTGAAAGCGGATACAGCTGCCGCAGGACATGAAGGTTTCATGTTAAAATACAAATTAGTACGAGAACCTGGTGGTTTCAAACGTAAGTTAAATGATGTTAGGCTAACTACCAGTATGATATGTCTCAGTAGGCCTTAGGCCTATTGTCTCAGTAGGCCTTAGGTCTATATTATGTAAAGAGTTAATGAATTTTTTTGAACAGTAGAGCGTAAGAGCTACTGCTGCAGGTCTACAAAATTTGTTGAAACTGACATAAATTCTATGGGGTATGATTGCGTTTTGGAAATAATGTAAAAAAATTACGCATGCATTTTCTTGCGATTTTATTAATGGCAGAAACTCACACTTTTTCAAAATCGAAACCGAAAAAGAAAACACAACCAGCAAAGCCGAAAAAGAGCTCTGACGATTCAGAAGATGAAGATTCCTCACCAAGCTCGAGTAATGGGGGAAGAGTGAACCTGGCACAGCTGCAGCGTCTTCGCCAACAACTTTTAAAGTAAAAAGTGAATTGATCACGAACAATTCAGATTGTCGAGTTGATGGAGCGTCTGCCTCTAGAGCTATAGAATCGCACAACAAGTAAACTTGAACTAGCCGGCTTGTTTTCCACATTTTCCCATTGATGCTTAGCATCAAGCAGGGAAGCTGTGAATACCAATTTTACAGTCATTGGTTTGACCCGACTCGGAATCAAGCCCGGGTCCACAGTTCCAGAGGCGGACGCTCTTACCACTCGGCTATCTGAGCCAGAGTAGTCAAAGGGCCGAAGATGTTGAGCCTGATCCGACCCGATTTTTCAAGCCCAGACCCGAATCCTATTTTATCAACCAGTCTGAGCCCGATTTAAACCCAAAATCAAAAGCATCTCACTGTTTTGAAGAAAATTCACTGTAAAAAAACAGAAAATGAGTTTTACCCATCCACAGTCACATCATTTACGAACAGCAATATTTATAGAGTCAGCAATCGCGAAAACCCTACCACCCTCTGAAAATCTCAATTTTGCTCCAACGTCCGGCCCGATTGAAACCCGACAATTTTTCAAAATTTTAGCCCGAGCTTGGCCCAAATATCGATTCGATCCGAAAAGCCTATTCGATCCGAAAAGCCGATTCTATCCGAAAAGCGATTCGATCCGAAAAGCCGATCACGATTCGATCCGAAAATCCCGAAGCCCGATTGACTACTCTAATCTGAGCTATTAAATTTCCACCGGTAGGTGGTTCAATTCCCACCCAAGCCCCGTTGTTGCGTCCTTGAATAAGATGCTTCACGACAATTAATTATCTTTGCCTGATGGAATCTAACAAGCAGCAAACTAAAGAAATCGGAAGCAAAACTCGAGTGGAAAACTCGGAAACAAAGGCAACTCTTAGGCTAGTCTGGATTCGTCCAATGTATAGCGCCTTCGTTGCTTTTTCGTGAAAGGAGGAGAAAATGAAGAATCAATCTAATTTGCGTATCTTTTTGCATGTTAAGGAAAAAGACACCGGAAGATACCGAAACTGGTTTGAACCAAGACCAGCCACAACAACAAGCGCCTGTCCGCTCGATTCAGACACCTAGAAATCGGCCACCATCATTCCAAAACAACGAAATAAGTAATTCAACAAACATTTCTAGAATAATTAAAGTAATTGAGTCATGCTGACGTACTGTAAACAACTTGTTTGCATGAAACCACATGGAAATTGATGTTAATGTCCCGGCATAGCCTCTCAGTTTACCTCACACGCCGTGCACACCTACCCTTGAGGCTCTAAGATTGTTTCTTCTTGAATCATGTTGATTTGAATAATATTTCTTCTCGATTAGCTGCTCGGCTAATTGATAACAGCCTAGCTCTTTACAATATTTTTTGCACTTACCTTCAAAAAAAAAAATACAACTTTCATTACTCTCGCTGTTGCACAGAAGCGTGCAATGACTGAGGAGGACCATCTCTACGGCTTAGCGCTTGGGCAAACAGCTCCGAAGAAACAACGCGGCGGTGGCAAGCCGGTAGCATCATTGTGTCCGGTTTGACCTGCCTGAAAATCACACCCTAGACCTCCCGCGCCGATAGCAATAAATTCATATATTTTAGCATCCTTTAATACTATGCAAGGTACTGCTGTGTTTACCTTTTTCTTCCTCAAGCAGAGGCGTCTGTAGGGTTGGTGTCACACGGGCGAAAGTTATTTACTTGCTGTTATTTCAAAAATGAACAACAATTCTATCGTCTAGTTGGCGTATTGGTTAAAGACATCGCTGTTAACGCGAAAGGTCTTGTCTTGGGTGTAATTCCCGAGCTGGTCAAATCGGAGAGTGTCGCCTACGGCTCGCCTTCGCTGCGATGTTTTTGTGCAGCCCAGACGCCAAACCGCGGAGATGGATCCCGCCACCGGTTACGCCTCGGAGTTCTGGCTTCATTGCCACATCGAGGCCTTTTGAGGAGATCACCACTCCTTCCCCTTTATATAAACGTTAACGCAATGCAATTTACACCTTACAGATGTTTCTTTTCGAGACGGAGACGAAGTTACTTTGCAGTTATGGATCATCGTTTTGATTGGAGTCGGAGGATTTCTTTTTCTACTTCTTGTGGGAGTTGTTGGATGGCTGTGAGTATTGTAGTAGCATCAAGCACAAAAACGGCAAAATCCAAATGAAGAAATGATGTCTTCATTATTTTTGCGGTATTACGATGAAGCGTGTGGCGAGTGATGGAGCCCCATTTTTGTGGCTTGTAGCACCTAAACAACACAGCTCCGATGCAAGAAGCATTGCGTAGAGACGAGCCGTTGGTTGATTTGACCGCCTCGGGAATCGAACCCCAAACCTTCCGTGCCGATAGCGATGTACTTAACTACTACAGCAACCAGCTTCTTGAAATGCAATTCAGCAGAAACTAAATTAGACGTGTATTTTTAGGTGCATTTGCAGAAAACGAAGAAATAATAAATCAACCCCAACTTCTAACGAGAATTCCAGTCTTCCTAAACGCAAGAGTCCTCTTGATGCCACAGTAAGCGGTTTATAATAATAATGAGATAAACAAAACTTAACGAGAAATAAAGCCACAATAATTCTTTAAACTGGACGTCTCGACAACACGGATTCAGCTGCCATCATCAGCAGTGTAAGCTAGGCAGTAAAACTTTTGCATTGCCTTGCTCACACTGCTGATGATGACAGCTGAATCCATGTTGTCGAAATGTCTAGTTTTAAGAATTGCTATGGCTTTATTTCTCCCTCATAAGCGGTTTATGCATTCGCACAGCATATTTCGTAACAACTTAATTCAATGTCCAGACAGGCCGATTAATTCAGTTGCTAAGCGCACGCGCTATTGGTGCGTGAGGCTGGGGTTCGATACCCGGACCAGTCAAATCGGCACAGTGTCGCCAACGGCTCGCCAGCGTTGCGACGTTTCTTCGGAACTGCGTTGCCCAGGCGTCAATGTCCATTCCTCTTATAAAAACACGGTAAGATAATAATGCCTTTCTGGTGACATAGATTTGGCCTAAATTATGGGGCGCCGTTTGGAAAAATATTATTTATTTTGTTACACCTCTTTTTTGAGCTAATTTACGATAAAATAAGTTCGAAATATCCAAAATATATATTCGATATATAGTACGCAAGGGCGCAACCAGGGGGGGGGCTGAGGGGGCTGAAGCCCCCCCCTTAGCATGTCAGATTCAATAAAAGAAAAAGAAGAAAATAATCGATTCTACAGTAATAAACATGTGCGAGCAACCTCAACAATGTACTGCTACGCTATTCTAGTCTCGTTTCAGAATTGTGGCAGATCAGCATTACGACTTTCACAGTTACAGTAAATTATTAAAAACATAAAAGGATCGGCTTGTGATAATCGCGTTTGAACGGTGCATCGCTTGACCAATATCTACTTGTATAATTCCTTATGACGCAACAAAGTTTTATTTCAGTTACTTGCAGATTTGTAGATCATAATAAAACCAGACATTTTAGCTAGATTTCATTATTAGCAAGATAAAATTGCTGTTTCAATTACCGAATTACGTAGTGGTGAGATTCTAGATGTCCCTGGGTGAGATAAGCATATGGATAAATTTTTAGTCAAAACTGGTACCGGTAATAAAAAGCGAAAAGGTACGGAAGATGAGTCTGCGCCAGCAGGGAGTGTGCAGCGACTAAACACAGATGCAAGTTCATCTTCGCAGTCTTCAACTGCGATTAGGCCTACTGGAAATTGGTTTCCAAATGACATCGGTCAATATGTTAATAAAACTCTCTCAAATTCAGATAAAAGAACGATTCTTTTAAACTGTTGGACTCCACCTTTGTCATATACGTTTCCTTCACTGAAATTTGGAAAGCAACAACGCAGTTTTCAAAGACACTGGCTTGATGAATTCAAGTGGTTAGCTTACAGCGATGCATTGCAAGGTTCCTTATGTAAATGGTGTGTTGCATTTGCTTCTGAAACAGTCACAAGAAGTGCCCAGACACCAGGAGCGCTTGTTTCTATTCCTTATGCCAACTATAAAAAGGCAAAAGATTACTACCTCAAACATCAAAATTGCAAATATCATGAAATGGCTGCTACTTTGTTTGAAAATTTTGTTTTCACAACTCAGGATCCGGAAAATGATATCCAAAATATCCTTGTAAATTCTAGGCTCAAGACGATTGGCAATAATCGAAAACGACTACTTCACATAATAAGGTGCATCGAATTTTGTGGCCGACAAGAACTGCCTCTACGAGGTCATAGGGATTCCGGGCCCCTTACTTTAGATGCGCCTAATCATAATGAAGGTAATTTTAGAGCTGCTCTAAGGCTACGATTGGAATGTTTGGATAAGGAAACGGCTGATTTGTTTTTTAATTCTCCTCGCAATGCAAGTTATTTGAGTTGGAAAGTCCAAAATGATATAATTTCGATAATGGGAAGCCAAATTCAGAACCAAATACTTTGTGATATAGCTGAGAACAAATATTTTGCGATTTTGGCCGATGAAACTTCTGATGAGAACCAAGAAGAGCAACTCAGTATATCTATTCGCTTTGTTAAAGACAATGCGATGTATGAAGAATTCATATGCTTCGTTGCCGTTTCGTCGACCACTGGCGAAAATCTGGCTTCTACTATTCTTTCGGAGCTAAGCAAACTAGGTCTTAATCTGGATCACTTAAGGGGTCAGGGCTACGACGGTGCAAGCAACATGAGTGGCAAGGTTTCTGGTGTTCAAGCTCGAGTTAAAGAGCTATATCCTCTCGCCATGTACACTCATTGTTCAAGTCATGTATTCAACTTGTCAATAAACAGTGGTTCAAAGTTGAGAATTATTGACAACACCTTATCTACAATTGGTGATGTTTGCACTTTTCTATCTTGTTCGCCGCATCGAGTTCATGCCTTGCAGGATAACATTACCACAGAAGTTCCAACCGCGAGCCACCAACGATTAAAACCCTTGTGTCCGACACGGTGGGTAGAGAGGCATGACTCCATCATTATTTTTTTAGAGCTCTTTCCGGCAATAGTGAAGACACTCAGAAAATTTCAAGAAATTTTCCGAGTTTCTGACAAAGCAACTTCTTTACTGAATAGTATTGAAAAGTGTAGCTTTGTGGTTGCTTGTTTCGTGCTTGAAAAATTTTCCGGATTATTCTTGCCATTATCAAAAATGTTGCAAAAAAAGGATTTGGACATATTCTCAGCCAATGAGCTAATTGAAAGCTTGATCAAGTCTCTCGAAGACGACCGCGCAGATGGTGATGTTTCATTCGGAAAAGTTTTCGAGAAAGTTCAGAACGTGTGCCAACTTCACGAAATTGCATTGATATGTCCTCGAAGAGCTACTGAACAAATATATCGGGAAAATTATTCAACGGATGACGTGGAGGTATATTACCGCCAATCAATATATGTGCCATATATCGACCATTTAATTATGCAAATGACTGAACGATTTGCAGATCAAAGAATCAGATGCCAAAATCTTTGGTGTTTGATTCCAAAATATATTGTGACACAAGCATCTGTAGAAACAGACTACTTGTTAGAGTTATACCAACAAGATATTGATAGTTCAGTTGTTACAGTTCCTGAAATCTCGCGATGGAGGGAAGAATGGAAGTATAAAGATGTCTCCACTCTTCCAGCTAATGCAGTTGAAGCTCTACGTGCATGCAATGTTGACGTTTTTCCCAACGTTCGAAAGTTGCTTATAATTTTAGCCACTCTACCTGTGACAAGCGCAACAAGTGAGCGCAGCTTTAGCACTTTGAGACGTTTGAAAACGTACTTGCGAAAGACAATGGGAGAAGAACGTTTAACTGGTCTAGCTTTGCTTGCAATTCACCATGCTCGATCCATCGACAAACAGGATGTTTTGAACGAATATGCAACAAGCGCCAATAGGCGTTCTGAGTTTGTTCTTTGAACTTGTTTTTAGGTCCATATTTATCCTCCTGTCACGGGAAAGCAACAGAGGCTCTACTTATTTAACGAAACCGTACCCGAAAGGTGTTTCCACTGATATGACTTTTGAGTGTCCGATTGTGTCCTTAAATTCCTGTTACCGGTACGTTGTTTCGCTGCTTGTTAGAATTCACCGAGCAGAGATTGTCGCATATAGCGTCTTATCCAAGGACGAACAACGCGACAGAGGGTAGGAGTTAAATTAAATGGAGATCATTCAAACGCAATATCCACTTGACCGTGCTGCCGATTTTTTGAGCATAGATAAGAGATGATGTCATTGGAGAGTTTTGTCGTTTTTGCAATGTTATTAAATTTTGTCGTTCGTTTATGCAGATACGTTGCTATAGTGAGAGTGCTAAAGGAAGAAAGCAAAATGGAGGGTTACATTGATTCATAATTTTTTAAGGGCACACTTTTGTTACATCTATGTTGTGCATCACAACCGTGGTATTGAGCATGCTTATATATATAGTAACATTCTTTTAATCAGATGCCAAAATCGTTGGTGTTTGATTCCAAAATATATTGTGACACAAGCATCTGTAGAAACAGACTACTTGTTAGAGTCACGGAAAAAGCAACATTCTTTTATTTACATTAATCGATTTTCAGTTCATATTTCTGCGGTTTGTTACTGTTTGGGAGGAAAAGACTATAGGACAGATATGCGGTGAGAAATTTAATCATCCTTGCGTATTAAAGTTACGGTAGTTCAAGATTTGCACAACCATTAAAAAGGCAGAATTTCTCCTACCTTCACCAACATATCTTGCACTTTCATACAAAGCAGTTGTTTTATTTAAAAATCTGGTCTCTTTCAACAATAAACTGAACTGTTTTGAGTCAAACATTCGGTTTCAAGGTTAAAGCTCCGTGACTACGCTCCGAACGTCACTGGGTAAGCTTTTAGAGCATTACCTAGAATCGCTATACAGTAGTTAAAGCTACACCGTGCCTCGTTTAATTATACAAATGCACCAATAGGCTATTGAATTTTTGCTTTGAAAAGTATATAGTTCAGCCCCCCCCTTAGCAAAATCCTGGTTGCGCCCTTGATAGTACGATAAATTCGAAATAAAATAAGTCGAAAATATAACACGTATAAATTGGATATATATATACGACCAAATACAGCCCTAAAATAAGTTCGAAATATTCGAAATATATATTCGATATATAGTACGATAAATTCGAAATAAAATAAGTCGAAAATATAACACGTATAAATTGGATATATATATACGACCAAATACAGCCCTAAAATAAGTTCGAAATATATATTCGATATATAGTACGATAAATTCGAAATAAAATAAGTCGAAAATATAACACGTATAAATTGGATATATATATACGACCAAATACAGCCCTAAAATAAGTTCGAAATATTCGAAATATATATTCGATATATAGTACGATAAATTCGAAATAAAATAAGTCGAAAATATAACACGTATAAATTGGATATATATATACGACCAAATACAGCCCTAAAATAAGTTCGAAATATATATTCGATATATAGTACGATAAATTCGAAATAAAATAAGTCGAAAATATAACACGTATAAATTGGATATATATATACGACCAAATACAGCCCTAAAATAAGTTCGAAATATTCGAAATATATATTCGATATATAGGGTACGATAAATTCGAAATAAAATAAGTCGAAAATATTATTCGTACTTCATTATGAGCTAACTCATCGCGTGAATTTCGTGATGCCCATTGCCCAACGGTTGCACGACGACGCTGTTCATCGAAGAAGCACAGTGCATGGTACTGGAAGTTGTGGCAGATGGTGTTTTAATGAAAAAAGCATGGCATTGGCAGGAATTTTGGAATTTGAATCATTTTGGCTAAGTATATGTAGCAGCTACCATGAGTCGAGACTAGTGTAGTCTAGACTTTGCTTGGAAGATAGGCCTGGGTCAGTTATGTGCGGTTGTGTTGGTGGGTCTAGCCTAGGATGAAGGGCAACTGTAATCCACTGATCCACTTAACCAGCTAATGCTTAGTCTAGACGTATGAGTGCATAATCCTGACTCGGTACCAAGATATGGTACTGGTAGCCTATAAAGTACGGTAGGTGTGGTATGGTACTGTGGTACAGGGCAGTTAAATTTGCTTAACAACTAGTAAGTATATATACTGGTAAAGATGAACCTATACACAGATGTAGCCAGTGGTGGAATTCAGCAAGTTTGTACCGGTTCTATAGACTTTTAGATCTTGCATCTTGTGTTTTGTGAAATTTTATGAGATCAGTGAATTGGCCAGCGTTGCTGTTTAGGCTATACTAATGCCATTAGTTGAAACAGAACCAGCCAGCATTGTTGTTTATGCTCGTACCGGTATATCAGTACTATCTAACCATTAGTTGAAACAGAACCTGCTGAAAATTTGGCTTTTGTCACTGAATCGTTTGACAAAAAAATTTGAATCCCACCACTTCCTATAGCTCACCAGTGATATACCAGTAGGTGTGTACCGTACCATACCGGTATATATTTGGTGTGGTTATGTATTTTGTGATTGGTATCTTTGTTTTTTTATTTTTAATAATTTTTCACTGTGGCACCCCATGTGCTGATTTGCTGTATTTGCAGTTTAGTTAATATTTACATTTGATCACTAGTTTGCTTAGTCACAGTCAGTTTGCAAATATCTGGTGATGGCTTTTAACGAACTTCTAATAGATATGGTGAAAGAGCACCCCTGCCTATACAATTCGCAAATTAAGGATTATAGAGACAAACTAAGAAAAGAGAATTCATGGAAGGATATTTCTTCTAAACTGAATCAACCAGGTTAGTTGTAGGTCATGAATGCCTTTCTTTTTATGCTGTGATAATTTAGATGTTCTATCTTTGATTGCATTTTGCGTGCTATTTTTTGCATTGATGCAAAAACATCATGAATGTCTATACATCGTTGATGTTCACGATGCCTCACAAAATTGGTTTGCAATGCATTTCACAACAAAGCTTATAAATATGTCTTTGGAAGTGTCTTTTTTGCCACTAACGACAAACTAGTTTACATAAGTCTATTTTGCTGGATATAGTGCAATCCATTTGTGTGGATACTCATGACTGTTTTTGAGTGCCGGCAAAATAGCTTCTAAATCTATTTTGTGGAGGTAGATGCTGATTTTAGCTACTGCAGGAAAAATAAACGTAGAAACTATTTTGCCGTCAACAGCAAAATAGACACTGCCTATTTCTTTAATCCATTTGTTGGCAACTTGCAGCATATGCCATACAAATATGTAATGTTTTGGGCTTCAAACCAACACCATATCATATGTCAGTATTTCTTGCATGACTTTTGGGCTTGTGTGGTTGAACTAAGTTTTTGTAGTGATGTGAATCTTCCAAATTATGCACAGATATGTTAAGCATTGTGCTTATGTGCCACGATCAGTAACATTTTAATTTTATATTTTTGTTTTAATATAACTTGCACTTTTAATTATAGTCTTAATCTGCTTATTCAACTTCATAACAAGTCCTTTCTGGTCTGCTGAAAGGGATGTCAATTTGACTTCCACATGCTGGGTTAGAGGATTTGTCATCCTCCATCACCAACTCTTCCAAAGCAACTCCAGCAATAGGGTGCCATAGAGCGGACAGACATTGCTGTTTTGGCTATCAGCTCTCATCAGTCGCACTCTGGTAAAAAGTGCATTCATCCTTCAGAATGATTGACCCTATGCGAGACAATCACCAGTGGCGCAGAAACATTTTTTGGATGGGGGGTGGGGCTCAAAATAGTAAGATCGTGTCAACGTCTGGGGGGCTTTTCCCCCCTTCCCTCGAATCTACGTTTTTAGGAACAGTACGCACAGCAGACCTATCTTGATAGACGCTCAATTGCATGCTCACTCAAGTGACCGGAATTTTTTCAGGACTAATTTTTTATCATGGAAAACAAGATTGCTTACTGCCATTTGGCTTTTCTAACTATATATGCAGGAAGTAGTACTAAGCAGTTTGTCAGTGCATGTAATCCATGCTGCATATATTTGTAAAATGTAAATACCTCAATCACAAATCCGAAAAGTAGGCAAACAAAATTTGTCTGATCTAACTTTTGCTTTACTGATCAGAGTTACATGGCTAACAAACAATGCCCCACTACACTAAGGTTTAAAAATAACAAAACACACACCATCAAAATAAAGCACTGAACCATTTTTTAACATAATGAAACGTGTAGATATACGTATTTAGGCAGGCGTACTAGCTTAATTTTAGTAACAATCAACGGTGCCACTTTAGTAGTGATTTCGTCGCTTCATTAAGTAGGTAGAAAAAATTCAAAACCAGTAAATAACTCCACCAGAAAAGAGAACGTGCACAAACTCATAAAAGCTTGATCAGGGTTGCCCAACCAGTCGATCTTTGGATGCTTAGCTATCGATTGCGGGCCGATTTGGCATGTACACACATCAGGTTGGCCACCAACATTTCCAGTTCATGTAACGCGTCTGGGCCATGAAAACCTTTTTTTAGCTCTTTGCATGAATTGTGGTGGAATTCAGAACATCTGAAGAATTGAGGACCGTTTTTTGTACTTCACCGCATTTTCGTTTACGATTTGCGTGATTCCCATGATCAGTAGCGACTTTCATGAGCATTCAGAGTAGTTTTGCCTGAAGTGTTTGGCAGTTACAAGAATTGGCAGCCATTATACTTTTACTGGTCCATCGTCCATGACTGCTGTAAAGGTTTGTGAACGCTGTTGTAAAACACTGTTAAAAATGAACTTCAAACACTGAAAATTTTACGTTGACCTAGTGAATAATAACTGAGTGATTTTTGAGAGAATGGTGATTCTTCGTTGGTTAAAAACGCTATAAAAACATTTGCTTCATTAGGTATGTACGTTGCGAGCATTAATCCCGTGGCACTAGGTGCATTATTTGTTCAATTGTCATGGGGGGCTAAAAAAGTCCAGGGGGGCTTTAGCCCTCCCTGGCACTCTAATTCCCGCGCCTATGACAATCACCTATCTCGATTTGTTTACCCACAAAAGTTTAACCTTTGTGGCACATGGTACAGCCATTTAGCTCTCCAGGAAGGACTTTGGTCGTTTTACGGTTTGTGCCTTGGCCGTATGGAAAATTTTCTTGAAATGCTGCGTGGCTCTGCGACATACCACAAAGATTGAATTTTTCACAGGGGTGATTGTCTCACATAGAGTCAGTAAATCCGAAGAATGATTGTATCTTCACCTGAGTGTGGCTGATGACGGCTAACAGCCCTAAACAGCGCTGTCGCACTCTATGGTACCTTGGTTTGTGTTACCATTGAACCTCCCATCCTAGTATGTGGCGCCATTCTTTACTCCACGATTGATTAATTTACTAGATATCAGCCGACTTACTGCCCTTACTTGTTACAGATTTGTGTAATTGCAAACGGCACTGGAATGCAGAGTAGTTGCATGGATTTAAGATGAAAAATTGACATTAGTTATAAGTTATAAAATATATAAGTTACGAGACAACAGAAAAGGAGGGAGTATCCTCAATTTCTACTAAGCACATATGCCTTTAATAAAAATCGAATCTTCATTACACTCGCGGTAGTACGCTGAAGCGTGTAACGAGTGGCGGGCCCATCTCTGCGGTTTAGCGTCTGGGCTACACAGCTCCGAAGAAACGTCGCAACGGTGGCGAGTCGTTGGCGACACTGTGCCGATTGACCGGTCTGGGAATCGAACCCCAAATCTCCCGCACCGAAAGCGTGCGCGTAGCAACTGAGCTATTTGCTTTAAGATATTGATTTGCGAGTATCTTTATTACCACGTTGAATTCGAATTCATCCTCTTGTGACTTTTCACAGTTTAGTGCCTGATAATTGCTAATAAATATTGATGTCATTGGTTGCACATTAGACTCATTAATTTAATAGTTTCAATTTTGCTGCAATCAGTATAAGCACATCTAAAATTCATGCAAATGAATACGCGATATGATAGGTTCAACTATTTGCTTTTTAACATTACAGTGGAATTTTGTATGAAGCGATGGATCATTTTGAGAGATCGCTTTGCAAAAGAAAAGAGAAAGATGGAGTCGGTTCGGAGTGGATCTGGTGCTACTCGTTATTCTTATTGGGAGCACTTCCAGTCGATGGAGTTTTTAAAAGACCACATTAAACATCGAATGTGAGCTATTGTGATCAACAGTGTTTAGCCCAGTTTTGTATTACTACTAATGGCTTGTATGTAAAATTGCTTGTGGAATGGCAATGCTAATTTCTACAATGTTCTTTCCAGGGTTGGGAAAAATCGATTGTAATCGATGTTCGATTGCGATATTCTTTACTTTTTGTTCATCGAATGCACTGGAGCTTTGACTTTTTTGAATGAGTAGTGAATATGGCCTTGTCTTTACTTTTTTTCGTCGCAATTCGATATTCCATTATCGATTCTTTTCGTCCAGGTTACTTTGTCTCACTTAAGCAAATTTAAAATAATCGTCGGTATGTCATTACCTTGTTTTTGGTGATAATTTTTTTTTCAAAAAAAAAAAAATTTAACAGTAAAGTTGCTTCGTATATACTATGTCCGTCGATTGTCTGTAAGTTACCGCGAGAATGTGATGACATCGTAAAAATGCTTGGCGTACATCGCTAAATGCTCAGTGTAATATCGATTACAATATTCTTTACTCTTTTAAACTACCATCGAAATCGAGTATTTCTTTACTTTTTGGTGAACTCTCGAATATCAATTATTTCTTTACTTTTTTGGGTATCGATTCCCAACCCTGGTTCTTCCTCTCTTTTTTTAAAACAACAGCGCACTGCATATGTCTTCCTCCTTTGAAATCCCGCACTTTCCTTTATCGTAAAGGTCGCGAAAAACGTTAGCACGCTAAGGTAAAAGTATAACCTGCGGTAGTGCTCTACGCCGCCTCAACGTGCTAAGCTACAGCAATACTTTGCTTATAATTTTTGTTTGTTTTACTGTATATTTTGTGTTACAGCACTTCAACAAACTTTTCTCCTCCAGAAGGTGCAATTATCCATGTGGAAATGGATGACAGCGAGAGCGTTCTGGAACAAAATGATGGCCAGTCATCATCGTCATCAGTTATCGAACCCTCGCCCGATGTTTGCAGCGCGAGCACCAGTGTACTAAACTTATGTGCTTCAGGTTCAGGTGACAAAACATTTAATGATGACTGCTGGTTGTCAGTGCATAAAAAGTCGTTTGTATGTTCAGATACGCCCACCATAAAGCGAAAGAAACAGTCGATGGGAGATCTTAAAGTGAGAATAACGATTCTGTTAACATAAAATGTAGAAGTTTGAGTGTAATTTATATTGTTTACATTGCGTCAGTAATTTTGAGAAAGTATATACTTGAGCATCAGAATAGCTTCATTTTAAGTGCTCCTTCAGAGTTTAAATGTAACATGTACGCTTTGAGTGTAGTGATTATAAAATTGCATTATAGTAAGACTAGTCCGCTGTGGCAGAGAAGTTTCAGCCACATTGCTATTAGCTAGCCAAAAAAAAATCAAATCTTCATTTAACAAAATGATGTCGAGTCTGTAAGTACGCCGAATTGCCATTTTGCTGTTAACGAGGAGATTCTACAGATATTGCTCACCAATTTAGGACACGAAAATTATTTTCGTATGAGTTGAAAGTGAAATATGGTATTTCTATTAGGATAACATATTGAAAACAGTGGCTGAAGTTGGGAGGAGCAGCGAGGCGATAGCAGGTATGCTATCCAGAAGAGAAATGACGCAATGCCAGGCGTTTGGCCAGATGGTAGCAGCCAGGCTTCGAGCTATGCCGGCAGAAAAAGCGGAAAGTGTAATGGTTAGGATAAGCGCCGTATTATTTGAAGGTGTTTAATATTTTTTTGGCTTTGCTTTAGCTTTCATGTTATTAAACATGTTTGTTTGGTGCGTATTTGTTGCAAACCGATCCGCGCTTTTCATATTCGTTCAACATTAAATTTTTCTGTTTAAGTTGTCTGGTATTTCATGTCATAGGGTATTGAAATGAAGGCAATTTACTGCCTCCTCTTTTGATATTCGAAATGCAGTGATGGATACTTAGTTACTTATGCCACCGCTCAGTGCTGACTGGGCCCGAATATAGCCTATATTATATTTGTAATTAGTAGCATACCGGTATTTCATATGCTCCTGCCACAAGAAAGCGATGTTGCGTAACGCGCTCGCTTAAAAGTTGCTAGCTATCTGTCTACCTCACCAACATGGGGAATCCCGCTGATTGCTTTTCCCCAACGACACAAATAAACTTGCCGGCTTGTTCTTTACACTGTCCCTCAAATGTTGCGCGTCAAGCAGGAAAGCTGTGCATACCAGTTTTACGGTTATATTTTGACTAGACTAAATCAAACCAAAGTGTATACAGCTCCAGAAGCGGACGCTCTGGATGTTGTCGCAGGCCAATTGTTCTATCAGCAATGTGTTTTTGCGTCGTAAACAAAACTGATTCTGCTCTTACCACTAGACTATCTGAGCTGTTGAGGATATAGCCTAGACACAGTAATAGGCCTGAATGTTTTGTGCATTTCATAGGACCTCAAAATTTTCAGCATGTTATTTCGGTCACTGTATATGTCACTGTGATGTATCGGTCACTGTGATGGACTGCGACGCATGGGGTTGGAATTCGACGCTGCTCTAGGTTATGATTTCATGCTCTTTCTTATGTCTATTTCGGGATGGGGTTGGGGTTGGGGATCGGGATGGGGTTCGATGGGATCGGGATGAAATTACACTCGAAATCGAAATGAAATAAATCGGGATGAAATTACACTCAGTGGGATCGGGATGCTATTTCGGGATCGGGATGGGGTTCGACGCATGGGGTTGGAATTCGACGCTGCTCTAGGTTATGATTTCATGCTCTTTCTTATGTCTATTTCGGGATGGGGTAGAGTGGTGGTAATAGAATAAACCAAAAACGTTCTGTAAAACCGTTGCAAAAGATGCAGCCGGGAACTCCTATTGACATGCACAACGCTTCGGTCGCCTTCTGGTGACAGGAGATGAGATGCCAACAGAATGTGGTATTGATTGAATTTATTGCTGAATATACGAAGTTTGATAGCCCATAGGCCTACTGTAAAGCAACGGCGCACAAATTCTGATGTTTTAAAAGAAAGGCAAATATAATGTTTTGCTTATGAGCGGTTATCAACATCGTTCTGCTAGGGCAATCGGCCCTGCCTCGACATAAAATAGCTTTTACACTTCTCCTTAATCATCGTAGCTTCTTTGGTATAAGTATTAGTTTTAGCGCGACTAATCTGGCGAAGACCTGAAATATTAGCATCAATGCTGGAACGCCAATTTTTTGATGCTGTGTTTTCTCTTCAAACTTTATTATCTCTAAAGCCAGGACAGCAGTAGTACTGTGATGTTGAGGTTGTAGCGATCTATTTTTCATTTGTAAAAAATTACGCAAACAACATGCGGCCTTTGTTACCAACGCTGCTTTCTCCGGTGTACCAATTATCGGCCTTTAAATATACGCCATCGGCTAGACACAATTCCGAATGTATTTTCGATTACTCTCCTGGTACGAGATAGACGATAGTTGAAGATTCTCTTGTTTTCTGGTAAATTTTTGCCAGGATAAGGCCTTTGATGTTCAGTTTCATCGGAAATGCGGCGTCGGCTACAATACAAAAGGGAACAACGTCGCCTGTTCCCAGATCTTCGAGTGGAGGAAAGTCCAAGCTTTGTGTTAGCACTCGTTGGCCAAATTCAGAATAGGCGAAAACTATAGCATGGAAAGCGGTTGCTCCTGCTCCTTCAAAAGTGACAAAGCGACTTCGGCCAATTCCATTTGCACCTATGCTACTTATTACAGTAATTCGATCTACGCTTCGAAAATAAACAGAACGAGAAATATAAGAAGATATATGGCTGTAAGATAATGGTATCTTGCTCTATATGGTCTATCTGAACCCAAATACCTGGGCGTCTTTTATAATTTTTATTTTAAACTTTGACATAAACAGCAAATAAGTCTATCTATTTTGCCAATTTGAAGCGCTACATGCTGCTTTTATCTACCGCTAATTAACATTTTATTTTGCTACCTATTTCTTGATTCAGTTTCTTTGTTTTCTAGCCTAGCCTACGGTTACATTTCCGTTCATTTTCTGTGAGAACGCTCGCCGTAAATTCCGCAACGTAGACGCGTGCCGTTACCGTATTGTTGCCGTTTCCGTAACCGTACCGTAACGTCAACCGGATTCTGTGTGAAGCCCGCTTTAGTTTTGTACACGGCCTACTAGGCCGTGGTTTTGTAGGATTGGGTGAAAAATGTAATTGTTCAGGATAGAGTTTGAGGTTAAAATGATAACTTTAGCGATTGCTGGTTCCTCGTGTTCAGAAGAAGCTGTTCTTCAACCTTCTTACCTTTCTTCCTTCAGCAGCCTGGAAACTAGTTTAGAAAGCAATCGCTAAAGTTATCATTTTAACCTCAAACTCTATCCTGAACAATTACATTTTTCACCCAATCCTACAAAATATTTTTCCAAACCATAATATTTTTCCAAACCACGGCCTAGTAGGCCGTGTACAAAACTAAAAACTTAATCTTTCTCTCAGCGTCGCTTCTTGACTAGCCACGTGCGTCGTGCAACCGTTGGGCAATGGGCATCACGAAATTCACGCGATGAGTTAGCTCATGATGAAGTACGAATAATATTTTCGACTTATTTTATTTCGAATTTATCGTACCCTATATATCGAATATATATTTCGAATATTTCGAACTTATTTTAGGGCTGTATTTGGTCGTATATATATATCCAATTTATACGTGTTATATTTTCGACTTATTTTATTTCGAATTTATCGTACTATATATCGAATATATATTTCGAACTTATTTTAGGGCTGTATTTGGTCGTATATATATATCCAATTTATACGTGTTATATTTTCGACTTATTTTATTTCGAATTTATCGTACTATATATCGAATATATATTTCGAATATTTCGAACTTATTTTAGGGCTGTATTTGGTCGTATATATATATCCAATTTATACGTGTTATATTTTCGATTTATTTTATTTCGAATTTATCGTACTATATATCGAATATATATTTCGAATATTTCGAACTTATTTTAGGGCTGTATTTGGTCGTATATATATATCCAATTTATACGTGTTATATTTTCGACTTATTTTATTTCGAATTTATCGTACTATATATCGAATATATATTTCGAATATTTCGAACTTATTTTAGGGCTGTATTTGGTCGTATATATATATCCAATTTATACGTGTTATATTTTCGACTTATTTTATTTCGAATTTATCGTACTATATATTGAATATATATTTCGAACTTATTTTAGGGCTGTATTTGGTCGTATATATATATCCAATTTATACGTGTTATATTTTCGACTTATTTTATTTCGAATTTATCGTACTATATATCGAATATATATTTCGAATATTTCGAACTTATTTTAGGGCTGTATTTGGTCGTATATATATATCCAATTTATACGTGTTATATTTTCGACTTATTTTATTTCGAATTTATCGTACTATATATCGAATATATATTTCGAATATTTCGAACTTATTTTAGGGCTGTATTTGGTCGTATATATATATCCAATTTATACGTGTTATATTTTCGACTTATTTTATTTCGAATTTATCGTACTATATATCGAATATATATTTCGAATATTTCGAACTTATTTTAGGGCTGTATTTGGTCGTATATATATATCCAATTTATACGTGTTATATTTTCGACTTATTTTATTTCGAATTTATCGTACTATATATCGAATATATATTTTGGATATTTCGAACTTATTTTATCGTAAATTAGCTCAAAAAAGAGGTGTAACAAAATAAATAATATTTTTCCAAACGGCGCCCCATACTAAATGCCATGAAATATACTTTAAAACCAATAGTTGCTTAAAGGCTGGCCCTTGATAATAAGAAGAAATAACCTAGAAACGAAATGAAGTTGAGAGGTTAAGGATAAGCAATGTAATATTCTGTCCACAATGCGAATTTTAGTCGACTTTGGGCTCGCGGTTCTTGTTCTTGGTTCCCGATTGTGCATCATAATCAATTTTTTGATGTCATAGTTAAAAAATTCACTATGACGTCAAGAAATTCATTATGATGCAGAAACTAGAACCAAGACCGCTGGACGAACGCCCACGAAAACTGGGCGCGTGGACAGCGTAAAAAAAGAGTCTGTTACAGCCTGGAGTGAGTCTAGCCGGGACTAGAATGAGTCTAGCGAGGCTGGTGATGCTTTTTGTTTCATCAAAATTTATTTCTTTGTTCTTACTTTGTTTGTCATTTTGCAAATTATGCGTTGAATCTAAATCATGTTTTTATTATAGTCTCATCCGATCCATCGACGTCATGAGCTCCCGGATGTAAAGACTGATCAAGTTCAAAAGTGTCTTTCTGAAGAAATAGTTTTACAAAGCCATCAAGTGACGAGTCATGCGCTTCCGAGCAGAGCACCCCCAAAAAAATCACTAGAACGTTTTGCTTCTCAAAAAAAGGAAAATAATAAAAATTTTGAGGGATTTTGTGAAGAGAGTTACGAGCCGGTTGGAAATGGCTTTTTGTACTGTCGTCCAACAAGAGCTCAAAGGCTGTCCGGCGCTGTTTCCTCATCAACTGATGATGGATACGAGACTCCAACAACCGGGCGAGAGCCGCCCGCACGAAACCGCAGAAAAAAAGTACCGACGCTAAAACGAAAAGTCAGTGAATGGGAAAAGGAAGCAATAAAACAGAGTCAGTGGTGATCTTGGTTTTCAGTTTCTTTTTGGAGGAAATACAACTGTGAAAAGTCTCTATGCAACTATTGAACTTTTCGCTCACCCCTTGTCACTTTATTCCAACCACTTGCTTTATCATTCTCCTGCAGAGCTGTCCGGAGTCGGTTTATTGAGACTCCGACTCCAATTCTGCCCCAAACGAACAAACTCCGACTCCAGCTCCGGCTCTTGGGAAGGCCAAAAATCAAACTCCTTCTCCGAGTTTGAATTCTGTTTCTCACTTCCACAAGCATAACTTCACTGCATTTTCAGTTTTTCACGCCAATGACTTACAGTTAGTGACCGAAGAAATCAGAAAATCCGGCTCCAGATCCACTTTTGACGATAAAAAACTTTAGTATGACTCAGGAAAAATTTTTTCGACTCCGACTGGGCATTCAGCTCCGAGACACCAGAAAAACACCACACAAAAACAATGGCGGAAAAAACATGTTACAGCCACAAAACGATTTATGTTGAAACGTGCAGGAATCGGAAAAAAAAACAATGATTGCAGGCATACTTTGGTGGTTGATTGTAGGCCTACTTCGATAGTAAACATACACCCCTAGTAAGTGTGCAATTTTGTTTTCTTGCAACTGATTTTTGCATTTAAGATAAATTCTTAATAACTTACCTGTCGTCGTTTTTTGCTTGAATGCAAGCGTCAAGCAGGCTTGGAGATAATACAATGCCGCATTTTTGCGACAAGTATCCTAAAAAAACAATTCCAATTTGAGCTGCAAAATAAACAACTTGAAACATAATCCCAAGCATCATGCATGTGAGTCAAACCAAAAATTCTGCCGTGTGATTTCGTATTATTCGTAACCATCAGAACAAAGAGCGCGAATCCGCTTTTGATCGCGCCGACTCCGTGCGAATCCGCTTTTGTCCATCGACAAAAAAAACAAAAGCCAAAAGTCAAAACAAAAGTCAAAAAAACAAAAGTCCTCAAGCCATCAGAAATGGGTACGGAGCGGAGTGGAGCCGGAGTCCGGCTGCATTTTTTGGATTCGAAGCCGGATCCGGATTTGAGTTTTTGAATTTAAATCGGATCCGGATGTTAGCCAGACCCTGAAACCAAAATATTACCTTTCTCCATTATGTTACGTAATGGAGAAACGTAACGTCTCTCTATTATGCTAAGATGTGGAGAAACGTAATATTTTGGTTTTAGGTTCAGGCTAAAATCCGGAGCGGATTCAGATTCTACAATTTGTCGACCAACAGGATTCCGGAGCGAATTTGGAATGCAAGTCTTTGGGACCGAGCGGATTGAAGTCAGTTTTTTGTGACTCCGCCCATATCTGCAAGTCATCGTCGTCTGCTAGTAATGGAGATGGCACAGGGGGGTAGAACTAAAAACCATGGTAAAAACCGTATGGGACTGTATGGGCACCGTATAGAGCCGTAAACCGAGTATATGATACTGCGGCTGCCATTCGCGATTGTGAACGTACAGTAGGGTTGTATTGAAACTAGGTTCTAAAGGTTAAGTACCAGTTTCAGACTGACAAATCAAAATTGGTCACCGGTAGACAATCATGTGCCTATGCGTTGTATATTTAAGAAGTAGAAACTAATTTTTAGTTGTCGAAAGAGCAATAGAACTTGCAAACAGGGTCAGTGTGGTTAGTTCCATCACTGCTAGGCTAGTATCGGTACATTTCTCAGTTTCTTCAGGCTCACCCTGGTATGAATTAAGCTGCCTCAGTGTAAAATGTCCACTTTAGAGTGGGTCTTCCTGGCTAATGTCCTAATGGCGCATAATACATCATCGCGTGAAGCCAGATGCTCGCATTGTTATAACATTTAAAACGGTACTTCCCAGCTGATGTCACTTTAAACCGCTGGCGTCTGCAAGGAAGTTCAGCATTAAAGTGAACATTTTATAAGAGGCGGCTTAATTCATATAAACTCCGATTCTTTTGACCTACCCTACCAGGTATCAGAACCAGTTACCAGTACAGAGTAATTGCACGTCGTTACCAGCAGACCAGTAGGTGTAGATTATGCATCGTACTGCAACTATTGGTAAGGTATCGGTACTATGCAGTGTAGTGGCAGTGTCTGGACCAGTTTCCATTATCATAACACTGCTGCACCAAATGCTTCTTTATTTCTTCACATTACATTGGTGTCGTGTTCGTATGTCAGCAATGACTTGTAATGTAAAAATCACGAATATTGGAGTGCAGTTAGGGATGAGGAGATTGAGGATAAGGTTAGGCTAGAGATCAAAAGTTAATGTACTGTAACTTTAGGATTGATGTGTACAAAAGCAATTTTAAATGAAAAGGTTCGCCAGTGCTGTAGAAGTTGTAATTATTGGTAATGATTCAATGATCAACCTACCTCTGAACAGTGTGTTGGACTAGTGAAGTAATACTGATACTTTAGCAACACCTCTTGTTGGAACACTTTAGCACCACTGATGTTTGTATACATAAACTCAGCAATGAATTATTCGTCAAGGTTTGAATCGCTTGGATGGTTTATCCAGTAATTTAGTTAAGTTCCAAGTAATCAATCAGCTAGTTCTGTTGCAGTAGTTATTGGATCGTCTCCAAAATCAAATCTTCATTATACTCACAGTATTACACCTAAGCATATAACGAGTTGTGGGTTCATTGAGCAACACAGCTCCAAAGAAACATGGCACTTCTACAAGTTTAGTAGTTCTATAAATGTTTTATTTTTCACATTGCACACCAGGCACTCTTGTTAGTTGTGTTGAGCGTTGCTTAGTCAATATTTTGTTAAATTTTTTGCTTAATTTTTAGATTTGCCATTAATTGCAGTTTTAATAGTTGCAAAGTGATGTAGCTTGGACATTCATTCACCCAATTAAGTCCTTTACCCAGCCTCGGAATCCAGGTTAGTGCTTAAATTTTACAATAAATAATTACCACAGAACACAGTAGGTAAAGACACAGGCTAACGTTGCATAAGGTCTGTGGTTTGATTTTTGGGCCAGTGAAATCTCGCCCACGATTCAACACCACGGTCATTGTTTCTTTGGATCTGTGTTGCCCAGCCGGCAGATGAGTCCTGCCATCTATTACACGCTTTTGTGTAATACTGCAAAAATAATGAAAATTTGCTTTGATTTTGGTGTTTGCAAAAGTCGATTTAGTTTACATCATGACTTATCTTCCAAGCTCTAAGTTTCGTAATTAGTAGCATCAGGATTTGCTACCACTGTAGTAATAGATATCATTATTAGTTTTTACTTAACTCAATGTATCTGTTATGTAGACAGCACATGCCTAGAGAAAACACATGCTGTGAGGTTATTTTAATGCTTTGTACTTCATAGTACGAAAAATAATCGATTCTTTTATCTAGACACGAGAAAGCGATAAATATGTAGTATAGGCTACTATGATTGAATGTGTTATTTTATTTTCACAAGTACGACAGCTAAGCAGTTAAGAGTAGCAAAAAACAAGAAACACTATCTCTAACTATTTGGTTATGGTGGTAGCTTAACTACTTGGGTTTGTTGATGATGATGATTTCTTCATTTTTATTCTTCTGTCGCTAGAAAGCACGCGCTATACATGGGACGAAACCAGACTCTCTTTTGAGTTGTTTTTGTTTCAGAGTTTTCCACTTGAGTTCACTTTTGATTACTTTAATGTGCTACTTGTTCAATTCCACCAAGCAGGGATGATTATCGTAAAGCATCTTATCCAAGGACGCAACCACGCATCTTATCCTACTTGGGTTGGGTTGGATTGGAGTTGAACCATCAATCTTGCGATCATGATCGTCCTTAGAACCACGCTCCAAACCACTGGGCCATGCTGCCGACAAACTACGCTGTGCTCTTTACCTGAATAACCTGGCTTGTTGATGATGTTACGTAAAACTTTATTAGAACCGGCAGCTATTGTCTTAGCAGTAATGAAATGATTTTTCTGTGTGGTTACTGGACAGCTACACTTGGTATGAGAAAAATTTGATGCTCCTTGATATCTTGGTTGTAATTTACCCTTCCTTATAACCAGGCGTGTTTACTAAAACGTTTTCTTACGTAAAAATTGTCCATCTACTGCTATTCATTACTAAGCCATGCTATAACGTTCTGAATTTTCGCATCTGTGCATCTTGTTTTTGAATGCATTTGTAACACTCACATGATCGACGTTGGTGCATGACTGCAAGTTTCGACCAATTTCATCGATCTCTGTCTAAGTTTTATAGAGTTCCATGCAGTTTTTTCCTCGTGCTGTAAATTCAGGTGTCATGGCCGTGCGTATTTCATATTCTCTCCTGTCTCTTTTCTTTTTTTCGGTTGTTGTAGCGTTTTTTTCCGTTGCGCCTTGTCTTTTGTTGAGTTTTCTTTCTCTCAGAGGCTGTTGCTCTGTCCAATTTCGCATTTTAAAGAATATCAGCATTGCATGATTTCGGTATAAGGTATTTGTTCTTGTTTTGAGATGTGCATAATATTCTTTTTGTCATTACTCATTAATGATTGGCAGCATTCACTGATGAGGTCTAATTGTTTGAAACTGCTGGCGAGTTTGCGCTGTAATTGGATTTGCGCAGCAAGTTTTGCTAATCCAAATGCAAAAAGTCGAGAGTCTTTTAGCTTCACATTCTTTTTTTCCACATATAGGGAAAATGGAACGATGGATTCAAGCATTTGTTATCAAAGTGAAAGACAATGTAATCAGGTAAAATATATGCAAACTTCAAGTTAACTAGATAAACCTGTCGCTATGACCTAGCAGTTTCATCAATATCAGTGATGACAAGGTCTAAGGTAAAAACTAAGAACTATTAAGTTTCTGAGAAATTACTAGCGTCCTTCTTGCAGTAAAATTCTCGGTAATTAAAATAGCTGAAATAAAATTTTTTATTTAACTATCTTACGTGCAGATAATTTTTGGGCTAGGAGGCGCTAGTGTATATTTAGGGATCTTAGCGGTTGTTCATTTTTACCTTATACCTTATCGTGACAGACCTATTGATGAAGGCACCAAGTGATAAGCAAAAAGTTTATCCACTGTAGTTAGTTTGGAGTTTGCGATAATTTTTCCTGATTAATTAATGTCTCGGTTATCTGGCCTGGAAATGTGTTTTATGACATCATAATCTTGTTTGCTGATTTTGGTTTCTGCTTGGGGTGTTTTCATATTTTGTGCATGTGTGCTGTAAATCGTTACTATGAGGTCCAGACGAAGACATCGCCGGGTTGGACCTGCTGGTCGTAGGACAGGTTTAAAAAAAGTTCGAAGAAAGAGGAACAGACATGCGCAGTGGAAAAGAAGGACAGGTTTTTCCAGAAATCGCCTTTGGGGCGTCAAGAAACACAGAAAAAGAAATTTGGTTTTGTTCAACATAATACCGAATAACAAAATTCAGGTCAGAGTGAAATTAAAAATGGCAGCGCAATTATATGCTCATAACGATTAAGGTCCATATTTGATAGTTTTGTCACAAATAATAATTAATGATTCCACTATAACAAAAGTCTCGTCAGTCTTGCTACGCATAGGCTAGACTCATTCCAGACCGTGAAAACCCTTTTTTGCATTGCTCATCCTGAACATCTCGACTTCATTTCTTTTCTGGGTTGTTCCCTCTTTTTAGCAGGCGACTGGCCTCAAACAACGATGAGCAGTGAAAAAGGCCTATAACTCCTAACCCACCACTAAGTTTCTCTTTGCGTTCTGGAATGAATCTAGCCTGAATTGGCTGTGCGTAGCAAGGCTGACGGCCTTTTGTTATAGTCGAAACAATAATTTGTCCCCTACAATTTTCTTCCTTAGCTAATGATCATTGGCGTAGGGGCAAAAGACATTGCTTTCGGCGCGGTAGGTCTTGGGTTCGATTACTAAGCCGCTCATATCGGACACTGTCGCCAACGTGTCTCCACCGCCGCTACGTTTCTGTGTTGTCCAAGCGCTAAGCCGCGGAGATGGACCCCGTCGCTCGTTGCACGCTTGGGTGTAATGCCGCGAGAATGATGAAGATCTTGATTTCAGTTAAATCTTTAAATTGTTTGATTTTGCTTAGGCCATGGAAAACATACCGCCACCTCCCGGCCCACCGCCTTCTTATTCTTCTGCGTTTGGTTTCAATGCACCCTACGGAGCTGTTCCTGAAAAATTTGAATATTCTCCACCTGGCGAATATATGTATTCGTACCCTCCGCAGTTCCCCCATCCCCCTCCTTTTATTGAAACAAATTTACCATCCTCTGTCACTTGTCCGCAGTGCCATCAGGCGGTCGTCACTGAACCTGTTGCAAAAGTTGGCTCTCTCGCTTGGGCATCTTGTTTGGTGTTAATAATGTTAGGTTTTTGTTGTGGTTGCTGTCTTATACCATTTTGTTTCGATGATTTCAAAGATATTTATCACGTGTGCCCGAATTGCAGAAATACAATCGATGTTTTCAAAAAAACGTAACAAAGTTTCATCGGCTGGTTTTGCTTCTGTTGTAACGTGGCGTTTTCTTTACCTCGGTTATAGCTGCTGTCGTGTTTTGCGATCATAAAAAAATGAATGCATTGTAGTAAGCTTGTTTATAATCGATTTGCTGGTCGCCTTGAAGGGAAACTGAAGTGTAAAATTATTTCTCCACTGAAGACGTTAGAAAATGCAACAAACTCAAAACTGGTAGCTAAATTATTAAATGTATTTAGTTAAACCAAAAATCGGCGTTTAAAGTTAAAGGTTATGACGAAGGCTACTAAGGTCTTAATTACGCACTGAGGTGCGCTAGAGTTACAGCTGTAATGCTTACCAACCAAATTTCCTTTGACTGGTCAAATTCAAACGCCTTTATTAAACTTTACTGCATTATCGCTACGGAGAAAAGCCTTCGACTTGGATCAGTCAAAACCATTTGATCGCCGAACATTGTAGCTGTAACTCTTGCTCGCCTCGATGCGTAAATAAAACGTTAGTACGTCATCACCTTAAACTTTTAGCGAAAAAATAATTTTGCGCTTCAGTTCCCTTTTAATTCAGCAATCATCTTGGTGTAAGTTAAATGCTGTAGGCTCATGCTTTCACTGCGGCCTACAAATGAATTTCCGTCGCTTTTTTCATGCTTTTAGTATTACTTTTCGTCACTGTAGATGAGATTCTTGTTGCAGCATTAAGATAGTAGGTCTACCGGTATATCGATAGTATAGGCACAGCGATGAGTTATCGTCGAAACAACCTAAAGAATACTTTGAACGCCTGTTTTTGGGTAACTAAATGCATTTAAAAATTTTTACTGTCTTTTTTTAATTCGGCCTATTTTTTACACTCTTAGTGAAAAAGTAATTCCCCACTTCACTTACCCCTTGAAAAAGCTGCTGATAGCCTATATGCTGCAATGCCACAAACTGCTTTTAATTTTTCTTGAATTTTTGTTGGTCACACCCTGCTTTGCTCGAGCTGTTTCTATACTTGGGTAAGCTTTGACGGAAATTCACTGAAGAAATTCCATTCTTCATTAATCACAAACCCTCTTAATCTTCTGCAAATTTTGAGTTGAGTCTTGATGCCCTATTGCCGTTTTCTTGTGTAATTTCGAGTAACGTAGCATAGCAAGTAAAAATCGTTTCATTGTACGTTAATTTTCGTTTTTGGTTGGTTGTTTGTAGCCGGCCAGTTGGCGTAGTGGTTGAAGACATCACTATCGGCGCGAGAAGTCTTGAGTTTGATTCCTGGGCCGGTTAAATCGGAAACGGTGTCGCCACCGCTGTAATGTTTCTGTGTTGCCCTGGCACTATGCTGCGGGAATGGGCCCCGCGACTCGTTACATGCTTCGGCGTAATAGCGCGAGGTAATAAAGATTTATGAGATATTTTCGCCACAGATTGGTATTAGTTCTCAAATTGGTTTGAAATTTTGAATTCTTTGCTGAGAACGAAATCATTGCATCATGGAAAAAACGAGTAAGTTTTACAAGGTTGTTGTTTAATTGTCGCTCAATAATTTGATATTCCATGTTGCAGAACGCATTGACTCCCTTGAAATATCAAGCACTTTCTTCTTACGTGTTCCTAAAGATATTCCAGACAATGAAAATATTCCAAATAAAGAGCTTGTTTTTGAAACTCCTGCTGCGTATTTCTTGGTTAGAACTGCAGCCAAACCTCCTGAACTTCCTTGCGATTCCATTCATTGGGGAAAAAAAGCATTTGGAACTTCATCTCCTTACGAACCAGCAAAAATTAATTGTCCTCGTTGTTTCAAAGAAGTTACGACCATAGTAAGCTTAGAAAATGGTACTTTCGCTTGGTGTGCGTATACGGTGCTTTTTATTTGTGGATTGGGCGTTGGTTGTTTTTTTATTCCGATTTTGAAAAAATATTTGCAAAATTACCGTCATACATGTCCTCAATGCCAGAAAACATTATACGTTCATTCACCTTGGTAATAATTGTCATCTCGAAACTTTTTCGTTTGGAAAAGACGACTGTAGAAAATGATCAGGAAACCTTCATCGTTTGATTTGCGTTGTTGGATGCAGTTTAAGTGCTGGTCGTTTCTCAGCAAGCTTTAGTTTTTGAGATTTTATCTCAGTAATAAGCCAAGCATCAGATGCATAAAGGTGTTGTAAGTTTTTAGTTTTGCTGCACTTAATGGGGTTTGTACATTCATTGTTGAACACTCTACAATACTTTTGTAATTGGAATACTGCTTTAGAGGCATGGAGAAGGGAATAATTTCCAACTGAAACTAAGATTTAATAAAAGATAGAGATGATTAAGCGTACTCTGTTGTAACTAGCTGCGAGTTTCGCTCGTTGTTTGTCAATTTAAAAGTATTGCTTTTTGACAACACGTTATTTTTTTGCTATAACTTATTTTGTATATAGTGCACTTGTCTGAATAACGGTACAAAAAATAATTTTATTGTTATTTTTGCACAAAGAAACTTAGCTTGTGAAGTCATTTTTTTACAAATTGTTCAGCGTTTGAAAAGTAAATTTATGTGTCATTTATGTTTGAATATTAGCCATGCCAATAGCAATTCCGTCAGTATAAATATGTCAATAAGTTTTTTCTGTGTAGCTGGCGTCCTGTTTTTGTTTGTATTTAATGTTTTAATGATATAGCAAAACTTTTTACCTTGAATATCGGAATCGAATAAAGCATTATACGAATCGATATAGATTTGGAAATATAAAAAGTTTGCTCTGGTTGTAAGGGTGCAGCGATAGTACATCGCTTCGAGTCTGTCAAAAGTAAAAGCCATTCGAATTCCGTAAATTACTCTATCCTTGAATCTTGGTCTTTTCACCAGAGCTGTCAAGTCTCGAGTAGTTTTCGTCGAGCTCACTGAAATTTTGCCAGCCGCATTCTAGTTCTTTATGTATAATTTTGCGAGTTCAAGACTGAGTCCAGTAATTTTGTCAAGTTTAGAGCGATCAACTTTTTTCGAGTTCAAACATTTTGCTTAGCGAGTTTGAGTCCGGCAAAAAATAAGCGAGTTTGAGTTCTCAGCCGTGTTATGAAACGCGATGAGGTTGAATGTATTGAAAAAGTATTCTAAAATGCAATATTTGCACTCAAATGTAAAAATGCAAGTATGGACACTTAACTGCGGATAGTGAGCGCTGTTTCGACCTTGTCAGATCCTGTCATTGTGACCTTACTGATGACATTTACAAGGGCTGTAGGCTTATATGCAGACTTATCGCCTTCCGTGCCCTCGTTTTTCACAGGCAAACGAGTTTGGTATTAGGGCTTACGTCGATTTAGTTACAAACCACAAGCAAAAAATCGATTTCGATAATATAGGAAATTGCCGCAAAACGTAACTGAACGCACTGATGAAACGGAAAAAGTAAAAATAGCGTTCACTAACTGCGGTTAGCAGTGCATCGTTTCTATAGCTGTTGACTTTATTATGAGCTTGAGAAACATGAAATGCCGTGGTTCTCAGAAATACGGACAGGACTTGTTTCCTACCACGGAGCGATGTTGGATGTTTCGGTACTTATTATCTTTTTTGCCTGACCGTCGTTTTTTTCGCCTTTTCTTGCAAACAAGTTCCTGCTCCCGACATGAGTGTTGCAACCATGCATAGGTTACTCTTGTTTTTTTAAACTCCTCTTCTTCCACCTGCATGCCATGACGTTAATCGTTTTTTTGCCTCTTCTTGTATCGTTATTTCTTTCATCTTATCGTAGCCTATTGTTGATGGCGCGGAAATAAAAGAGACCACTGCTACACTGCATGGCAACTATAGCAGTACAAGTGGGCTGATGTAATCAAACAAGCAAAAGGTTACATTAAAAATTGTCAAATCAAGCAACATTAACTTATAACAGTGGCTTGAATGTGAATCGCAGGGGTTGCAGATGTTTATTATCCAGCCCGGAGAAGCACCTGGGCACAGTCCCCATCTTTTTTCTTTTTTTGACGCATCAAGATCTTTTTGAAAAATCAATTACTAAGGGCGAATGAAAACAGGGCTTCTCATTGTCTTAAACCCCCCCCCCCCTTCCTAAATTTTTCGCTGTCTGCATCCCTGACACAAAACCCCGTTACACTAGCTTATCATGATATTGTCCGTAAAAGCACCTTTAAAAGGTGGGGTTATGACCTGGAAATTTTTTGTATTTGCATATTTTTCTTCCTGTCATGAAAGAGCGATCAAAGTGCTTTGGCGAGCTCGCTTAGGAGTTGCCGGCCATTTGCCTACCACATGAAAATGGGGGAATATCTGTGAGTGCCTTTGCCAACGGCACCACAAGTACACTTGCCGGCTTATTCTCCATACTGGCCCGTCATTGCTGAGCGTCAAGCAGGGAAGTTGTGAATAGCAATTTTAGAGTCAATGGCTTGACCAGACTTGGAATCAAACCAGAGTCTTCGTAGGCGGACGTTCTCGTAGCTCGGCCATCTCAGCTGTTTTCATGTGACCATGTGTCGTAGTCATGGCGTACTAGAAGATCGAAGTCAATGTGTAAAAAATATTTTGAGAAACATGATTTAACGAAACACAATGAAGGTGTCGCAACTGTCACAAAATAGTAACGCGATTTGCGGCGATTAGCCTGAATTGTTGGCGTTCACACAGTTTGTGTTGGAGTGCAGTTTCCACCTAGTGATTTGGGTAACCACTCCATTTTTGTTAGAGTTCATTCTTAACTTTTTTGAAAGGGGCTGCAATTTCGGCTTCTTCGTGTTGTCTGACTTCATAAAGATTACTGACTTGATCAGAAACATGATTGCCTCTGGCCATCTTCATAATTATTTGAGATGAATTGTCTTTTTCAAAAGTTTTTGTTTCTTTGGGTGTGTACTTAATGCCATAAGGAACTTCAAATGATATCGAAGGGCAACCTTGCACGTTTCGACAAATTAGCTCCTGCAAGGAAATATGGGTAAGAAGATTGCACTTCTATGACTTTAAACAAAATTACGTTAGGTTAGTTGCATATTTAATTGTTACCCTCCTATCATTAGAAACCGCAATAACAAGCTCGCTTAGGTGTTGGCGGACACCTGTCTGCCACTCAAGATGGACGAATCCCGCTAAGTGCCTTTACCAACGTCAGTAAACTTGCTGGCTTGTTTTCCACACCGTCTCTTTAATGCAGAGCGTCAAACAGGGAAGCTGTGAATACCAATTTTGCAGTCATTGTTTTGACCTGACTTGGAATCAAACCACAGTCTACAGCTCCATTTGGGCGGATGCTCTTATTACTCGGCCACCTAATATTTTCAGTAGTTACTTGTAGATTCGCTGACTTGACGATATCAAAACCTTTCGTTCCGCCGAATGTGCTCGGCTTCCACCATTCCGGAGAACCAACTGGGTTTCCAAAAATTCCTGTGACGCACAACCATTAGGGTCATATAAAGGTCGCAGTTTAGAAGGTAAAAATGAATTTTTGATTTACCAACAATGAGCTAACCGGTAGATTGGCGAATTGTTTAAAGACATCTCTGAAAGTGCGCTAGACCTGTGGCTCCATTCCCGGACCGATCAAAGCGGACGCTATCACCAACGACTCGTCAGCACGCGACGTTTCTGGGTTGTCCAGGCGCAAAGTGGTGGAGACGAGTTCCGCCACTCGTTTTGCGCTTCGGCGTAGTATCACGAGTATGATGAAAATTTAGTTATTTTAGAAATTTAGAAGATGAGAAAAATATGTCTTAAAACGTATAAAAAGAAACGCTGTGTTATCCTGCTTAGGAGATTAGGTTGACTAAAAACACCAGTTGCAAAAAGCTAATGGCGATAATTGTGGCTTAACTCACCTTTGCTATCAGCATTCATAAATATTCTGCTTTTTAGCTACATACAACTGCAGCTTAGGTTTTGCATTAGTGACTTATAATATGCACCACGAAAGATGACTTATTTCAGCGTCGAACTCGCGTAGCCAGTTCCGGAGCCCCACGCACCAATCACTCGGCCAACTCCATGTGCTACTTGATTTTTTTTTTAGCTACATAAACTTAATTGCAGCTTTTTAAAGATTTCGTCTCTGCACAATCTCAAGCAACTGTTTCACCAAAAACATTTACCTTTCGGTTATGAAAGCAAACAATTTGGAGCTTGAGGTTTGCAAATAGGCTACCCTGGGTATTTTTATTCCATTCAACCCAAATCTTCGTTATACTACGGTATTACGCCGAAGCGTGTAAAGCTAGTGGCCGGGTCCATCTCCGCTACTTAGCGCCTGGGCAACACAAAAACGTCGCAGCGGTGGCGACGCATTGTCCGATTTGACCGGCCCAGGAATCGATCCAAAGACTTCCCGCACCGACAGCGATGTTTTAAACCACCACGCAACATTGAATACCTTTTAATGAAAACGGAGATCCAACTTCTGTAAGTGTCTGGCCGAACATTAAAGGCGCTCGCCGTTTCTCAATCATCACACCAAGAAAAAACTCTAACGCGTCAACATCACCATAAACTTCTTCTAATTCTTCAGCCATTTTGGGGTCTTCTGTAAAATTATACTTTTTTGAGAAAAACTTCGCAATAAAAGAGTCAAAAAGTCGGCCAACTGAGCTACGACAAAAGTTGTTCCATGTTGATTTCCAAAAGATTTTGAACAAACATCACAGTAACAGACGGCCAAGTGGTAAACCTATATATGACGTTTACTTCTGCAGATGCTGTAGACTCAGGTTTGATTCAGAATCCTGTCAAACCAATGACTTTAAAATTGATATTAACAGCTGTTTTGCTTGACGCTCAGCATTGAAGGGACAGTGTGAAGAACAAGCCGGCAAGTTTACTTGTTGTTGTATTGGGAAAGGCACTTAGCGGTATTCCCCCGTCTTAGAGTGGTAGACAGAAGGTCGGCAGCTCCTAAGCGAGTTCGCTCTAGCGTTTTGATCACTTTCTCGTGATAAAAGGATAAATATGTGACTAGCAGCACAGACACACCTGTAAGTTCATAGAAGTTTTTATACGGTTTCATTCCGAATCGCTCTCTGTAGCGATTAAATGATTGCAATCTTAGTTTTCTTCCTTCCCGTATCGCTACTCTTGCCACATTCAGTGTAGCGTGGCCTTGTGTTTTTCCTCCAGCAACCTACAATGAAAATTTGTAAAAAAAAATTTGTGACCACATAGAGTTCAGTGGTTCTCAAACTTTTTAAAAAATCAGCTTCGCGGTCCCTTTACAATTTTCTCGATCGCTCACGGTCCTCTGCAAATTTCAACATTAATTCTGGTTTCATGTATTAGACCAGCGGCTGCATGCAGAATAAACAAGCGAAATTCATTTATCAACTTTACCCACACAGTTCTTTCGATGGGTGCATTTCCTAGGCTTTCATTTGGCATAACTGTATCTGTACCATATCAGAATTCCACAACCTCTTTGCGGTACTTCTATAACTGCATCGCGGAGCCTCAAAACGGCCGCAGTTTCCATCAGTTTGAGAACTTTTAAGACAGACGATTACGTCTTTAAGTGGCCGCTAATTTATTGCTACTGTTGGTGGTGAATTTTGAAAATTAAGTCTTAAATCGACTTATTTTGAAACAATTACTTTGGGCATAATTTTCAGTTAGATTTCCTAAACGGCTATGCTAGCGTAGTGCAATGGTATTGCTGAGCTGGAGAGGTTGCAGGCAAAAGGCTCAATTGCCTTTGACACAGGGCCGGCGCCAAGGCCCCCCAATCGACATGCTTTGCCCCCCAATCAACAAGCTTACTCTTTTGAAAACAGTGGATTTTGTGCTCAGTTTCAAACTTTGGCCCCCCCCCTGATAAACGCTTGGCCCCCCAAGTCGACTGCTCTGGCGCCTGCTCTGCTTAGACCAGTGTTTCTTAACCGGGGTTCGACCGAACCCCTAGTGTTCGACGGAGCTGTCTCTGGGGTTCGGTGGAAGTTTTTCAAAATCCTAACACTTTCAGGGGCGTACCCAGGGGACCGCTGGCCAGTTGATTTTGGAGGTAAAATTGGATGTCGGAAGACGTGATGACCTTTTTTTTGGTCTTCACTTGATTTTGGGAGGAAATTTGGACGTCAAAAGATGTGATGACCTTTTTTTGGTCTTCACTTGATTTTGATTTTTGGTAGGAAATTTGGACGTCAAAAAATGTGATGACCTTTTTTTGGTCTTCACTTGATTTTGGGAGGAAATTTAGACGTCAAAAGACGTAATGACTTTTTTTTGGTTTTCATGTGATTTTGGAAAGGCAATTGCACGTCGGGTTCGGTTAACACAGCCACGAAGTTGTTAGGATTCGGCCGCTTGGCACGGGTTAAGAAACATGGGAATAAAAGCGCTTTTGTAAACTGCCTGTTGCTTTCATGCATTGTTCAATTTTTAATTGTTTCAGGTCAAAATGTGCCGTTTTTGCTGAATTGCTAAACGAACTTCAAACATGCGATTTTGCTGACATGCAAATGCGTTTGAAACGAAAACAAATGAGGACTATGTATTATTGCATGTATTTAGTTGCATATTTCTCCTCTCATCACGAGTAAGCGACTAAAGCGCAAAAACGAGCTCGCTTGAAGAAGTTGCCGGCCACCTGTCTACCACTCTAAAATGGGGGAATCCCGTTGAGTGCCCTTGCCAATAGACACAACAAATAAACTTGAGGGCTTGCTTTTCACCCTGTCCCTTTAATGCTGAGCGTAAAGCAGGGAAGTAGCTGTAGGTTAGTGTTTTATATTTGTGCACCGACAACACGATAAAGAATACGATGAAATGAAGGAAATACAACAACGACACAAAAAAAGGGAAGAGGCAATAAGATTAACATTATGAAAAGAGGATTAAGAAAAATAAAAGTATAGGCGTGGTTTCAACACCAAGCAGGAAACCGTGAATACCATTGCTAAAGTCATTGGTTTCACCCGACTGGTAATCGAACCCGAGTCAACAGCTTCAGAGGCAGACACTCTTACCACGGAACCATCTGAGCTGTCGAGAAAACAATAATAACCGTTTGGATTAATCGAGTCGAATGCAAACCTACTTTTCCAGCGAATTGTTTCGTTGCTTTGTCAACCCATTCCGCCATTCCTGCATTAACTACTGGTTTCGGATTGAAAATTAAATTTCGGATGCTGTAACTTCGATTTCCGATATCTAATTCATCTGGTACGAGGGCATGCCAACGATAAAGCAGTTGAAATTCCACAAAGATCCTGTTGTGGTAGGAGAACCCTCTATCATGAAGCAGTTGCGGGTCGTACAGTAGTTTGTAGTTGTAACCGCTGAGATGTTGAACGTAATCTTCAATGACAATCTTCAAGGTTTCACCTGAAATAAAGAAACAGAGCCCTGAATATTGGCTGATCGTCCAAAGATAAAACCATTTTGCAACTAAGTTATAATAAAGAATGATGTCCTCATTAAACTCGCGGAATTACGCCAAAATGTGTACAGAGTAGCGGGGTCCATCTCCGAGGCTTAGCGCCTGGACAACATAGCTCTGAAGAAATATTGCAGCGATGACGAGCCCTTGGCGAAACTGTGTCCGATTTCCCCAGCCCAGGAATCGAACTCCGAATCTCCAGCACCAATAGCGATGTCTTTAGGCAACGCAAGCAGGCCAGTAACAACATGTCAATTTTTAAAAGGCATAACAAACAGTTAGTGCTTAGATTTTTATGTCAACCTCATGCTACTAAAGCTTGCCCCAATAATATTAATATGAAGCATAATATTGGTTGCAATATAAGGCAATATCTATGCAATGCAACATGAGACAATGTCTCGTTCATACCTGTAAGTATCAGCCTGGCAGTTTGGAATAGTCTTTCATCATCCCATGATGGGTGTTCTTTTTTCAAAATATCGCAAACTCGGTTGTGTTCTCTAAAATAAAAGTTTGTTGTTTTTTTTTCACCATCACCTTAATGTCCTTTTATACATCTATCATTACACTCTACGAAAAATCAACAAAATCCAAAATCTTCTATATACTCGCAGCACGGACGGAGAAGCGCAGTTGGCAAAGACGTGGTTATCGGTGCGGGAGGTCTGGATTTCATTTCCAGGGCGGATCAAATCGAGCATAGTGCTGCAACGGCTCCCCACCGCTGCGACGTTTTTTTCAGAGCTGTGTTGCCCAGGTGGTAAGCCGTGAAGATGGACTCCGCCACTCGTTACACGATTCGGCGTTATACCGCGAGACCGGCGGTGAACTGTTGGCGACCGTGTGTTTGATTTCATCATCATTCTTGTTTATTCACGCACCAAAGTAGAACAGTATCGCAATCGTAAAAAAAATACTAAAAATTTCAGGTCTTTCACAATTGACACATTGGGAGACCATAAAAGAGTAAATTGCTCATCGAGTCATAGCCACCTTTTTTGATTTGACCAGCCCGGGAATCGAAAACCAGGTTTTCTGCCGATAGTGTGTGTCTTTAACAATTATGCCAATCGGTCGCTCAACGTGAAACAAATTGCTGGTCAAAAAGTCAGACATCTATAGTTATTCCTTTTTTTCTCAAAATAGCAATGAATCGTTACGGTAATGTGATACTATCATAGCTAGTTTTTTCATTGACCGGTTAGTGTTTGAGGACCGTAGACTTAAGTTGACTTTTAGTGAGCAAAGGTTTGCAAACATCAAAGCTAGTTCCCTGAAAGAGTGGCACTCCTCTTGTTTTAGAGGTGGATCACCAAGGACAAATGGAAAGGAAGCCTTTATTTTCTAAACCCGGTCCTGCATGCTCCCTACATTTTTCTCTGGCCACGCCTCCATAGCCTAAAGCTGTTCAAGGTTGCTAAAGCCGCACGTTGCATTGTAAACGATTAAGCGCATTCACAAGTCAAAGCAGATGAAATTACTTCGAAGTCTGAGTGATTTTTCCGTGAAGTATCTCGACATTGTGACGCTTGCATCATTGTGTTTAATAAAAACGTCATCAAACGTCAGAGAGTCAATCAACAGGAAATAACCAAAACCAAGTCATCGACTCATGACAGTAACTTGCTGATTGTAGACAAGAGAAGCTTCTTTTCGTAGTGGGTAAAGACACCGCAGTCGGCGCGATAGGTTTGGGGTACGATTCCCGGGGCCGGTCATATTGGACATTTCTTCCAAACGCTGTGTTGCCCAGGCGCTAAGCCACGAAGATATACCCCGCCACCAGTTACACGCTTCGGCGTAGCCTAATACTGCGAGTATGATGAAGATTTGATGTTTTATCAGGTTAATTGTATTAGATTTACGGTTAGAACGATAACACAGCTAAAATTCCGGAATTTGTGGGGCAAGACCAGTTAGGGACCGACAAATTTTCAAGGAGTGCGATAATCACTAGTGGATCTACCTTTATCCGTTTTTTACCCCAAAACGGAGATAATCCTGAAATAAAAGCTGAAATTCAAAGACTTTAAAATGTGTGCAACTATGTCTTCAAACTTTGAGGTGTCATGCCGAAATTAAAGACATCATGATGTAACGATCTGCCGGTGGCAGCAAGAGTCGCATGAAAACAGGGCTTCTCATTGTAATATCCGGCCCAGCTCGCTCTATATTTTACTCTGACTTTGCCCCTGCGCCAAATTCTGGTACTCAGTAAGGCCGTTTTGGCGCCAGGACCTTCACTCTGTGTAACGTTGCTTGGGCTAAAAAATCATATTTTTTTCTTACCTCAGCCACAATGTCGCGAAAAAGAGCAGCGTTGGTTGGATCGTGAAACCTGGATGTCCGATGGCAAACTGGTATTGTTTTTCAACTTTATCAATTCCATCCATCTTTACGTTTGCGTGCTCCACCGTAGGAGGAAATACTTCTCCGTTTTTTATCGAATATTTCAGTTTTCCATCAACATGAAGCCTCAAAGCATGCTGACGTTCGGAGCTACCGCCGTATACGTGAGAAAGATCAAGCTAAAAATAACAACAAAAAATCAAATCATTATGTTCGCGGTGTTACGCCAAAACGTGTAACAAATGCTGGGGCCCAGTGGCCCATCTCCGCGGCTTAGCGCCTGGACAACACAGTTCCGAAAAAACACCGCAGCAGAGCAGAGCCGATGGCGACACTGTGTCCGATTTAACGGGTGCGGGAATCGACTCCACACCTTCCGCACCGACAGCCACAGCAAAGTTAGATTCACGGCTGGATACGGTAGCCTTTGACATACATATCCAGGGTTCGAGAAACGCAAGCTTACTTCGCAGTCTCCCTCAATCTCTTCGGAGTTGCAATTTCTAATTTTTCTCTGTTCGTGAAATAAACCATAAGTTTTTGCTCTTTCATTCGAAACCAATATGTTAGCGCTTCACTAGTCACTAAATGCTATGTGTAATGTACGTAAAGCATTAAACAACCTATTTATAGGCTTGCCCGTAAGCGAATGATCTTTGAACGCAATATAGCGCTTTGAACAACGCTCCATTTGCAACCAATGCACTCATCGATGCAAATCTATAACAAAAAGCAAACTTACTTTGTGATCTCCCCACTGATAAGGTAAGCCTTTTTTGGCATCGGTTTTAAAAAACTGGTGACTAAAATGCTGCGCAAAAAGCGGGAAAACGACTGATGTCCTTCGAGGGCAAGGTTGAAACGAGTCGCGAAGCAAAAACTTCTCAATCAGCAGCTCAATGTCGGGTAAAGTCTTCTTACCTGTTTAAAAATAAACACTGCAACGACCTCTCGCTTTCTGACTTTATAAGTTACTGATTTTTCTTCTGAAAACTGAACGGTTGGTGCAGTGGTTAAAAGATAACGATGTCAGAGCGAGAGATCTTGGGTTGGATGGCGGACCGGGGTTGGATGGCGGACCGGTCAAATTGGACGAAGTTTTTTTTTGTATTTAGTTGCATGTGTATCCTCCTATGATGAGAAAGCGATCAATGCGCTATACGAGCTCGCTTAGAGATGCCAGCCATCTGTCTACCTCACCAAGATGGGGGAATCCCGCCAAGTGCCTTTACCAACGGCACAACAAGTAAACTTGCCGGCTTGTTCTCCATACTGTCCCTCTAATGCTGAGCATGAAGCAGGGAAGCTGTGAATACCAATCTTGAAGTCATCGGTTTGACCCGACTCGGAATCAAACCTAAGTCTACTGCTCCCGGGGTGAACGCTCTAACCACTCGGCCATTTGAGCTGTTACGTGTTATGTAGTAGTAGTAGTAGTGTGTTTTATTCAACGACCATCAAAGTACATAGAAACAACGCATATCACGACATTCGGCCGAAAAAGATGGTCGTTGAATAAAACACACTACTACTATGTATACACCAACTGCTCGCTACCGTTGTGTGTTTCTTCGGAGCTGTGAAGCCCAAGCGCTCCGAAGAAACGTCACAGCGGTGGCAAGTCGTTGGCGACACTGAGTACGAACTGACCGGCCCGGGAATCGAACCATACCGTGAGCAGTGTCTTTAACCACTATTCCAACCGGAAAAACAAAACCCAAGCTTTCAGTTAACCTATAATCGATGACAATAACGCAAGCAAAGATGTTTTTAGTAAAAATAGAGTCCAACTTTATTTGGATACTGCAGGCTTCTTACCTTTCACACCCATGGGTGTTGGGCAGTTCAGGGGAACAGCTGGGAGACTCCGAGCGTATACACTGGTGTTGGCGTATGTGTCCCACGACACATATTCATCGAATCCGCTGAACACATTAGGATCGTCAATGTAGCCGATGCGAACTGTTCAGCAGCAAAAGCATTAAAGTAAATATCTTCAGGCTTGGACTAGTGCAGCAGTAGTGCTAGGATTAACATCGCCGAAGCAGGTTTAAGGGAACCGGTAATGTGACGTATTTTTTGTAATATTTTTCGTAAAAACTAAAAGTAACAAATGGAAGACCATAGGTGTTAGTTCTGTCGATGCAAACTGGGCGCGTGAAGCTACCGTTGCCTAAACTTAAGTCACTCATCGGGCTCAAGCGTTGTTTCACCGGCTTGCCGATTCAATCATCCTTAGCCTTGCGTAATGTACGAAACCAGCGAATAAAAAAATCTTTACGTCAAGGATAAAGATTTGGCTCATTGACAGTGCAGTAGGCCTTGAACATCTAAAGCAGCGCAGTGATAGCTAACATGATATTGATACATTGTCATGTCGTAGTCAATGGCTCAGTAAACTGAAATAAGACTTTATGTTTTGGGCTTAGCTTCCTTTGCTTAACGAATTCAAAAATTGAGCTACAAATTTGATAATATTTCAAGTGGAAACACTGCCTGAGTTTGCTGAGCGCAGCCTTTCTGCCGCTTTCTCGTGAGGCAGGCAAAGTTCTTACATGACCAGTCAGTTGGCAAAGTGGTGAAAGACATCGCTACCGGTGCGGAAGATCCTGGGTTTGATTCCTGGGCCGGTCAAATCGGATATAACTTTACGCAACTACAAAATACACTTACTGGTTAACAAAGTTTTCATCAAATATTTTCGAATCCAATCAATCTTGTTGATCGTTTTCCAAAAAAGAGAGAAATTTGTGAAGAAAAAATGCAGAGAATCCCTCGATGGTTTTAACCAGTTTTTCAATTTCGTGGAAAAATATGCTAAACAAGAAAAATAAATTCTCTAATGGCAAGACATCTAGGATACTCTAAGCAGGGACGCAGTCAGCAAAAAATTTTGGCGGCCGGATATACACAATGAAGGGGCCCTGTTTTCATTCGCCCCAAGTGATTGATTTCCGAAAATTTTTCATACGTCAAGAGAGGGGGAACGGTGCCCGGTACTCTCTACTGGTTACGCCGCTGACTCTAAAGCTTACCGCTTGAAATGTTTTTGTTCAAATATTACGCACGGGAAAATACTATGATTGTACAGCTTTCTCCTTACAGTAGCGAATCTACAATTTTGTAACAATAGGGGTCAGAATGGAGTATGAATGTCCATCTTCTAATTTTTTGCGCTGAGGACTAAGGAGAACCCAAATTAAGTAAGGGGTTGAGCTCCATTATTATTTAGGGGTTTAGGCCCCATCATCTTCTACGAAAGGTTTTTGAGTCCACTTATTATTTCAAGAGGGTTAAGCGAAGCCCCTTATCCTTCCACTAGGGATTTTTTGAGCCCCTTATTATTTAGAGGGGCTTCTATTGCCAGTAAGGATGCGTTCTTTGTCTCATCGTATTCTTACCACGTTGACGGTGTGCAAAAACACCACTCTACTACTTACGAATTTCACAGTTGGTCCCGTGGTATCCAGTGCCAGTGCAGTCACACTCATAATGACCCTGGTTCGAGGACACGCATATGGCCGTTTGTTGGCATGGAAACGAGCAGCAGGGGTCGCCTGCAAGAAGTTATTTCGTGTTAAAGAATCCATAAAAGTGAATAAGAAAATCAAAAGAGCGCAAGCTACATCAAAAAAGCGAAATGTATTTTAAGTTAATACTAAATAATTGGTAGAAGAATCGTAAATTTTAAACCAGCCTAGGGGGCATAGCGGTTAAAAACACCGCGGGAGGTCTGGGGTTCGATTCTCAGGCAGGTCAAATTGGATACAGTGTCACTAACGACTCGCCACCGTTGCAACGTTTCTTCGGAGCTGTGTTGCCCAGGTTCTGAACCATGGAGAGAGACCCCGCCATTCGTTACACACTTACCGCGAGTATAATGACTTTTTTTTGTTTTGATAATTATGTATGTCACTTACCTGTGCTTTGTCTATCGACTTCGCAGGTTCCCAATGAGGCCAAAGAGAAAATAATACAAAAAATAAACAAATATTCGTACCAATGCTTCATAGCTGCTGTATAAATTTTTAATCAAAATGAAAAAATCGTCGACACGGTGCAGTGGTTAATTAAACGACTGAAAAATAACACATCTCGACATTTAATAACGTCAGGCAGCAGTAACTCACCGCTCAATCAGCCTACATGATTGATTGATTTTTTCATTTTTTCCTCCCGTCACGAGAAAGAGACGGAGGCGTCATACACAGGACGAATCCAGACTCGCTTAGGAGTTGTTTTTGTTAGCGAGTTTTTTTGCTTCTGATTTTTTTAATTTGCTGCTTGTCATAATACACCAAGCAAGAATAATTAATTATCGTGAAGCATTTTATCCAAGGACGCAACGACGAGGCTTGGGTGAGAGCTGAACCATCAACCTTGCGGTCATGACCGTCGCAAAAACAACGCTCCGAGCCACTCAGCCATGCGTGCTTCCGATTGAAAATACCAAACATGAACATCCATTTTGCAAAGCAATGGCAACGCATCTCCGAGGCTTAGCGCCTGGGCATTGGGCAACACAGCTCCGAAGAAACGTAGCAGCGATGGCGAGTCGTTGGCGACAATGCGTTTGATTTGACCGGCCCTGGAATCGAGCCCAAAACTTCCCTCACCGTTAGCAACGTCTTCTACGCTAACCCGCCGATTCACGCGGTTAAATGCAAATCGTATCTTTTCACTGTAGAAGCTACAGCTCATCGACAGTTGGCTTATCGTAAACGTAAAATCTTCTACTTTCATTTATTTAGTAATGCCTTGCTTACACTGTTGATGATGACAGCTGAAACTAAGTTGTCAAAACGTCCAGTTTCAAGAATTACGGTGGCTTTACTTTTCCTCCTCAAGCTATTTGCGTACCGGCTTGTTATTCTCACAGTAGTTAAGTAGATGTTATTATAGCAGCAAATCAAAAGGTATCACGTTTTACATTCTAAGATTTATTTCTATTAACATGCCGCGCTTCACACGGTGCTGTTACGTCTGCATATAAAGTGATCTACGTTCTCACGTAAATAAGCGGCGTCAATGTGATGTCATAGGAAGTCCATTGTAGTTGCGTAGAAACCTATGAGAAGCTGCAAGACTAGCTGACAGCATTGAGTGTTGCTTTGGAAAATTCTCAGCTGTTATATCACTTTCAGTTGAAAAAGAGATAAATTTCACTCATCCGAGTACTGAGATCAAATTCAAACGAAAAATGTCGCCAAGTCATTTGCAACCGCGTTTAATATCCTAATCTCACGCACCATTTGCTGACATTGCATCGAAATTGACGTAACGCGTTGTCATCAGAGCGCGAAAAGTTTTGATACGGGTAAATTCGTCGGCTTATTTTCCATTCAAACCCAAATTTTATCACCCATCTTTCATTTTACTAACAGATATCTCCCTTAAATAGGCCAAGACTAAAAGTTTTGGACGTGACGTGACGATGGAGATGTCCGTTGCTTATGAGTATTTTTAACCATAAACGTCCTTTGTATACGTCATAACGTAAAGTGCTCTTCAAAACAAATCTATTTTCAAAGTTAAAAAATTACCTGAGCTCCACTTTGACGCTACAAATATGAGAAAATATGGCGTAACCTCGTAGTAAATGAAACATAAATGTTATTCTAAGTACGTTGACCCCACGTAAACAAAATATTTTTGAGTTGTGCGATGAGTTAAAGAGAAAACGTCTACAATATAAAAAAAATCATATCATAAGAACTAAAATTTAGGAATACAATAAATATTGGACAAAAATAGGAGGAAAAATGTAACCGCAGTAACTCAAACTCGACTTTTCGCCAGCATAGATTTAGCTCTCACCATCAGAAGTTTAAGCTAAGCAGTAAGCTACAAAGCGATCAGTTCTTTCGGTTTTGTAGGCCCACTGCCTTGCTTGCACAGCTGATGATGACAGCTGAATCTATGTTGTCGAAACGTCTGGAAGGATTTTTTGCAAATCAATTCGTTGATATTTTTGCTGAAATTTTGGAATAGTAGTTTGTCTGGTCAATAAATTTTGCCAATATCTATTTATTCGCACAGGTTATTGACGCATTGGTAACCGTTTTTAGATCTAATACATACTTGTAAATCAAACGCATTCCAGTCAAGCTGCATTTTTTTAAAACCGATTACGGGAATTTTCTAATCGCTTTGCTGGATTTACGCTACGAGGCAATGTATCAATTATTTCTTTGAACACTTTTCATAACCTGTAAAATATTTGAATTTTTTAGTTTTCCGAAGCATCGTGTCTCGAGAAAAGCGAAAAAAGCCGGCTATATGGTACACTGTCGCCATCAGCAGCTGCCAGCTCACCATTGCTGCTACGTTTCTTCGGAGCTGTGTTGCGCGGAGCCGCGCAGATGGATCCCGTCACTAAGCTGCGCAGATGAATCCCGTGCTAAGCAGGGATGTCGAAGCGGTATATTTGCAAACCGCTTCCGCTTCCACACCTATCGCTTCCGCTTCCAAACAAATTCACCGAAATTTTGCTAGTAAAACACGACCAGCACGTTGGTAGCGGATGGCGTAAACCGTAACTTTTTTTCCAACACGCTGAAAGCTCTTGGTCAAACTTTAGCAAGCGTGTTTTGAAAGATAATTTGAAAAAAGCAAACAAATGTGCAAAGAAATGATTGCGTCACAATATTTTACGTCTCAATCCTGGGAGCCTTTTACTGCAACTTTGCTAGAAAACTTACTCCCTTTTATAGAAAAATGTTGATACACAGAACTCAGAGGCGTGGCAAGAATTTTTAAAGGTTGGAGAAGGGGGGCATAATTTCCACAATGTTTTCAAGCATATTTTTTTCAGCAGAACTAATTTGAAGCTGATTGAGAAAGAAGAAAGGCACTGGGGAAGTACGGGGACATGTTCCCCCGGAAATTTTAGAAAATTTACATGCTCTAATGGCCAGTTTAGTGCTTTTTGAACAATATTTAGGCAAATTTTGTTTAGCTTTTTTACCCTAATTCTGAGTGCTTCGCCAAATATGATGCATTTTGTTCGCATATTTTTGATAATACGTGTTTATGGCGTAGGGCTTATTGCTACCGAAGAGGCTCGAAATTATGGAAAAATTGTATACATCAAAAGCATTTTCGAAAATGGCTGATGGGAGGAGGCATACCCCTCATTTATCCCCCTGGATCCGCCCCTGGCCATAAGCTACAAAGATCATCAAATAAGTCTGGCATATTGAAGTCACTTGGCACCATTAATTTTGTTCTTTTTTACTAAAAGACGGAGTTAAGAGGGGAGGACCGGGGGTGAGGGGGGGTAGCACAATGCCCTCCTAAATACGTTCCTGACAGCATTCCATCTATTTCGTGATATGATTATAATTGGAAAAGGGTCAACTATTGTTTTTAGTGCTATTGATAAATTAGTTGCTTTATTTTAAAATTTAGAGAAAGCTGAAAAAAAAGCGATTCTATTAGTAGACCTACTATCTGAAAATCAAGCGAAGAGTAATACCCTATGGTGAGATCTAGCATCCATGCGAATCTAGCATTGTGAAAGAATGTCTAATAAATTGAAGAAAATATAATATCTAATAAGTTATTTACAGTATGCCTTTTTGAATGATGTGGAAGCGGAAGCGGCATATTTTTCGCGCTTCCCCTTCCATTAAAATATGACCGCTTCCGCTTCCACATCCCTGGTGTTAAGCCGCGGAGATGGACCCCGTCACTCGTTGCTCGCTTCGCTGTAATACCTCGAGTATAATCAAAAATTGAATGGATTTTTTGTCTTTTTGATTTGTAAAACGCGATTCTAAATCGGCTGGCTGTAGCTCCGAAGCCAAATGGTAGATGTAGAAAAAGCTACACTAAATCGCTAAAGCTTTTGTGATATTACACAGAAAAGTAGTTTTAATCATTACCCCCAAGACTTAAAGCAGAGTTGTACAACTCCCTAAGTAGGATGAACCTCAACTTAAAGCAGAGTTGTACAACTCCCTAAGTAGGATGAACCTCAACAAACTATCCCTTAACATCGGGCAGTTACGGGTACTATTGTACCGCGGTACTTTTTTAGTATCGGTACCGTCGTTACTTTTTAAAAATTGTACCGAAGCGCCGGTAACGCGGTCTTTTTTTAGTTTAAAACGGTACTTTGCTCTAGAGATGGCACGGGTAAACTTTTTTGCAAACCGAACTGCAAATGGCCCGGAACCTTTTGCCCAGAAGCGGTAACCGACCCGGCAACTCATCCCAAAATTAAAGCCCGGCCCACTCCTAGCCCATGCTGTTATGAACCTTCAACCACATTTATAAGAAAAATGAAAGTTGAAAGGTTTTCAAAAATTGGTAGCGGTTCTTCGGCGGCCCAATCAAAAACAAAAGATAGAACTGGACCGTTAGCGAACCACTAAAAAGACCGGTTAATGGTTCGTAGAGCGGGTCTTTTAGCGGCCCATGCCATTTCTACTTTGGTCGGTACTTTCATTGTTTATGGAATGGAGACAATAATACTTTACTCCGTATCTAATACGCTGAACTCATGGCTCTGTCACAAAGATGGCATGGGCCGCTAAGAGACCCGCTATACGAACCATTAACCGGTGTTTTTAGTGGTTCGCTAACGGTCCAGTTAACCGTTTTTTTACTGGTCCATTAACGGCCAAGTTGTATCAGCTGTTTCTTACTGGGCCGCTAACGAGTAGAGTAGAGTAGAGTAGTTTATTGTTTTGCTCGCTTCAAATCAAAATAAACAAACACAGGTCAGCTATTTAATTACAAATTCAAAGAATAAAGCAAGCATGCAGGGAGCATCGAATAACCGCTAGGTTTTCAAGTCAAGATGCTCCCTGTCGAGTGAAGACGTGATAGGAAGCTACTCGTTAAAGTCCAACTAATTGATTTTTATAATATGAATTCGCAAAAATAAAGACATACAAAAAAGGGGAAAAACGAAGCAAAATAAAAATGGTTTGAGATGGAGTAATCAAGGGAAAGCAAACGATTTTAGGTTCAGGTTATACGTAAAGGCAAACAAAGGAAACATATGTAATTGTGTTGCACTCCAATCATATTTCACAAACGTTTAATATTTACTAAGTAAAAAAGTACGATAACGTTTTTTAAAGGAAACCCAATGCATGCTTTTAGTTTCTTCATCTATATCACTCCATAATTTTGTACCCCTGAAAGCAATTTGAAATTTTCCAATGGACTTAGCAACTCGAGGTAAAAAGTATAGTGCCTTTTTGCATTGTCTGGTATCGTGAGAGTGAATTTTTCAATTTTTGTGAATTGATCAAAATAGATATCAGGTAGTTGATGATGATGAAGCTGGTACATAAATTTTGCGAGTTCTAGCTCATAAATTTCATTCTGTTTTAAAAATTGTAATTCCTTGTACAGATCAGTAACATGCGTAAATTTATTTTTCCAGGAAATGGTTCTCACAATGTTGTTTAATCTTACATTAATTTCATACAAACGACTTTTAGTGGTCGTTTCCCATATAGAAATTCCGTGCTGAACACGGCTGTACACCAAACTGTAATATAGCATGCATAAGGTTTTTCTTGTTACATATTCACGCAAACGATAAAATATGCCGGATGTTTTAGCCAGTTGCAACGAGAGTTGTTGTATATGGTTCGACCAGGTCATTTTTTCATCTAAATATACGCCTAAATACTTAACTGAAGTTGCTCTTTCAATTATGTTTTGATTAATCACTAGTTTGAATTTTTGAAATTCCTTAACGTTTAATTAATGTGATTAAAGGTTCATATGGAGAGTGAGCTTAGGGCGAACTGGGCTTTATTTTTGGTATATCGGTTACGGTTACTGGGCTGGAGGTTCCGGGCCATGGACGGCCCGGGCCTCAAAAAAGTCAGCCTGAGCTATCTCTACTTTGTGAGTCATGAGCCAAGTGAGAGCCCATGGTGAGCGCCTGCGAGGCGTGGTACGGTTTCTTGCCAAATGCGTAGTGAGTCGAAACCCGACATTTGGGCGCGAGACATCTGGGCGCAGACATTTGGGCGCAGAAGCGTTTTGGCGCGAGGACATTTGGGTGCGAAATACGTCCGCGTCCAAACGCATTTTTTATCAACTTTTTAATAATTTTTTTAAATTAATGACAATTATTTTCTGTTTGCAACGATCTTATTGAATAAATTAAGATATTTGACCAAAAACATATTCGTTGTCAGCTCAGTTGTGGTCGTGGCGGAGATGTCGCGGAGATGAGCCCCGCCACTCGTTACACGCGTCGGCACAGTAACGCGAGTATAATGAAGATTTGATTTGATTTACTTCTCAATCATACTACATTTTAAGGCCTTTTTAAATCTGAGGTATGGTATTTGTTTCAAATCATTAGGTAATTTATTCAGCTTGCTTTAACATTGCTATACTTAGTATTATTTCTGCTCTGTCGGTCGGTTCTGCTGTAAAGTTTTTGCCATGTTGAGACATCACAGACTTCTGGAAACCGCTTAGCTCACTGGTTCTCAAACATCTTGCTTCATGGCACGGGATGTTTTTAAATCGGTGGTCTGGCTGGACAGGATTTCTTTTGGTAGGTTTCTTTGCCTGTTGGGCCTTTTAGGGTTCTCTATTTTCGGCAGCGCTCGGGGTAATTAAGGCGGGTATTACGTGTTTTATTCTTGCTTGTGTTCTTCGTTAGCTTTTCAGTTCTATAAGCGCTGTTACGACTGGGATTAACCTTGAAAGGCCACACACTGTCATGTTTTCCTACCATTGCACCATAGCATGGCAGTGTGGAATCTGTGATTCTCTTAGCTGTCTTTTTTATCTGACCGTCGTTTTCTTTTCTGTGCTGTATGTGTGTGTGTGCTCTTTTTCTTTATTTGATAAATCTCTATTGTCGGGTGCTGCAACCATGCTTCTCATGTTACTTTTCTTGATCTTCTATTCTCCCCTTGCATGTTACAACGTTTATCGTTTTGTTGCTTCTTCCCTTTTCTCGTGCTGTCCAATTATATTGTATGTTATTTATGCATATTATTCTCGTGTTGACGGGGCGGAAATAAAAGACACTAACTAACTAACTAACTAAAATTTTAAGGCAAGAAATAAAATTGATTTTTGAACAAACATTTTGAGGCAAGAAGAGTGGTACTGGCAGTGGCGTGGGGGGGGGGGCGGCATTTTTGGATAAGCTTTATGTAATTTTTTTCCTAATTATTTTGAACAACCATTACTTATTTGCTATATCGCTTATTTGCTAATCGTAAATTATCTTACTGTGTTGCCCAATGCCCTGGCGCAAAGTTGCGGAAATGGGCCCGCCATCTCGTTAACGCTTCGGTGTATTCCCGCGAGTATAATAAAGATTTAATTTTAATGCTTATTATGTCACAATTGCGTACTGCTTTAATCTTCTTCGTCTTTACATTATTTGAATCGCTCACACTCATCAAACCTCTGCTTTTAGACATAAGCTGCGGAAACATTTTAGCATTGTCGATGGCGACTGCATCACTGCCTGCCCTTTTTCGAAAAAAGTGTTCCAAAAAGAGTGTTTTTTATGTGAAAACCGTAAAAATTCGGTGGCGGCTGGGGGTGCAGCCCCCAGACCCTCTTGGCCTCCGGCGGCTGGGGGTTTCACCTCCAGGCCCCCGTTTGTGGCCCCCTTTTAGCCAAATCCTGGGTGCGCCACTGATACTGCATAATATTTTTGCGTATTATTCTCGTGTTGACGGTACGGAAATGAAAGACTTTAACTAACTAAGCCGGTTAATACACACTAGCATCCAAATCATTGCTGTAGTTTGCAAGTCTAATTAACTAACTAACTAAGGTTATTTTCAAATTACATTGAACTGAAAATTCAACAGTAATTGAGGGAGACTGCGAAGTGAGCTTGCTCTCTTCGAGTCAGCAGCCCAACAGCAGCCACCCGTTATATATGTCAAATGCGATCGGCTCCAGCCGTGAATCGAACCCGTCACGCAGGATCTGTCACCTGCGCGCAGTACCGCTAGGCTATGTCGCTGACAAATGCCAAGTCAGATCAGCGCGCTTTTAATTGACCCATATTTTGTCATGGAGAATTGAAGGCCCCATTTGAAGCTAATTAATGCTTAAAAAATTATTGCTCATTTGGGGGCGTCAATTTCTTGAACCGCCCGGGGCGGCAGAACCTCTAGCTACACCACTGGGTACTGGCCACAGGGTGACAGTTCTGCAGTGCTTTTTTGGATTTGTATGGTCCACTTTTATTGCATTTGGAAGCAGTAACACAGTGCATCCATTTACAATGTGGCAGTAATATCCCAGCAAATGAACCTTGTGCGGTAAGGGTAAGGTAACGGTAGTAAAAAAAGAAAGTTTAGAGGAAAGTTGTCACTTTATAAAAATACTCAGAACTAAATTTGGCTTAGACTAGGCCGGGTGCTACTAAATAGTACATGTCCGCGATGTCCACGATGTCCGCGATGTCAACGATGTCCGCGATGTCCCAAATTGCGATGTCCGCGATGTCAACGATGTCTGCGATGTCAACGATGTCCGCGATGTCAACGATGTCCGCCATGTCAACGATGTCCGCGTTGTCAACGATGTCCACGATGTCCGCGATGTCCCAAATTGTGATGTCCGCGATGTCCACGATGTCCGCGATGTCCCAAATTGCGATGTCAACGATGTCCCATGTTGCGATCGATCGCCATTTGGGACATCGCGGACATCGCAATTTCGCAGATCGTTGACATTGCGGACATCGCGAACATCGTTGACATCGCAGACATCGTTGACATCGCGGACATCGTCGACATCGCGGGCATCGTGGACATCGCTGGCATTGTGGACATCGCGGACATCGTTGACATCGCGGACATTGCAATTTGGGACATCGCGGACATCGTGGACATCGCGGACATCGTGGACATCGCTGGCATCGTGGACATCGCGGACATCGTTGACATCGCGTACATCGCAATTTGGGACATCGCGGACATCGTGGACATCGCGGACATGTACTATTTAATAACACCGGACTAGGCCTAGTCTGTCATAATTCAATAGGCCAACCTAAGACTGTACAGTACCATGAAATCCAGAAGCGTATTTATGCTATGGGGGAATGTGCTGTGCCCTTTGACTTTGCTATTTAGTAAAAAAACAAATGTTGGTATTAAGCACTAAGTAAATTCCTGAAATAGGCCAGACTCTTTTGATTGCTTTATGCCCCTCCTTTTTGAATTTGTTGACCACTGGTGACAGGATAAGGTCTGACCAATGGTCTGACTTTGTTGTTTAAGTAAAATAGGAAAATATGGGGCTTGTTTGAATTAGGTCGTGGTTCGGGGAGTTAAGGTTAGGCCCTAATTCCTACTAATAACTCACTAGCAGTCCTTGTGCTTGTGATATATCCACCTGTTGTAAGATGCGGCTTAATTCAAACAACCTCCTAAAACAGTAAAAGAAGTTATCTGTTATGAAGGTATCGGTAGACTAGGCCTTCTGTCTGAGGTAGTCTAACAGTAATCTGGTACCGGTAATAGTTCAGTTTCATACAAATTTTGTAGGGGGGATATTGTAGGCCTACTGGTGGTCTTGATCAGTGATAGAGTATATACCGGTAGTAGTAGTAGTTGTAAAGTCTTTTCTACAT